>JALAZF010000715.1:0-1200000 GCA_022829125.1 Lathyrus tuberosus | reverse complement strand
CACTATATCAAGTCAAATAATCAACAAGTATTCAAGATGGAGGGCCAGGATTGAGAGGACATGATAATAAGCATATACGCGCGCACACCAAACTACTCAGAATTTAAAATGAACACACGTGAGCATCACATGGCAATTTAATGTGTTGTCACCATCTAAACCACCAGATCACATCAACGTACCAGATTAAGTCAACAAAATCATAAATCATGCAAGATCAAAGGCTATGATTAGAGGCACACAATAACACACATAGGAAGCCACACACGCAATCCATAAAATACAATCAGAAATTTAAAAACGTGGCAACATGTAGACCATACGATGCACAGATCACATGGCCAGGATTCAAACTCACCAAAACCCTAGCAATCAAGACCACCGGTCGGAGAAGGACCTCCGGACATCTTCTCCGGCGAGAAACCACCACCTGCAAGTCTCAAAGTCTCCAAAAATGCGTAAACGTGATATCAAAATGAAGCTGGTGTTGCATACATCATGAATCCACCATTATTTTTCACATACCAAGCACATACATAGAGAACAGAGGAGATCAAAGCATGCCCTAGGTTTTGAAACTATGCCTCTAAGAGGCCTATCAACTAGTCGGAGTTAACAAATGCTCCTATTGAGCTTATATCAACAAAAACAAACTAAACAAGATGCAAATCGTGCTAGGAAGGTTTGAGAGATTAAAACCTGAAAATGTTGAAAATTGGAATTAAAAGAAAACCAGAGAGTTATGCTTCCTCCTTGAGTTTCACTTGGCCAAATAAAGGCTTACAATCTCTGAAGAATGGAGATGAATATGGATCTGCAGTGTAGCTACTTCAACAATGCAATGCTACTTCAAATTCAATGATGCTCGAGGATGAAGCTTGAAGATGAAGTTGATGAGAATGATGATGGATTCATGTGAACTCAGAGGAAAAAATAGAGAGAAATTGAGAGAAAGTGAGAAGAACTTTGAGGTGAATGTGGAAAAATGAAGCTGAAGTTCAATTTGTGAGTGAAGTTTCTATTTATATGTATAGTTTAAAGTGAACCAGAGGTGGTTAAATGAGTGAGTTTACTGAGTTAACATGGTTAAGGTGAGTCATCCCTAACTAACTAAGCCAAGTTAGCTAGGGCGAGTGAGGTGAGTGGAGCTATGGTGTGGAAGGTTTATGATGTGCTATGGTGGAGTGCAAATGAATCAGTGGTGGTGATGAACTCGTGTATGAGATGCAGCAAAGAAGCTTGTTCTACAAGCTTTTTATTCTTTCCATTTTCATGCATAGTGAGCATGGATGGCACGTGCAAGTAAGGAAAATGTTTGGCTGTAAGAGGAAAGGAAGTAGACTGATTCACAAAGCATGTGTGCAAACTGATATGGATCAACAACAACATTGTTATTTTCTATTTTCGTAGCAGCTTGATACCAATGGAAATATGCAAGTTTGAGAAGGAAATTCTATCACTCTAATGTATGAGATCATGAAATTTATGTGTCATTGGAAAGAGAGTGGATCATAGAACAATATTGGTGTGAGAATTAGATTGAAAGGAAGCCTTAAACACACTTAAAAAAGGCTATGAACAACATGATTCAAAACTGGTTGGTGGGCGTGTAAAGGCAAGTCATGGCATAGAAATGTGGTGCATGGAATTTCAGTGTGATCACACCCACTTGGAACCAATATTTCTCCCTCATATCTTGACCAAATCAAAATTTGTCCAACATCAACATTGAAAAGGGCATGGCAAGGAACAACTTTGATGTTGAAAAGTTTTTCATTTGAAGCTTTTATCATTGAGAAAAATGAGTGGACATTTGGCACACCAAGTGTTTGTAAAAATTATGGCGCGTGGGCCTGGGCATTCTTGGTCATGACTTGATTTTGGACCTACTTTTCTCAAACTTTGATCAATCATATCTCACTCAATATTGATCCAATGGAGATGTTCTTTATATGGATTTGAAGCTTAAAACATGAACTTTAATTGGATCAACTTGGGCTTGAGGTTTGAAGCTTTGATCTTGGAGAAAGAGAGACTCAAAGCAGGGTGCAAAATGGTCAAAACTTACTATTTTTGGCAACCCTAAAGTTTCCATTTTTGGCAGTTTTGTGATTTCTTGATTTTTCATTATTCCTCCATCATTTCTTGATCAAACTTTGTCCATTGAACATATATAACATGAATTTCATGAATTTGACCTTAGAAAGTCAAGAGTTGACTTTTTCACTGCACAGTTGACTTTTTCCCCAATTTCTTGATTATCAAGCAACTGATCAATTGAGACTCCCCTGAAACCAATTGATGAGCAATTTTCCATCCATATACACTTAAGAACATAGGGAATACCATGAGATCAAGTTTTTCCCAAAAAATCAGAGATAAACTGATTTTAGGCCAAACCCTAATTTTGGCACCCTCTGGTTAGGAGGAAATAACACATCCTCCAAATCCAAATTCCTCTGAATATGATGTGTATCCTCTCAAACATTGATGAGATATGTCATTTGGAGATGATAAAAACTCAAAGAGCTTTCCCATTTGGGGGTCAGATCCCAATTTTTGAATACCTTGTGTAGGAGACCATGCACTGCCCAATCTTCTTGATGAATTCTCCTCTTCCCATGCCTTGTGGATCAAGTAGGGATGACATATGGCTTAAGAAACCCTTGGCTCTTGTGAGAAACACTTGTCTCTTATCCTCTTGCCTTGGATGATCAACACCTTAGAGAATCACCTGATCACATGCCCTTATGCAAGATGCAATGCAATGCTTGATGTTTTATTTTTCTATGCTTGAATGCAATGCAATGAAATGAAAGCCCATGCTAAATGATATGAAGAAAAGAGAGTGCAAATTTTGGGGTATTACACCCAGGATAGCACATATGTCTGGGAGATAGAGGTCGACGAAGATGGGAATGAGCTGCTCAACGAGGAGGGAAAGTATATTGGGCGGAAGCTGTACATGTTTCCCATCCGCTGGGCACCCGACCATTTCTCCAAGAAGTCCAGCGCTTATGTCTTCCAGCCGAGCGAGCTGCGTGGGCAGGACGTTGTGGCTTACGAGAAGCTGGTGAACTGGGTCAACTCCTTCAGTCTTGCAAGCTGCTGGACATGCAAGGGCAACCCTATCTTCGAGGAGGATGGGAGCCAGAGAGTTGAGCGCAGATTCGTCAATGTTAAGGCACTGCTGGAGTGCAAGACTCTCGCGGATGCTGAGAAGCTGCTCGGTAGTCTTGTTTGTTTAGATTTTGTTTGTGTTATCTCTTTTCCATGTAGCTAACGTGCTCGTCTTTTCATTTGTGCAGGTGAGATGCCTCAGGCTCGCGATCGCGTGGTGAGGAGTGTTATGGCGAGGAATAAAGATGGAGCGGCTCCTCCTAAGTCCCGGCCTGCTGGTGCCCGTGCTCCTCCCCTTGTTCAAACTGCCGTGGGGACCTTTTCTTCTCCCTCACCTGCTCCATGGGGATCTCCACTGCCTTTGACCGGGCGGACGAAGCGGCCAAGGGCATTAGATGTTGTGGACCTTACCCGTGTGCCAGAGAAAGGGACGTTTGAGTTACCTCCGTGCATCCTTGATAGGAGGTTCTTTGAAGGTAACTCTTTGGTCGTCCCTCGGGCGGAATCCCTTTGCTTGGAAGGCATGGATCGCCCGAGCAAGAGGGCGCTGGTGGCCCAATATGCTTCAGCCCTGGTAAGGATGTTGGAGATGGCTGTTGTCTACGCCGAAGGGGATTCTACACTTGAGTCCGAGCTTAATGCTGCCCGGGCTTCTGAGGCGGCCCTCAAGGAGGAAGTTAAGAGTGCTCGTGAGGCTCGGAAGAAGGCCGAAGAGGAGACGACCAGGTTGAAAGAGGATGTCTCTAAGCTGGCGGCGGAGAAAAAGGCTGCCGAGGAGCTGAACAAAGAGTTGATGGCGGCCAGTGCCCCGGGTGCCGACGAACCGGATGAGATAAAAGAGTTAAAGACTAGGGCTGAGCTGGTTACCCGCATCCTGCTGGCCGAGGATGAAGGTATTCCCGTGGCAGCGGAGTCTTTTGAAAGCTTCGTGGCTCAGTTGCGGGTGGTGAATCTTGGGCTTGAGATCTCGACCGAGGGTACTCACTATCTTGCGCGCGTTGAGGATGGTCGCATCGTCTTGCCCACAGGCCTTGTTCTAGATACCCCCGAGGCCCAGCCTGAGGACCCGCCCGAGGAGGACCAGATACCTGAGCCGGTGTCAGCCGAGCATGTGGATGAATGAGGAGTGTTGTTATTTTGATGTTGTTGTATCTTGTCCGGCCTGCACGCCGTTGAATTATTTGTAATTTTATTTTTGGGGGCATGGCCCGGTTTTATGTAATAACGCACAATCGTGGCCCTTGTGGCCATCTGTTATGTTAATTATATTTTTGTCTTCTTCGCGTGCATGATTTTACTTGCGTTTATTTTTGCTAAGTGTTGTATGCATGCTTGCTGTGAACGTATGTCTGCCCGTGTTTAGGAGCTTTTGACTTGTGTGAATATTTATGGGGGATTGCTCGTCGTAGATGTGTTTGACAGTGTGGGGAACTGGTCGAACGGTCGGGGAATATCCTGGCTGGGGAGTGGAGCTCAGGTCGCGTTTGAGGCATGAGTTCGCAGCGTGAATGTCCCATCGCGAGCTAGGGTTCTGCCAATCATGGTACTTTGACGACGGCGATGCTCGATCGAGGACCGCTGTCGAGCAACTACCCAGCTCGTTACTGAGCGGGGTTGTGCTTTAATCGTATGTGACGCTTGTACCTAGACACGCATAGTGGTCAGTAATAGACGTTCGTCGTTGCGACGAGTCAAACCGAGGATTTAGCTGTAGTATTGTTTTAGCTTTTCGGCGTTCCATGGTCGAGCAAGTTCTTCCCCATTGAGATGTTCTAGGTAGTAGGCCCCATTTTCCGTTTTTGCCCGGACGCGATAGGGTCCCTCCCAATTGGCTGCTAGTTCGCCTTCGCGAGGGTCTTTGTGGTTTCTTCTTAGGACAAGGCTTCCCACGTCGAACTCTCGTCGTATCACTTTGGCCTTGTGCCTGATGGTGATCTTTTGTTTCAGTGAGGCTTCGCGGAGAGCTGCCCCGGTTCTGATTTCCTCGACGAGGTCGAGCTCTTCCCTTAGAGATTCGTCGTTCATTTCCTCGTCTAGGGGCGACTCTGTCCGCCTAGAGGGCACGTGAACTTCGACGGGAATTACAGCCTCGGTTCCGTATGCTAAACGGAAAGGTGTTTCCCCGATCGTTGAATGGGGAGTTGTACGGTAATCCTAGAGCACGCTGTGTAGCTCCTCGACCCACGTCTTCTTTGTTTCGTGTAGCCTTCGCTTAAGGCCTCGAAGGATGACTCGGTTGGCTGCCTCAGCCTGGCCTTTTGTCTGGGGGTGTTCGACGGATGCGAAGTGTTGCTTCGTGCCCAGTTGGGTGACGAAGTCCTGAAACTTCATGTCTGTGAACTGCGTCCCGTTGTCCGTTACTATCGCTTAGGGAATGCCGAAACGTGCAAGGATGTTTTGTTTGTTGAAACGCAGGATGTTGAGGGCAGTTATTTTGGCTAGAGGTTCTGCTTATATACACTTTGTGAAATAATCCACGCCCACTATGAGGTACTTGTTCTGACTTGATCCTACCACGAAGGGTCCTAGGATGTCTAGGCCCCACCAGGCGAATGGCCACGGGGAGGACATAGTCTTGAGCTCGTTAGGCGGGGATAGGTGCATGTCCCCGTGCCGTTGGCATTTATCGCACTTCTTTACGTGCTCTTTTGCGTCATTTTGCATAGTCGGCCAGTAGTATCCTGCTCGGAGGGCCTTTCGAGCAAGGGACCTTCCGCCGAGATGCCTTCCAGTGCCCTGATCCTCTCGTTTTGCTGCAGGATCAGGGTGTTGGTTTTGTTGAGGGCCTCCAGGAGGGCTGCCACGGCCGGGTCGGCGCTGGGCGGAACAGGAACGGGCTGGAGGTCGAGAGACGGTTGATCATTGTGGCGATCAGCAGGAGTTGGAGAAGGAGAAGCTGTGGCTCCATCCCTAAGGAAACTGGCATCTCGGAGGAGAGATGATTGGCCGTCAACGTCAGATTTGTTGACGGGGAGGATGGTGGAATGAAGAGCATCCTGGGTGCGATCTTGGGAGGCCATGATCGTGATGATGTTCGAAAGTTGTTTTGATCTTCGGTTAAAGAAAGAAGGGGAGAACAAAGATTCCCACAGACGGTGCCCCTGATCGCGAAGGCTGGATCAGATCCTGTAGAATCAGTCCGCCAAGTGCGTCAGGGATGCTGGTCGTATGGAGAGGAGGAGGGGGGTGTACCTGCAAGGCACTCCGACGCTCAAGTAAGTAAAGGCCAGAGAAAAAGGGGCAAGTACAAAGAGTGAATTCTTAGGGTGAATATTGGATACTTGACCCTCTCAAGCGAGAGGGTTTATATAGAGCCCCCAGCGCGTGGCCAACGGTCCTATTTTCGGGGCGAAATAACCGTTTTCCCCAAAGAATAGGTAACTGCCCAAACTAGCCGTTATGTCGGGAATAGTGCCCTAAACTAGCCGTTATGTCGGGCATAAACGCAGTTTCGGGCACATGTCCTTTGTTGTTCGGGCAGTGAGAAAGCCGTGCGTAACGGGCATCAATCCCGGGGAGGAACTCTGCATTCCTTGCCCGGTTGGAGGGGCAGAAAGGTCACTTTTGCCCCTCTGTGGATTGGACTTAGGCAATTTGGGCCGCTCTGGAGCAGAGGCGGATTGGGCCAATTCTAGCCATTGGTCCAGTCCAGAACTGAATTTAAATTGAAATAAATCATATCTTGTTGGAAATATTTATGGAACAAATAATATCCAATAGATTGTGCATTGATTCTGGACAAAATCAAATCCTAAATCCATGAAGAAAAGCCTAAAGTTATTATGCTATATAAGAAGCTCAAAACCTACATTGGAAGTCAAGCAATACATTGAAGATTTTAGAGTGATAGGTTTTATTTTGAGTCTTTGTTATTGTTGTATGTACACCTCTATGTTTCAGTAGCTTCGCATAGAAGGTTTGCTTAGAGTTGAGTGGTAGTATTCAACATTGATTATTGAGTTGTAATATCCAATCTCGGGTTATGTGATTGAGAAGAAAGTGAATAGGTTCTCATGTTTAGAGGGAGGCCTAAATAGCATGTCATTGGGTAGTGTTAGGAAGAGGCATTGAACAACATAGAGTTTGTTGTTGCTTGTAAGACTAATTGTACTAAACTTCTGAATTTCCTTTTTTAGGTTGTGGACTCAGCACATCAAACGTAAGTGTGGTTTCACCGAACTAGGTAAACAATTATCATGTTATTTACTATTTTTGTGCTCCATCATCTAATACTTGTTGTGTTTCTGGTTTAACTTGTCGAACCAGTTGTCTAGGACATCGTGTTTGACATTTGTCCCATGAGGAATAAAATTTCAATTGACATCAGAGCAGACATGTAACACCCCGATTTTTAGATTATTTTTTAATTTATTATTGGAGTGTTTATGTGTGTTAATTGTGAAATTTTGGGGTTTTGAAGGTTTTAGGGGTATTTTAGTAATTTAATAATTATTGGGATATGGAGTTTGAGAGCGGAGGAATAAGATACAATTTATTTAAATTAATAGATCTAATTTGATAATTTTAATAATTGGAGAAAATAAAATTATTACGAATATTTCACATTTTTGAAAATTTTTATTAAATTTTTATTCAATTGAAATTTTTATTTAAATAAAATAAAGTGTTATAATTTATTTAAAAAATACACTTTTGGAATAAAATATGAGCGTCGGATTTCTTTGGGTGGTGTGAGTGTGATGGTGTAAGCCTAATTGGGATTTAGGATAAAATTATGTTATTATATATTCTAAAAGTGAGAGCATACTAGGTTAACGTGAAAGGATATTAGAAAAGTTGGAAAGCGGAAGATCGTGGGAAATTGGGATTGCACAAGGCTTTGGGAACTGATCATATAAAAAGGAAAAGCTTCAATTTTGAGGTAGGGAGAATTACTTTACTGGTGGGTGATCATAAGCAGCCAGGGTGGTGAAGGGTCATTACCCTCGCATCAGCACCAGGGTTAATACTTTGTTTTTCCTTCTGTAATATGTTTGACTAAATAAGGTTTGGACAAAATTCTATTGGCATCGATCGACAAATAACATTGTGTCTTTGTGTTATTTTGGTGACCAAATGGGATTTGGGAAAAATCCCTTATAGTCACCGTAAATGGTTTGTTGTTGATGAATAAACATATTTGTTGTGATATGAATATATGTTTGGTTGAATTATGTGTATCTTTTTTGTGGGTTATACCCTTTTAGAGTTTTGTGATTAACCGCAATAATCTGTGATATTTTGAGAGAATAGAGAATTGTGTATTATGATGTCTGTGTATTATGAGCGACTTTATTTGGTCTACTTTTTCCTAATTTCTTGAAATCGTATGATCTATGTTTTTCCCTAATTTTTCAAAAATAGTCAAAAACTCAATTTTTCGAAAAAATGGACCTTTTTCACGAAAATCAAACAAACCGAAAAATTGAATTTGGGGGAGGGGAGGTGCGATCGCGGGGTCGCGAATCGGCGGCCACAAGCCATGTCTACGTCGGAATCGAGTCGTGGAGGTGGCGGCTGTGAAGGGGAGCCGTGCGGCAGGTGTCGCAGAGTCCAGAGCCGCGTTGCAGGTCGGCAATGGAGGCGGGCGCGATCAATTGCAGGGGGTACCGCACCGTGGGTTGGCGGCAGCGGATGGCCGTTGAGCGGTGGGTCCGGACGTTTTAGGGCATTTTTCGGCAGTTTTGAGTTCATGGGGTTTTCCGCTGATTTTTTAGCAAAATTTGACATCATTGACCTTTTGGTAACCTTATGGTCAAATTGGAGTAATTTGAGTTAAACTGTCAACCCTTAGAGTTAATAGAGTTATCATTTATGAAGAGTTACCCTTGGAGCTTTTTTGAACACTTTAGAGTTCTTTTAGGTACTCTAGAGTCATTTTGAAAGTTAAGAGATGTTTGAGTTTTTTAAGAACCCTATTGAGTTATAAAGAATATAATAAAATTTCAAGACTTTCTGAGTAATTTGATTGATTTTAGAGTTGTTGAGTAATAACATACATTTACTCTATTTGAGGTGTAAAATAATTATTTTAAAATTATATTTTTGAGATTTGTAATCCAGTGGGATTACATTGAGGCCTGTGATTGGCAACCTTATGGTTCAAGAGTGGAACCATATTTTGATGATGATTTTTTATGATGGTTTTTGATAATGATTTTGAGATTATTTTTGCGACGTTTTGATGATTGCTTGAGTTGCATGCCTATTTGCTATACATGATCATGCATGCATATATTTTGTAGTTAGGTAGGACTTCGGTCTAGTAAGGTCGGGTTCAGAGAGGAACCATGACGGTCTCATATCCAGAGAGGGATACAGTTCATAGAGGAATCAGAGACATGGGCAATCAGTAACACACCTCTGACCCCAAAATTCCGGTACCACATGCATATTGATGAAGGAGTTGTTGCATTGGCATTTACATTATAAATTGAATTATGATTGTGTGTTGTGAGAATATTATATTTGTTGTTGTCTCGTTTACCATCCTAATGTTAATTCTCACCATTAAGATTTGTAAGGTATATTCTCACCCCCTTTCTTGTTTGTTTTGTTGGCTTTGTGCAATGTTATACATATACTCAGCAGGAGTAGTTGCTTGTGAGTTGGGAGGTGTCCTTAAAGCTTCTCTTCGTTTATTTTTATATTTATCGCTATTTAGTGGTCTGTATGCTTGGATCTGTAACATCAGGAACAAGGCGTATTATTTGTTTTGAGTTGATGTTTGAAGTTTATTTTCCTTGAATATTTTCTTCAAATAAATATTTGATGTTATGAGATCATTTGAATTCCATTGTGAAATTTGAAAAATATCCATGAAGTATATTTTTTGTGTTTTGAGTAACATCCTAGTTATGAATTTCTCTTTTATATTAAGAGTGAGGGTTTAGTGTGTTACAAGACACCCTATCCTGTTAGGTGAGCTCCTGAGAAGATAAATTCTGCACAAATAGGCACAATGAAAGATGGAAGATCAGTCAACAAACCACTTGTCTTGGATGGCACCAATTATGATTATTAGAAGGCAATGATGGTGGTATTTCTCAAATCCATGGGAAAAAAGCATGGAAAGTTGTGATAAAAGGATGGAAACATTCAGTGAACACTTCTGAAGATGGAACTACGAGCTTAAAACCAGAAGTTGAATGGACTGATGCTTAAGATGAGGAAGCTCTTGGAAACTCCAAGGCTTTGAATGTTATCTTCAATGGTGTGGACAAGAACATGCTCAGATTGATCAATACATGTTCAGTGTCTAAGGAAGCTTGGGAGATTCTCAAAACTGCGCATGAAGGCACATCCAAAGTTCATATGTCAAGGTTGTAGCTACTTAATTACCACTAAGTTTAAGTATCTGAGGATGAATGGAGAAGAATCAATTTGTGAATTCCACATCAGATTGAGTGATATTGCTACACCTCTTTTGCCTTAGGTGAAAAGATGTATGAAGAAAAGCTTGCCAAAAAATTCTTAGATCATTACCTAAGATGTTTGATATGAAATTGAATGCTATTAAAGAAGCTTGGAACTTGAGTAGTATAAAGGTTTATGAACTCATTGGTTCACTGTAAACCTTTGAGATGTCCATGAAAGGTCTGTAAAGAAGAACAAAGGGGTCACGTTTGTGTCAAATACTAAATAAAGTCAAGGAGATATAGAAGAGAACTTGATAAATGATATAGCTCTCCTGAGTAAAAAGTTCAATAATTCCTTGAAATATATTAATAGAAAGTAGAGGACAAATGTCCAAGACAAAAGGTACGACATTAGTCCCCAGATCGAAGACAGGAGTGAAGACAAATCCAATGATGACAAGGGTAATCAATGCTTTAAGTGTGAAGGCTTTGGACACATTAAACCAAAATGTCCTACATTTGTAAAGAAATAGAAAATAGATTTTCTACCACATGGTCAGGTTTTGAAAGTGAGGAAGAAACGGCCAACATTGGGATGGCTTATTCTGGTCGATACAAATCTGATTGTGAATCCAGTACTGAAAACCCTATTTAAAGAAGATCTTAATACATCATAGAGGCTCCTACTCTCCAAATGGGAAGAAGTGTGCTTAACCATAGATAATCAGAAGAAACCCATATGAGTGCTTCATGGGGAAATTGAGAAGCTCACCTCAACCGTTACAGGTGTAGAGAAGGAGATTTCATTATTAAAATCCCAACTAGAAAACATGTCTCATTATGAAAGCAATTTGATAAATATTTCAAATTTACTTTATGAAAAAATAAAGTTTCGTGAGTTGTCCAGATATGTGAACGGAATCAATGTTGGGACGAGCATGAAAGATAAAAACAAGAAGAATCTCCCAATGAAGGTTGTTATTCCTGAAGAGAAGCCTAAGGTTTTGAGGTTAGCTCACATGTCACAACATTGTGCTCAACATGTGCCGCCCCATCATAACAAGAAACAACCTCTAATATGCCACCATTGTGGTAAATATGGACATACAAGGTCTTATTATTTCAAATGGCTTAAGTTAAAAATCAGAGGGCACAAGGAAGTCCATGCTAAGAATAAATAGAAATCCAATGTTACATCAATTGGCTCCATAGCTCACACAGAACTCATAAGTTCCTCAAGTAAAGGTTGGTCTTTTAATAGTGAAAGTTCTAGGGACATGGCTAAAGATAAGACAATTCATGGAAATCGAGCAAAGGGAAGAATAAATGGCTCAGGGAAATTGGTTAATCCAGGTCAAGAAGAGATTTTACTAAGAAAAGGCTTAACTTTGTGATCAAAGGTGGAATATGAACTTCAACAAGTATGAACAGTTTGTCAACAACAAAGGTATAGAAGTTCTTATGAAGAAAGTCATATCTGAGAAAGACTTCATTGGTTTGCAAGACCTCGGGATTGATAAAGTCATTATGTATGAAGAAGAAAGAACAACCAAGATGTCAGACAATATGTCTCAACATCTTTCTCAAATGTCTGAATTATCTCATGTGGATTAGATCATTAAATGGAAGGCTGATGGTCAAGCTGGAGGTATTCCTAATTTTGAACAACCTATAGTGATTCAGAAGAAGAATCTGAAGAATAATACTGGATAAGACACAATTCCTTCTCATGTGTATGGATGTGTGAATAACCAACAACTCGATATGATGTTTGGTGAAGCAGAAATTGGTGTGCTGATGTCTAGTCACAAGGTGCATGTATCAGATATATCTGATCTAACAACTGGTGGAAGTATGAGTGAGGTTCCACTCAGGTTTGTACCCTTAAGAAATCATCATGTCAGTATAATGTGTTCTGGAGAAGACTCCCAGGAAACTAGATTGAGTAGTTCAGAAGGTAATGACGATCTGCCATACATTTTGTCCATAATGTTGACAAAATCTTAAATGCAAAAGGAGAATGATGATCAAGTTCATGATGATTTTGAGACTGATAACCATGACCAGACTTTGAATGAAGGAATGATAGGTAATAGTGATAGAATTCTTGTGGTATGTGTTACAAAGATCAAAGAGTATAGATTGACTACTCCAAAGGATAGTAATCCCATATTAAAGAGAATTTTAATATGGAGCAAGTTGCTGCTATATAATCAAGAAACTCTATGATATTTGCTGATGAAGATGGGAGTATCTATTATCTCCTTTCCCTTCGTGGAACCATCAGATTAAGTCCAAGACTGTCGGTTTTTGAGTTGTCATGGTGGAGCATGTTGTTCATCAGATGCAGTTTGACCTTGAATTAAGCAAGATAGAAGATGTTGGATATCATCCTTCAAGAAAAGCTAATTAAGAATGATACAGATGATAAGGAAGGTGTTTTCTAAGATGTATAAGAGATCTTGAGCATCATAGTGGTAACTAAGTCACCAACTCAGAAGAAGGACAAGCTTACAGTTCTTGGTTACTGATCTTACCGGATCAGAAATGGATTAGCAGTCAGCAACACGTCGTGAGCTCCTTTATTTTTCGGTGGTGGTAAAGAGGTGGGGGTGTACCTGCAAGGTACTCTGATGCTAAATTCAGAGATAGAGTAATCAGTGCAAGTACGGAGTAAAGGTGTAAAGAATAGAATACCTGACCTTCTAGTGAAAGAGGGTATTTATAATGTGCCCCCAGCATAGGGCCAACGGTTACTTAGCATTGGGTTTGATCGCAAGGTCCAATAAGAGTAATTTGCAGGGATTACATGGCGAAGGGAAGACCAGCACGTGGTCTTTGCCCTGGATCAACTGTCTCGTGATCTTTGGAAGGCGGGTTGACCAGTTCTTTCGGAATTGGGTAGTTGCCTGATGACGTGTCCCCGCGTGAGGGGCACGTGGAGTCTGTGGGTGAGACGTGTGAGAGCTCCCCGGGCATACAGTTAGGGAAAATCTCAATTGGGCCCTCCCCGAAGAGGACTTGGGTTGGGTCGGGCCCAACGGTGGGCCATCCTTAGGCCCAAACCAGAACAGTTACTATGAAGTATTTATAATGCTTATATCAGAGTCAGATGTTGAAGCAAATGTCTTGGTCATTGTGTTCAACATTCATAAAAGACTGGTTGACAGAGTATTGAAAGGGATGTGGTTGTCAAAAGAAGTTTTGACATTTGAATAAGTGGTTCAACTACTGAAGAAAATGTGTGTGACAGACAAAGAGAACCTTATGTTAAGTTATTCTGATGAAGATTAATACACTACTACAGGGAACTGTTGTAAGAAATTACTCTAGTGAAGAAAATGTTGAAGGAGTGTAATGTGAGACAATATGTCATGACATTTGTCTCTAAAATCTTCACTAAGCCATTAGATGCAATACACTTTGAAAAAGGGGTCTGCATTTGTGAGAATCAATAGAAGTCAATGCTAGGGAGATATGCAGAGGAGTATCTCTCTCTCTCTCTATCTATCTATCTATCTATCTCGGTGTGTGTGTGTGTGTGTGTGTGAGTGCGCACAAGCGTGTGCTGCACATGAAACAATGAAAAATTCACTTGTTTATAAACCTCCTTTTATATAAACTATCGTTACAAGCAAGAATGTCAATCTTCTGCTATATTCCTTTTGTTAGCATTTCTTCTCTCCCACATTTATTTGTCTCTTTCAAAATGAGTCAAAATTATGTAAAATCAAAGAAGATACCCACTAATAAGGGAATCTCCACCATGAAAGTTATTGAAAGATTTCACGAGGAAAAGACTAAGAAAGAGATCGGTTCCTCTTCTGTTGCAAATGGTGGATATGCATATGGTGTATCATATGTTGGATCATCTACAACTGGAAAGTAGTTTGTCAACAAGATGAAGGTTGTGAATATGAGACATGTTCAGAAACATGCTTCTGACTTGGAGGGGGTGAAGACTGGATTGCTTATAAGAACTGCAGAGGGTGAATTGAAGAATAAGTTCAGATGTTCTAGCTTAATTGTTATGCCCCTTGTATCTGGGCGTTGTTTCTTTTTATAAAGGCTCTATAGCTTATTTGAACTTATGTACAAAAAATCAGATTTATTGCTTGTGCATCTTTGGATGCTGTTGTGATTGTTCTACTCATGTTTTTGGATGTGTATGTGCTAACATACTAACCTATGCATGACTAACATCTAGTTGTTATTTGATACAAACCCTTTGCAAAAGTATGAAGAAAAAAAGGTGAGTAGTGTGTTGCTAAGTGCTGAGGTAACACATGTTTTTGTTTAGTACTAACTATCTGGTAAGTACTAATGATGATGTGCTCCATGCTAGAGCATCAGGAAAGGCATCAGGCCCTTGTATCTGTGAAAACATATCTATGTTAGTAGTATTCCTTGCAAATTTTGATATAAACTACTAATTGCTTATGTGTGCATGACTAAGTATACGAATGATTGCATGTTGATATATGTTAGTTAGTAGGATTGTATGCTTATGTCGTGCATGACTAAGTTTGTGAATGATTGCATAATTGTCTCTCTGGTTTTGAGCAACTGAATGGATTATGCGTAAGCATTTGAATTTTGATGCTATTGATTTCGACTGTTGTTGGTGGTGAGTAACTATGATAATTGGAAGATGTACGTTGTTGTTGATTGTATGCTCTGATAGTCTAGTAGTTCTAATGGTTGTTACTTGTTCTGATGGAAGAAGTGTTATTTATCTTGAAGTGTTGTTTTTTCCATAATTTGCCAAAGGGGAAGATTGTAGTTCATATTATAGAGGCCCTTTGGATTGACTCCATTTCGCTAAACAACAACATGGAGAAGTGTCTGAGTGTCAAGATAGGTATATCTTGCTTAAGTTGTATAAGGGGCGCATGCTAGACACGATGCTCCACCACGTTGGTACGACATTTGGACCTTGCTCAACAGGCACCAGATTGTTGTATTTTGAATGAATCTTTTGAGAGGATTCAATTATATTTTATTGTTAATTGGCTTAGCAATATGACTAGGTGATTGTTTTGATAGTTGGACGAAGATTGATTCAGATTTAAATGAAGATTTAATTTTGAATTTAAATTGAAACTTACCATATCTTGTTGGAGATATTTATGGAACAGATAATATCCAACAAATTCTGCATTAATTCTGGACGAAATCAAATCTCAAACCCAAGAAGAAAAGCCCAGAGTTATTATGCTATATAAGGAGCTCAAAACCTACATTAAAAACTAAGTAATACATTGAAGATTTTAGAATGCTAAAGTTTATTTTGAGTCCTTGTTATGTCTGTATGTACGCCTTTATGTTTCAGTAACTTGGCATAGAAGGTTTGTCTAGAGTTGAGTGGTAATATTTAACATTGATTATTGAGTTGTAATCTCCAATCACGGGTTGTGTGAATGAGAAGAAAGTGAGTAGGTTATCATGTTTAGGATGAGCCCTAAATATAATGTCACTAGGTAGTGTTAGGAAGAGCATTGAACAACATATGATTTGTTGTTGCTGGTAAGACTAATTGTACTAAACTACTATTAGTGAATTTCCTTTCTTGGGTTATAGACTCAGCCCCCCAGACGTAGGTGTGGTATCACCGAACTGGGTAAACAAATATCGTGTTATTTACTGTTTTTCTGCTCCATCATCTAGTACTTATTGTGTTTCTAGTTTAACTTGTTGAACCAGCTATCTAGGACATCGTATTCGACATCTGTCCCATAAGGAACATAATTTCATTTTCAACTTGAGATCACCAATTTCTGTGACAACTGATAAAAGTATGAGATTATTAACTTGCGCCTAAGTTACTAAGCCGCTTTCCCAATATTGAAATTGCCTAAATGTAACTCTCCCTATATCATTTTCCTTTTAAGGCATGGTTCTTTGAATGATTGCTCTGCAACTGGCCTTTAATTGGATGTTGTCTTTATCAGTATATATTCTCTTTTTAGTTAGGACCCCCTCTCATAAATTTTACGTATGTGGGTTTTTTTTCCAAGGCTTCTTAATATAGAGAAACTTTGCATATTACCTTTCTTTGTCGTTTTTTTTTATGACGGAAGTAAGGTAGGTTTTCTACATGTGGTTTTTTTATTTATTTTATCCCCTTCCTTCTTTGTTCTAGGCTTTTCTTCTCCCTCTTTCCTTATTTCCGACTCTTCTTCTTCGTCTCTTTTTTCATTATCTTCATTTTTTCCTTTTGTTTCTTTTTCATCTTTTCTTTCTTTCTCTTTATGGTTACTCTTTCCTTTGGCGGGTAAGTGTAATCTACATGGATTTGTTAAATGTATTATCTAAATTTGTATATTTTTCTTGTGGAGGTGCTTGAGTATAATGTTGATATGGTTGCTTGTATAAAATATCTGCTTTTGATCTTCATTCATGCTTTAAACTGGTGTTCCTTTGAAGGTTGTAATTTTGATATTGCCTCGGTCTTTGTTGGTTGCCAACAAAACTGACTTTATCAATTAAAGGATAAAATTCGATCACTGCTACATAGCTCACAAAAATAATTTCAATTCTTAATATTGTAAAAGTAGCTTAAAAGATAAATAATAAACAATTTTACATATTAAAAGTAGGGTCGGCCTTGGAGTTGGGCAACCAGATCCAAGAGTCCATGGACTCAAAAAATCGAGAGCCTCGAAATAGAAACAAGGGTTAAAATATTATAATAATTAATAATAATATAAAAGCTATTTGCTAAAAACTAACATATAAATGCTTTGAGTAGCGCGGTTAAGCATTTCCATAATGACCAAGAGTATGCGTGTCTGACTCTTGTGTTGTACATTTTTAGAGTTTAATTTTATTATCCTACAAAATGTTGTTGTACATTTTTAGAGTTTGAATTAATTCTTTTACAAAATTTATTAATTTTCACTATTGTACATTTTTAGAGTTTGAATTTATTATTTTACAAAATGTATTAATTTCCATTTTATAATGGTTTTCTATAATTTTACAAAATGCATTAAATTAATATTATATTTTTAATGACAAATTTTTTAATATATTTTTTTAAAATTTATTATAGACCCTCAAGGCAATACACTTTTATGTTTTGATTTTATAATTTTATAAACTTTTAATTCATTAATTTTATTTTATATTTTTAATGACACGTGATTTATTTTATATAATCATTTGAAATTTACTATTTTTAGTTTGATTATAGATTCGACCATTATTGTTATATATTTTTACAGTTTGCTTTTATTATTTTATAAAATGCGTTAATTTTTATTTTATAGTTTGGTTTTATAATTATACAAAATATATTAAATTTATATAATATTTTTAATGATAATTTTTAAATATAATCTTTTAAAACTTATTATATGGACCCTTAAATCAATATATTTTTTTACGTTTTGATTTTATAATTGTATAAAATCTTCATTCATTAATTTTATTTTATATTTTGAATGAGACATAATATATTTTATATCATTATTTAAAATTTATTATTTTTCATTTGATTATATATATATATATATATATATATAATTTATTTTATAATAATATATTAAAAAGTCAATAGCATTAGTATTATTTTTTGTTGAGAATCAAATGTGAGGAAGAAGTCTCACATTGATTAGAAAATGGAAGATTGAACACTATATAAGTGAGAGAACCCACACATCTATCACCTTAAGGTTTTAGGTGAGTATGTGGTGTGTCTCTCACAAAGGTGTGTCCCTAATAAGAAATGCTCCCTCGTTGACCCCATCGATTGTTCCGCTAACAATGCTATCAAAGCAACAATAAAATACTAAAATACCCTCTAACAAACTTGGTCACCAAGTTTGTGAATATTAATTAAAATATAAATTATTAATTCTAATACCATCCGTTAATTTATATTTCCTCAAAACTAATAACTCCAATTCCATCCCTTAAGCGAAGGAATTGATCCGTCTTGATAGTCTTCGTCAGAACATCTGCCAACTGTTTCTGGGTGCTACAGTGCATAACTTCTAACACTCCACTCTGAACTTGACTTCTCAGATAGTGATACTTTGTCTCAATATGCTTGCTTCTCCCATGCAACATTGGGTTTCTGGCAAGATTGATTGCATACTTGTTATCAATCATCAGCTTCAGAGGTTTGTCAACTTTCATCTTCAGATCCTCCAGCAAGTTCAGAATCCACACAACTTGGCAAGCAGTAACAGCACCTGCAATATATTCAGCTTCACATGTTGACAATGCAACAACAGGTTGTTTCTTAGAACACCAAGAAATAGGGCCTCCCAGGAACTTGAACAAGTACCCAGAAGTACTTCTTCTATCAACTCTGTCTCCACACCAATCAGAATCTGAATAACTCAGAAGTTCTGATTCAGTCTTTCTTCCAGAAGGAAATAACACTCCATACTTCAGAGTTTCCTTGATATACCTCAGAATCCTGACAGCAGCTTGGTAATGGGACCACTTGGGTTTACTCATGAATCTACTAACCATTCCAACTGCATAGCAAATATCAGGTCTGGTATTACACAAATACCTCAGAGAACCAACCAACTGTTTGAAGGTTGTAGCATCCACATCCTCACCATCAGAATCAGAATCTAGTTTCTGATTTGTATCTGCAGGTGTGATAGCAGCCTTACAATTCTGCAGCTTAAATCTCTTCAGAAGTTCTCGTTCATACTTCAGCTGATGCAAAATGATACCTTTCTCAGAATATCTGAACTCCATCCCTAGAAAGTATGTCATTTTCCCGAGATCACTCATTTCAAACTCATTCATCAGCACCTTCTTGAACTTAGCTAGTTCTTGTTCAGAACTTCCGGTCAGCAATATGTCATCAACGTACAAACACACCAGAATCATATTGCCTTCAGAAATATGCTGAACATAAACACCGTATTCCATCTCACATTTCTGAAAACCCTGCTTCTTAAAAAATGAATCGATCTTCTGATTCCAAGCTCTGGGCGCTTGCTTCAATCCATACAAAGCTTTATGTAATTTGTACATCATCCCTTCCTGATTCTTTTTCACAAATCCAGGAGGTTGTGACACATAAACTTCTTCTTCTAATGGACCGTTCAGAAATTCAGATTTCACATCTAAGTGCATCAGAGGCCAATTCCTGTTAGCAGCTATTGCAATCACCAATCTAATTGTTTCATGTCTCGCTACAGGTGCAAACACTTCAGAATAATCCAACCCATGTTTCTGCAGAAATCCTCTTGCTACCAACCTCGCTTTCTATTTGCCAATTGATCCATCTGGATTTAGCTTCTACTTGAAAACCCATCTGACGCTGATGGCTTTCTTGTCCTTTGGAAGTTCTGTCAGCTTCCAAGTCTTGTTTCTCTCTATGGCCTCAAGTTCTTCTTTCATGGCCTTTAGCCAGAACTTCTGCTTGAGAGCCTCTTCTGTACTCACAGGTTCAGAGTCTGCTAACATGGCACACTGAATAATCTCTTCTTCAGAATCTACTTCAGTCTCTTGCAGCATGTTAAACTCTTTAAATCTTCTTGGAATGTTTCTGATTCTCTGTGGCCTCTGACCTCGTTCAGAACTTTCTCCGGATGCTTGAACCTCAGAAGTTCTGTCCTCAGAAGTTTCTCCTTCAGAAGCTCTTGCTCTAGAAGGTTGACTTCCTCCAGAACCTTGACCATCTTCAGAATCTGGCATATTCCCAGAGTCTGAATCACCACCAGAATCTTGATCATCATCAGAATCTGGATCATCAGAATCACCTTCATCTTCTGAGTCTCCTTCAGAGTCAGAATCACCATCAGTTTCAGAAACTCTTATTTCTGACCGTTCTTCAGAAGTTCTCACATCAGAATCAGATTGAGACTTGTCCCAATTCCAAACTTCTGATTCCTTCACAATAACGTCTCTGCTGAACTCAACTTTATTAGTTTCTGGACAATAAAGCTTGTACGCACCCGTACTGTGGTACCCCACCAGTAACATTACTTTGCTTCTATCATCCAGCTTCTGTCTTCTAGCTTCTGGAACATGTTTGTAACAAACAGAACCAAACACCTTTAGATGACTAACACTTTGCTTTTCTCCCGTCCACTTCTGAATAGGAACTATTTCCTTCAGCTTCTTCGTTGGACATCTGTTGAGCACATATGCTGCGGTGGCAACAGCTTCTCCCCACAAGTTCTGAGGAAGCTTCTTCTCCTTCAGCATGCTTCTCACCATATCAAGCAAAGTACGATTTCTTCTTTCAGCAAGACCATTATGTTGAGGAGTGTAAGGAGCAGTAACCTCATGCTCAATTCCATTCTCCTCACAGAACTTCTGAAACTCTTTGGAGTTATACTCACCCCCACCATCGGTTCTGAGAATCTTCAGAGTCTGACCACTCTGATTCTGAACCTTCATTTGGAACTTCTTGAATTCAGCAAACACCTCGTGTTTGAACTTAATAAGGGATACCCATATCATTCTCGTGAATTCATCAACAAATGACACGAAGTATTTATTCCCTCCGATCGATGCTACTGGAAATGGACCACACACATCAGAATGTACTACTCCCAAGGCATGTTTTGCTCTTGGAGCAACTTCTGAGGGAAATGGCAATCTTGGTTGCTTTCCTTCCATACACACTTTGCATGACTTCTCAGGCTTCTTAATTGTAGGAATTCCATGTACCAGCTTCTTCGAATTCAGATGTTCTAAGCTTCTGAAATTCAGATGACCAAATCTTCTGTGCCACAGCTCACTTTCTTTCACAACACTTGTTACACTAAGACATTCAGAGTCAGAAGTTCTGACATTCAGAGTCAGAAGTTCTGACATTCACCTTGAATGTTCTATTCCTTCCCTGTTCTGACTCCATAATCAGCTTCTGATTACAGTCATACAGCTTCAGAAGATTGTCCTTCATGGTAACTGAAAAATCTTTCTCAATTAATTGTCCCACGCTCATCAGATTGCTTTTTATGCCAGGTACATACCACACTTTCTGAATCAATGCTGTTTTCCCATTATTCAGAACAACTCTGGCATCTCCCATACCTTCAGCGTTAAGATATTTGTCATCAGCACATCTGATCTTTGTCCTCTTTTCAGAATCAAAATCAACCAGCCATTTCTTATTTCCAGTAAGATGATTTGAGCAGCCAGTGTCCATATACCACCAGTCTGTCAAATTCGTATCATCAGATTTAGAAGCCATCAGTAGCACAGGTTCATCATCAGAACTTCTGGCTATATTTGCTTCTTCTGACATCCTTTCCTTGTTTGACCAATAATCTGTAGCAAAGTGACCAAACTTCTTGCAACAGTAACATTGGATCTTCTTCTTGTCATACTTCTCTTTTCCCTTCTGAGCATTCTTTTGCCTATCAGAAGTTGAGGTTTCTGACTTCTGACCACCATCAGATCTTCTCCTGGCTTCTGAGTGTTTCTGATGCTTCTTATCAGAAACTGCTTTCAGAGTCTGCTGCTCTACTTCCCTTTCAGAAGTTCTCTCAGTTAAACGCAACTTTTGTGCTTCTAGACTGCTTTGCTGCTCTTTAATTCTCATGGTGCTCAGATCTTTAGAATGTTCTATTGCTACCACAATGTAATCAAACTGAGGAGTAAGGGATCTCAATACCTTCTCAATGATTACTTGTTCAGAAAGAGTTTCTCCACACGCCTTCATCTCATTAGTGATCAGAATCACTCTGGATATGTATTCAGAAACTTTCTCATTGTTCTTCATGTTGAGATTCTCGTACTGCTTACGTAGAGACTGAAGCTTCACCTTCTTCACTGATGCGTCACCACCGTAACATCTGACCAGTGTGTCCCACACCGCCTTTGCTGTCGTAGAATCTACAATCTTCTCAAACACATTCGCATCCACACATTGATGGATGTAGAACAATGCTTTCTGATCTTTCTTCCTTGTATCCTTCTGCGCGTTCTTCTGTTCCTCCGTCGCATCTGCTGCTACCGGAACGTAACCTTCGGTGATAAGATCTAGAAAATCTTGAGAACCGAACAGTACTCGCATCTGAATCATCCAATGATTCTAGTTTTTGCCATCAAATACTGGAAGCTTGGTGTTCATGCCGCCGTTGCCGTTCATCATCTTCAACCTTGTACAGTACACTCAGAACTTACCACACACAGTGTTTCCCAACCCACAGAATCAAAAAATTATGATTCTGATCAGAATTTCATTCAAGATTCAACACAAAGCAAGAACCAAAATTCAATCACACAAGAAATCCTCACGTTTCACTCGTGTTTCCCGTGTTTTCCCGTTGATCCGAACCGGAGCTCTAGATGCCAATTGTTGGTGTACAAGGTGAAAATAATGATGAAAAGAAGAGAATATATTATATTGAGAGTGACGGCTACAAATGATAAAGATACAATGATTGGAATGACATATACACTACCCTATTTATAAGCTAAAACTAGGGCTACAAAAGCAACAAAAGCTTTGATACCATTGTTAGCGGAACAATCGAGGGGGTCAACGAGGGAGCATTTCTTATTAGGGACACACCTTTGTGAGAGACACACCACATACTCACCTAAAACCTTAAGGTGATAGGTGTGTGGGTTATCTCACTTATATAGTGTTCAATCTTCCATTTTCTAATCAATGTGGGACTTCTTCCTCACACTTGATTCTCAGCACTCCCCCTCAAGTGTGAGTTTATACACAATGCTCCCCCTCATGTGGAAGCTCTTTCTCGAACCAAAGGCTCTGATACCATTGTTGACGGAACAATGGAGGGGGTCAACGAGGGAGCATTTCTTATTAGGGACACACCTTTGTGAGAGACACACCACATACTCACCTAAAATCTTAAGGTGATAGGTGTGTGGGTTCTCTCACTTATATAGTGTTTAATCTTCCATTTTCTAATCAATGTGGGACTTCTTCCTCACACTTGATTCTCAACATTTTTAAGTTATCATAATTCAATAGATAAAAAAAGAGGCACATATGAATTTTTTGACAAATACACTACTACAAAACGCACAAACAACAACGTTAGGTTTACAACGGCTTGTCTATACATCGTTGTAATAGATGCGCGCATTTTTTTAAATCTTATTAAAATGCTTTTAATGATGGTTAAAATTCCAACCGTGGTAAAATGTGAGGCCTTTCACCACGGGTATTTAAACAACCGTCATTATAGGTAGCGTTTGGTCATGGGTTCAAGTCCCAACACCAGCATTTATGGTTTTTTATATATTTTTTCAAAATGCTGACATTCTTTCACCACGGGTATGTTTTCAACCGTCATTATAGCCTATAGTTTAGTTTTTGGTCTTGCTCTTCAAAAAAATCGGTTTTAGGGAAAATCGTCTACTGTTTTAGATCTGTTTCGTGCATCTGAAGTAGAAAAATCGTGCGGTCATTAGTCCCGTACTCTAGAAGAGTTACGGGACTTCACCCTCAAAACCCCAAATTCATCTTTTTTTTTTATTTTTAATGATTTTTTTTACTGTTTTCATAGTCTCAAAAAATTCCAAAACAATTATCAAAATTCTTATTTTACCTAATTAGATTAAATTTCGTGTTTTTTTTTTATTTTTTTGAATTTATTTAATCATGTTACTTCTTTCCTATTTTTTCAAAATGCTGACAGACCTTTCACCACGGGTATTTAAACAACCATCATTATAGGGAGCATTTTTTACATAGTTTTTCAAAATGCTGACAGACCTTTCACCACTGGTATTTAAAAACAACCGTCATTATAGATAGCGTCTTGTATGGGTTTAAGTCCCAGCACCAGCATTTTTTATTTTTTTACTTATTTTTTCAAGTCTCATTACCAACATTAGTTTATTCACTATCCTTAAACAAATCTTGACTGTCCATTTAGTGATTATCAACGGCCAAGACACTACTATTAGTGATCCTTGTTAAACCTAAAACTTAAACGAACTACATTTTCTACCTCCAAACATCATCTTTCATTTACGATACTCTATTTCTCCACTAAACCAAATTTCAGAAGAAATTTCAGAACTCGAGTTAGCAATGTTAGTTGTTGGTGTTCTTTTTTAATTATTGTTGTTCTTGTTGTTCTTTTTTTATTATTGTTGTTCTTGTTGTTATTATTGTTATTATTGTTATTATTATTGTTGTTCTTGTTCTTGTTCTTGTTCTTGTTGTTATTGATGTTGTTGTTGTTGTTGTTGTTGTTGTTGTATTAAAGGATGTTCTGGTTGTTCTTGTTGTTGTTCTTGTTCTTGCTGTTGTTCTTGTTCTTATTGTTGTTCTTGTTCTAATGCTACAATTTTTTTTATTAAAAGACATACAACAACAGGTATTTAAAATAACCGTCATTATAGGTAGTATACAACAACAGTTCTTTATAATAACTGACACTGATTAAAAGTTTATATATATATATATATATATATATATATATATATACACTACAACAAAAGTAAGTTATAACATCGCACCTTAGACAGCGCTTTAATACAAAAGCGCTGCTATAAGTTAAAAACAAGGAAACTATTCATTTAAAAAAATAAAAGCGCAAAAAAATATAAGACCTTAGACAGCGCTTTGGTCAAAAGCGCTTTATAAGGTCTTATAAATTTTAAAAAAAAATTTAATGGAAAATACTAGACAGCGCTTTAGTTAAAAGCGCTTTCTAAGGTCTTATAAATTTAAAAAAAAAATATAAGACCTTAGACAGCGCTTCGGTAAAAAGCGTTTTCTAAAGTTTTATTAATTTTAAAAAAAAAATTAAAGGAAAATATTAGACAGCGCTTTCTAAGGTCTTAAAAATTAAAAAAAAATAAAATCAAAAGCGCTGTCTAAGGCCAACCTTAGAAAGCGCTTTTAAAAGTGTTGTCTAAGGTCCACCTTAGAAAGCGCTTTTATGAAAAGCGCTGTCTAAGGTCTAATTAAATTAAAATATATGAATAGTCAGTATTCATTTTCATATTTCCGCTCTTTCTTCTCCCCTTGCGAACTCAAACCTTCACCGTCAACCGTCCTCCACCGTGCCGTCGTTCGTTGTTGCCGTTGTTGCATTGCTGTCCGTCCGTTGCCGTCGTTGTATTGCCGTCCGTTGCGAACTCATTGCCGTCGTTCGTTTCTGCTCTTTGTAACTGATACATTTCGTTCTTGCATTGCCGTTGTTAGCGTCGTTAAAGGTACGTCGTTGTTGTGAAGAATAGGGTTTTGTTGCTTTACATTGTTGTTGTAGGGTTTTGTTGCTTTACAATGTTGTAGTGAATGAGTATGTTTGATGAGTTTTGTTAATGAAGTTATGTTGGACTGTTTTATTAATGAAGTTTTGTAGTGAATGAGTATGACTTAATTTCAAAACAAACAGGATCGAAGATAGTACTTGATTCTGGATCCCGCACTCTAGGATGTGTTTTAGTATATTGGGGGATAGCTGCCAGTATGCTCAATTAGTGGTAATGTGCTTTATATTTATTACTCGGTTCTGAATTTTTGGTTGTTGTTGCTGTCAATTACTTCATATTGATTATCACATAAGTATTTTTCTGAATTGTAGAATTAAACAAAGTAAGATAAATTGTATACATTTGTCTTTATCTTTCTTAATACGAAAATTGAGAAGTCTGGAAGTTAATAACATGGAACTCGGCATCAATTATTTTTATTAGCAAATTCAAAATGATACAGGAGACGGTGGTGGTTTTATTTTGTTATGATGTTCTTAAAACTTTTTTTAGGATCCTTATTTATTTATTTATTTATTTATTTATCTTGACAAAAGAATCTTTATGTTAATGATACTTTATTACAGTAGTACTTTATTTACACACCACCCCATCAAAAGTAGCATATATTAAGGTCAAAGAGCTATGTGTATTGTGTTAGAAATATGGTTACATGTTGAAAAATTGTGTCAATCATCAGATTTAAAGAATTTCCCATACTGGAATATTAGGCACTTCCATTTCCATGAAAACAAGCTAGAATATTAGACATTTCCATTTCCATAAAGATGAAATAGAATACTTGTGATGCATGTTATAGTTTTAAAGTGGAATTTAGTTTATATAAATTCCCTATGTTATTAAATATGTTGTTTTTATACAGGAGATGATGATACAAACTATCATTTCTATAAGTATGCTGTTTTTGTGAGGCCTGGTGTGGTTCTGCTGTCTTGGACTGATAAAAGATCTAAATAAGCATATTTTTTCCTTTCAAGTTTAAGAAATTCTAATGGTAGAAATTTTGAAATCATTAAACTCCATTTCCTGATCCACTATACATGAAAGAGAAAGACGCTGCAGGGGTTTTCTAGGTAAACACCCAAATTTCGTTTCTTTCTTTTTCCACCTAACCATTTTTCTCTGTTTTGGTTGTGTTGCATTGCATTTTGCATAGTTTCCTTTCTAAAGGACCGAGTGTGGTGTTTCTTATATCATTATATTTGGGGATTTCTATGTATTGAGCAACAACTTTATGAAGGTTTGTTGTTGAATTTATTGTAGTCATATAGACCTCAACAGAAGTTAATTTTACAAGCCATGTCACTCATTATGTGGTGCAAATGCAACTAATAAGATCCGGTTTAAATATTGGTTTACAAGATTTAATTTACATGATTTTTCCGTGAGTCTATCAATGAGAACAAACAATAGCGCATCAAATTACTCCCATCCTCTGGTCACCCACTAACCATTCCAACAGTGGGAACTCCAAAAAAAAATGATGGTATAAAATGACTATAGTGTCATGTTTTGTTCAGAAGGGTTGTATTACATGTGTGCATCCTGCTGGGCTTAGGGTTTTTTTCCTATAATTTATATCCTCACTGCATCCGGCTCTTGGATTTTTTTTTTATCTTCTCTCTTTTGTTACTTAAGAGCCAACAACCACGAATGAAGTTACCATTGAATATAAAATATCTATCTGTAATTTTTTTCTTCTTTTTATATCATTGGTTTCTTAATGTCTAAATGCTTTTGACCCCCATCTACCAGGACATTTGGGATCGTACAGTGAAAGAATTAGAGACATTAGATGTTTCAAGGTCTTTGGGCACTGTAAAACCCGATGATTTACCAATAGCCAATGAAGTAAAAGCAAGGTACGATTCAAGCAGGTTGAGTGAGTCTAATGTTCATATGTAGCAACGGATCTGATGAACATTGTCATTTGGACTTAGCTGAATAGGACTTAATTTTATGGAATGAATTACAAGTTACAACAAGTAATCATGTAATCTCCTCTAGGTTCTGATATCGTGTGTGTCTCTTAATCAATATATTTTCTTTCTAAAAGTTATACTAATGTCATTTTTAATAGACAATCTCGATATAAACACATATCTTTCATGTCTAATGAAATAGTTAAAACTAAATCAAACTATGTTATATTATTATGTAGTACTTTGAAGAATGCAAGTGTGCTCATTACTCAATTTCTCAATTGGATGAAATTAAAGAGGATTGGTGTCAATACATTATGGAGCTCGAAATTTTACAAGGTATAATATTGTACTCTTACTTTAATTGATGAGAATTTAAATATGTGTAACTTTGTTTATGTATTATTTTAATTGAATTACAATCTTTGTGTTTTCAGGACCTATAATGTAGATTTGAAGCAATGCTTTGGTTGGATGCAAAAGTACTAGTATAAGTAATATGTGCATTTGTAGAAAAAATGTAATGATTTGTAATTATAAATAGGTGTATATATAATTTTGGTTTGTAATTTTAAATATATATATATTGGTTTGAATTGCCAATTGTTTTGGATATATAATTTTGGTGTAAATTGGTACATTTAAATAGGATAAATTGGATTGATTTGAATCTCCAAATTGTGGTATTTTTCTGAAAAAAATTGCTGGTTGAAAAACAGGTCA
Source organism: Lathyrus tuberosus (assembly GCA_022829125.1). Lineage (NCBI taxonomy): Eukaryota > Viridiplantae > Streptophyta > Magnoliopsida > Fabales > Fabaceae > Lathyrus > Lathyrus tuberosus. The sequence continues at coordinate 1,171,685 of JALAZF010000715.1, read as the reverse complement.
AATTCTGGTTGAAAAAACCTAGTAAAAATTGTGGTTTAAAAAAATTTATATAAAATTTTTCGTATACCTTAGACAGCGCTTTTGGTGAAAGCGCTGTCTAAGGTGGGGATTAGAAAGCGCTTTTGACAAAAGCGCTGTCTAAGGTGAACCTTAGAAAGCGCTTTTACCAAAAGCGTTGTCTAAGGTATACCTAAAAAAGTTCAAAAAGGTTGACCTTAGACAGCGCTTTTGGAGAAAGCGTTGTCTAAGGTATACCAAAAAAATGTCAAAAAAGGTAGGGCTTAGACAGCGCTTTTGCTGAAAGCGCTGTCTAAGGTATACCAAAAAAATGTCAAAAAAGGTAAGGCTTAGAAAGCGCTTTTCCCAAAAGCGCTGTCTAAGGTATACCTTATAATGTCAAAAAGCGCTGTCTAAAGGTACCATAGACAGCATTTTTCATTAAATATACCCCCCTTTAGACAGCGCTTTTGGTATTATCCAAAGCGCTGTCTAAACCTATAGCAGCGCAGGTTTAGACAGCGCGTTAAAGCGCTGTCTAAGGGCAAAAAAAGCGCTGTCTAAGGTCTTATCTGTTGTATATATATATATATATATATATATATATATATTATGATAATGTTGTTTTTATATGAGAATATGAGAATGAATCTGAACAATTATATTTAAAATAAATGGATGAAATTATATATTGTTTTTATTCTCAATCAATTTTCTCTCTCCTACATTATTAAAATAAATGACTTAAATTAAAACATTATATTTCTAACTATCAAAATTCTCTCTCCTCTCACCTATTTATTTAAACATGGTTTTCAAAATGGGACCAGAACGCTTGGTCGGACCGGTTGAACCGGAAACCAGAATGCTAACTGGTCTGCTTCACTTAAATTATTGAATTATACATTGATCTAATAAAATTGTTTATTTTTTTTAAGAGAAAGGGCCTATGCCCAAAAAAAAAACGAAAAACTATACTAACTAACCTAGGAAAAACGATCTCTTTTATCATCTCTCTCGATCAAAGATTTGATGAAGTCAGGAGCGTCTTCTCAAAAAACCATCTCTTGTAAACTATCAACTCCCGCTTTAACTAGAGTGTACACACAAGAATTAGCTTCTCTGTATGAATGCACTACCCTCGCATTCTCATGCATCTTCACAAGATTATGGGTTTGCTTAAGTAAAGTGTAACCTTCCATATCTCTTGAAGTGCCTGACTCTATTGCTTTAATAATTGAAAGTGAATCCACGTTAAGCTCCACTTTTCTCATACTGAGCCGCCTTGTAAGACTTAAACCTTCAAAAACTCCCCATAACTCTGCCTGACAGCACTACACACCCTTACACCCTTATAGAAATTGCCTTTACACTTCCCTCTCATATTGCTAGCCATCTATGCTTGACCCAGTTCTTCTATGGAGCTTTCCATCCCATCACGATGATAGTTCTCTCCCCCTCCATGGTTATCCCTTTATTCCTTTCAACTTCATCATATTTCTTTATCTTCCCATGAACAAAACTACTCATATCTTTCAAACTGATCCTCATGAAGTTCTTTATTGCGTCAATACCACAAGTTATGACATCCTACTGCCCCAAATCTTCTCCATTGATTACTCTGACCAAGGTTCAACCTCAACCACTCCTTGAAATGCACAATGAAGAAATCCACCAAGATGTTATTTCGTATTCTACTCATTCATAACTGTCTTGCTTTATTATAATCTCTAAAGATATGCAACATCGATTCACATGCAAGCCAAAAAGCTTACACTCTGCACCACACAATCCTTTAACACTCTTTTTGATAATTGGTTAAAAGTCTATTATGCCCTAGTAGCCAAAGAAAACTTTTCATGCGCTATTGAATCTTCATCTTCCAGATTTCCTTCCAAATACCATCATGATTCATGTCCTCTTTACTAACAAATCTCACATACACCTCCTTCACTAAAGCACCATTGTTCTCAAATCCTGTACTAGCTAACTCAACCCTCTCATATGTGATATTTGGCGGGGGTTGTGCTTTAATTTTCTAAAGAATTATTCTCAGCAACCACTAATCCAGGAGCTGTCAGTTCCAATCCAACAATTCCAACCAGATCTCTCAGTTTAACAAGGTTCAAATCCTGAAGGCTATGCACATTCGTGTCTTTAATCACCAATCCAAACTCAATCCAACAATCATTCTAAGGCTCTATGTCTGCACTATCACCAATACACCAGCAAGCATAGTTAAGCACACGCAACGCTAACCTTGGGATATCTTTCCAAAGTTTGGAATCTGTAACACGAAAGCTACAATCTCTCCAATTCGACACCTAGTACTTGATTTTCAAAACTTTACACCAAAGATCATCCAAACCGGTCATCAATTTCCACACAAGCTTCATCACACACACTTTGTTCATTTTATCAAGCTTATGTAACCCTAGGCCTCCTTCTTCTTTATGAGTTGTAACTGTATCCCAATTAATAACATGGTAACTCCTTTTGTTCTTTGTGTCTCCCCATATAAAGTCCCTCTCAATCCAGTGGATATCCTCTATGCAAGCTTTAGGAAGAATGTTGGTCATCATGGGATAAATCGGAAATGCCTGAAGAACACTTTTATCCAACATAACACGACCTGCAAAAGACAACTGGTTAGTTTTCCATCCAACTACTTTGACCTTACCTGTTCTAAAATATACTGATAGTTCTTCCTTCTCAATGCCTTTCCACTTAAGGGCACACCAAGATAAGCTCCCATCTCTTGAGTTTCATGAAACTTGGTAATTTTCATGATCTTTGCCTTTTCATTGTTGGAGTAAGCCCTAATAGTTAATCAGTATTGGCTGTATATGCTTTTGTATCATGACCTTGATATATATTATTTGTTAATATATATACTTATTAGGAATTGTATTTATTGTGTTACTTGTATATGACATAATATAGTCCTTAGAATAATTAATATGTTTAATGATACATTAAGTATTACTTAATCGTGAGACTTCATTAAATATAAGGATGTTATTCTTAAAGTATTCATAATCAAGCTTTACTGTCAAATAAGACCACAGTAAAGCATAATGACTATTATGTGAGTAGAATGATGAATGTATCTCACAAGTCATGGATATGTGATATCAAGTTTTCACGTAGTTATAAATATTAGGAGTAATATTTATACTAGATTTACCCACCATGAGAATACTACATAGTTTGTTATGTAAGTGTCATAAGTTATTCTCATAGTAATAGTGATGTATACCACCCTTCGACCTGAAACCACTATGGACCCTAAATGTGGAGTCGAGTACTTTATTGTCAATCAAACGTTGTCTGTAACAGGATCACCATAAAGATGATTTATGGGTACTTTACAAATCATGTTGAGGAACATGAGTGATCTAGATGAGATTTGTCCCTCCTACATATACGAGAGTAATATATGTGGGGCCCTTGATAGACTATGACTATAAAATGCATGGTTGTGCTCAAATAAGTTGATATGAGATATTTGACTTATTTGTTGTTATCAAGTATACTCAGGGATCAAGGAATAAAATGTTGGACTAGACAAGGGTGACACATTCTATGCCTTGTATTCAATATAGATATAAGGGCAAAAATGCAATTGTACATATGATCATTATTACATAAAGGTTATGTCAGATCACACGACATTCTCATCACTTGGGTAGAAGTGATGTGTTGCTAGATACTGCACACTATTTATAATATTAAATAAGTAATTTAATATTATTGTAAACGTTACGAGAACCTATAGGGTCACACGCATAGAGTATTAATAGTGGAATTGACAATTAAATTAAATAAGATTTAATTTAATTATGTGTTAGTAGTATTTAAATTATTTAATACATTAGCACATATATAATTTATTTGATTAAATTTGATTTAATTAAATAAATGTGAATTTACAGTTGATTAAATTAAATATGATTTGATTTAATTAATATTTTATTTTATTTAATTAAAAAGTTTTAATTAAATATATATAATATATATTTAATCAAAATAGTTTTAATTAAATAAGACTGGACTTATTTTGGAAAAGCCCAAAATAAGAGCACTAGGGTTTTAATAGCTCTCTATAAATAGAAGAGTTATTTCCCCAGCCAATCCTAATTGTCAATTTTCTTAGAACAAGAGATGGCTAGCACCGTGTTCCACTTTCTACTCGTGTGGACTTCGTAGAGACGATGGTATTTTTCACGTTCGTGGTCAAAGCTAAAGCACGCTTCAAGAGGTAATTCAGAATCTTTATGTTGTGTTTCATTTGTGATTAATGGTTTAATCAAGATCAGTTCATCAGAATTGTTCTTCTAAGAGGATCAAAATTTTGAAAAACCCTCTTAAATCCCAACATTCATTCCTCGCAACATTTTTCGATAACATCACACAAGTCTTCTCACTTACTTCCTGGCCAGCCATATCACTGAACATTTTTAAGATATCCATAATGATCCTCATCTGACTCTCCTTAGCTTCTTGTATTAACAACAAATCATCTGCGAACATAAGGTGTGAAATCCAAGGGCCCTGGTTTCCCCTTGCCTTATTCATCGCCTAGGTCTGAAAAATCACTTCGAGCTTCATTCCACTTGACATTCGTCTCTACACTTGTCACAACATGCATGATAAAATTAATTATTTTGTCAAGAATGTGAGGCTCTCTAAGCACCCACAAAATAAACTCCAAGTTAAGCTTATCAGAAGGAAAATTATCCTAACGGATGACCTCGCTAATGTCCAGAACAGTAGAAGCGCATTGCGTATAATACACTAGATTTGACATCTCCTCCTCAAGAGCCTTGTGGATCAGGTTGGTAAGGTAGGAGCAATCTTCTTTCGAAGCAGATCCACATTTCTCTTTCAGGGTATGAGGACTCATCCTCCCCAAAAATGCAAGAGCCAAGGGACCTAACGTACATGACACCCGTCGAGGATCGTTGAAGACACCAGCGCCCCTAACAGGCCTCGATGAGGTTTCCCCTTGAGGACCCTGTTGAAAGGGCCGAGGGAAAATCCTTTTCGTCCCAGACAGACAAGGAATATTGATCAACTTTGAAGCATTAGAAGGTCTAGAAATAATAGCGGTGAGTCGGATTCCCCATGTTAATTGGCAGATTACTTCCTTGTTCTTCACCAAATATGCAAATAAAGATCACCAAAGTTAAGAACATTGTAGACGATTCAATTGTCAGGATGGATCAAGATATCGAGAACTTACCAAAGAGGAATTTCCTCTCCTCCTTAGTACGAGCTTCCATCAATGAGTGGGTTTCAATAAGTTATTTTAAAATTATCTTTGAAGCTTCTTCCTAGAGAGTGACACCCTCGACATGACTCTTTGACGAAAGAAACCAGTCATTTCTTCAGATAAACCACCTCTTGGGACAGATCACCCTTCTTATAGACATATGACCCATTCCTCATCAGGAAATGACCTTCTTATAGACATGCGACCCTTTCTAGTACTTATGAAATAGGTAGGTACATTTGTCTTCCACCCCGGTCCTTATGGTACACATTTTTGCATGAGCCTTGATCAGTGCATTTTGATACACACTCTTTTACTATTGTATTAAGACAATTATTTACTTTCTCTTGTTATTTCTATTTTTTATGTGTGTTTTCCAATTTTAATTTAATTTTTCTCTTATTTTATTTCTATAATTTATTTTCTGAATAAGCAGTGATTTCACACTTTCTTATTGTGCAGATCATAACTTGAGCTACGAGATGTTGTTTGATGCATTCTAATATGCGTTGAAAGGATAAGAGGAAGAGCTAAAGTTTCATGCTGAGCCCAAAATCCAATTCGGAGTGCAAAAAAGTCAATTTATTAAATTTTGTTCCAGACTTAAGAAAATAATTAGTTTGTTGGGTGATGTGTGATTTCCGCAAGTATACGGAGTGTATCGAAGTAATATAAAAAGTGTCAAATTCACAGAGACCTAATGGTTAATCTACCGTTTACTATTGCTACGGTGTTTATCTAAGGCGATCGAGATAATAATTGGAATAGGAACAACAAAGTAAAACAACAATAATAAACTTGAACAAATTCAGAAATGTAATACTAGAATGCGGCTTTCATCGATCTTTAGTACTCTTATTATTCTTAAGTAGAACTACCTATGGGGCAATATTTTCTTCCTTGAAAAAAGATTAATTAAAAAGGAATTATCGCTCTCGCGTATTCGGAACCGGGTTTTACTCTCTAATTAATATCGCCCGCTCTCACGTGTCCAGTAACGTTTATGTTAAAGTAGAAAAACCTTTTTTTAGAAATTAGCTTCTTTTGCTTAGTTGAAAAGTTATTTTGATTGGAAAATTTAACTTAAAAAGGTTCCTGGATTTCGCCCGGTCAACCAGATTCTAAAATTATAAACGCGTCCGAAAATAGTTTTAAAATCACTTTCTAGAAATATTAAACTCTCCTAATTAATTAATAAAGTGCTCTCGCGGTGTTTATTAATCAAAAACTAAACCATCTTAATCTTAGGTGTCAGACGGCTTTCAATCTTACCCGGCGTATTTACGGTCCTACTCTCGTAGTAACCGATCAAATTAATTTTTGAAAATTTGAAATAAAACCAAAACAACCCCAATAGTAATCCTAAAGAAATAACAGACAGAGTTCAGTGGAATTGACGGTTCTCACATTCTAGCACTAATAGATTAGCCGGACATATTCATGATAAACATTATAGTTTTCGATTGAAATTTAGAATTAAACATATTAAGCAATTCAATTAAAATTAAGAACATGCAATGGAATAAATTAAACTTCGAAATTAAAGTAAGGAAATAAAATAGCAAGCATGAAAAGTAAATAGACAAACAAATGGAATTAAATAATACTAATAATAATAATAAGAACCTGCTCCAAATGGAGGCTTGAATCTGGTACAAACGAAATAGACAGAAAACTTGAACGGTAATATAAATGCTGGCAAGATTAACTGCTACAAAGTAAAGTGCTCCAAACTCAATACAAAACAACGCAATAATTCCCCAATGTGAAAAATTAAAGCTTTCAAAAGGTAAATATACGACCTAAGTTGTATTAAGCTTGGATCATCTCAAAAGTGGGTTCTAATCCCTATTTATAGTGCTACAAAGCCTTGGAAATGAAGTCACAACTACTGGGTTCGTGTGAGAGGAAAAAGGGAGTAGTGGGGAGACCTTTCTCCAACTGCCTTGATTGCCGTGTTTTCATAAAGGATGGCGAATGCCATCCCCCTTGTGGCGAACGCCACATGCCCAAAAATTGGAGACTCACTCTTTGTGGTCATTGGAACGTGGGAACATCGGCCACGTCACGGCTACCTCTATGGCAAACGCCATGCTGGACGCCGTAAGTGTACAATATGCCTTTTTCTCTATTTCTCATCTGATTCGCCCCGTTTCTTCGTGTATTGGCTCTCATTTGATTAGGTACCTAAAATATAGACAAAACACCAGCATAATACTAGGAATAAAAGTAAACTAACAATAAAATATGCGCGAGTCAAGCCAAATATGCGGTGTGTTTAAGTGTTATCATTGGGGTAAATGTAGGTTTTTTGGGTCGAGCATTCTTAGAGCCCAGTTTATTGTACTATTTAAACTAAAACGTAGTGCTACTGCTAGGCATCCAGAGTTTACACAAAATTAGAAAATACGACTACAATTTCTATGGGGAGCTAATTTCCAAAGGTTGATATGTTGTATTTGAATTCCACAACTTTGCGGCTATTATAATTTCCAATGCAATTTCACTTCCTTTTCAATTTTTGTCGATGAACGTCGTCTGCTTGATTCGATTTATTGAAGAATGGAAATGATGTATTTCGATTGATGTATGTTCCTTACCATAATGGCGATAGTGTAGCTTTTTCGTTAATCCGCACTATCTTTAACTGTATGCTTCATTCGACAAATAGAAACATAAATCATATAGTTCCAATTGCGTTTGTTATTGATGTTGTAATCCAAAAAGGAATAGATTCCGCTTAGGGAATTGGCAAGGTAGTAACCAATGATAAGTCAGAAATCGAAACAGTAGATTAGCTTGTTAATAATATTCGTAATCAAATTCTCTTAAATATATTCATAATAAAAAAACCTAAGCCCCTTTTGTTTCAATCGGTTGGTTAAAATAATTCAAGATTCTTTGCGATACGACTTGAGTGTCGCTTCCTTATACTACCCTTTAGTAACTCATTTTTGACCCATGTGCGACAACATATCAAGCATTTTTGTGGAAAGGAATAACTAGGAAGAATCAGATTTTGAAATGCTTCAAGCTCTTTGAAAACATTCTGAAACAAGAAGTAACCTAGACTAGGGTAATCAATCCCTGGCACCCGCGTCAGGTTTGTTGAACTATGTTGTATTTTTAAGAGATGGAAGAAAAGAGACAAAGAGAGTTTTCCCCTCTGGTACTCGCACCAGTATTAAAAAACTTTAATGTGTGTCTAACTTGCGGAGTGCAACTGCGAAAGAGCGGTCATCAAGTGGTTTAAAACCTTTATTTCAAAGTTGTTAAAGGGAAAAATGAAAACCTGGGATCAAGAAGATACATTCATAGAAGGGAATGGCACATTCTCCATACTCATCCTTTTTCACTAAATTATTCTTCTGCACGAATTCCTTGAAGCCAAATAGCAATGATTATTCACTAAAAAATACCAGCCTTACTTCATCCTTTTTAATCCTAATATCATACAAATTTTGAATGTAAAAGAACATAAATTTGGTGGTTTTATTCACTATTACAAATTGGGACAATGAGCTTTAGGAATGAGAATGAGCAACAAGATGAAATTGATGTTCTTAAGAATCACTTGAATGCTAGTTTATATTAGAAATATAGCTACAAAGGCATGTCAACCTCATGCATCTACTAGGAGAGATTAAACACCTATATAACACTATAATTGACTCTATTATGTAAAGCAACTACATAATCATATTCGATATTTGATAATACATGAATACGAGATAACACACTACACTACCGCATTGACTCTTTTCTTATATTTTATATACTTTTATCTGCTTCCTATTTTTGTTTTTTTTCTTCAGATGGCCCTGTTTCACTCCCTTGGTTAAAATATAATTTTCACATGTTGTACTAATTGATGTAGAAAAATTCTCTAAAATCATATTACCGAAGAAAAACATGACAGATTTTTCACATTCTAGTCCAAATACTAAACCGCAATTTCACAAAGAAATTTTCCACTATTACCTGACCAAAAGTAACAGCTAGTTTAAGGATACTTCTCAAAAGTTATGAATGTGAAACTGGCTGCAAAAACAAATATAAAACACACAGAATTGTACATTATCAACACTATACTCTATACAAGTACTAACATAATGCTTTCAAGTACATGTACAAAATCAATGTTGTTAAACATGAAACTAACTGATTCAAGATGTTGTCATGATAAAAAAAATTAAGAAATTAAGGAACCTTTTTCTTTTTCTTTATAAGCGTGTTGTTGGTTCTAACTTCAACTTTAGAAACGGAAATGGTGTCATTGTGAATCTGCATTCGGCTTTCTTTGATCTCTTTTTAGTAACATGTTTACCTAAAATAGATGAAGTCGTAGCAGATGTTGATAGTGATGCAGACAAAGATGGAGTCGCACAATCGATGAAGAAGATGAAGCCAGAATCGGAGTTAGATCAGCCGTTATCAGATCTGTTAGTATGGTTCCGGAAGAGTCCTGCATAAATCAAGAGTTAGGAACAAGAAGCTTTAAGTTCAAATTTACAAATCTGTGAGCAAGGGAACAGATTACCGCCATTGGTTCTTTGCTATGTCATGACTATTGTATGTACTTGCTCTCGCAAAGGTAAACTTATGGTGAAACAACGGTCTCATGGGGATTTTGCAGAGTAGATCGGTGGTTCTCAAAAAAGGGTTTCGCATAGAAGGTTTTGGCAGTCGATGTTGCAATTGAAATCGTAACCCTTGATTTGGAGAGAAAAATAGAGCGAGGTTCAATTAGAATGACAGTGAGGATGAGACTTTTTTGGTTCGATGAGGGTGAAAGGCAATGGAGCTCGACGATGGTGTGGTGAGGTTGCGTTCAATTTTTAGTTCAGAGTTCTTGAGAGGGGTGAGAAAGAGGGATAACATGTGATTTATTTTTTAATTTAAAAATATGAAAAATAAAAAATGGCTTTATTTATTTATTTGAAAGAACGTGAAATAATACAAAAAATGCATATTTTTTATTTTATTTTATAGAAAGCCAATAATATCGCTTTTAGAAAAGCGCTATCAAAGTGGTGTAACCAATAAGTACAAGAAGTACTATCAAACAAGATACTTATAATAGCATTTATCTATAAAATGCTATTATATGCTTTTATGTGAATTATTTAATAGCGCTTTACTAAAAAGCGCTATTAAATATGCGCTATTATAACTCAAAATTGTAGTAGTATACAGATCCTTTTGTCTTCATTAGGATCAGTACACCTAAATTTAAAAAGAACCTACGTCCAGGAAAGCTCTATCAGGGCTACCATTTCATGATAAAAAATAGTAGATAAAGTGGCAATATCAATATAAGAGAAGAAGCACCTTCTTTTGATTTTCGACTAATTATAGACACTACTTTCTTCAGTTACAGAAAGATAATGTGTTGCCGAAAAATGTAGGTAACAAAGAAACAAAGGTAACGCCTCAATAAACCTACAAAACTGACTCTTTAGAGATTGTGTGATGACTTATAAAAAGAAAGGTAATAAGCACTATAAATGCTTCAGTTCACCTCAGGAAGACAATTGAGTATTTTAGTTTGCAAAGATCATTATGATGGAACCAACGAAAAGACGCAAGTAACATGGGCCTCATTTAAGGAACGAATTCCCAAGGAAATTAACATCACCTTTTGGCTTCCCATTCAAGTCAGAATGTGGCCGGCACGAAGGCTGAATACAAAAAATACCTAGCACTACCAAGTAGAGACAAAGGCTTAGGGGCACCGGTTTTGGGTCGGCCAAAAGAGTCGGCGGCCCCGACCTAGAAAAGGCTATGATTCTCTCAACTGCTTGTAGCATATGGGTATTATCCTAAGGAAGAGCGTAAGAGATCCAAGTCCAAGATACATCAATGGCTCCATGTATTCCACACCTGAAGAATAACTGGTGGTTATAATTGCTTCTCTATATAAGTGGAAAACACATCATTTTCCAAGTACACAATTTTAAATTCAAACTTCATTTACTCATCTTACTCACATACTTACTTAAACGTTTGGGTACTAACTTTGCAGATTAGTCCCTCCTTCACTACATGAGAAGTTTAAGTCCATTGTTGCATCCCGCAACCTTCGTTCTCCGATCAATTATGGTTCCCTAACAGAACAAAATTAAATAAGTAGTTTAGGGGTGTGAAAACCGAACTGACCCAATATAAAACTGCTAACTGAATCGATCCAAACCAAACCGAAAACTGCAAAAAATCGCATTTGGTTCGAATGTGTTTTGGTCATTTTCTAACAAAACCGCACAACTCGATTCGATATGGGGTTTGTATTTTGCAAACCAAACAAAACCGCATTATGTTACAAAATTTTACAAACTATTATATATATTTTAATTCTTTAGAGAACTCAACAAAGACTATGTGCATATTTTATTGTATTCTTTATATGATATTTATTTAAAATTGCCTATCAATAATAACTAAAATATTATTTATTTATAAATACTATTATTTTTTATTTGAAATGAAATTGTTATATATTTACTTTTGTTTTCATTTTTAATTTGTTGACATTCATAAGGATAAAATTTAAAACAAAAATTAACATACATCACTTTTGTAATCCTTTATATATAAATATTGTATTCCTTTATATATAAAATATTAATAGTATTTAAATTTATTTAAAAATACAATTTCATATATTTCCTTTAAACATAAGATAAAATTATAATACGCAATTCATAATTATGTATTAAATTATAAATTATTTTATTGTAACGTATGAATGAATAAACATAAAGTTATGTTTTTCTTTATATATATATATATATATATATATATATATATATATATATATATATATATATATATATATATATATATATATATATATATGACTCAATAATTTTTGTTTTTAGAAAACCAAACTAGTCGAACCAATCCAAATCGCATTACTATACTTTACTTTGATTTGATTTTATTTCTAAAGAAGAGACGACGACTTTATTTGATAAAAATAGTTGGTATCTTATAATTGATAACATATAACTTATAGTTGAGATGATAAATAATGAGCATTTCTTAATACACCACCCAACTTTCTTAGGCACTATGTGAAATTATTTTTTTGCCCCCTAATTCTGGATGTGCATATCCGGACGCACCAAATTTTTAAAAAACGTTGAAGTGTTCCGGATATGCATATCCGGAAACAATTCTGATGTGCACTTCCGGAAGGATTTCTTATTAATTCGCGCCAGACCTTCTTCCTCCACCTCATTCTTCACTTTTTCATTTCCAAACTCCCTCAAACTCTCTCAACCTCTCAAATATTCAATCACCTCAAATCTCAATTTTTTTCCTCTCGAGTTCGGCACAAAGCAACATCTACAACGATCAAGAGACTCCAAATCCTCCGTATCTCTTTTGAATCGGTAAGTTTTCAAATTTTAGAGTTTTGGAGTAATTTTAGAGTAATCGATTTAGAGTAGGTATTTAGGTGTAGAAATTGATAGGTTGTATGAATAACATAGGTTAGAGACAATGTAGGTCTTTTTTACTACTTCAAACGGACGATCAGGGCATTAAAATTCCCTTTTGCATGTTACAGTGGTCATGACTGCCATTTTTAAACTTCAAAAAACGTATCGGATGTGCAGATCCGGAAATATTTTAACGTTTAGTATTCTGAGTGTTTCCGGATGTGCACATCCGGAAATATCCAACGTTAAAAATTCTGTGTCCTTCCGGATGTGCACATCCAGAAGACTATTTTTTATTTATTTTGTTTGTTTGTTTTTGTTTAATTATTTTTTAAAAAAAATCTAATTTATTTATTATGCTTTGCAGATTAGATGGTTGGCAGATAGGGATGTGTCATACCCCAAATTTTGACCACTAAGATTTCCCATCATTGTGCAAAGCATCATCACAATGTGGATGAACCATCATACTTCATCAGTCTCTCTCTTGGGCTTTGTACGAGACACATAAGAGACTCCCTCGTTGAGTCAATCACCCCTTTCGCCTCCATCTCGGGCTTTATACGAGATACAAAAAGGTCCTTATTGAGCCAAACAAACAATAGCCTCCATCTCGAGCTTTATATGAGATACCAAAAGATTCCATCGTTGAGTCAAAACCTTTTAGCCTCTCTCTCGGGCTTTGTACGAGACACATAATAGCCTCCTCTTAGGCTTTGTATAAGAAAACCACTGGTTAATCTAATTAACCTTTTAGCATCAAAGTTGTGCCTCATTCATAGTACACAAACATCAACAACTCCTTCCCCTTCACTAATTGCTGTAAGCGGCAAGCCTCTGGATCATCTACATCCATGCCACTGTCCCTATTTTAGCATGAGAAATTCCTAAGGAAAGATAGCATTGCTCTGCACTGAGTTAAAGTCTTCTCCTTCAGGTTAAAAATCCCCTATAAAGGAAATTATAGCATTGTCGGATTCACACATCCCGGTTAAAGTAATTCTCCTTTATAAACAGTTGTGACATACAAACCCCTCTTTAAAGATGACAAATTCTCTCTAAAGATAAACACCTTTTAGCTTCACATCTTGGGCTTTGAACAAGATACAAATAGACTCTTCAGCTTCACATCTTGGGCTTTGAACAAGATACAAACAACCATTTTCGCTTCACGTCTTGGGCTTTGAACAAGACACCAAAACAACCATTTCCTCCCATAGAATAGGAGGAACTACGATCGCTTTGATTTCCCTGTTTCGCAAAAACGTGAATACGTAGGCATAAGATCGAAAGAAAAGATCTTAGCGAGCACAATCAACAAAAAACATAAATCCCATATCTCCATCAATCAAAAGCAGTAATTCAAAAAGCAACAGTCCTAACATCCTAATCCTTGTTCCCCGCCAGAAACCTTTTGTCTAGATAAAAAAGAAAACAGTATTGGTGAAAATACAAATAACCAGTATAAAGGCCCCCCCACATTGATAGCATCCGTAACCTAACAGACCGCTGTTTAAACTCAGTATGCAAAGCAAGGTTAATTGGAGACATCTATTTCCCTTCCTTCATCAGCTTTAATAGGATAAAAAATGAATCGACCTGTAGTTTTAAGCTCAACCGCAAAGAGCGACCAGCGCTTAAGAACCGCGTCCCAAAATCGCTCGCTATAGAAAAATGGCATCCATCGTGGGGCCGGTCTATGTGTTCCTTTTTCCTTTTCACCTCTTGTGTGACTACCACAGATTGGGGCTTCCGCCAGGGAACCCATTTTCTGTCAGGAACCTAAGATTCATAGCTTTAAAGGTCTAGGATGATTAGGACAAATATATATACTGCTTTTCCTAATTGCTATACGTGTTTATTTTTCTGCTAATGGGAATGCGTGTGATGCCGCATGTGGAAAGATCGAGTATACACTTAAGATAAGTGATGGCGACGGGGTCGACCATCAACCTCAGTGGAGGCTGACCAATTCAACCCATTCTCTCACCTAGACAATGGGCCGATTGTTAAGTCTGAGAAGCTGAGGAGCCAAACCCTTTCGTAGTGCGGAAACTATAGGGAATAGTTGTCACATGATACTAACCTCATTTGAGGCTGGTGATCTATTCTCGGTGAATGGCACTTACTCTAAGATTGCTCTACAACTCGTTGGTGATCCGCTTGTTGTTTTGCTTTCCTGGGAGGAGCTGATGATAATGAGTACAGGTACAAAAATCACCCTAGTATAAACCTTTGGGGATGGGTAGAGCCTTGACTTCATGACAACGACCCTTTGACCCCATGTTTTTTCTATGTTTTTGTGTGCTGCATTCATGCATTCATTTAAAAAACATTAAAAAAAATCTTCTCTTCTAGTCTCTCTGTTTTTTCAAAATAAACTAAGACTGTGATTGCAAATATCAGAGAAAAGGATTGCACTAATGGATTTCGGTAGAAGGAGAACTCACCAGTATACCTTCAAGGTTCCAAAACTAGAGGATTTGAGAAGGTTAGCAAGGATGATCACAAACCCAGAGGCTTTCAGAACCAAGCACAGAGGTTTACTACCACTGTTAAGAGTCCATGTGATTGAGGGAATCATGGATGCGCTCATTCAGTTTTATGATCCGGTTTATCACTGTTTCACATTCCCGGATTACCAGCTCACACCAACACTGGAGGAGTATTCTCATCTGATTGATTTACACATTACAGATCGAGCTCCATTTTCTGGACTGGAAGAAATTCCAAAGAATCAGACTATTGCAAGAGCAATTCATTTGGACGAGTCTGAGGTTAGGACTCACCTAACCACTAAGGGTGGCATCCAAGGTTTGCCAGCCCAGTTCTTGACCAAGAAAGCCCTGTATTTTGCCAGTATAGGTAACATCACTGCTTTTGAAAGCATCTTTGTCTTGCTCACCTACGGGTTATTTTTGTTTCCCAACATCAATAACTTCGTTGATATCAACGATATTAAGGTTTTTCTCATTGGAAACCCTGTGCCGACTTTGCTCGCGGATGCGTATCATTCTGTACACTTGGGAAATTTATACAGCGGAGGGGAGATTACATGTTGTGTACCTCTGCTTTACAAATGGTTTATCTCCAACTTGCCCAAGTCTGCTGCTTTTTGGGATTGTAAGAGTGCCCTACGCTGGTCGCAGAAGATCGTGTCTCTTACAAACTCTGATATAGATTGGTGTAATAGGATTTATGATGGAATCAGGATCATTGATCGTTGTGGAAACTTCCCCAACGTACCCCTTATAGGAACTAAGGGAGGAATCAACTACCATCTGGTATTGGTTCTTCGTCAATTTGGATACCCGATGAGACACATCCCACTGGGTGTTCATCTGAAAGGTCTTTTCTTCAAGGAAGGAGAAAGTGACAGAGCACTAAAGATGGAAATAGTGCACGCTTGGAAACACGTTCATAAGAAAGGACGAGAGTCTCTGGAAAAACTAGACTGTGTCTCGGTGGAGCCTTATCTCCATTGGGTCCAAACTATAGCTCTCAAGCTAAAAATGCCTTATCCTCGTTACGGAATTCTTCCGCCGAGGGAATTTGTCATGTACTTCATGACGGAAACAAAAAAATTTCAGGTTACTCTCAACAAAGTTCAACGGGAGAGAAGGTCTTGGAAGGACAAGTACCGCACCCTCGACGTAGAGTGCATCAAAATACAGCAATCACTGAAAGAAAAAGATGCTCTGATTGAAATTTTGGAGCATCATGCTATAGATAATCAGGATGACCAAAGGAATTTGCTCGCTCCTTTCACCTGGCAAAGGAATGACAACCCGACAACGGCCCAAGAGCCCCGGTCAAAGAAAAGGAAGATACCAGAATCAGCACCTGATTTCTCTTCAGCAGGACTCGGGACCCATTAGCTTAGGTTTATGTTTCTGCACTTTGTAATCTACTGTATTTCCATTTCTGTAATCCTTTGAATTCAATAAAAAGGGGTTTCCCCACCGTTTGATATTTGCAATCTAATTGTCGAAGTTTATTTTGATTAAACCTTAAACAATTAATATAATCATTGCATTCATCATTCTCACATCGTGTATTCTTCTTACCTACGAATCTCACGTTTGTGTCTCGGTTCTAGTGTCAAACTGTCTCATTCGTACAATACTCAGGCCAATCGTCAGAAAAAGATGGATGATCTTGAGAAAGAAAACAGAGAGTTAAAAGAAGAGATCGACGCTCTTAGAGAGGATATGAGAAAGCTTCGTAACGACATGCAAGCCAAGTCAGAAGCTCAGCTATAAAGAACTGTGATCTCAGAGATCACCTCAACGCCTATAGTGGAGAAGTATGATCCTTGGTATCAGATGTCGAAAGATCGTCCTTGGGGCATGCCTGTTAACTATATCCCAGAAGGATATGTCCCGCCGATCACTGAAGATCAGGGAATCACAACAGAAGCCGCTGGGCCTGAAGGTTACAAACTTCGGGAAAGCGAAGATGCCAGGGGCATACTGAAGACTCCTGAAGGTTACAAACTTCAGGAGACGCCAAGACTCACTGCCGTAGTCACGGTACCACCCCCTGTGGTGCACACTGTCCCGGAAGGACAGATTCCACAGACACCTTCTGGTAAGAAGGAAACTATGTTTGACAGAATGGAGGAATTCCAGGAACAGTTCTTGGAAATGCAGAAGGAACTGCAAGCCGTTCGCGGTCAGGATCTATTTGGAAAGGAAGCCGCAGATCTCTGCTTGGTCCCAAATGTGAAAGTCCCGCACAAATTTCAAGTGCCCGACTTTGAAAAGTACAAGGGTAACTCTTGCCCTCAAAGCCATCTGGTGATGTACGCTCGGCGAATGTCAGCTCAGACGGAGAATCAGGACCTACTGATTCACTACTTTTAGGATAGTTTAACCGGTGCCGCGTTAAAATGGTACATGGGTTTAAACCGTACTACGATCAGCACATTCAGAGATCTTGGTACTGCCTTCGTCCAATAATACAAATACAATTTGGACATGGCACCCGACAGAGATCAACTCAGATCAATGTCGCAAAAGGACAAGGAAACCTTTAAGGAGTATGCTCAAAGGTGGCGTGAAATTGCACTCAAATTTGTCCACCTCTTGAGGAAAAAGAGATGACAAAGATCTTCTTAAAGACCTTAAGCTCATTTTACTATGACCGAATGGTTGCCAGTGCGCCCAGTGATTTCATCGAAATGGTCGGCATGGGCGTACGTCTTGAGGAAGCCGTCCGAGAAGGACGTTTGGTAAAAGACACTGGATCGACGAGCGGTACTAAAAAATACGGTAGTGCTCTCCCTAAGAAAAAAGAGCAGGATATTGGGAATATCTCTCTCGAAAAGCAAAGACGACGTTATCAACCGGTAGCAGCTGTGACTCCTGCTATCAACCCTGTGTCTATTCCTACGTATCAACCTCAGGTTGCGCAGAGCCAGCCTGATCAACAAAGGACACAACAGTCTCTTCAGCAGGCTCGTCCTCCATACAACAACAACCGTACAACACAGCCACCAGGATTTGATCCTATACCTGTGACGTACGCAGAACTGTTTCCATTACTATTGGCTAAGGGGCACATTCAGACTAAATCTCCTCTTACAGTACCGGAAAATCCGCCTTTTTGGTTTAAGGTGGATTAAACATGCCCTTATCATCAAGGATGTTCAGGGCATAACATAGAGACTTGTCTCAATTTCAAGTCCGACGTACAGAAGCTTGTTAGGAGCGGGGTCTTATCCTTCAAGGATACGAATCCTAATGTTCTTATGAACCCGCTGCCTCAACACGAGAAGGCTGTAGTCAATTTGATAGAAGGAGAATTTAACAATGTCTATCAAATTCACGATGTACTCTTGTTAAAACCCAATCTGGTAAAGATGCATTGTAGACAGAGTGGATATGGCCATGTGCCACCTCATAATTATCACCAGTGTGATATCTGCTCTAGAGACAACCAAGGATGTTCTATAGTGCAAGCAGCTCTGCAGGAACAGATGGATCTCGGATGGATCCAAGAGCACCGAGTTCGTGGAGTTAACATGGTTTACACGAATTTCAACGTCATTCAGAACCACGATATCCGTGCAATGAATGTCAACTTGGTGGCGATGCACTCAAGGCAAAGCCAGTATCATAATCTGCCGCGGCACGATTATAGTTCCTGTCTGATTTGCTCGGTAAACAAACAGGGATGCTCTTTCATACAAGAGGCCCTCCAGCGTCAGATGGATATTGGATGGATCCAAGACTACCATGATAGGAACTCCTATCAAATCAACATGGTTCAGATCTTCGATATTCGCGTGATGAATACCAACCTGGTAGAGCTACATGCTGAGCAGGTCCGACTCGGATTCTTAATATCACATGACTATCAAAGCTGTGAAGCGGGTTGTGAAAACGATCGAGGTTGTACCCTTGTCCAGGAGGCACTTCAGCACTTGTTAAATCATTGGTGGATGCCAATTTATATGGATGAAGATACTCAGCAGATTTGTATCAGTAACAGGAATCCTACCCAGCGTCAAAGTCAGGATGTCCGATCAGTGGAAGCTAACCTAGTGAGGTTACATTGTATTCAAAGTGGGCGTGGTCCGGTGCCACCACACAACTATGACAGTTGTAGCGTCTGTTCGGAAAGCAACCAAGGGTGTTACCTTGTGAGAACAGCTCTTCAGGGTCAGGCGGATTGTGGAGAAATTCGTCCATATCCAGGTTCTGGACCCATCAACTGGACACCGAACTACCTTGCCGATCAAGTCGAGGATGTTGTCCCAATCTCTGGTCATCATAGGACCAGGGGTGTTTTTGCCATCATCCCACTACTTGACGAGTCTAAGGTTCCCAACCGGGAACGAATTGAGATTGCTTACGATGGTCAGAAAAATCAGAAGGCTCCTGTAGTCATCTATCTACCAGGACCGCTACCGTATGAATCAGCTAAGGCGATCCCTTACAAATACGGTGCAACAATAATTGAAAATGGAAAGGAAATTCCACTACCCTCCGTTGTGAACATTGCAGACATCATTCGAGTAACACGGAGTGGTAGAATCTTCAACCGAGGGGTTGGGGAAGTTAACAAGGAAAAGGAACTTCAAATAGAAGCTTCCGATCTATCAATCGGTCAATCCAGTAATCCCGACCTTTTCGAAAAATGATTATGAGATGTTGAAGCTCATCCAAAGGAGTGAATATAACATTGTTGATCAGCTGTTACAGACTCCTTCAAA
Source organism: Lathyrus tuberosus (assembly GCA_022829125.1). Classification (NCBI taxonomy): domain Eukaryota; kingdom Viridiplantae; phylum Streptophyta; class Magnoliopsida; order Fabales; family Fabaceae; genus Lathyrus; species Lathyrus tuberosus. The sequence continues at coordinate 1,151,752 of JALAZF010000715.1, read as the reverse complement.
GATCTCGGTATTATCACTGTTACTCAGTTCAGAAGCGCACAGGCAGGCTCTACAGAAAGTCTTAGAGCAGGCCTTTGTGGAACAGGATGTAACAATCAGACAGTTCGATAGTATTGTCTCTAACATCACTTCCTGCAACAATATGGGATTTAGTGATGAGGAGTTACCCGAAGAGGGTCGCCGTCATAACATGGCGCTCAACATTACAGTCAACTGCCAGGACGATGCCTTAGCCAGCGTACTGGTAGACACAGGGTCAGCCCTGAATGTTATGCCGAAATCCACTTTGATGCAATTATCATTCAAGGGCCCTCCGATGAGAGTTAGCGAGGTCGTCGTCAAAGCATTCGACGGATCCAGAAAAATAGTTATCGGCAAAGTTGATCTTCCCATAACTATTGGTCCTCACACTTTCCAAGTCACTTTCCAGGTCATGGACATCCGGGCAACGTACAGTTGTTTATTAGGAAGACCTTAGATACATCAGGCTGGAGCGGTTACTTCAACCCTTCACCAAAAGCTAAAGTTCGTCAAGAACGATCAACTTGTCACGGTTTGTGGGGAACAAGCCTTGCTTGTAAGCAACTTATCATCATCTACTGGTATAAAACCCGAGGAGGTTATTGGAACTCAGTTCCAAGCATTGTCGGTGAGCAAGGACAATCAATCCCAAGAAGGAACCTCGATTTCCTCATACAAAGATGCTATCAAAGCGGTCGAGAGTACCGACACAACTGAATGGGGACAGCTTGTCATTCCTATTGACAATAAAATAAAGAAGGGTCTTGGTTTTTCTCTAACCTGTACCCAGACAGCTGCTAAAGATGAAAGTTTTCATCCCCTTCAAAACTTCTTCCACAGTGGAGGTTTCCTTCACCCAGTGTCTCAAGCGGTTCATGTTATCAATGAGGAAGATCCCTCTAACACTGATGAAGAATGGAAGTCCTATTCGAATGAGGACGGTTATATGTCTCAAGAAGAGGTGCCTATACCATTTTGCTATCCCGCACAGAGTCCGAGATTTATACCACGGTCAGACGTCGAAATGATCTACGGAGATTGTGATCCGGAAGGATGTCGTGCTCCGCCAAATTCATTAGAGGAGGACACTCTGATGAAAGACAACTTTGACTACAATTACTATGGCCCAATGGATGGTCTGCCAATGTGGCAGCCTTACCCAGGAAACTTGGGGCAAGAGAGTCAGCCGAACAATGAAAATCAGCTGACCATTTTTGAACAGAATACCTGTGTCCCCACCATGTCATGGGATCAACACTCAGGTCATTCAGAAACTACTCAACATGAAGATGAATTTGCAACATTTGCAGGACTTGAATTCATCAACTATGCTTTTCCTGAGGTCAACGTCATCGAGAGAGATGACTCCTCCAATTCCAAAGAAGTTTGGGACACCCTGGGACAACCAAGTGGAAAATACGACTATATGGTCAAGTACACCGCTCCCGGAAGCTCTCGTATCAGGCTCGAAGACATCCAGCCAACTGGATGGGGAGATACAGCTGAGAGCACAAATGATAGGCAAAATGCAACAGAGGAATTCTCCTATGACAACTCTGCCTGGGAAACAGATTCCAATGATCCTGCTCCACCAGAAATCAGCGTCATTTCTGAAGACAAATCAAGGAAGGTGCCAGACTTTGTGATTCACCGAGGAGTTCGCCGCCAATGGGTTGCCGTCGAGGTTCCGAAGGTCGTTCATCAGTCAAAGTAATTGCCATCTTTAACCTTTCACCCTGCCCAGGTGAAACGGATCTTTTTATAGGGCTCGCTTTCTGTAAATTTCCCTCTTCGCTTTGCCCGAAGTGACAAAGTTTTGTTTTATAGGGTTGTAGTTTCAAGAATCGACTTGTTCATTAATAAAATAACGTCGTTCTGTAATTTCCGCATTAATTGTTGTTTTCTCTTTTTGCTTTTTCAGAAAATGGTAATCCTAAAAAACAATTCAAATAAAAACAAGCAGTAAAAAAAAATACACTGCACACACTTTTGCATTTTCTCTATCTCTTCTAAACACGAATCATCACGTCATGCAGATTGCTTGTTTTAAACCCCGTTGAAACATACGATCCGATGCCTTCTCCCAACTTTGAGTTCCCGGTATTTGGGGCTGAAGAAGAAGTTGACGACAAAATTCCAGAAGAGATCTCTCGACTACTCAGACAAGAGGAAAGGTCCATTGAACCTCACAAAGAGCCGTTGGAAATGGTAAACTTGGGTTTAGAGCAAGAGAGAAAAGAAATTAGGATTGGGGCACTGCTCAGTCCAACTGCCAGAGAGGGTTTGATAAAGCTTCTCAAAGAATTTCCCGATGTATTCGCTTAGTCCTATCAGGATATGCCAGGGTTGGATACCAGCATCGTGGAACATCACTTACCGTTGAGATCGGAATGTCCTCCAGTAAAGCAAAGGTTGAGACGCACTCACCCGGACATGGCCATCAAAATCAAAGAGGAGGTACAGAAACAGATTGACGCGGGTTTCCTCGCTACGTCTGAATATCCTCAATGGTTAGCCAACATCGTACCCGTTCCCAAAAAGGACGGAAAGGTCAGAATGTGTGTCGACTACAGGGATCTAAACAAGGCTAGTCCAAAGGACGACTTTCCTTTACCACACATTGACATGCTGGTAGACAGCACAACAAAGTTCAAAATTTTCTCCTTCATGGATGGATTCTCGGGCTATAACCAGATCAAAATGGCGCCGAAAGACATGGAGAAAACTTCGTTCATTACCCCATGGGGTACCTTTTGTTACAAGGTAATGCTGTTCGGTTTGAAGAACGCCGGGGCAACCTATCAAAGGGCCATGACTACTCTGTTTCATGACATGATACATAAGGAAATCGAGGAATGTGTCGATGATATGATTGCAAAATCAAAAACAGAGAGTGAGCACATTGAACATCTGTCAAAATTGTTCGAACGTCTAAGAAAATTCAAGCTCCGCTTAAATCCCAACAAGTGCACCTTCGGTGTCCGTTCAGGGAAACTACTAGGGTTCATCGTCAGCCAGAAAGGAATTGAGGTTGATCCTGACAAGGTCAAGGCCATTCAAGAAATGCCTTCGCCGAAAACTGAAAAACAAGTCAGAGGATTCTTGGGACGTTTGAACTACATCTCCATATTCATATTCCTTATGACCGCGACGTGTGCGCCAATTTTCAAGTTACTCAAAAAGAACCAGGATTGCGTTTGGACAGAAGATTGCCAAACTGCCTTCGACAGTATTAAGGAATATCTGTTGAATCCTCCGATTCTATCACCTCCAGTGGAAGGAAGACCACTGATCATTTACCTCACAGTCCTAGAGGACTCAATGGGATGTGTACTTGGCCAACAAGACGAAACAAAAAGAAAAGAGTCTGCCATCTACTATTTGAGCAAGAAATTCACCGACTGCGAGACTCGGTACACGATGCTTGAGAAAACTTGCTGCGCTTTGGCTTGGGCAGCCAAACGTCTTCGCCAGTACATGATTCGTCACACTACTTGGTTGATCTCAGAAATGGATCCAATCAAGTATGTCTTCGAAAAACATGCTCTTACGGGAAGAATTGCCCATTGGCAGATGTTGTTATCAGAATATGACATCGAGTACCACGCTCAAAAATCCGTTAAGGGAAGTATTTTAGCCGATCATTTGGCTCATCAACCGATTGACGATCAAGAATCAATCGGGTTTGACTTCCCAGACGAAGATGTCATGTATCTAAAGATGAAAGACTGCGATGAACCGCTACCCAGTGAAGGGCCAGAACCAGGTTCCCAATGGGGACTTATCGTTGACGGAGCAGTTAATCATTATGGAAACGAAATTGGGGCAATCATTGCTACCCCTCAGGGTACCCACATTCCTTTCACTACTAGACTTACGTTCAAGTGTACGAACAACGAGGTTGAATACGAAGCTTGTATTATGGGTCTCGAGGAAGCGATTGATTTAAGGATCAAAAACTTGGACGTATATGGAGACTCAGCCTTGGTCATCAATCAGATAAAGGGAGATTGGAACACATACCAATCAGGATTGATTCCTTACAAAGACTATGCAAGAAGGTTGTTACCCTTCTTCAACAGAATTGAGTTTCATCACATCCCTCGGGATGAGAATCACATGGCTGATGCATTAGCCACTCTCTCTTCTATGATTAGTGTAGGTCAATGGAATGACATACCTAAGATCGACATAATGCGCCTTGAACGGCCCGCTTACGTCTTCACGATTGAAGTAGTCATAGATGACAGACCTTGGTATCACGATATCAAATGCTTCCTTCAGAAACAAGAGTACCCATCTGGGGCACTCAGAAAAGACAGGAAAACCCTCAGAAGATTGGCTGGAAACTTCTTCCTGAGCGGTGACACTTTCTATAAGAGAAATTTTGACATGGTCTTGCTCCAATGCGTAGACAGACCAGAAGCAGATATGCTTATGAAAGAAATTCATGAAGGATCCTTTGGCACTCATGTCAACGGACACACAATGGCGAGAAAAATTCTGAGAGCATGGTACTATTGGTTGACCATGGAATCCGACTGCTACAAGTACATGAGGAGATGTCACAAGTGTCAGATATACTCCGACAAAATTCATGTACCGCCATCACATCTCAAAGTTCTCTCTTCCCCGTGGCCTTTTTCCATATGGGGAATCGACATGATCGGCTTGATCGAACCTAAGGCTTCAAACGGACATTGGTTCATCCTGGTAGCCATTGATTACTTCACCAAGTGGGTCGAAGCAGCATCATACGCTAATGTAACCCGACAAGTGGTGGTCCGATTTATCAAAAACAATATCATCTGCCGTTATGGTGTTCCAAGCGAGATCATTACTGATAATGGATCTAACTTGAACAATAAGATGATGAAGGAGTTGTGCGCAGAATTCAAGATTGAACATCATAACTCATCTCCCTACCGACCAAAGATGAACGGAGCGGTAGAAGCGGCTAACAAGAACATCAAGAAGATCGTTCAAAAGATGGTTGTAACCTACAAAGACTGGCACGAGATGCTACCCTTTGCTCTTCACGGTTATCGCACATCTGTTCGCACTTCAACAGGGGCTACCCCCTTCTCTCTAGTGTATGGCATGGAGGCAGTTCTCCCCATAGAAGTAGAGATCCCATCAATCCGAGTATTGATGGAAGCTAAGCTTACAGAAGCTGAATGGTGTCAAAGTCGACACGACGAACTGAACATGATCGAAGAGAAACGAATCACGGCACTATGCCACGGTCAGTTGTATCAGCAGAGAATGAAGAAGGCGTTCGACAAAAGGGTCTGACCTCGTGTCTTCAGAAAAGGGGACCTCGTGCTCAAGAAGATACAATCTTTTCTCACTGATTCCCGGGGCAAGTGGACTCCGAATTATGATGGCCCCTATGTGGTCACAAAAGCTTTCTCAGACGGCGCCTTGAGACTTGTAACCATGGACGGAGAGGAATTTGCCTACCCCACAAATGTTGATGTAGTCAAGAAATACTTCGCCTAAACTAAAAAAAAAACGTCTCGGTGGATTGAAAACCCGAAAGGGAGGTCCAGGCAAAAGTTAGAGACATATAAAAAAAATCATCCCGATGGATTGGAAACATCATAGTACAATCCAGGCAAAAATTAGGGATAATGGCAAGTAACTATGTTCAACAGAGGCAAGTCCCTCAGCAGCAGTTACACCATCCATCGGAGGAAAACTCCAGTCAAGGTTATCTTCGACAGAAGCTCAGGATGTCCAAAATTCAAAGTTGGTAGAAGGATAGTGGTCGTTATGTTTCAACGTATCCCTTTTCCCTGTAAATTACCATTTTCAAACTTTGTATATACTCTTTGGAATCACGCGTTTGGCTGATCTCCATCTTATCAATAAAATTTGAGCCCTTGTGCTTTTGTTTGTACTTCTTATTTGTTTTAGCTTTACAGAACGACGTTGTTAACATGATTAACGATTCTTGAAATAAAACAAAAATGAATTTACTTGTTAAAACTTTTTCTGCTTTTAAAATAAAGTCGGCAATTTCTTTTGACTGTTGAACATCAAAGGAACATCAACCGCTTCTTCAGAAGTAAGCGAACTTCAAAGTACCGAATCAAAGTACTCCTTCTACGCCAGTGCACCTGAATGAAGGATCAACAGTGTCGGATGCAACTATTCCATCTGACATCTTCGGCCGAGTTCTTATCTCCTAAGTCCGATCAACGGTATTCCCTGCAGGGACTATCTCTCCTAAGCAAGGTGGAATTGATATCTTGAACCAGCGATATCTCTACACGCCCCGCGATGGCCGAGTATCCAGTCATGTTCATCTTTTAGTTTGTGTGTCGCGTCAGTTTTGTCAGCATAGACATACATGCATTATTGATTTGCATTCGCATTCATATTGCACCAATATCACTCTAGTCGGTCTTGTCCCCTGGTGATAAAAAGTCCTCTCAATCGAGTTGTCAAGTTTTTTCCTCGTCAGGAAGTGCGGCGTCTGAACAATCTCTCTCCTCTAGTTTATTTCTGGAATGAAGTTGGCTCCTCGACCACTTTGATAACTTGAACCTCTGAAAGACCAGAGGAACCTTCAGTCAGTATCACTCTTCGCCATTGAAGATGATATCCTTGCTTTCCCGGATTAAAGAAAGATCCTCCAGAGAAAGCCTCCTAAGCAGAAATTTGGCAGTACAGCAGCCATTCTCCGAAAAGATCACTGATGAAAAGGTCATCGACACCTCAAAATTAGACCCCATCACATGGCATTTCTCCGAGAAGATCCCGAGAAAAATATGATGTAAGATCCTAAGTGGAAACAGTCTCTCAAGAGACTCGCTTTCCCCCAGTAGAATCGACAAATGGCGTCTCCAAACAAAGAAGTTTGTGTACCTCTACAATTCAGACGACTGGGTTCCCCAGCAAGTCTGACATCAAAACGTTTTCCACTCAAATAGCATCTCCCCAGGAAAATTCGGCGAGAAGTTTGAGGGAAATCGCTACGAATAGCGTCCCTTGTCAAAAAGTTTATTGACAAAAGAAACTAAGACCAGTTCCTTGGTAGGAAACCAGGATCGAGGGGAAGTTTAAATCAGAAACTAAGACCAGTTCCTTGGTAGGAAACCGGGATCGAGGGGAAGTTTACAACAGAAACTGAGACCAGTTCCTTGGTAGGAAACTGGGATCGAGGGGAAGTTTACAACAGAAATTGAGACCAATTCCTTGGTAGGAAACCAGGATCGAGGGGAAGTTTGTTTCCGCAACTAAGACCAGTTCCTTGGCTGAAGACCAGGATCGAGGGGAAGTTTACCTTTTCTAAGCATCATTTCTTAGCAAAAGAAGACGAATGCGCAAGCTACCATTCGTAACTACCATCAAAATTTCGGGTATTTCGATATTTAATCCTCTTGCACCCCGAATGCCCGAATACCTTCGTCATTCACACCTTCGGGTCCAAGAAGATTAAATAGGGGCATCTGTCATACCCCAAATTTTGACCACTAAGATTTCCCATAATTGTGCAAATCATCATCACAATATGGATGAACCATCATACTTCATCAGTCTCCCCAAAGATGGGTGAGCATCCACTACAATCAAAATTAGGGTTTCAAACCCTCTCAGAGCCTTAGACAAAGGATCAATCAAGGAATGACATGATCTTCAACTTGTCTAACCTCTCAAACATCCACAATGGATCAAAAGGACTCCCACTTCAAGGATTAAGCACAAGGTTGCTCCCTTCTAGGTGGATCAAGTCTCAAGATCGTCAGTATCACCAAATTAGGGTTTTAGTCGACCAGGGCCTCCAGATGAAAAATGTCATCTGGACACAAGCCAAAGATCCAAAACACAACCTAATGTACTCCATGGAACCTCATGGACCCATTCATCAAGTCAATTTTGCCTCAGGGGATGCATACATCAAAAATCAGGAATTAGGGTTTCTTGACCTAATTCACCCCTAAGTTGACTTTTGGGACAAATCATGAACCAAGACCTCAAGAGAGGATTTGAGGGTCTCTAATGAACTATATTGATCCATTTGGGATAATGGATTGATCTAAGAAGCTTGAGCAACAAGTCTCAATTTCATCTGCACCACAATTAGGGTTTTAAGGAAAAAGTCAACTGTAACTTTCACTTTTGACCAGGACATGCTCCCAAACCCTAGGACATGCCTCAATATACCCTATGACACCCATGTAACATGTCCATCAAGTTTGATTTAGGTCAAGGACATGATTTCCTGAAGAATTGCACAGTTTGGAATTCATCTGATAAAAAGTCAACTGTGCACAAAAGTCAACTTTGACTTTTTGAGATTTTTCACCAAAATGGATTTTTAACCCTAAAATGATGTTAATGTATGATTTGAATCATCATTCATCAAGAAAAATCAAGAAAAGTGGGATAACTTGTAAAAGGGGTAACCATAAAAACTTAGAAAATTTTCTAAGTTAAAAATAAAGTGGCTAGGGTACCAACTTTGGAGGATCATAACTCCTAAACCACAAGGCCATTTTTTCCCATCCAAAGATGGATTTGTAGCCCTCATCACCCTCTACAAAAACTTCAACTAGACCTAAGTCCAATTCATTAAGGATTTTGAGTTATGGAGTGATCAAAATGGCTGAAAAGTGAAAATGTCACTTTTTCCAACACTTAGTGAAATTTTCACTAAGTCAGAATCTGCCTTCACTTTTTGCCAAATGTAGAGGGATTTTTCACTTGGATTCAAAAGAGATCAAAACCAAATATGTTCAAATAGTTGTTATATCATGTAAGGGCTTTCCATTTGAGTCATGAGATATGACATTGGAAAGTTGCCTTGCTGAAATCTGTCAAAGGCAAGGCAGAATTTGCAACTTTGCTCGATTTGCCAAAATCAACCAAATTCAAATGCTCCTATCCACTTGGACACATCTGAGGATTGAATCTAAAGGGGACAATCACTGAGCCAAGCCTCCAAAGTCCATGGAACAAGAAATAGCATGTTGAACCTAGAATGGCCAAAATAGGGACAAGACTCCAAATTTGGAATGAAGTATTCAATGGAAGCATCAAGGTGGCATGGACTGAGCCATTCTCATCTGAAATCAGTCAAGACTTATCCAAGACCAAGGGAACCAAAGCTCTGTGCCCTAACCTCTAGTCAATGGCTAGAGGAGACTTGGATTTCCATTGGACAACATTGGCCAAACCTACTTACCACCTGCCATTCACTATTCCTTGCAAAACAAACTTGCTCTACTATAAATAGAGCTCAATTGTGATCAGTTTGAGTACACCAAAGCCATCTAACAGATGCTTTCCTCAAAATCTCTTTCTCTTGGCAAAAATGCCTTTCTTAGCAAGGTAGCTATCGGGTTTTGAGTTTGAGAGCTTTTTCAATCAAACCAATCACTCACACACCTCACATATATCATATAGAAGTGATCCAAATACTCACATAACATCTGAAACACTTATTTCACAAAATCACCAGCCAATTGCTCAAGTTCTTGACAGTTTTGCAGTTGAGGTGCCATCTTCAACTCCAAACCATTTCAATCCATTCCAAACACTCAGACACATCACTTGGTACCTAGGGAAGCTATCCACATCATTGGAACCTAGCTGTAACACCTCCAACACAAATCACGATCACCAGCTGCAAGTGGTAAGCATGAGCTCTTCTAACTCTATGATCCATGCAATTTTTGCTGCACAATAATTTGGCCATATGTTCATAATCATGCATGGAATGTTTCCCCTCAAGTAATTGCTTTGTTTGAATCGTGTATCAAAAATCCTAGCCTTCATGCAGAAATTAGGATTTTTCGTGATTTCTTGTTATATGTTTAATTTAAATGAAACTAATGGACATAGACATGATCGTGAGGTTGAGACGAGCATAATGATATGTGGATTGCATGATATAATCAAGTATTCAGTGAGATTGGATAGAAAATGCAAATCTGGGAATCTCAGAACACGCGCATGTTCTTCAGCTTGTTCTTGGCGCCATTTCTTTCAAATTCAAATATTTGAATTTTGTGATTTTTATTTAATTGATTCAAAAATTAATTTCTCTCTGAGTTTTAATGATTTTGAGTTGATTCTTTTTTTAATAATTCACAAAAATGTTAAAATATTTTATTTTATCAAAAAATCCCAAAAATATTATTTATTTCATATAATTGATATTTTTACAAAGAATTAATATTTTAATTATTTTTGACATTTTAAATATTTTTTCCACATTGATTTTGCAACTTTTAATGCTTTCTAATTATTTTGTAGGTCAATACTTAATTTTTGAAGCATTAATCCAAGATCAAAATTTGTTTTTCATATGTTAAACAATTTTGATCATTTTAATTGAATTTTTATTCAATTAAATATATTTTTGAAAACAAATTAGGGTTTTTGGATTAATTCAACCCTCATAAATCATTTTCAAAACACTTTGGGCCTCTTGAGAGAGTGTAAGACCCAACCCACTTGTACAGAAATATTTTGGGCCTCATTCGTTGTATAAGTCCCTCTGTACATTTTCAAATAAACGGCACGATCATCGCCTTTTGAAAAATAACCTTGGGTCTCTCCTTGAGCTATAAGACCCATTCAAAAACACTTTGGGCCTCTTGAAAGAGTGTAAGACACATCCCTTTGTACAGAAAACCTTTTTTGGCCTCAGTCACTTGTATAAGTCCCTCTGTACAAATTCAAACAGTGCGCTCACTGATAAAACCCTGGGCCTCTCCTTGAGTTGTAAGCCCCAAATCTTTCTTTTTCAAAGCACTTTCTCCTTTGATTTTGAATATACTGTTGTTTTCAATCTTTCTTTGTTGAACAACTAACCAAACAGCATGGAAGCTCTACAACCGAGTAAGTGGTTATTGCTTTCATTTACCGCTTTCATATACATATAACTGTATTGTGGGGCTGTTTCACTGTAAGTCTTCTTTCATAAACTCATATCGACTGTGTAATAATAGTATAGATATTTAGAGTTTCCCCGGCAACTACGTCTAGAACTAGGTGACGCCGTTTCGTTTATTCGTAGAAATAGACAACTAGATCCCCCAATAGGATCACCAGATACAGTTTTCTCTTCGGCTGTCCTCATTAGGAATTGTCAAGAAGCTCTACTCCCCAAGATGAATGTATTCTCCGTGAATGGCATCTTTGAGTTTCTTCCAAATTCTCGAACTTTCCTGACTTTGATCTATTCTCGGTGAATAGCATTGCCTTGAATTTCTCGGGATTTGGGGACCCACGGGCTTCTTAAAAGCATCGGCCTCCTCTTGGGCATCGTACAAGGACCCACAGGCTTCCTAAAAGCAACCCCGCCTCCTCTTGGGATTAGTACAAGGACCCTACGGCTTCTTAGAAGTATTCACAGCCCCCTCTTAGGCTTCGTATAATGATCTCTTTCTCCGGGAATGATAGCCTCCTCTTGGGCTTAGTACAAGGACCCGTCGGCTTCTTAAAAGTTTCCAGCCTCCTCTTGGGCTTCATACAAATTGTCCCGACGACCTCCTAGAGGTATAGGAACAGAACTTAGTCATCTGCATAGAACAGTCATTTCAAAGAGTCTACTACTGTTTCTCAAAGCATAGTACAAAAGATGAAACTCTAGACGTGGACAGTCTAACTTCCTTAAGTCTCAAAGACATTCTCAAGTGACCCCTTCGTTAAATAGGAAGGAAACCCGCAGACTCGGACAGTCTCAATACCCTTTGGATTTCCCGCTTCCTTAAAGAACGGGAATAACCCGGATCCTTGAATCAAATCCATGAGTACAGTGTTGCTCATGTAAGAACTGATTTTCTCTTTCAAAATCAGTATACTGGACCTGTCACTCAACTGAAACAGCCACCCTAGCCTCCTCTTGGGCTTTGTACAATGATTCTCCTCAGCGGAGTCAAACAACGTTTAGCCTCTCTCTCGGGCTTTGTACGAGACACATAAGAGACTCCCTCGTTGAGTCAATCACCCCTTTCGCCTCCATCTCGGGCTTTATACGAGATACAAAAAGGTCCTTATTGAGCCAAACAAACAATAGCCTCCATCTCGGGCTTTATACGAGATACCAAAAGATTCCATCGTTGAGTCAAAACCTTTTAGCCTCTCTCTCGGGCTTTGTACGAGACACATAATAGCCTCCTCTTAGGCTTTGTATAAGAAAACCACTGGTTAATCCAATTAACCTTTTAGCATCAAAGTTGTGCCTCGTTCACAATACACAAACATCAACAACTCCTCCCCCTTCATCTAATTGCTGTAAGCGGCAAGCCTCTGGATCATCTACATCTATGCCACTGTCCCTATTTTAGCATGAGAAATTCCTAAGGAAAGATAGCATTGCTCTGCACTGAGTTAAAGTCTTCTCCTTCAGGTTAAAAATCCCCTATAAAGGAAATTATAACATTGTCGGATTCACACATCCCGGTTAAAGTAATTCTCCTTTATAAACAGTTGTGACATACAAACCCCTCTTTAAAGATGACAAATTCTCTCTAAAGACAAACACCTTTTAGCTTCACATCTTGGGCTTTGAACAAGATACAAATAGACTCTTCAGCTTCACATCTTGGGCTTTGAACAAGATACAAACAACCTTTTTCGCTTCAGAACTTGGGCTTTGAACAAGACACCAAAACAACCATTTCCTCCCATAGAATAGGAGGAACTACGATCGCTCTGATTTCCCTGTTTCGGAAAAACGGGAATACGTATGCATAAGATCGAAAAAAAAGATCTTAGCGAGCACAATCAACAAAAAACCCAAATCCCATATCTCCATCAATCAAAAGCAGTAATTCAAAAAGCATCAGTCCTAACATCCTAATCCTTGTTCCCCGCCAGAAACCTTCTGTCTAGATAAAAAAGAAAACAGTATTGGCAAAAATACAAATAACCAGTATAAAGGTCTCCCCCACATTGATAGCATCCGTAACCTAACAGACCGCTGTTTAAACTCAGTATGCAAAGCAGGGTTAATTGGAGACATCTATTTCCCTTCCTTCATCAGCTTTAATAGGATAAAAAATGAATCGACCTGTAGTTTTAAGCTCAACCGCAGAGAGCGACCAGCGCTTAAGAACCGCGTCCCAAAATCACTCGCTACAGGATGGCAACGGGTCTGGTCGGGTGCGGGTTTCACACTACCCAAACTCTTACCCGAAATCACCACCCGAACCCGAACCCGAACCCAAAAGCTATTCGGGTGGTAAAATAACACCCACGCCCACACCCGTTGGGTTCGGGTTTTTCCACCCAAACCCGAACCCGTAGAAAAAACACAAAAATACAACAACAACATTGAAATTATTTGAAATTATATATATATATATATATAGCGGCTGTAGTTTCGGGTTTCAGGCGCAGGTTTCACACTACCCAAACCCGCACCCGAAATATCGGGTGGCACCCGAACCCAAACCCAGTAAACTCGGGTTCGGGTGCGGGTGGGCCCCATGAGTTTGGGTCTGCCTGCCATCCCTACTGGCAGAGACGATCGTATCATACATGGACGGACAGCTCAGCATGCATCTGTCCGACGTGAGCGGATACAGTCTACAGCCGAGGCTTCCGGCGTAGAGGGAGTTGGGGTATACCCTACAGCTGGGGGACATCCTACACCACAGCCATCCACATCACAGGTTCAGGCCACTTCCACATATCAGGTACATGTCACTCCCCCATCAGCCGCCGATTCTACGTCTCGTAGGCGTCACATTTCTACTGGTAGTTCATCAGGGTCTCAGCCTGCACGCAGACGTCGTCGGGAGACTCTAGCTCCATCAGCTGCTCCTCCTCGTTCCCTTGTTCCTGTTCTGTTCCAGAGGGTGGTCACCCAGCACATGATGGTGTTGACGCCGATGACGATTTCGATGAGCTGGGCGGTTACCCCGGGGGACCGTTTGATATGTCCCTACTCGTGGGGTACTCTGAGCATACTGCCAGATATGTCTGACTAGGACAGGTAACCTTTTTTGGTTTATTTATAGAATTGTTTACGTTGAAAATATGTTCATTTGTAACATTGTTTTATTTGGAAATTTTCAGGTGAAGGATTCCTAGAAGTTCTATAACTATGGGAGCAAGGTTATAGACATGCTTGAGATGCTGCCAGAGGCTGAGTGGTTCACGTCTACACTTACTGCCTCTGGTCTTGGAGGCCTGTCTAGGATTGAGTATTCCCAGATCCAGTATGGTATGCTGATGACCTTTGTTGAGAGATGGCACCCTGAGACATCCTTATTCCATCTACCGTACGGCGAGATCACGATCACACTCGATGACATCTCGTGCCTTTTACATCTACAGATCACGGGTACTCTTCTCTGTCACGGTAGGATGTCGAAGGTGGAGGGCATGAAGTTGTTGATTACAGAGCTTGGGGCTAGCGCAGAGGATGCAATTGCGGAGGTGACCCAGTTGAGGGGCGCACACGTCCGGTTCTCCTTTTTTATACACAGATTTGGTGAGGAGCTTGACGATTTAAGACAGGCAGAAGGGGATGCAACTGAGGTGGAGCTCCACAGGCAGCGTGCCCTGAGATGCTACTACTTGTTTTTACTCGGCACGCAGGTGTTTGTGGCCACCAGCGCATATTATGTTGATATCGTCTACCTCAGGTACCTTTCGGATCAGACAGAGATCCACGGGTACAACTGGGGGGCGGCTGCGCTTGCATACACCTATTTCAGGCTCTCTGATGGTTGCTGCTGGACAGCCAAGACTATGGCAGATAGCTGTATGCTATACGTGGTAACAATTTAATATTCTAAGTATTTTTTTCATTTCTTTTCTTTCTATATTCATTATAATGTTTGACACCCATGTTATGTTTTCCATTTCAGGCCTGGATTTTACAGCACTTTCCTAACAATACTGGTTGGGGGAGTGTCGCCGAGTACACTGAGGATATGCCACGTGCTGCTGCATTTGTCCTGCTCAGAGGGAACCAGGTGTCGGACCCCTTCAGAGTGTATCTTGATCGGATGGCTGCTGAAGACGTTTTGTATAACCCATATGTCGATCACCGTGTGACGCGCCCGTTCGATGAGGTTTGTTTGTTCTCAGGATGGTTGGCATGCAGTTCGACCGTTACTGCCTGATACCTGCCAGAGCGCGTCTTGCGTCAGTTTGGTTACGCGCAGACGATCCCCAGGATGCCTCATGAGTCTGCTGCTCTAGGCTTGACCCGTAGGCAGATAGATGAGCTATATGCTGACTATCAGTCCCACTTGGTACCGGAAGAGGCTCGGGCGACCAGAGCGGAGAGAGACTGAAGCGTTGCTGCCGGGTACATCGTGTGGTTCTACACCGTCTCACACTCATGCATGGTGCCCACTGCTGAGGGATCACCACCCAGATCTGCTCATCAGGAGATATTAGAGGAGCAGCAGTCTCAGCTGGACCATACTCAGGATGTCCTAGCACGCTGTCGTCAGATAGAGCAGATAGCGCAACAGGCCATTGAGGCCGGTCACCTCCCTGAGGGCTCTGGTGCTAGACTTGTCGTGGACAGGATTATTGCGATTGCTCGGGGGGAACTTCAGTACCGCAGACATCGATCCAGGATGGCAGGTAGGGGGCAAAGGAGCAGGGGAGCCAGGAGAGATCCTTCGCCATACGCAGTAGTTTTTTGTTTGATGTATTCTATATATATATATATATATATATATATATATATATATATATATATATATATATATATATATATATATATATATATATATATATATATATATATCATTTTATTTTATATATTGATGTTGTCAAATGTATATTAAGTTGCAACGATATATTAACATATGCGGCCAAGCAACAACATCGATTTAAAAAAAAGTTAAGTTCTGCTGTTTTTCGGATCTGCAGATCAAGAAAGTTTTCGAATCTGTACTTCCGAAACGCATCAGCGTTTTTTAAAAAATTAGTGTGTCCGAATATGTACATCCAGAATCAAGGGGCAAAACCGAAAATCCAAGTGGTGCCTAAGAAATCTGGGTGGTGTGATAGAAAATTCTCTAAATAATTAATTGAAGTGTTTGATAGGTAAATATAAAATAACATAACATAGAAGGAAATTTTTTAATTAATAATTTAATGGTTATATAATCTTTTGTATATTATTATTATTAAATTAATTTTTATTTAAAATTAAACATAACAATAAATCCAAACAATTTTAAATATATGGATAAAATCATATATTATGTCAAAATGTATAAAAAACATAATAACAAAATATATTCAACGCGGAATGACAAATGTTGGAGGAGTACGCATCAAGGAAAAAACAAATGAAGGAAGATAGAATAGAAACCACAAAAAAATGGAAGAAAGTGGAATAGGAACTACAGATTAAAGAAAGGAGAAAATTATAATAAGAGATTCATAAATTTTTTATTTAAATATAAATTTTAAATTTTTCTATTTATGCATTTAAAAATTTAAAGCATATTTATTTTAAAATATAAAATTCAATTAAAATAATAAGCATAAAAATGTAAGTAAAATGACAAACTCAAAACTACTTCAACATAAACTAATAAAATAAAACTACAAACCAAAAAAACAATTATCAAACAAAATTTTTTTTGGATGGAGGTGAAGTTAGTTTTGTAGTTTTTGAAAAGAAAAAAAAAACCTCAACCTCGTTCTAATAGTTGGCTATGTATACCATTTAAAATTTTCAACAAAACCACATCCTCGAAACTAACCGCACACAAACAATTAGAAAATTTCCTTATAGGTCTGTACACTGTTTTATTTTCTAAGTACATGTGAGAACTTAAAAGTCCTGCTTCTATCTACTGTGATCTAATGAAACTTCACATAAAAGCCGTTGCTTCTCTTCTGTGATCTATTGTGGAGTTATCATGAAGTGCAGTGCTAAGCTCTCTTTCATTTTCATCTTACCTTGGTGATCACACCGAGTATCTCTTTTCCTGACTTAGCACAAATACCAATGGCCCTTGTAGCATGCTGGATCCAAAAATAGATTTTTTAATTCAAAATAAATAAATATAAGTAAGTAAAAGACAAAAGTACTGATTTGCAAATACCAGCCGTGAATGAGGATAATATTTCTCTAAAGCGGCACAGGCAGTTGCGACATACTCGTCATGATAACTGTTCAATTAGCACACAGACAGGAGATATATTATATTAAGAGGGGACTTATCGCCATAATTTCAAACAAAATTGATAAAAAAGAAAGTAGATTTACAGCAGATATGTTTCTGGGGAATGTGGCGCCAAGATGTTGAAAATGGAAAGTGCAAAAGCGATTACTCTATCTGGCATGTTAGACCTCTGCCAAAGATCAGAAGCAATAATAAATTATATGAGGAAATAGTTCCCAGTGACTAATTTTTACTGTGAACTTGTACAGTTTTCAGACCAGGCGTCTCTTGGGATTCTACTAAATGTTACAATTGTTTTTGCTATCAAAAAACCGGCATCCTGTTCAGAGTGAAAAAAGTTAGCTATTGTTCTATACTGATCATTAGATCAGTAAACGTAAATGAAAAGATAGAGCATATAGGAGTAATAGTTATACTTGTACATTTATGGTGTAGATAAAATCTTGCAGTGCCTCAAAATTATATTATACTGTAATTAATTTTTAATCATATTAATCGAGGGAAGTATTCTTTGACATTATCAATGGTTAATCTCCATCAAGGAACATCTTAGTGAGATCTCCCCCTTCAAACTACGTTTATATCATCCATAAGATATCACAATTTTCCTATACATGAGACTCACCAATGAATTTGTCCAGTTTAGAGCCTCGCAAAAGGAAAACTTTTTGCCATAGAGATGGGTCGAATAACAAAATACCCATGGAGCCACTATGGGGATGGGGATCATACTACTACTGATAGGACCCCAACTACCTTTGGGTCAAATGATGAGATGTTGGTTTCACCTAAGAATACTAGGCCCACAATATGGAAGGTGTGTGAGAGGAAGAAAAAGAGGGGAGAAAGATACGGTTAAGGGTAATGCGTAGCCGGTAGTTTGTTATGGATAGTGGGTTATAAGAAGTGAGTAAGGGAATAAGGGGACATTCTTGAAGCATTATGTTAGAGAAAGCGAAGAGAATTATTCTCTTAGGGGTCTTAGACTTTGGGTGAGTTGGAATGGTCACTTCAGCTCTGGTGTTGATCCTTCTGAACTTTGCTCTTCCGTTTGAAATTGAGCGTGATTCTTCGGGAAAGAGTGGGGGCTGTCTTAATGCAACAAAAACATCCAGTGGCTTATTTAGTAAGGCTTTTTCCGGGTCTAAGTTGTCTAAGTCCGCTTATGAAAAAGAATTGATGGCTTTGGCGTTGGCCATTCATCATTAGAGGTACCACCTGCCTTTATTTGGATCTGAAAAGTCTAAAGCATTTGTTGCAACAATGTATCACTACCGCCAACCAACAAGAGCGGATAGCTAAGCTGTTTGGTTTCGATTTGGAGGTGATTTATAAGGTAGGGGTGGAAAACAAGGTAGCGGATGCCTTGTCTCGCCAATGGGAGGATGGAGAATTACATGCGTTATTCTCTTCCCACTGTGGCAGGATGGAAAGGGAATTCAGAGGGAAGCAGAACAAGATAAGGTGCTGCAGAACATTGTACAGGCTGTGTTGGCTGACCCTGGTTCAAGGCCAGGCCTGCTGTTTTACGAGGACAGACTGGTGTTATCAGCAAAGTCTGCAGTTATTACTTTGCATAAAACTTTCACTCATCCCCAACTGGGGTACACTCCGGGATCTTAAGAACATATAAAGAATTGTGGGAAATTTATTGCTGCAATTTTCGCCAGGGAAATAGGGAGGCTGCACGCTATTCCGGACTCTATTGTGAGTGATCTTTGCCCTTTGTTCATTAGCATATTTTGAGCTGAGGCCCAATAGGCAGACTTCATTGGTACAAAGCAAAAATCAGAAGTTGGCTCCCAGTTTTTATGGGCCTTTTAAAATTATGCAGAAGGTGGGGGCAGTAGACTATAAGTTGCAGCTGCCGGTTATGTCCAGAGTGCATACGGTTTTCGATGTTTCACAGCTGAAGGCAATAGGAGATTATTAAGCTACAACAGATTTACCTGCTGACCTGGGAGTAGAGAGTGCTGAAATAGTTCAGCCGGAGAAGGTGCTGGCATGGAGAGACAGAATCGAAGCAGGAAGGACACCATGTACAAGAGTGAGTGACTGGTGCAGTGGCAGAATATGCCAGCAGAGGATGCAACATGGGAGGCTAAAATTATGATGAGAAGCCGGTTGTCCAGATTTTACCCTTGAGGACTAGGCTAATCTTGAAGGGGGAGTAATGATGGACCCCAATTAACATTGGGCCAAATGATGAAATGTCGGTTTCACCTAAGAATACTCGGTCTATAATCATTTTATGGGTATCGAGATACATAGACAAGCATATTTCAGTGATTGTAATAATGAATGAGTGTATGCTACATATTAAAGTCAAAACAATAAAATAATTGAGAATTTAAAGTATTACCTTAATGATTTCTTCCGTTGGTAAAAAATCACTTCCCACTTCAAAAGCTCCCGTTGCTTCTCTCGTTATTTCGTTTTGCATGATATTTTTTAGCATTTGGCTTATCACCTTGGTAATATCAATGATTAATTCATTTCTGAAATATTTACCGGAGTTCTGCGTATTTGATATTTGCATGAGAAGAATACAATCAAAACATACCACTGATATATTATTTGAATAATTTGTATTGTACCTGAATACATTTTGGAAGCAACCTAAACATTTTTTTATGCATCTCAATATTGGTTTCCTACATGTATTCCACAATGGCAAGAAATAAGTCGATGTATAAATATATAAGTTAAAAAGTAGAGCAATTATCAAATACCTTCTTTATGGCATTAGTCAGAGAGGTCATAATGTGATGTGCTTGCTACATTTATCATATTATCTCTTTCAGGTACACTTTCTCTAATTGAAAGCAGTAAGTTTGGAAGAGCTAAGAACAAAAGGTGAATAATTTTATTAAAAATAATGTATTAGACAATATAATTTCAAGAGCTTTTAGTTGAACTCGATTAATCTAAAGTTATATTTACCTGAGATACACGCCTTGCGAGTTTCAATACTAGAATATTCAATCCATCTCAAAAAAATTGCAATCACCTACACGTTTGAATACTTAGTCACATATTATTTTAGGTAAAATATGCAAACGAAATATCAAATAACCAGATAAATCAAATCTACCTTGTCAATGTTGGGGGTAATTTTTTTAGCGGACCGAACAGCACAGCTTGACAGTATACTACAAACTCTGACACTCAGCTTTTCAACCAAATAATCGTCTAAGCTGCAGCAAATGAATAATCTATTAGATAATAACTATACAACATTAGTTGGACCTTCTTGTCATATGCATGTAAGTGGTGGTACTAAAATATCATTGTTGTACTAAAGTATATCGGCAAACCTCAAATCCATGAGCATTATGGCTTGAGCACATTTGGGCATCATCGGCATAATCCCATCAATAAATTGGTCAATATTCATTTTGGGACTTTTACAGAATTGATCAAGTGCCTGCACACAGTATTCATTTATTTAAGAATACAAACTGCAAACTTCAAACATATGGTGGAGATAAATGATCTATAATTGAATTCAAATATACCTTAAAGATGTCATATCTTGCTACATTATCTGTATCGCTCAAATTTCCTTCAATCAATACTAGAGATTCCACCAGCTACAAACGTTTCAGCATGAATTAGCATGGATGGAAATTATTTAATAATTATTTGACACCCTATATCTAATGATAGCTACAAATTATTTTTTTTTAACTATATACAAGTTTGAAATTTAATAGGATTAAGCATAAATACTCACCACATCTACTTTTCCGAAATTCATAGCTAGGGTAGTCATGATTTCTAGACACTTGTCCCAGAGAAACAAATTTGATGTTATACAGTTATCAAACAAAACTGTTGTCAAAGCTTCCATTGTTGCATCATAATAATTTTGACAAAAAGTTCCCTACATGGAAAAATTGCATACATCAATCCTATTGGATAATAACTTACTGCAATCAAAACCCAAAAATTAAATGAGTAGATATACCGCCGGAATTAGATCTACAATTAATTTCAAAGCTTCAAGAGCTTCTTCTTTCAACTTCTGCATTTTATTCTGTAAACTCAGAAGATTGCACCAATTAATACATTGGCAGTGATTACATATGCAAGGAGTGTGTAAATGAAAAGTTGATATAGGGAAAACTGCATGCTATACCTTGAGGAGTTTCAGCAATAATACTAGAACTTCTTCCCCATATGAAAGCATTTGCTCTAAGCCACAATTTCTAACCAAGAAACGAATGGCAATAATAGCATATGCCTGCAGAAAATATGAAACAATTGATTACTAATAAAGTAATTAATAAGGGGTATCATGCAAGTTTTAAGCAACTTCATAAACATGTTATAATTCGTCTCAGTTTGGTCCAATGTCCAAAAATGCATCTCACTTTGGTCCTATGCCCAAATTTAGTGAAAATAAAGGTTTATTTCGTGGTGGTCTCAGTTTTAGTAGAGGAAGAGGTTGGGGATTTCGAGGCAAGTTCAAAGTGCAGTGTCAAATATGCTTTAAGCCAGGTCATGAAGTAACTGTGTGCCATTATGACACTCTTCATTGATGCCTTTTATGTGGAACAATTCTCAGCAGAGTCAATGGCAAAGACCTAGCTGGAATCAGTAGACAAATAGCTTCACACCTACCATGCAAAGTCCTAGTCCCAACCAATGGCTTGCTCCTACTCTAAGAGGACCTCCACCTGGCTTTGCTCAAAGAACTATACATTAGCCTTGAGCCTACCTAACAGGCACTGGAACTGAAATTCAGAGCCCTTTCAGTCAACACAATCAGAATTGGTATCCTGGAGCTACTCACCATGTGACCAATAATGCTGACTACCTATCAGAGAGTATCACACTTCCTGTCACTGATCAAGTCTTGCTTGTCAAAGGTCAAGGTTTGCCAATCACTTCAATTGGTTCTGCACGTTTCACTTCTCCTCACATCACACACATTAGCCTCCCTCTCAAGAATTTACTTTTTGTACCTGATATCACAAAGTATTTAATTTTTGTTAGCCAATTTGCTAGGGATAACCAGGTATTTTTTGAGTTCCGTGCTGACAAGTATCTTGTTAAAACACAGGCCAATTTTGAAATTGTACTTCAAGGCTTACTAAATAAGGATGGGCTCTACACCTTTGGTTCTCTTCAACCTATCAAAAAAGGTGCATCAATAAATACTACATCCATCAGTCCCTCATCCTTCACTCAGCCCCAAACACCTCCATACAACAGTCCATCAACTATTCAAGCGCCTTCATCAAATAGCCCTTCAACCCCTGCAATCCCTATTGAAAACAGTCCCACACCCCAAAATAACTCACCTAGTTCATCTACTTCTTCCACAAATCAAGTCCCTCATCCTGAACACTCACGTCAACATCATTTACGCTTTCTACATCCCAACAATGCTCTCAAAAATTGGAAAATTCATAAATGATCAACTGTGAAAAATAAGCTATAAAAGAAATTTTAAAAAACAACTGTTCATTATACCATAAGTCAAGTTGCAACATTACCTATACCCGCAGACAATTGCGATTTTTGATGATGGGAATTAGTTTATCCAAGAACTTCATGTGATATTTGCAAGACTTTAATATTTCTTTGTATTCACTCAAACAGATAATTGCACGCATAGTAGCCCAAAGTACATGAAAATTCTTATCATTCAGCGATTTAAGGACCAAGGTCACAGCTTGATATATGTACTGGATCATGTCCTATATTAACAAAAACAAAATGTAAAAGAAATTACTGCAGCTTAATCAAGAAGAAAATACTAAGCTTATAGATTATCTTCTTATTGTTCATACCCCTTGGAAGTGTTTCTCTGCAATAGCAGCTATGGTAAGCATTGTTGCATAGCGTACATTCCAATCATCGTGAACCGCATATTTCAGTCCTATCATTTCCATTGCAATGGGAACAAACACACGCTCATCTCCATAAGAAGAAAGCAAATTGAGCAAACAACATCCACATCTAAAATTTTCTGTCAACCCAGCATCTTCACAATCCTTACTGTCAATATCATACCATACAGGATCTTCCACAATACATGACATCATACGCATAGCAATACATATTACTCTTTTCACTTCCTCTTTCTCTTGAGAAAGTTTCTGAAATACACTCTTCATACCTTCCCGATATTCTTCATTAAGCTCCTTGATAACGGTAACTGCCGCACACATTAACTCGTTGCTCGCATTTGCTATCTCTGCAACTCTAAACATAGACCAAAAAATATCACTTACTTTACGGTTAAAGATGTTTTCAATACGCAGCCTTGCCAAATTAAGTAGGCCGTTAACCATATCGAGAAGATCCTTTTCTTCTTTTTGTCCATGTTGACGCTTGGTTAAACACAGCAACATAAACAGGAAAGAGTTGTAAATTTCTGTTCTCTCTAGATAACTTGACATTTTCATAACCTTCAAACAACCCTTGAAGGTTAAATCCTGCAATTCCTTATCCTCGGAGTCAAAAACCGTAATGATTCCAAAGCAGAGAGCATCGAAGTTATCATTATTTAGCCTTTCATGTGAACCAACTTCAATTTGTCTGAGAAGCAACCACAAATATAATTTAAGGGAATTGAGAAGCTCTATCCAGCTGCCTAGAGAATGTCGATACTAACTGGAAGCAAGGAGTCCTATCATTTGGCAGAGAGGAGGCAGAAGAGAGACATTGGATTCTATATTAAGGGTATTGAGAAGAGGTTTCTTTAGCTCAATAAGAATGATGGGGTTCAAACTGTTGGTTTGAATATGGAGTAACTTGTCTACAAGGGGTTGAATAGACAATTAAAAAGTCTTTTCTTTTCAAAAAATCAGATTACGCAAGCGGAACCGGATATGGTGAAATAGCGTTTAGAAAAGTTTTTATGATATTGGAATAAAATTTGCGTTATACTTACACCAAAGGTTTGTAATAAGGTAGAATACAATGAATTGATTAATGGTTAAAGTTTCAACGAAATGCTTAAAGACTTTAACAATTCTTCAATTTCAAAGGCAATTCTAAATTTAATGTTTTTACAATAATCAATTAACTGGATCCTTTTAGAAGAACAAATCTAATCAAACCTAAACTTTTACAAATCATAATTATGAAAACAATGAATCTAAACAGATATCCAAGCATGCAATTTTAAACGATAAAGAGAGTGAGAAGGAGAGAGTGCACCAGGATATATACTAGTTCGGTGTTATCGTCCTCGCAGGCACCTACATCTACTCTTCGACGGAGAACCATCGAAGAGTTATTTCTTCCATTAAAACGATATAGAATTTTGGTTCTTTGTTACAACAATTCACAAAAGCAAAAAGGCAAATTATAACAATCCACGTTATCTTCTTTCTTGCTTCTTGTACGAACTTGCTTGTAACTATCTACCACCGCTAACTTGATCTTTACCCAAGATCTTGATTTTCAACTTTTGATGGATTCCTCTCTTGATGAATTTCTCAAATTTTACCCAATCTTTAAATTCCAAGCCTTGAATCCCTTTCTTCAACAATGGCGTTAACGCCGCCGAAATACCTTTTTCAACAATGGCGTTAACCTCATATTCCACCGAAGTACCTTCCTCCATGCGCAATCCGTCCGGAATATGTCGAAGAAATAACACGGAAGCGAATAAGCATTGAAAAAACTCAAGAAAAATCACTCATCCATGGTTTTCAACTCCAACCGTACCTGTGTGAGGTTCTCCACTCTAACGATACTCTTCAAGAAACACTCAAGAATCTAGTTGAAATTAGAAAATCTTCAATCCTAAACGTATTAAAATCCATCGCACTTCATTATCCAAATGTTTTTGCTCTCAAGTGTGTGGAGCTTCTTGAGGTTCTTCCTCCATTTCCAATCAGAAGCTAAGCACTTTCGATTCTTCTCCACATTTTCAAAGAATCAGATAGTTTGAATGGGCATCGAGAGAGCTGGTTCTTTTGATAAGGTTTAACGACCTCAAAAGTTGATTGAATATGGCGCAAATTGATCCGAAGGGAGCGTATAATAGAGCCCGATTTTCACCGGTGAAAATATGCATATTGGAAGGATTGTATGTACGTACACCTTATGTCCGTGGATGTACAAT
This sequence comes from Lathyrus tuberosus, assembly GCA_022829125.1. NCBI lineage: Eukaryota > Viridiplantae > Streptophyta > Magnoliopsida > Fabales > Fabaceae > Lathyrus > Lathyrus tuberosus. The sequence continues at coordinate 1,126,513 of JALAZF010000715.1, read as the reverse complement.
ATTGGTTAGCCATCGAGGACGGACCCTATGTTCCTCAAAGAGTCGTTGATGGTGTAGCAAGTGCAAAACCACCTAAGGATTGGAATGAGGCCGACACTAAAAAGGAAGAGGGACGAAAACAGAGAACAACTAGTAATAACACATAGTCAATCACACAGAGAGAATCCAGCAAAGTCAACATGTAACCACAATACACCATTCATGCAAATAAGACTAGTTAGGACATAAGAAGATAATAGGTAAATGTAGCAAGTTCATACAATTCAACATGTCTTAATCATAACAAAAGATAAATAATCATGCAACAATGAGAGAATGCAGAATGATGCACTAGGATCCTCCATGTCAAGGTCCTCAGGGGTCAACAGATGCCTCGGACGGTCCAATGTTGTATGTAGCAAGTATGGATGGCAGACAGACCCAAACCCGCGGGACCCACCCGCACCCGAATCCGAGTCAACGGGTGAAAACCCGAGTTGACTGGGTTCGGGTGCCACCCGATATTTCGGGTGCGGGTTTGGGTAGTGTGAAACCCGCGCCCGAAACCAGAAATAACACTTGCTTAGACATGAAATTACATAAGTGCCCCTAAATATATATAAGTATAATATTTAATTATAATGTTAAGATGTTGAAGACCTTAAGTTTAATTGTAATGTTACCAAACTTGATGGAAAGTTGTAATTTAATTCCTTAATTTCTTTGAGAGACCTTGATGGAATTCTTGTGTTTCAAATAATTTCAATGTTGTTGTTGTATTTTTGTGTTTTTGCTACGGGTTCGGGTTTGGGTGGAAAAACCCGAACCCAACGGGTGTGGGCGTGGGTGTTATTTTTCCACCCGACCCGAATAGCTTTTGGGTTCGGGTTCGGGTGGTGATTTCGAGTGCGGGTTTGGGTAGTGTGAAACCCGCACCCGACCCGACCCGTTGTCATTCCTAGCAGCAAGTTTGGCAAGAATGAGATCACTTGATGAGCAGATAAAGTTCGTTGTTCCGCCAAGATTCGATCACCCCGGCGATCCAAGTCGGCATGAGTAACAACTTCGATGTTACATAGGAGGCAGCAAGATTATGGTCTTGAGGAGTATTTGTATTGTTCACAGAAAAGGTTTCATAAACCCTAGCAATTTTTCTTGAAAATGCCATTCATTCCTTTCGAAATCGAAGTGGTATTTGAATCGATGGAGAGTAGAGTCACCGAACGGAGATGGCAAACCGGACAAATCGCAAAGTTTGGAAGCCACTCCTCCCCAGTTCAGTATGAATTGGATGAACGAGGGATAGTAGAGGGGCTTTAAATCACTTGATTTACACTCCATCATCATGTTGACAATGAACTTAACCCAATTGACTTTTCCTTTGTTCAGAACCACCCAAAGCATAAACAGATCAAAATCATCGACACGACCATAATTGTCCTTGCCACGAACTAAGATTTTTTGTTATGACTTATGACCCAATGGAGAAATTTGAATATTGCTTCTATTCCGAAAAGAATGAATGGTATTTTCAAGAAAAATTTGTGGTCAACCTGATGATGGAGTGTAAATCAAGTGATTCAAAGCCCCTCTACTATCCCTCGTTCGTCCAATTCATACGGGAGTGGCTTCTAAACTTAGCTATTTGTCTGGCTTGCCATCTCCGTTTAGTGACTCTACTCTCCATCAATTCAAATACAGCTTCGATTCCGAAAGGAATGAATGGTATTTTCAAGAAAAATTTGCTAGGGTTTATGAAACCTTTTCTGTGAAAAGTGCAAATGCTCCTCAAGACCATAATCCTGCTGCCTCCTCTCCCTCAGTTGCCTCCTCATCCGCTGGGACGATTGAATCTTGGCGGAACAACGGGCTTTATCATGTCAAGCTTGATCTCATTCTTGCCAAACGTGTTGCATACAACATTGGACCGTCCGAGGCATCTGCTGACCCTGAGGACCTTGACATGGAGGATCCCTAGTGCATCATTTTGCATTCTCTCATTGTTGCATGATTATTTATCTTTCGTTATGATTAAGACATGTTGAATTGTATTTTGGTTGCATCCACTGTGAACTTGCTACATTTACCTATCATTTTCTTATGTTCTAACTAGTCTTATTTGCATGAATTCTCTCTGTGTGATTGGCTATGTGTTATTACTAGTTGTTCTTTCTGTTTTTCGTCCCTCTTCCTTTTTAGTTTCGGCCTCATTCCTAATTCTTAGGTGGTTTTGCACTTGGTACACCATCAATGACTCTTTGAGGAACCTAGGGTCCGTCCTCGATGGCTAACCAATATTGTACATCCACGGACATAAGGACATAAGGTGTACGTACATACAATACTTCCAATATGCATAGTTTTCACCGGTGAAAATCGGGACTCTATTATACTCAAACTATCTGATTCTTTGAAAATGTAGAGAAGAATTGAAAGTGTTTCGCTTCTGATTGGAATGGAGGAAGAACCTCAAAAGCTCCACAAGCTTAAGAGCAAAAGCATTTGGATAACGAAGTGCAATGGATTTTAACACGTTTAGGATTGAAGGTTTTCTAGTTTCAACTAGATTCTTGAGTGTTTCTTGAAGAGTATCGTTAGAGTGGAGAACCTCACATAGGTGCGGTTGGAGTTGAAAGTCATGAATGAGTGATTTGTCTTGAGTTTTTTCAATGCTTATTCGCTTCTGTGTTATTTCTTCGACATATTCCGGCAATAACGGATTGCGCATGGAGGAAGGTACTTCGGTGGAATATGAGGTTAACGCCATTGTTGAAGAAGGTATTTCGGGAGGCCATTGTTGAGGAAAGTTCAAAGTATAATGGAGGGAAAACTAACCGTCTGCTTCTATTTCTTGGATTTTCATTCTATTCTTTGAGACCGTAATTGTATTGTTTATTTCTATAATTTTCTTTTATCATTTATGCAACTAGTGGGATACCCTTGCATTCGCACGGGTACTGGTATGGTACACGTATTTTTTTTTTAATATAATAAAAATGATATTAAAAATATTAAAGTGTTTAACTAAAAAGATATTATTTTTAAAAGATATAAGAAATTAGTGTCGATAATTCATTTCATAAATAAAATTATTTGAATCAACAAAATATTATATTTTATATAAATATTATTGTTGTTTTGACGTTATTTAAAAAAATATTAGAATCTATATTATAACAATGATATTTTTCCTACACATATAAATAAATTAATCAACAAAGAAGTTGATCTCGTATATAAATATTAAGTTTGTTTTGACATTAGATATATATTTGAATCTGTATAAAAAATATTTGAATTAAAAAAGCATAGTAGAATTGCAGTTGAAAATGTTGATCTTATATACAATCACTTATTATTAATTGGTCCTAAAATTGAATTTGTTTTCAATTAAAAAGGCTTATCTTTTGTTTTCAATGATAAAATTGGTGAAGAACTTGTTCTCGCCATGTTTTTGTTCAATTATGTGACCCACCACTTTTAATACAATAGCTTGACTGAAATACATAGTTTAAATTGAACTAAATTAAGGCTTTCTAAATGATCTTTCTGCAATCCTTTCTAACTTCCTGCCCACCCCGTTGATGCTGCTCATTTTGATCATGAACTTTGCAAAAGCTTTGTAAAAAGCCTCTTGTGAAGCGGCAAACTTAGAAATCAAGCGCTTGGTGTTTCGGTGTTCACTATGTATTATCGAAAGTTGTTGAAGAAGGATCCATCGAGGCGTCTGCATTTTTTACTTTATTTTTCAACATACAAGTTGATTTTAGTTTTGCTACAAACTACGAATTTAATGAAGGGTCCATATGATGTGTAGCATTAAAGTATAAATCAAATAAAACCATATTAAAGTTTCAAGATATAAAGCTACAAACCTCATGCCCAGGTGGACTTATGTGATATATGCAAAAATTGTGGAGCAGCAAGTAATATGCTTTAAGATAAAAGACTTTAATAAGGAAACAAAACGTATTTTTGAATAGGTAAAAGAGCAAATGTTTTTTTTATGAAGATTGTGCTACATATATTAAAAATAGAAGCTACCATATTATCAAAACTGAAGCTACTGAGATATAATTTCCACACAACACTCATATAGAAAATAAGAAAGAGACCCATAAATATAGTAAAGCCCAGCAGTTAAAAAAACAAAAAAGTCGTTGGTTATATAAAAACCAAAACTCATTTAACTTACAATTTAAACCCAAATCCAGGTAAGTGATTAGAGCGGGCTTGTCCTGGTCTCCACTTTTCTAAATGTCCCATGGCCAAAGAGATCTTTGAAAGTATGTCACACACGCGGTCTAGTTAACTCTTACAAATCCTTTATGTTTAAGAAGAAAGATTAAATATTTTTGGTATTTTTTATTTTATCATTTTTTGATTATTTTCATTATTATTAAAAATTAAAGGTTAAAATCAAAATTTCTAATCCTAAAATTAAAATTAATAATTCTAAAACTAATCTTAAAATCAAACTTAAAATTAAAATAACAAAACCTTTAGTACTAATCCTAAGATTAAAATAATTTTCCCTAAAATTTTAAAATACTAATAAAATTTAAAATCTTATATATAAAAAAAAACACTAATACTAAAATTATTAATTAAAAAAAAAGTTATGAAACTAATCATAAAATTAAAACATTAATCATAAAACTATTAAGAACTAAACTAAAGAAAACTTTAAAATTAACACTAAAAAAAGTTATGTTCTCAAAGGATCTAAATCAATCAGACCAATCAAGCCCAAAAGGGCGGTCCAACATCACACAATGGCGGGTCAATTTTGACCCGGTCCATCTTTAGTTATGGAGGGTTAATGAAAACCCTATGCAATGCGTACAGACGGCTACCAGATATGCAAAATGAAAAGGAAAAAAACGGAAAGGGGAACGAAGCACTTGGCAACAAAATCCCCATACATCGCCCTCTCATTCTCGGTTCGTGGTTCCTGGGCATCTCTCATGATTTGCGCAAAAACATGGCCTCTCAGTCTCTTGAGTTTCTCTCACGCGGTCCCTTTCAGTCTCTTGAGTTTCTCTCACGCGATCCCTCTCTCGCGCTATCATCTCTCAGTTTTCATTATTCGCGACCTTTCATCTTTCCCTCACAGATTGCTCTCCTCTCAAGCTCGCCTCTGATCGCGGTTCAAACCCCACTATTATGACCTCTCATCTTTGCCTCACAAATTACCTATTCAAACCCCACTATTAGACCGCAAACTTAGTTTCATTCATACCTTTTGACGGAGGAAGCAAGAAATTTTTTTAGAACTAAACCCTAAAAAATTATATTGATGAAGCAGCAGAGATGAAAAAAAAGATGAACAGTTACCTTGGCGAAAAATTTGAATTGGGGTGGAGAGTTGAAGGATATTATTGTTGATAACTTTTGGTTTGCTGAAGGAGAAACGTTTACTGAAGGCATACACCACCTCAAACTTTTGGTTTACTTTTGTTATTAGAGAAAGTTTTGAATTTTTTTTCATTTGGTTTCAAGAAATTACTTTACAACTGCTGCACTCTACCTGCTGCGCAGATATTGGAAAGTGAACCAATCCATCACTGTCAACTCTATGCCCTTACAAACTAATGTCATGCTTTTGTTTTCTGTTTTGCTTTTACCAATTTTGTGAACTTTATAACTCCATCCGGTTACATTTGCCACATACAATGAGTTATGTTTGCAGCTAAGTACTTGTTAGTAACTAAATACGAATGGATTTAGTTTAAATTAGTTTGTTTTAAACGCAAAATACCCTTCAATTAGTGATGTGGCAACATATAAATAAAGGTTAAGTTTGTATTAACGTAATCTTCTTATCTATAACTTCTTATATTATAGATACACTCTTTTTTTTATTAATTAATTTTTGTTTTTTTCATTAAGTTCTGAGTTTTCATCAAAACATATTAGTTTCGGTTAGATTTTTCACTAGCTTGTTATACAAGTTTTCCTTTATTTCATAAGATAGTTGGTTTTTGGTTATTATTTTTTGTTGCTTAACCAACTTATCATTGAACTCTATATATAATAAGATCCATTGTTGTACTTCATTTATGCAAGTTTTATTTTGTTTAACTCCAATGAAAATGAGTACATGGTATCACGAGTAATTTTCACCTCCATTCCCTTTCTTCTCCTTCACCTATTCTAATTTTTTTTCAATTTTCTCTCCTCTTCTCTAATTCTCTAATGGCTCCGGTCAATTATAGAAATTTTTCTACTAACTCATCTAATCTCTATTACCTTCATCTTAATAAGATCCTAATGAAAACTCAACACTCATTCTTGTTTTTCCACCTTTAAACAACAAAAATTACCATTCTTTAGTTAGATCTATGCATATTACATTGACCTCTAAGAAGAAGGAAAAATTCATTGATGATAAAACAATATAATTGATCACCTGATTTGCTGATACTTTATAAACTACATAATAACTTATAATAACTATCATGATTAAATTTAATAGTATTTTGAGAAATTAAAAGTTAATCTAACTTATAAAATACATAATAACTTATAATAACTATCATGATTAAATTTAATAGTATTTTGTGAAATTAGAAGTTAATCTAACTTATAAACTACATACTCCCTCCGTTTTTAATTTACAAAATTACCAAATCGTTCTAACTTATAACTATCAAATAATATACAAGAATATGTGTTTACTTAATGTTTGATTATTCTGGTCACTAAATTTATAGTTGGAAATGGTTGAAGTTGCGGAAGACAAGGAATTAGAAAAAACCAATATCAGAATCAAATAGTAGAGAATAATGAGAAGGCAAGAGATGATATTAGTGAGGAGTAGAATTTTACTCCGACATGATTTGACAAGTATCACATGATCACTAAGCCACGTTGGAAATTTCACAGGACATGTTACAACGACAACATTCACTCAAAACAATACTAGTTTGTTGGAAATTGATTTCGTAATGCATATAATATATTTAATAAATTGTAATAATCATAAAGGTAAAGAGTAAGATTTCAAAAATACCTCAATATTGCTTTGTCTTTGAGTAGACTTTGAATAAGTATTTACATCAATATCTCTTGCAACATTAACCACCATGCTAGATCTTGAAATGGTAGTCGTAGATATAGAAAGTCGTCATAACAAAGGAGCAATCTACCAATCAACTAGTAGTAAATTTCTTGCAACCAAAGATGAACATAAGTCTGAATGAGATCCTAAATAATTCAAAACAAATGTTTAAGGATCAATAATAAAATATCAAAGTTGAAATTGCAAATTAATCTCCTCTTTTTCATTGAAATCTATTTTTAACTTTCTTTTAATATCTAAAATCGGTAGAAATGAAGACATTTGAACCTAAACGTTCACTTGAACTTTTACTAAAAAGATAGCATGGTAAACATTAAGCCGCATTTTTTGAAAGTAATATTCTAACCATGAAAAAAAAATATTAAACCAAACATATTGAAACCGCCTTCAATAATCCTCTTTCCCAACCAATGAATATTATTCTAAATGTATTTGATATAGACCTCATTATAAATAAACTCTTTCTAATTCGTCCATTTGATTTAATAAATTGAAGAATGTTTTCTAAAATTCTTAATATTAATATCATCTAAATAAACTCTATTAATATTTTCTTCAATTCTTGAATTCTTAATAACTCTTTGAATTTAAATTATAGAAGTCGTACTCTTCTTCATCTCTCACAAACTCTCCTGTTAAAGAAAAAACAATGAATTTCATAATAAATAAACAAACAAAATCAATCTATCAACTACAAAATAATTCCCTAAAACATAAAAATTAAGTAAATCCCAGTAGAAAAGTGGAACTAAAGTCCCCTAAAAAAAACTATTGAAAATGACTAAAGTCCCTAAAATCACAATGCTCAATTAATCATGTACAAGATAGTCCCTAAATTCACAATACACAATTCATGTCTATTAAATTGAACAGAGTTCCTGTACAATATGTAGCAATTAAAATTAACTAATTCACAAAACACAATCAATGTCTAATAAATTGAACAGAGTCTCCGTACAACATGAAACTAATTAAATGATAAAAATATTAAAATTAACTAAGTGATAACAAAGTCCTAAATTCACGGTTCTTAAATTAAAACTCAGCTCAAACCTTGAAAAAAATTAAAGTTGAAAAAATTAAAAAATAAAAAAATAAAAAAAAAACATACATAATAACAAAACAATACCAAAGAAAGAGAGGAGATGTAACGCCCACATATAATATTTGCATCAAATCATATATTATACATGAGTTTCACTTTTTGGTACTGAAACATAATAAGTTCCTAGTAACACATTATATACATAAATGCCTCTAAAACAAAACACCTAAAAGTCTCAGGCATTACATATACAAGATGTTCCAAAATTGATAAAAACTAAGAACTAGATCAATACAATGATCTCAAAACATAACGCCATAACGGAAGCCATGCCATCACAAAACCACGATCCGTAAGGAAAGTCAAATAACCTTGTCCTTACCCTTCGCCAAACCTGCAGAACCTGTGATGTAAACAACAACAGTGGGGTGAGATACATCAAATCTCAGTGAGTTCCCTATCTTAAAGTCCTCTCGGCTCTACAAGGTTCTAACAAACCTAACTCAAGTCAAAAGGGGAAAAAGGGAGTGACCATGAGTACACACACACTATATGGAAACATGTTATGAGTTCATCAACTCACAATATCACTAATCGATAACCATGCCAAGGTATCCCCTATTCCCGTCCTCTTCTACGTCTAGAAGTCGACCCGGGTCATGGATCCTTGCAACCTACTTGACATACGAATGGATTCGGGTTCTACGGGCCATTAACCGTTATGAACCGTCGCTTCTCACGGGCCATTTACCGTCACAAGCCTACGCTCCATGGGCGCCATTCGTACTAAAATGAAATGCGGGAATCAAACCTGCCAAGTAGTGGTGCACATGTTTCAGAGGAGCTCGAGACCCATGAAACGCACTCGCAAAAATAATAATAACTGGTTACGATTACGTGATCTCACAAAGACTTGATTGTATTCGACAATCTCAAGGCCATTATGCCTTATCACAACCAAACGGTTAACACACATGTTCCATACTAGTGTTTATTCATTCTGTACCTTTCCAACACGTCTTAGGGTAATAGTCCTCACTCTACTTACTTTATATTTTATCATGCATACATTTTCAACATCAATTACACAACATTAAACACTAAAATCCACAAAGCGACACGATTCCAACAATCTCGATATAAATAAATCGGCCGACAATCGTAAAACCCATGAATTAAGAAAGTTCATTTTATTACCTTTACAACGATATCAAAATTGTTCCAATCCGAGTTACGGATAAAAAGTTACGGCATTGGAAACAATCGATCAGGAAAATTTCACAACAGCAGAATTTCTGCAACTCTCCTGGCCGTACGCGTATTGGCACTCCCCGTACGCGTATTGCCTAAGATTCTCGCCCAGCCATACGCGTATTGCCCAAGTTCTCGCCCAGCCATACGCGTATTTCCCCACGCGATACGCGTATTGCCCAAAATCCCCGGCCATCCATACGCGTATTGCCCTTGCCGTACGCGTATTGACAAGCCCCATACGCGTATTGACAAGCTCCATACGCGTATGGGCAGAGAAAAAATGCAGAAGTTCCTGCAGAATTTTCCTGCTACGGGTTGATCCAAAATCAACCCCAAATCCCATTTTCATCAATTGAAATGCATCAAAACATGTTATAACATCACAACCAGTATAACATATAATCAAACATTGAATTTAGCAGTTAGATTCAAGATTTTTAAACCAAAATACCCATTTTTCCCAATTTCCAATCTAACTCTAAACTCAAAATAATTCTACTCTAAAGAGTCTAACTAGAACCCACCTGGATTACTAGACGAGGAGGTTGATACCGAGATGATTTAGATGAAGAATTGTTGCTTGATGATGTTCTTGAGCTTTGAGAGAATTTCCTCTTCTTCCTCTTTCTCTTCCTTTCTTTTCTTCCCTTTTTCCCTTCTCTTCCACCTTTCTATCTTTTTGTTTGTTTTCCCAAGGGAAATGAAAAGGAAAATAGATAGTATAGAAAACTATCATATTTAGTAACACTACTAAATGTCCAATTTAGCTCAAAAGCATCAATTAATAAAAACTCAACGTTAAATACTATTAATTAAATCGACTCTGAGTTCGTCAGGTTACTCTAATTATTTTATCAAATAATTACTCAGAGTACTCCGGAACCCAGTTGATCATAATAATATTAACCAGAGCGTTTATAAATTTACGGGGTATTACATCCTCCCCCCCTTAAATAGAAATTCGTCCTCGAATTTAGAATATTACCTGAATAGATGTGGATAAGAATCTCGCATTTCCGATTCCAGTTCCCAAGTAGTATCACCTGGATGCGCCATATCCCATTGCACTTTAACAAGTGGAATATCTTTGTTCCTTAACACTTTTGTCTCTCTTTCCACTGATTCTGGTAGAATTGGTTGAAGAGGATCAGGAACAAACTTACGGAGCTGAGACACGTGAAAAACATCATGCATTTCAGATAGAGAGGGTGGTAAGGCTAATCTATAGGCAACTTCACCAATCCTTTCTAAGACCTGACATGGTCCCACGTATCTCGGACTTAATTTGCGTGACTTAAACGGACCTCTCAATCTCAACCTCGGAGTAACTTTCAGAAATACGTGGTCACCTTCCTCAAATTCCAAAGGTCTCATACGATTGTCCGCATAACTCTTCTGACGATCTTGTGCTTGTTTAGATTTCTCACGGATCATTCGAATCTTTTCCGTAGTCTCTTGAATAATCTCGGGCCCCAAAATTCTATCTTCCCCAACTCCTGTCCAACACAACGGTGTTCTACACTTCCTCCCATACAATGCCTCATAAAGAGCCATACCGATGCTCGCATAGTAACTATTGTTCGCTCAGTCTGACCATCCGTTTGAGGATGATTCGACGTGCTCAAACACAAATTCGTACCCATCGCTTGTTGGAACACTTTCCAAAATCTCGAAGTAAACTTCGGATCTCTATCGGACACAATACTAGAAGGAACACCATGCAATCTCACAATCTCGGCAATAAACAACCTCGCAAGATGACTTGTCTTATAAGTAGTCTTTACGGCTAAGAAATGCGCAGATTTTGTTAGTCGATCTACAATTATCCAAATAGAATCATACCCACCCTGGGTACGGGGTAAACCCACTGCAAAATCCATAGAAATACTATCCCACTTCCAAACTGGAATATCCAAAGGTTGTAACAAACCGCCCGGTCTTTGGTGTTCAATCTTCACCTGTTGGCACACCGCACATTCTGACACATATTCCGCTATATCCTTTTTCATCCCAGACCACCAAAATCCCTCTTTAAATCCTGATACATCTTCGAAGAACCAGGATGTATCGTAAAAGTACCTTTATGAGCTTCGTCTAAGATCTTCCTCTAACAATTGTGTCTGTTGAATCTCAACTCTCAAAGTAGAATTGACATTCAAATTTCCCATAATCACACCAGTCGGAGTCCACACAAACTGGAGATTAAGATCTCTAAACTTTTCCAACAATGAATACTCTAAAATCATCAATTCCGCACTATGAACCATTTTCCGACTTAAAGCATCCACTACTTTATTCGTCTTTCCTGGATGATATTTCAATTCTAAGTCATAATCCTTTAAGTACTCCATCCACCTTCTTTGTCGCATATTCAACTCCTTTTTATCAAACAAATACTTCAAACTTTTGTGGTCACTGAACATTTCAAAACGTACACCATATAAATAATGACGCCACGCCTTCAGTGCAAAAACCACTGCAGCTAGTTCCAAATCATGAGTTGGATAATTCTTCTCATGAACTTTTAACTGTCGAGAAGCATAAGCTACCACTTGACCACCTTGCATCAGAACACCCCCTAATCCCCTCTTAGAAGGATCACAGAATACTTCATAAGAGTTATTAGGATCAAGAATAATTAATACTGGAGCACTCGTCAAACTTTCCTTCAAATGCATAAAACTTTGTTCGCAACCTGAATCCCATTCAAAAATAACATCCTTCCGAGTAAGTTTCGTCATTGGTAAGGCCAATTGAGAAAAGCCCTTAATAAACCTTCTATAGTAACCGGCCAATCCCAAGAAACTTCTGACTTCTGAAACATTTCTCGGTCTCTCCCAATTAATCACTGCTTCTACTTTCGATGGATCCACTGCCACACCACCTCGAGATATCACATGTCCAAGAAAATTAACTTCCGACATCCAAAACTCACACTTGCTCAACTTAGCAAACAATTGCTTCTCTTGCAAGACCGATAAGACAATCCTCAGATGTTCTCCGTGCTCTTGTGGAGTACGAGAATAAATAAGAATGTCGTCAATAAAGATTACCACAAATTGGTCCAAGTAAGTCTGAAATATTCGATTCATGTAATCCATAAAAACAGCTGGAGCATTAGTCACACCGAAAGGCATCACTAAGAATTCGTAATGACCGTAACGTGTCCTAAATGCAGTCTTTGGCACATCGGAACTCTTCACTCGAATCTGATGATAACCCGACCGTAAATCAATCTTCGAGAACACACAGGCTCCTTTCAATTGATCTAATAAGTCGTCTATCCTTGGTAAGGGATACTTATTCTTAATGGTGACTTTATTCAACTTACGATAATCAATGCACAAACGCATTCCCCCATCTTTCTTCTTTACCAACAACACTGGAGCTCCCCACGGTGAAACACTAGGCCTAACGAAATGCTTAGACATCAAGTATTCCAACTGGTCCTTTAATTCTCTTAACTCAAGCGGTGCCATCCGATACGGAGAAACGGATATAGGAGCCGTTCCCGGTATCAGGTCAATAGAGAACTCAACTTCTCTCTCCAGAGGAAGAGAAGAAACATCCTCTGGAAACACTTCAGGAAACTCACATACTACTGGAATACCCAAAACTTGGATGTTACTACTCTCCTCCTTAGCAAGAATCAAAAGAACAACTTTTCCTTACACTCTATAAACACCAAATTAGCAAAAAGCCAATCCATTCTCAGAACAACATCCATTTTCTTAAACGGCAAACAAATAAAATCAATCTGGAAAACTCTATTATTCATAGACAAAACAAAAATTTTACACACACATTGACACAAAAGAATACGTTGCACCACAATCCAATAAAACAAAACAAGGATGTCCATTAACGAACCACGTACCCGAAATTCCAAGGTCATCGCCTTTTGCTTTCTTTCCTTGCGTCAGCTCCCTCTCCTGAGGACAGTCTCTCACTATATGGCCAACCTTCTGACATTGATAACACTTCACTCCTTTGAAGCGACATTCACCAAAATGTATCTTACCACACGTACGACACATAGGAGGTGCACTGTTCCGAGAATCCTGAACTTGTTTCCTTTTGAAAGCTTGTTGCCTAGGCTTAGACTGTTGGCTTGACCTCCCACAATCATTCTCAACCATGTAACCCTGCCTCAACTGTTGGAATTCAAACTCTCTTCGGATCCTTAAAGAACTAGGAAGGTACTTTTCCATAAAAATAGCCCTAAACTGCCCCCACACTTTAGGTACACCTTGCATAGTCATAAAAGCTGAAGCAACATCCCACCATCTCTCAGCAGGACCTCTCAGTGAGTGAGAAGCAAACACTACCTTGTTCTCCTCACTACAGTAAGTCATCAGAAATATTCTCTCTATGCCAGCAATCCAGTCATGAGCTTTCACAGGATCCAATCCGCCATGAAATTCTGGAGGATTCATGCGGAGGAAATCCCGAAAACTTCCACCCACAACATCTGGAACAACCACCTGAGGATGAAGACCTCCATTCATCCGTTGCACCATATGTTGCATGAACTGGTTTTGCTGCTGCTGCATCTGTTGCACAAACTGATACAAAGGAGTATTCTCATCGCCGCCTACCGGATTCGTCCCAGCTGGAGGATTTGTGGATCTACCACGATTGTTTCTGCGTCTATCAGCCATGTTCCTGAATGTCATACAAATAGGATTAAGTTGATCAGGCTCAATACCATAAATATAACACCTAAGACCCAAGGCGACAACACGCATCTGAAACGGAAAGAAACACTTATTCTATTTCATGGCTAGGTCGAGGATACGACCTGCTTTGATACCAACTGTAACGCCCACATATAATATTTGCATCAAATCATATATTATACATGAGTTTCACTTTTTGGTACTGAAACATAATAAGTTCCTAGTAACACATTATATACATAAATGCCTCTAAAACAAAACACCTAAAAGTCTCAGGCATTACATATACAAGATGTTCCAAAATTGATAAAAACTAAGAACTAGATCAATACAATGATCTCAAAACATAACGCCATAACGGAAGCCATGCCATCACAAAACCACGATCCGTAAGGAAAGTCAAATAACCTTGTCCTTACCCTTCGCCAAACCTGCAGAACCTGTGATGTAAACAACAACAGTGGGGTGAGATACATCAAATCTCAGTGAGTTCCCTATCTTAAAGTCCTCTCGGCTCTACAAGGTTCTAACAAACCTAACTCAAGTCAAAAGGGGAAAAAGGGAGTGACCATGAGTACACACACACTATATGGAAACATGTTATGAGTTCATCAACTCACAATATCACTAATCGATAACCATGCCAAGGTATCCCCTATTCCCGTCCTCTTCTACGTCTAGAAGTCGACCCGGGTCATGGATCCTTGCAACCTACTTGACATACGAATGGATTCGGGTTCTACGGGCCATTAACCGTTATGAACCGTCGCTTCTCACGGGCCATTTACCGTCACAAGCCTACGCTCCATGGGCGCCATTCGTACTAAAATGAAATGCGGGAATCAAACCTGCCAAGTAGTGGTGCACATGTTTCAGAGGAGCTCGAGACCCATGAAACGCACTCGCAAAAATAATAATAACCGGTTACGATTACGTGATCTCACAAAGACTTGATTGTATTCGACAATCTCAAGGCCATTATGCCTTATCACAACCAAACGGTTAACACACATGTTCCATACTAGTGTTTATTCATTCTGTACCTTTCCAACACGTCTTAGGGTAATAGTCCTCACTCTACTTACTTTATATTTTATCATGCATACATTTTCAACATCAATTACACAACATTAAACACTAAAATCCACAAAGCGACACGATTCCAACAATCTCGATATAAATAAATCGGCCGACAATCGTAAAACCCATGAATTAAGAAAGTTCATTTTATTACCTTTACAACGATATCAAAATTGTTCCAATCCGAGTTACGGATAAAAAGTTACGGCATTGGAAACAATCGATCAGGAAAATTTCACAACAGCAGAATTTCTGCAACTCTCCTGGCCGTACGCGTATTGGCACTCCCCGTACGCGTATTGCCTAAGATTCTCGCCCAGCCATACGCGTATTGCCCAAGTTCTCGCCCAGCCATACGCGTATTTCCCCACGCGATACGCGTATTGCCCAAAATCCCCGGCCATCCATACGCGTATTGCCCTTGCCGTACGCGTATTGACAAGCCCCATACGCGTATTGACAAGCTCCATACGCGTATGGGCAGAGAAAAAATGCAGAAGTTCCTGCAGAATTTTCCTGCTACGGGTTGATCCAAAATCAACCCCAAATCCCATTTTCATCAATTGAAATGCATCAAAACATGTTATAACATCACAACCAGTATAACATATAATCAAACATTGAATTTAGCAGTTAGATTCAAGATTTTTAAACCAAAATACCCATTTTTCCCAATTTCCAATCTAACTCTAAACTCAAAATAATTCTACTCTAAAGAGTCTAACTAGAACCCACCTGGATTACTAGACGAGGAGGTTGATACCGAGATGATTTAGATGAAGAATTGTTGCTTGATGATGTTCTTGAGCTTTGAGAGAATTTCCTCTTCTTCCTCTTTCTCTTCCTTTCTTTTCTTCCCTTTTTCCCTTCTCTTCCACCTTTCTATCTTTTTGTTTGTTTTCCCAAGGGAAATGAAAAGGAAAATAGATAGTATAGAAAACTATCATATTTAGTAACACTACTAAATGTCCAATTTAGCTCAAAAGCATCAATTAATAAAAACTCAACGTTAAATACTATTAATTAAATCGACTCTGAGTTCGTCAGGTTACTCTAATTATTTTATCAAATAATTACTCAGAGTACTCCGAAACCCAGTTGATCATAATAATATTAACCAGAGCGTTTATAAATTTACGGGGTATTACAGGAGAGGATAAAATGGTAGTACCATTTTTATAATGCTAATATAAGAGACGAGAAATGGAGAAAAATGATGTGAGAGGCGCAGCAGCATAGAGAAGAGTGAGATGAGAGATAGTGTATTAGGGTAAAGTGGCAAACTTCAATTTTTAAATTTAACCGAGGGTATTTTAGTATTTTCAGCTGTATGATTAAAAAAAATTTAGTAAAATGGAGGGAATGTGTTCCGCCCAGGGTCCAACCTGAATTAAGTTCACTAACGAGATCTCTCGTCGCTGTCATTGGCCGTGCTAATAGTGATAGTGATAGTAGGTTATAACGAAAAATGTTGTAAAGATATTATGGGAAATGAATTTTTTTTACTTTCTATGTCGTTTGGATAACCTATATTTGCGAGAGATCCGAGTACCTCTCTCAACTTTTTTCTCTACGCTCACATATATATATATATATATATAATGACTCAGCTTTTAGTTTACTATTTTTATAAGATATTCTCTCCGTCTAACCATGAATAATCCATTTAGAATAATAAAATATTTCAAAATGAGTTATCCATTTCAATTTTATATGTAAATTAATTATTTTTTCATTTGTATCATTTAATTAGTATAACTTCATCACTCCCAATACATGATAAATAATATTTTAGTAAAAATACCAATATCTCTCTTTAATTATTACACTTTTTTAATATATGTGAAATGGTTAAATGGGTCACTCATTATGGGACGAAGGGAAAAAAGCATTTGATTGAGATCTTTGACCTTATATAAACAAATAATAAAATGATAAGATGTTTGTAATGATTAGTGTAAGTTCTGTGGTTTTTGAATTGACAACATTTTGGTAAAACAACATGATGTCAGCAAGATGTTTTGCCAGATGTTCTGCTATGACACTTAGACATCATGTTCAGCATGATGTTGTGATATGTGTCAGAACATGTTATACCAGAAAGTTAGGGCATGACTGTTTTGGTATTTTTAGTGTGATTTTTTAGTGTATTTTATCGCACGTTTGTGTTATCCAAGGAGGGATATTGTGGGAACTTCTGTTTTGACGAATTGTGTTGCTTTTCATGAAAAATGATCTTTGAACCTTTTTAGGAATCTTTGAATTTTGTTTCTATTATTGTGCAGGAGATTATGCTTATGATTTAAAGTTGATTTCTAGTGGTTTTGTGTAAGACCCGTAATTTTAAAATAAATAAATATTTTAAGATTAGAGTATATTCGCACATCGATATTATATTTTGGTCGAATTTAGATTTAAATAATTTTTATATAAGTAAATTCGAGTTTTTGGATTTTTATTAGTGGTTCACGATAGGTATTTTCTAAAAATATCGATTTCAGTCTCTTTAGCGTCCGACAAGTTAGCCGCCTTAATTTTGAAACAACCAATTTTTGTAAACGAAAATTTAAGGATAGAATAATAAAATTATTTATGATGGAATTGTAAAATAAAAATATTTTCTCCATTTGAACTAATTTCCGGTCTCTCCATTAAACGATAATTTTGACCGCTTAAAATTTTAAAATAATCTCGGTTCTTAACGAAAATTTTATCAATGAAATCACAAAATTATTTCCGATAGAGTAATAAAATAAAAAAATAATAAAAATCATAAATTTTATTTTCGCGACTGATTTTTTTTTTACAATATAGAATAATCGAGAAAAATGTTTTATTATCGGCAAAAAAATTATTCAGGCATTTTTATCAGTATCACATAACACCGGAAACTGCACTAATGCGGAGACAAAAAAAACCATCATTAGAATGATATATATGGAAAGATATCCTGCAAATGGAAATTATGGTGAAGTGATCGGTCATGATGATAAGTCGTCGGAAGTGAAAAAAAAATGTAACTAATACTTAGAACTGAACGTGGAGATTATCTCATTAGATCCACTGAATATTGTTTTTAGTATTTAAGGAGCACCTCTCCTTACTTTAAAGCACACTCATTTACAATTTACTGCTAGAAGTTAAAGCCAAAGTCTCTCCACATACTTTCTTTCAGGTAAACTAAGTAATTTTATTTATTAGAATTCCTTACATTAAACAAATTTAGGTGATTTATCTATCATTAATAAGAAATTATTCACCAATTTATTATGGTTTAATTTAGTTACTGTTTTAAAATAATTAAAGACAATAATATTTTTTTTAGTATAATAACTTGTTTTTACTAGTGTTATGCGTTGAAAATTTTGTATAAAATATGTATGAATTTTTGAAGCTATGAGATAATAAACTTAGTCTAAGCTAGTTGCCCAAAATTACTATAAAATTTAAAAGATATATATAGAGTATATTTTGTATTAAATTTCCAAACTACAGTGTCTTATGTAACTACACTCTAATTCCTCTTAAATAAAAAGAATATGTTATGTTACTTTTTGATATGAGAAAAAAAATAATAATAAATAAATAATGTTAGTGTTTAGAGTCTTTAAGACCAAAATAACTTATGATGGATTATTCTATTGCCATGATATGAAATTTTTTTGGAAACGAAAGCAGTATTATCATTATTAGAAAGGCTAGTCAATTTGTAAGCTTAACATATGATAAACTAATTTTAAGCTATAATTAATACTAGTTTTGTCTTCTGAAAACAGTTAGCCCTACTTTGGAAAATTCTCATGAAATCGGGACTCACTTAATTATTTTATTATTTATTTCCACAAATATCAAATTTATTTAAATACACGTTATACTTGTTAAATTAAAGTGAAAAAGTGAACATATTTTACTTCTATTAGATGACAATTTTACATTGTCATTGTGTTATTAAAATAAACTCTAAACAAATATAATAAATAAAATAATACCAAATTAGATAATACTACGGAGTTTACAACGTACGAGTTCATTATATATTCAGTTCGTTCTAATTAGTTCTTTTGGATAAGGTGCACGACTAACTGACCAACTTCAACAAAACCTCATTTCCCACGACTGTTGTGATCGTAAGGGCATCTCTCTATTTTTATATATTTTCTCAATAATAAAAATATATTTTGTATCTTCTTACGTGTTTATTTTGAAGCTGACTAATTGTGAAGGTGAGTAAATGATATATGAATATATTTGTGCAAAAGTTCGATGCATGAGATAAATTATTACATATAAAATGTGGTGATGTTAACCATATGTGGAAATGCGTATATGGGGAATTGTATGCTCATGCATTTCATGGTTACGTGGCTACCGGAGAGGAGTCACGGGGTGCACACCGGAGAGGTGGCATGGGGTGCGTGTCCAAGAGGGAACCACCTTATCCCGTTGTGGATCATTGAGTCTGATTGATGGTGTAGAGACCCATCACCTTGTGGCGCTAAATCCTGATGCGATACCACGACCCTTTGCGGAGGGATTGATATTCTGGAATCATGTACATCGACATATAGACATTGCATTAGGAATGAGTTTTGATTATGCTATATGTATTATTGTTGTAAATAATTATATACATGTATTAGAATGAGATCTCTAGTCATGTATAATGTATTCCCTGTTTATGCTTGTTGCTCCGCTCTTGTATATTTGTTATTTTCGGATTGATGACCCTTTCAGTGGATGTGTCGGCGAATACGCCAATAGATTATGACGCACCCCGGACACGAGGAGATACCACCGTTGAAGACGACGGACTTCACCTTCCCTGAAGACTGGACGGAGACATCCTGGGGGTTCAACCCGGCCCTAGGACAGGTCTCATATACCGGGAACGTATTGGAGACCATCACTGTAGCTGGTAGAAATATCAAGACCACGTACTCTCGAAGAGCCCTGACATTCTGGATCCCAACCTCCCAGATCATTTCCAGTTTCCTCTCAGGGGAAATAGATCATTTTGGGGTGTTAACCTCCCTGTCAGCCCCACTTATACCCTCGTATGCCTCAGCAGGGGAAGGGGAGCCCTTCTTTCATGATTTATCTACGCCTCCCTTAGATTTAGGTATGTCTATAGGACCATGCTCGACGTTTACTCGTGACATTTTCACCGTAGAGGAACTCCCTCTCATTGACCCAGTACGCGTGCCGTCATTAGAACCAGTCACAGGTGAGGTAGGGGATGACGACATTGAGGATCCCTCCGAGCACGACTTTGAGAGCGGAGATGACGAGGATGGTTCAGATCACACCCTGTTGAGTGTGTGTAGTGGCTTGTGTGGAGCTGGGCCCGGTGGTTATTGTGGTTGTCGTTAGGCTTAGTTTCGGAAGTGTGTGCCTGGTAGGAGTATTCTAGTATTAGATGGCGTGCGCCATATGACGTTCACTGCATGGTTAGAACTTTTCTCCTTGGGGCAGCTCTCCTGTGTCAGTGTCTGCCGAGGACTTTTATTTTGTTGCTTTTGGATTGTATTATGACTTATTTACACTTCCTATCCCTTGACGCGTGGTCGCCCGTTTGTATAGTATATCTATGTGGAAAAAAATGGTTAAGCTAATCTCTTTTATAAAACGTATTGAGCTCTCGAAACATTACTAACTATAAATTATTGTGGTATCGTTTTTAAAAAAAAAAAAGAGACACTATTTTCATACATAAGAAACCTTTAAATAAGTTATTGATGAAAACAGTACCTTTTAAAAATACACTCTCGCTGTTAAAAATCAGGGTGTTACATTGTGGTATCAGAGCCAAGGTTAATCTTCGGGAGGGGATTGTGAGTTTAGTGTTCTAAGCTGATTAAGTAAAGAATAAAAAGCTATAACTGCGTTTTAGGATCGTTAAGTTCTGACCTCTACTCACGATTGGAAAGTGAGATATTAGAAAATTCTCTTGAAACAGGTGATGAGGATTATAATTGGGTGTTGGTTTTGTAGGAAAGATATGCCTCAAAGACGTGACAATACAAATTATCAGGTGGATCAAATGGCCCAAGCTATGGCTAATATGGCAGCTGCTGTCACCGCCCAAACTGCTGCTAAGAACCTTCGAGATTTGGAGAAGCGGGACAGAGAAATACAAGCTGGGGAATCAAAAGGATTGATTGATTTCCGTCATCACGATCCACCTAAATTCCATGGGGATGTTACTCCCGAGAAGGCTGATTTATAGCTACAGGAGATTGAGAATATCTTTGAGGTAATCAATTGTCCTCCAGGCACAAAGGTGTTATATGCCACGTACCTCCTCTTAGGTGATGCAGAGTATTGGTGGAGAAGCACTAGATTGATGATGGAGGGCGCACAAGAAGAAGTAAATTGGGAAGCTTTTAAAACAAAGTTCTTAGACAAATACTTTCCCATAAGTGCGAGGACCAAATTAGGAGACGATTTTCTGAAACTTCGACAAGGGGCCATGACTGTAGGTGAGTACGCCGCCAAATTTGAAACCTTATCCAGGTATTTTCGATTCTTCCGGGAAGGAGTAGATGAAGGTTACATGTGTCACCGTTTCCAAGAAGGACTCAAGTACGAACTGCAAGACTCGGTGGTACCCTTAGGGATACAACACTTTTAACCATTAGTGGAAAAATGCAGAGAGGTGGAGGACATGAAAAATAGGAGGGCAAATCGTGGGGCGGTCCAGAACTCTGGGGGACGTTGTTACCAATGTGGTGAAGTAGGGCATTATGCAAATGAATGTCCTAACAAGGGTCCTACATGCTTCAATTGCAACAAAAAGGGGCATATGGTGAAAGATTGCAGGGCTACAAAGGCAGAGTTAGCTGTTAATACTACCAAAATTGTCCTACCATCAGCTAAAGGACGGGTGTATTGCATGAGTGCAGAATGAGGGCCTCAGTCAAACAACTTGATTCAGGGGAACTGTGAAATTAGAGGTACAATTTTAACTGCACTTTTTGATTCAGGAGCAACGCATTCATTCATATCTAAGGATTGTGTTGATAGATTGAAAATGGTAGTAACCCCACTACCTTTTGACTTGGTAGTGTCTACCCCTGCCAAGGTCCTAACTGTGAACACTGCATGTTTATTATGTAAAGTAGTCGTTCAAGAGAGAGAATTTCTAGTTAATCTAATATGTTTACCCCTCCAATCTCTCGAGATTATTCTCGGAATGGATTGGATGTCCTTCCATTATGTTATGTTAGACTGTGCTCGAAAGTTGGTTATTTTGCCAGAGCCGGGGGTTGTTAAATACCTATCAGCTAACCGACTCAAAGGTTCTCTAAAGAATGGAGCCTTTGACCTTTCAATACTTGCTAGTGCGGAGGTGATTGCGGAATTCAAGATTGAAGACATGTTAGTTACTCAAGACTTTCTGGATGTGTTTCCCAATGAGATTCCCGGTTTACCACCTGTAAGAGACATTGAATTCTTCATTGACTTACATCCAGGAACTGGACCCATTTCCATTGCACCATATCGGATGGCGCCAAAAGAACTCCAAGAGCTTAAGGAACAATTGGAAGACTTGCAGGAAAAAGGATTCATTAGGCAAAATGTTTCCCCATGGGGAGCTCCAGTACTTTTAGTAAAGAAGAAGGATGGGCGTTCTCGGCTATGTGTGGACTACAGGCAACTTAACAAGGCAACCGTGAAGAATCGATATCCCTTACCTCGTATTGACGACTTGATGGATCAACTTAAAGGAGCATCCGTGTTTTCTAAGATTGATCTGAAGTCCGGTTATCATCAGATTCGGGTAAGAGAAGAAGACATACCAAAGACTGCATTCAGGACTCGTTACGGCCATTATGAGTACCTAGTCATGCCATTTGGAGTGACTAATGCACCTGTTATTTTCATGGATTACATGAATCGAATTTTCCACCCATTTCTGGATAAATTCGTCATTGTATTCATTGATGATATTCTTGTTTACTCTCGAAGTAAAACGGAACACGAAGAACATCTGCGTCAAGTGTTACAAATTCTGCGTGAAAAGAAGTTGTATGTTAATCCATCCAAATGTGAATTCTGGCTAGAGAAAGTAAATTTCTTGGGACATGTCATATCAAAGGAAGGTATTGCTGTCGATCCGGCAAAAATTAAGACCGTGCTTGCATGGAAACAGCCTCAGACAATCACTGACATAAGGAGTGTCGTAGGATTAGCCGGATACTATCGAAGATTCATTGAAGGATTCGTAAAGATAGTAGCCCCATTGACTCAACTAACTCGGAAGGATCAACCTTTTGCGTGGACTGAGAAATGCGAAGCTAATTTTCAATTATTGAAGAAGAAACTTACGACGTCGCCAATATTAATTCTGCCACAACCTGAGGAGCCATACGAAGTTTATTGTGATGCATCTCATCAAGGATTAGGATGTGTGTTGATGCAGCACCGGAAGGCCGTAGCATATGCTTCGAGACAATTGAAGATTCACGAGAGAAATTATCCTACCCATGATTTGGAGCTTGCAGCAGTAGTCTTTGCACTAAAGATTTGGCGTCATTATCTCTATGGATGTACGTTCACGATATTCAGCGACCACAAGAGTTTGAAGTACTTGTTTGATCAGAAGGAATTGAACATGAGACAAAGGAGATGGATGGAAACCTTGAAGGACTACGATTTCACATTACAATATCACCCAGGAAAAGCAAACGTTGTGGCAGATGCATTGAGTAGGAAGGGTGTCCTTGCAACAACATCATTGATGGCCAAGCAGCAAGTGCTATGGGAAACATTTAGGGATATGCACCTAGATGTAGAGCTGGGACAAGGAACTCTACAATGTAAAATGATCAAAATTTCTAATGGACTTTTGGAAGACATTCGAAACTGTCAAGACAATCCACTCTTAGAAGAGAAAAGGGAATTTATGGTACAAGGGAAGGCACCCGGTTTTAAAGTAGGACCAGATAATATCTTAAGGTGCAACGAACGAATTTGTGTATCCGATGTTTCAGAAATAAGGAGACTAATTTTATAGGAGGCCCACAAAAGTAAATTAAGCATCCACCCTGGAGCAACAAAAATGTATAAGGATTTGAGGCAAAACTATTGGTGTCCAGGAATGAAGAAGGAGGTGGCGGATTACGTAGCATCGTGTTTGACTTGCCAAAAAGCAAAGATAGAACACCAAAGGCCAGCAGGAATGTTACAAACCTTAGATGTTCCTGAATGGAAGTGGGACAGTATTTCAATGGATTTCATCACTGGATTACCTAAAACTCGAAGGATGCATGACTCAATTTGGGTAATTGTCGATCGTCTGACCAAGTCTTCTCATTTCTTACCCATGAGAACAACCTATAATGTAGCCAAGTTAACAGAATTTTATATTTCTGAGATTGTTAGACTACATGGGGTACCTTCTAGCATCGTGTCAGACCGAGACCCAAAGTTCACATCACATTTTTGGGGTTCGTTACACGAAGCACTTAGGACAAAACTGAGACTAAGTTCGGCATATCATCCACAAACAGATGGGCAGACGGAACGAACGAATCAGTCATTGGAGGATCTGCTTCGGGCATGTGCACTGGATGATCGAGGGAGTTGGGACGAGATACTACCGCTAATAGAATCCACCTACAACAACAGTTTCCATACTAGTATCGGAATGGCTCCATTTGAGGCGTTATATGGACGAAAATGTCAGACGCCAGTATGTTGGTATCAAGATGGTGAAAGTATGATTGTAGGTCCGAAAATGGTTCAACAAACTACAGAGAAGGTTAAGAGCATTAGGGAAAAGATGAAGGCTTCACAAGATCGTCAGAAAAGCTACGCTGACAAAAGACGTAGACCATTGGATTTCGAAGAAGGAGACCACGTGTTTCTCCGTGTCACACCCACCACAGGGGTGGGGAGAGCAATCAAGATACGAAAGTTAACTCCAAAGTTTATTGGGCCCTATCAAATAACTTCAAAAATTGGAACTGTGGCTTACCGAATTGCATTACCTCCCTTTCTATCTCAGATACATGATGTTTTTCATGTCTCACAGCTACGAAAATACATTCCAGACCCTTCCCATGTAATCAAACCAGACACCATTCAACTTAAAGACAATTTGTCATTTGAAGTACTACCCGTTAGGATCGAGGATAGAAAGATGAAACTGTTGAGAAATAAGGAAATTTCGTTGGTTAAAATAATTTGGAACCAAGCCACTGGTGATACAACTTGGGAACTTAAGAGTGCAATCCGAGAGAATTACCCGGATTTATTTATCGACCCATAGTTTCGAGGACGAAACTCTTTTAGGGGGGGTGTATTGTAAGACCCGTAATTTTAAAATAAATAAATATTTTAAGATTAGAGTATATTCGCACATCGATATTATATTTTGGTCGAATTTAGATTTAAATAATTTTTATATAAGTAAATTCAAGTTTTTGGATTTTTATTAGTGGTTCACGATAGGTATTTTCTAAAAATATCGATTTCAGTCTCTTTAGCGTCCGGCAAGTTAGTCGCCTTAATTTTGAAACAACCCATTTTTGTAAACGAAAATTTAAGGATAGAATAATAAAATTATTTATGATGGAATTGTAAAATAAAAATATTTTCTCCATTTGAACTAATTTTCGGTCTCTCCATTAAACGATAATTTTGACCGCTTAAAATTTTAAAATAATCTCGGTTCTTAACGAAAATTTTATCAATGAAATCACAAAATTATTTCCGATAGAGTAATAAAATAAAAAATAAATAAAAATCATAAATTTTATTTTCGCGACTGGTTTTTTTTTTTACAGTATAGAATAATCGAGAAAAATGTTTTATTATCGGCAAAAAAATTATTCAGGCATTTTTATCAGTATCACATAACACCGGAAACTGCACTAATGCGGAGAAAAAAAAACCATCATTAGAATGATATATATGGAAAGATATCCTGCAAATGGAAATTATGGTGAAGTGATGGGTCATGATGATAAGTCGTCGGAAGTGAAAAAAAAAATGTAACTAATACTTAGAACTGAACGTGGAGATTATACGTGGAGATTATCTCATTAGATCCACTGAATATTGTTTTTAGTATTTAAGGAGCACCTCTCCTTACTTTAAAGCACACTCATTTACAATTTACTGCTAGAAGTTAAAGCCAAAGTCTCTCCACATACTTTCTTTTAGGTAAACTAAGTAATCTTATTTATTAGAATTCCTTACATTAAACAAATTTAGGTGATTTATCTATCATTAATAAGAAATTATTCACCAATTTATTATGGTTTAATTTAGTTACTGTTTTAAAATAATTAAAGACAATAATATTTTTTTTAGTATAATAACTTGTTTTTACTAGTGTTATGCGTTGAAAATTTTGTATAAAATATGTATGAATTTTTGAAACTATGAGATAATAAACTTAGTCTAAGCTAGTTGCACAAAATTACTATAAAATTTAAAAGATATATATAGAGTATATTTTGTATTAAATTTCCAAACTACAGTGTCTTATGTAACTACACTCTAATTCCTTTTAAATAAAAAGAATATGTTATGTTACTTTTTGATATGAGAAAAAATAAATAAATAAATAAATAATGTTAGTGTTTAGAGTCTTTAAGACCAAAATAACTTATGATGGATTATTCTATTGCCATGATATGAAATTGTTTTGGAAACGAAAGCAGTATTATCATTATTAGAAAGGCTAGTCAATTTGTAAGCTTAACATATGATAAACTAATTTTAAGCTATAATTAATACCAGTTTTGTCTTCTGAAAACAGTTAGCCCTACTTTGGAAAATTCTCATGAAATCGGGACTCACTTAATTATTTTATTATTTATTTCCACAAATATCAAATTTATTTAAATACACGTTATACTTGTTAAATTAAAGTGAAAAAGTGAACATATTTTACTTCTATTAGATGACAATTTTACATTGTCATTGTGTTATTAAAATAAACTCTAAACAAATATAATAAATAAAATAATACCAAATTAGATAATACTACGGAGTTTACAACGTACGAGTTCATTATATATTCAGTTCGTTCTAATTAGTTCGTTTTGGATAAGGTGCACGATTGACTGACCAACTTCAACAAAACCTCATTTCCCACAACTGTTGTGATCGTAAGGGCATCTCTCTATTTTTATATATTTTCTCAATAATAAAAATATATTTTGTATCTTCTTACGTGTTTATTTTGAAGCTGACTAATTGTGAAGGTGAGTAAATGATATATGAATATATTTGTGCAAAAGTTCGATGCATGAGATAAATTATTACATATAAAATGTGGTGATGTTAACCATATGTGGAAATGCGTATATGGGGAATTGTATGCTCATGCATTTCATGGTTACGTGGCTACCGGAGAGGAGTCACGAGGTGCACACCGGAGAGGTGGCACGGGGTGCGTGTCCAAGAGGGAACCACCTTATCCCGTTGTGGATCATTGAGTCTGATTGATGGTGTAGAGACCCATCACCTTGTGGTGCTAAATCCTGATGCGATACCACGACCCTTTGCGGAGGGATTGATATTCCGGAATCATGTACATCGATATATAGACATTGCATTAGGAATGAGTTTTGATTATGCTATATGTATTATTGTTGTAAATAATTATATACATGTATTAGAATGAGATCTCTAGTCATGTATAATGTATTCCCTGTTTATGCTTGTTGCTCCGCTCTTGTATATTTGTTATTTTTGGATTGATGACCCTTTCAGTGGATGTGTCGGCGAATACGCCAATAGATTATGACGCACCCCGGACACGAGGAGATACCACCGTTGAAGACGACGGACTTCACCTTCCCTGAAGACTGAACGGAGACATCCTGGGGGTTCAACCCGGCCCTAGGACAGGTCTCATATACCGGGAACGTATTGGAGACCACCACTGTAGCTGGTAGAAATATCAAGACCACGTACTCTCGACGAGCCCTGACATTCTGGATCCCAACCTCCCAGATCATTTCCAGTTTCCTCTTAGGGGAAATAGATCGTTTTGGGGTGTTAACCTCCCTGTCAGCCCCACTTATACCTCGTATGCCTCAGCAGGGGAAGGGGAGCCCTTCTTTCATGATTTATCTACGCCTCCCTTAGATTTAGGTATGTATATAGGACCATGCTCGACGTTTACTCGTGACATTTTCACCGTAGAGGAACTCCCTCTCATTGACCCATTACGCGTGCCGTCGTTAGAACCAGTCACAGGTGAGGTAGGGGATGACGACACTGAGGATCCCTCCGAGCACGACTTTGAGAGTGGAGATGACGAGGATGGTTCAGATCACACCCTGTTGAGTGCGTGTAGTGGCTTGTGTGGAGCTGGGCCCGGTGGTTATTGTGGTTGTCGTTAGGCTTAGTTTCGGAAGTGTGTGCCTGGTAGGAGTATTCTAGTATTAGATGGCGTGCGCCATATGACGTTCACTGCATGGTTAGAACTTTTCTCCTTGGGGCAGCTCTCCTGTGTGAGTGTCTGCCGAGGACTTTTATTTTGTTGCTTTTGGATTGTATTATGACTTATTTACACTTCCTATCCCTTGACGCGTGGTCGCCCGTTTGTATAGTATATCTATGTGGAAAAAAAATGGTTAAGCTAATCTCTTTTATAAAACGTATTGAGCTCTCAAAACATTACTAACTATAAATTATTGTGGTATCGTTTAAAAAAAAAAGACACTATTTTCATACATAGGAAACCTTTAAATAAGTTATTGATGAAAACAGTACCTTTTAAAAATACACTCTCGCTGTTAAAAATCGGGGTGTTACATTGTGGTATCAGAGCCAAGGTTAATCTTCGGGAGGGGATTGTGAGTTTAGTGTTCTAAGCTGATTAAGTAAAGAATAAAAAGCTATAACTGCATTTTAGGATCGTTAAGTTCTGACCTCTACTCACGATTGGAAAGTGAGATATTAGAAAATTCTCTTGAAACAGGTGATGAGGATTATAATTGGGTGTTGGTTTTGTAGGAAAGATATGCCTCCAAGACGTGACAATACAAATCATCAGGTGGATCAAATGGCCCAAGCTATGGCTAATATGGCAGCTGCTGTCACCGCCCAAACTGCTGCTAAGAACCTTCGAGATTTGGAGAAGCGGGACAGAGAAATACAAGCTGGGGAATCAAAAGGATTGATTGATTTCCGTCATCACGATCCACCTAATTCCATGGGGATGTTACTCCCGAGAAGGCTGATTTATAGCTACAGGAGATTGAGAAGATCTTTGAGGTAATCAATTGTCCTTCAGGCACAAAGGTGTTATATGCCACGTACCTCCTCTTAGGTGATGCAGAGTATTGGTGGAGAAGCACTAGATTGATGATGCAGGGCACACAAGAAGAAGTAAATTGGGAAGCTTTTAAAACAAAGTTCTTAGACAAATACTTTCCCATAAGTGCGAGGACCAAATTAGGAGACGATTTTCTGAAACTTCGACAAGGGGCCATGACTGTAGGTGAGTACGCCGCCAAATTTGAAACCTTATCCAGGTATTTTCGATTCTTCTGGGAAGGAGTAGATGAAGGTTACATGTGTCACCGTTTCCAAGAAGGACTCAAGTACGAACTGCAAGACTCGGTGGTACCCTTAGGGATACAACGCTTTTAACCATTAGTGGAAAAATGCAGAGAGGTGGAGGACATGAAAAATATGAGGGCAAATCGTGGGGCGGTCTAGAACTCTGGGGGACCTAATCTGTCAAATTCTCAGAATCATGGACGTAATAAACAACATGCAAGACCATACCAACGACCACACTATAATAATCGAGGACATCAACGAACAGAAAACCATAACACCAGAGGAGGGGGAACTCAAGCTGCCTCAGGGGTACGTTGTTACCAATGTGGTGAAGTAGGGCATTATGCAAATGAATGTCCTAACAAGGGTCCTACATGCTTCAATTGCAACAAAAAGGGGCATATGGTGAAAGATTGCAGGGCTCCAAAGGCAGAGTTAGCTGTTAATACTACCAAAATCGTCCGACCATCAGCTAAAGGACGGGTGTATTGCATGAGTGCAGAATGAGGGTCTCAGTCAAACAACTTGATTCAGGGGAACTGTGAAATTAGAGGTACAATTTTAACTGCACTTTTTGATTCAGGAGCAACGCATTCATTCATATCTAAGGATTGTGTTGATAGATTGAAAATGGTAGTAACCCCACTACCTTTTGACTTGGTAGTGTCTACCCCTGCCAAGGTCCTAACTGTGAACACTGCATGTTTATTATGTAAAGTAGTCGTTCAAGAGAGAGAATTTCTAGTTAATCTAATATGTTTACCCCTCCAATCTCTCGAGATTATTCTCGGAATGGATTGGATGTCCTTCCATTATGTTATGTTAGACTGTGCTCGAAAGTTGGTTATTTTGCCAGAGCCGGGAGTTGTTAAATACCTATCAGCTAACCGACTCAAAGGTTCTCTAAAGAATGGAGCCTTTGACCTTTCAATACTTGCTAGTGCGGAGGTGATTGCGGAATTCAAGATTGAAGACATGTTAGTTACTCAAGACTTTATGGATGTGTTTCCCAATGAGATTCCCGGTTTACCACCTGTAAGAGACATTGAATTCTTCATTGACTTACATCCAGGAACTGGACCCATTTCCATTGCACCATATCGGATGGCGCCAAAAGAACTCCAAGAGCTTAAGGAACAATTGGAAGACTTGCAGGAAAAAGGATTCATTAGGCAAAATGTTTCCCCTTGGGGAGCTCCAGTACTTTTAGTAAAGAAGAAGGATGGGCGTTCTCGGCTATGTGTGGACTACAGGCAACTTAACAAGGCAACCATGAAGAATCGATATCCCTTACCTCGTATTGACGACTTGATGGATCAACTTAAAGGAGCATCCGTGTTTTCTAAGATTGATCTGAAGTCCGGTTATCATCAGATTCGGGTAAGAGAAGAAGACATACCAAATACTGCATTCAGAACTCGTTACGGCCATTATGAGTACCTAGTCATGCCATTTGGAGTGACTAATGCACCTGTTATTTTCATGGATTACATGAATCGAATTTTCCACCCATTTCTGGATAAATTCGTCATTGTATTCACTGATGATATTCTTGTTTACTCTCGAAGTAAAACGGAACACGAAGAACATCTGCGTCAAGTGTTGCAAATTCTGCGTGAAAAGAAGTTGTATGTTAATCCATCCAAATGTGAATTCTGGCTAGAGAAAGTAAATTTCTTGGGACATGTCATATCAAAGGAAGGCATTGCTGTCGATCTGGCAAAAATTGAGACCGTGCTTACATGGAAACAGCCTCAGACAATCACTGACATAAGGAGTTTCGTAGGATTAGCCGGATACTATCGAAGATTCATTGAAGGATTCGTAAAGATAGTAGCCCCATTGACTCAACTAACTCGGAATGATCAACCTTTTGCGTGGACTGAGAAATGCGAAGCTAATTTTCAATTGTTGAAGAAGAAACTTACGACGTCGCCAATATTAATTATGCCACAACCTGAGGAGCCATACGAAGTTTATTATGATGCATCTCATCAAGGATTAGGATGTGTGTTGATGCAGCACCGGAAGGCCGTAGCATATGCTTCGAGACAATTGAAGATTCACGAGAGAAATTATCCTACCCATGATTTGGAGCTTGCAGCAGTAGTCTTTGCACTAAATATTTGGCGTCATTATCTCTATGGATGTACGTTCACGATATTCAGCGACCACAAGAGTTTGAAGTACTTGTTTGATCAGAAGGAATTGAACATGAGACAAAGGAGATGGATGGAAACCTTGAAGGACTACGATTTCGCATTACAATATCACCCAGGAAAAGCAAACGTCATGGCAGATGCATTGAGTAGGAATGGTGTCCTTGCAACAGCATCATTGATGGCCAAGCAGCAAGAGCTATGGGAAACATTTAGGGATATGCACCTAGATGTAGAGCTGGGACAAGGAACTCTACAATGTAAAATGATCAAAATTTCTAATGGACTTTTGGAAGACATTCGAAACTGTCAAGACAATCCACTCTTAGAAGAGAAAAGGGAATTGATGGTACAAGGGAAGGCACCCGGTTTTAAAGTAGGACCAGATAATATCTTAAGGTGCAACGAACGAATTTGTGTACCCGATGTTGCAGAAATAAGGAGACTAATTTTAGAGGAGGCCCACAAAAGTAAATTAAGCATCCACCCTGGAGCAACAAAAATGTATAAGGATTTGAGGCAAAACTATTGGTGTCCAGGAATGAAGAAGGAGGTGGCGGATTACGTAGCATCGTGTTTGACTTGCCAAAAAGCAAAGATAGAACACCAAAGGCCAGCAGGAATGTTGCAAACCTTAGATGTTCCTGAATGAAAGTGGGACAGTATTTCAATGGATTTCATCACTGGATTACCTAAAACTTGAAGGATGCATGACTCAATTTGGGTAATTGTCGATCGTCTGACCAAGTCTTCTCATTTCTTACCCGTGAGAACAACCTATAATGTAGTCAAGTTAACAGAAATTTATATTTCTGAGATTGTTAGACTACATGGGGTACCTTCTAGCATCGTGTCAGACCGAGACCCAAAGTTCACATCACATTTTTGGGGTTCGTTACACGAAGCACTTAGGACAAAACTGAGACTAAGTTCGGCATATCATCCACAAACAGATGGGCAGACGGAACGAACGAATCAGTCATTGGAGGATCTGCTTCGGGCATGTGCACTGGATGATCGAGGGAGTTGGGACGAGATACTACCGCTAATAGAATTCACCTACAACAACAGTTTCCATACTAGTATCGGAATGGCTCCATTTGAGGCGCTATATGGACGAAAATGTCAGACGCCAGTATGTTGGTATCAAGATGGTGAAAGTATGATTGTAGGTTCGGAAATGGTTCAACAAACTACAGAGAAGGTTAAGAGCATTAGGGAAAAGATGAAGGCTTCACAAGATCGTCAGAAAAGCTACGCTGACAAAAGACGTAGACCATTGGATTTCGAAGAAGGAGACCACGTGTTTCTCCGTGTCACACCCACCACAGGGGTGGGGAGAGCAATCAAGATACGAAAGTTAACTCCAAAGTTTATTGGGCCCTTTAAAATAACTTCAAAAATTGGAACTGTGGCTTACCGAATTGCATTACCTCCCTTTCTATCTCAGATACATGATGTTTTTCATGTCTCACAGCTACGAAAATACATTCCAGACCCTTCCCATGTAATCAAACCAGACACCATTCAACTTAAAGAGAATTTGTCATTTGAAGTACTACCCGTTAGGATCGAGGATAGAAAGATGAAACTGTTGAGAAATAAGGAAATTATGTTGGTTAAAATAATTTGGAACCAAGCCACTGGTGATACAACTTGGGAACTTGAGAGTGCAATCCGAGAGAATTACCCGGATTTATTTATCGACCCATAGTTTCGAGGACGAAACTCTTTTAGGGGGGTGTACTGTAAGACCCGTAATTTTAAAATAAATAAATATTTTAAGATTAGAGTATATTCGCACATCGATATTATATTTTGGTCGAATTTAGATTTAAATAATTTTTATATAAGTAAATTCAAGTTTTTGGATTTTTATTAGTGGTTAACGATAGGTATTTTCTAAAAATATCGATTTCAGTCTCTTTAGTGTCCGGCAAGTTAACCGCCTTAATTTTGAAACAACCCATTTTTGTAAACGAAAATTTAAGGATGGAATAATAAAATTATTTATGATGGAATTGTAAAATAAAAATATTTTCTCCATTTGAACTAATTTCCGGTCTCTCCATTAAACGATAATTTTGACCGCTTAAAATTTTAAAATAATCTCGGTTCTTAACGAAAATTTTATCAATGAAATCACAAAATTATTTCCGATAGAGTAATAAAATAAAAAAAAATAAAAATCATAAATTTTATTTTCGCGACTGATTTTTTTTTACAGTATAGAATAATCGAGAAAAATGTTTTATTATCGGCAAAAAAATTATTCAGGCATTTTTATCAGTATCACATAACACCGGAAACTGCACTAATGCGGAGAAAAAAAAAACCATCATTAGAATGATATATATGGAAAGATATCCTGCAAATGGAAATTATGGTGAAGTGATCGGTCATTGATGATAAGTCGTCGGAAGTGAAAAAAAAATGTAACTAATACTTAGAACTGAACGTGGAGATTATCTCATTAGATCCACTGAATATTGTTTTTAGTATTTAAGGAGCACCTCTCCTTACTTTAAAGCACACTCATTTACAATTTACTGCTAGAAGTTAAAGCCAAAGTCTCTCCACATACTTTCTTTCAGGTAAACTAAGTAATTTTATTTATTAGAATTCCTTACATTAAACAAATTTAGGAGATTTATCTATCATTAATAAGAAATTATTCACCAATTTATTATGGTTTAATTTAGTTACTGTTTTAAAATAATTAAAGACAATAATATTTTTTTTAGTATAATAACTTGTTTTTACTAGTGTTATGCGTTGAAAATTTTGTATAAAATATGTATGAATTTTTGAAGCTATGAGATAATAAACTTAGTCTAAGCTAGTTGCACAAAATTACTATAAAATTTAAAAGATATATATAGAGTATATTTTGTATTAAATTTCCAAACTACAGTGTCTTATGTAACTACACTCTAATTCCTCTTAAATAAAAAGAATATGTTATGTTACTTTTTGATATGAGAAAAAATAAATAAATAAATAAATAATGTTAGTGTTTAGAGTCTTTAAGACCAAAATAACTTATGATGGATTATTCTATTGCCATGATATGAAATTTTTTTGGAAACGAAAGCAGTATTATCATTATTAGAAAGGCTAGTCAATTTGTAAGCTTAACATATGATAAACTAATTTTAAGCTATAATTAATACCAGTTTTGTCTTCTGAAAACAGTTAGCCTTACTTTGGAAAATTCTCATGAAATCGGGACTCACTTAATTATTTTATTATTTATTTCCACAAATATCAAATTTATTTAAATACACGTTATACTTGTTAAATTAAAGTGAAAAAGTGAACATATTTTACTTCTATTAGATGACAATTTTACATTGTCATTGTGTTATTAAAATAAACTCTAAACAAATATAATAAATAAAATAATACCAAATTAGATAATACTACGGAGTTTACAACGTACGAGTTCATTATATATTCAGTTCGTTCTAATTAGTTCGTTTTGGATAAGGTGCACGACTGACTGACCAACTTCAACAAAACCTAATTTCCCACGACTGTTGTGATCGTAAGGGCATCTCTCTATTTTTATATATTTTCTCAATAATAAAAATATATTTTGTATCTTCTTACGTGTTTATTTTGAAGCTGACTAATTGTGAAGGTGAGTAAATGATATATGAATATATTTGTGCAAAAGTTCGATGCATGAGATAAATTATTACATATAAAATGTGGTGATGTTAACCATATGTGGAAATGCGTATATGGGGAATTGTATGCTCATGCATTTCATGGTTACGTGGCTACCGGAGATGAGTCACGAGGTGCACACCGGAGAGGTGGCACGGGGTGCGTGTCCAAGAGGGAACCACCTTATCCCGTTGTGGATCATTGAGTCTGATTGATGGTGTAGAGACCCATCACCTTGTGGCGCTAAATCCTGATGCGATACCACGACCCTTTGCGGAGGGATTGATATTTCGGAATCATGTACATCGATATATAGACATTGCATTAGGAATGAGTTTTGATTATGCTATATGTATTATTGTTGTAAATAATTATATACATGTATTAGAATGAGATCTCTAGTCATGTATAATGTATTCCCTGTTTATGCTTGTTGCTCCGCTCTTGTATATTTGTTATTTTCGGATTGATGACCCTTTCAGTGGATGTGTCGGCGAATACGCCAATAGATTATGACGCACCCCGGACACGAGGAGATACCACCGTTGAAGACGACGGACTTCACCTTCCCTGAAGACTGGACGGAGACATCCTGGGGGTTCAACCCGGCCCTAGGACAGGTCTCATATACCGGGAACGTATTGGAGACCACCACTGTAGCTG
The DNA here is from genome assembly GCA_022829125.1 of Lathyrus tuberosus. Taxonomy (NCBI): domain Eukaryota; kingdom Viridiplantae; phylum Streptophyta; class Magnoliopsida; order Fabales; family Fabaceae; genus Lathyrus; species Lathyrus tuberosus. The sequence goes on along the minus strand of JALAZF010000715.1, from coordinate 1,090,366 downwards.
GTAGAAATATCAAGACCACGTACTCTCGACGAGCCCTGACATTCCGGATCCCAACCTCCCAGATCATTTCCAATTTCCTCTCAGGGGAAATAGATCGTTTTGGGGTGTTAACCTCCCTGTCAGCCCCACCTATACCCTCGTATGCCTCAGCAGGGGAAGGGGAGGCCTTCTTTCATGATTTATCTACGCCTCCCTTAGATTTAGGTATGTCTATAGGACCATACTCGACGTTTACTCGTGACATTTTCACCGTAGAGGAACTCCCTCTCATTGACCCAGTACACGTGCCGTCATTAGAACCAGTCACAGGTGAGGTAGGGGATGACGACACTGAGGATCCCTCTGAGCACGACTTTGAGAGCGGAGATGACGAGGATGGTTCAGATCACACCCTGTTGAGTGTGTGTAGTGGCTTGTGCGGAGCTGGGCCCGGTGGTTATTGTGGTTGTCGTTAGGCTTCGTTTCGGAAGTGTGTGCCTGGTAGGAGTATTCTAGTATTAGATGGCGTGCGCCATATGACGTTCACTGCATGGTTAGAACTTTTCTCCTTGGGGAAGCTCTCCTGTGTGAGTGTCTGCCGAGGACTTTTATTTTGTTGCTTTTGGATTGTATTATGACTTATTTACACTTCCTATCCCTTGACGTGTGGTCGCCCGTTTGTATAGTATATCTATGTGGAAAAAAATGGTTAAGCTAATCTCATTTATAAAACGTATTGAGCTCTCGAAACATTACTAACTATAAATTATTGCGGTATCGTTTAAAAAAAAAGACACTATTTTCATACATAGGAAACCTTTAAATAAGTTATTGATGAAAACTGTACCTTTTAAAAATACACTCTCGCTGTTTAAAATCGGGGTGTTACATTTTGCGCTTCAAGAGCCCAAGCCCAAGTGGACAAAAGGCTATTTAAAGAGAATACATAACCCTATTGTAAGGTGGACATTGCGTGGAATTTGAAGAATAAGGATTAGCAGTACATTTGAATCTCTTTAGGGTTTAGTGTATTTTTGTTTGTATGTCACTCTTGTATCAGGTTCGATGCATTGAGTTGACTGATTGTTAATTGTTAATTGTCCAGTCTAAAGCTTTTAAGCAAGAGTGTATTGTTCTTAGTTGAAATTTTTAAGCGAAACTAAGTATTGTACTTGGAAGGGTTGGTATTTCTTTTTGGGTCGTTGTTGAATTGTCACTGGTTTGTGATCGAAAGAAAGTGAGAGGGGGATCTCATATCTACAGGGTGTCTAGGTAGAAGTTGCACAAGGTAGTGATTAGGAGATAAGTTGTAAACGGCGAAGTTTAACTTTGAACTAATATTATCATAGTGAATTTCCTTCCTAGCTTGGTAGCCCCCAAATGTAGGTGAGTTGCACTGAACTGGGTTAACAACTACTGGTGTTATTTTTAGTTTTCTGTCATTTATTTTTATTCTGTAAACTGTTTTTATCTCAGTGTTGTGACATCTGTCTTGACATCTAGTATCTACGTGCCAGAATTTCAATTAGCATCAGAGCAGGTCACCCTGTTCTATTTTTGGGTGAGCTTTAGGGAGTTTCTATTCTGGTAGTATGGACAAGGAAAAAGGAGGAAATGTTAACCGGCCCCCAGTCTTAGATGGCACTAACTATGACTATTGGAAGACACGTATGGTGGCTTTCTTAAAATCTATGGATAGAAAAACTTGGAAGGTTAACATCAAGGGTTGGGAGAACCCTGTGGTTAAAGATAAAGATGGGAATGAGGCCTTGAATCCAGAAGCGGATTGGACCAAGGAGGAAGATAAAACTGCTCTTGGAAACTCCAAAGCCTTTAATACTTTATTTAGTGCAGTTGACAAAAATATGTTTAGGTTGATCAACACCTGCACTGTAGCTAAAGATGCTTGGGAAATTCTCAAGACAACTCATAAAGGCACACATAAGGTAAAGATGTCCATACTTTAGCTGCTGACTACCAAGTTTTAAAATCTGAAGATGATGAAGAATGAGAGTATTCATGACTTTCACATGAATGTTCTTGAATAGCCAATGCCTTTAGTACTTTGGGAGAAAAGACATCAGAAGAAATGTCGATTAGGAAGATTCTTAGGTCTCTCCCTAAGAAATTTGACATGATTGTCACAGCCATTGAAGAAGTCTGACACATCAACAGTATGAGAGTTGATGAGCTAGTGGGGTCACTTCAAACCTTTGAATTGACCATGAATGATAGATATGAAAATAAGAACAAAAGCATTGCTTTTGTATCCAATGTTGAAGATAAAGAGGGTCAAGCTAACCTGGATACTTATGAGGGACTCCCAAATACCATTGTTCTACTTGGGAAGCAATTCAATATAATTCTAAAGAGAATGGACAGAAAGGGAAGACCAGGTGTCAAGGAGATCACATCTGACATCAGAAATAACTATTATTCTCAAAAGAACACAAAAAATAAAGAGAAGGCAGATCAAAGTAAAGGGATTCAGTGTTATGAGTGTGAAGGTTTTGGTCACATTAGGCCAGAATGTCCCAACTATCTCAAGAAACAAAAAAAGGGTTTGATTGTATCTTGGTCTGATGTGATGAGTCAGAAGATGAATCCAACACAGATACTGTCAAACCTGTTACTGCTCTCTTTGGCAGATGGGCAGATGAAGTAGAGTCTTGTGATGAAAATGTCCTCTATGGAGATTTGGATGTGTCCTACAAGGAAACTTGTGACAAATGTGAAGAAAGATTGAAGATAGAGGCTAATCACAAAAAGGTCATAGTTGAATTGGAAAGTGAGAAGAAGGAACTCTTATGTATTATTTCTCAACTTAAAAATGAGGTAACTCACTTAAATTCCAAACTTTATGACATGACAACCTCCTTGAGTAGGAGGAAAAATAGGGCTGAAATAATAAAAGACACTAGAGATGCAAAAGTTCGTTATCAATTTGATAATAAACAAATAAGGGTGGTTGAAGAAAAGTTCTTTTCTTCTGAAAGGAAGAAGGTGGTCACAATGTCTAACCACGTGTTACAACATTCTGGTAGACATAATAAACATTCAAATAATTACCAATCTTATTGGAGATGTCATTATTGTGGAGAGTATGGTTATATAAAGTCTTTCTGTTATAAATTATATGGAAATAAAAAGTTTTTAGCTCATACCAAGATTAATTAAGTAAGCAAAAAGAGGAGATCTAGAAAGAAGGATGCGAACCTAATAGCTCACACTTCCTTGAGGACCTCAACTAGAGAAGAATGGTAATTTGATAGTGGACGCTTTAGACATATGACAGGGGTTCAGAAGCTGTTGGTAGATATCAAGCCTCATCCCACAAGTTCTGTCAAATTTGGTGATGGTTTTAAAGGTGAAATCAAAGGAGTTGTAAAGCTGGTGTGTGCTGGATCACCTAGCTTAGAAAATGTTCTCTTTGTAAAATGACTAATTGTTAATCTCACCAGCATTAGTCAGTTGTGTGACCAAGGATCATTAGTTATTTTCTCAAAGATATAATGCCTTGTCAAAAATGATAAAAATGTTGTTCTAATGAAAGGTATAAGGTCTAAAGACAAATGTTATCTGTGGGAACCTCAAATAACTAACTACTCTTCCACATGTTCTGTAACAAATGAGGATGGGGTGAAGCTATGGCACTAGAAACTTGGACACCTTCATCTTAACATAATGAGGAAAATTATATCTGAAAGAGCCATTAGAGGAATACCAGAACTCAAGGTCAAAGATGGGAAAGTCTATGGTGAGTGTAAGGATAGGATGCAATCCATGATGTCTTCTCCAATGTTATGACATTAGACTACTTCCAAGGTAGTGGAACTTCTTCACATGGACTTAATGGGACCAATGCATGTAGACAACTTGGATGGAAAGAAATATGTCTATATAGTTTTTGATGATTTTTAGGGTTTACATGGGTGAACTTTCTAAAAGAGAAGTCTGACACTTTTGGAGTCTTTAAAGATTTATGTCCAAATGTTCAAAAGGAACAAAATCGTATGATTGTCAAGGTTAGAAGCTATCATTACAAGGAGTTTGAGAATGCAAAATTCTCTAAATTTTGTATTTCTAAAAACATCAGTTATGAATTTTCTTCTTCCATCTCTTCTCAACAAGATGGAACTATTAAGCAGACGACAAGGGACATACAAGAACCAGCTAGGGTCATGCTTCATGTTAAGTGACTGTCATATCACTTTTGGGCTGAAGTTATAAATACTACTTGTTATATACATAATAGGGTCACCTTGAGGGCAGACTCTTCAGTTACTCTTTATGAGCTATGGAAAGGAAAAAAACCTACAGTCAAATACTTCCAGATTTTTGGAAGTAAACATTATTCTTGGCTAACAAAGATCAAAAGATTGAGATGGATCCCAGAGGTGATGAAGGAATATTTATGGGTTACTCATCAAGCAGCAGAGCTTATAGAGTCTTTAACTTCAGTGTTGGAAGGACAGTGGAATCCCTTAGTGTGGTGATTGATGATTCAGTTACAGGACAAAAGATGGATGTTGAGGACAATGTTGGAACATCCTTTGTGCAGACTAGTAAGGCAAGAAAAGAGGAAAGTTATAATTTCACTGGTATTGTGTCAGATAACTCTCAAGTTATTACAAGTCTTTCTATTAGAGTTTATACAGAACAATCTAAGGAAATCATTGGAAGACACCCTAATGAAGGGGACATCACTGAATCCATAAAGGTATTATCAAACTCATGGCTTGTCTCTAAAACTGAATTAAGGATGAGTACTATTGTTCAAGAGAATAAGATCTTGAATTACATCATTGGAACAAGGGTTGGTGGTATGCATTACTCTTACAACACAAATAAAATGCTAAAAGAACTAGGCAAGGTGGAATGGGTTAATGATATGAATGGTTGGGTATCTCCAATAAACAGTCAGATTACCTGCATCAATAAGGAGCAAGTATGTACTTCTTGGTGGATTGATGTAGCTGAAGGAGGTGAAACCAGATGAGTTTTCCTTCAACTAGTGTGGATAAAACAGGTGTTAAAGAAACATAATGACAAGGATGATGTTTTGACATTACATTGTAAGGATCTGAATGTTATCAAATATTTCATCCAATATAACTGAAATAAGAACCCTGACAAGTATAATCAACTAATCAGGAATCTTGATGAAGGAAAGGTTATTATTTTGAAGCGTGTGGACACTAAGGATCAACTGACTGTTATGTTTACCAATGCCTTATATGGAAATGTACTTGAGAACATAAGTTGTGAAGTAAGAATTAGCATTGTTGAAGAGTTGTAGCAATTATAGAAATGGAGAAATGTAACACATATTGCATTTTTCCTCTATTTTCTAATGCTTGGTAGGGCTGAGCAAGTGACTGTAATTAATGGATGGAACAAAAGATCTCTGCAAGATAGAAGGAATGATTTGAAAAATACATGTTTTAAGGTTGTGGCAAGGGAGTTCAATGTCAACACTTCTAAAACATGTGACTGAAACAAGAAGTGTAGAAAGATCTTTGACAGAGGCAAGAGGTGGAAAACCATCTAAACATGATCTGACTGTGTGTTTCTATTACTCTTGTGTGTTTCCATCTGTGTTTATGCTTTATGCATTTTTTGTGCTTCCATTTATGTTTGTTTACATTTACTCAATTTTTGTCAAATTTTGGCTAAAAAGGGGGAGTAAAGTGTTGGTATGTTTGTTATTTCTGATGTTGGATCAGATGTCATAACTTCATGTCATGTTCATACTACTGCTTAGGAAGGGTGGTTTTTATTGTTGTTGCTTACCTATCTGCAACTATTTAGGGGGAGCATGATAGTCTGTCATGCCTGTTGCTGCTGCTACTGATGTGGAACCATATATTCTGACATCATTTCATTTGTTGTGTCTGGGAGAATGCAATTTCTCTGCAGTAGGTTGTGATGTTCAGGGGGAGTAAACTTGTGTTTTGTGCTTTTGAAGTATGGTTTTATTGTGTGTTTTTCTTGTGATTTAGGTTTTCCCTTCAGGGGGAGTATTGGTTATGTATGACAGAGAGAGAGTTGTACATGTCTATTTTATAGCTACAAAGTTGCAATTTGTACAAAGCTTACATGTTCTCATGTAGCTTGTGTTGTTCTGTTTGATCTGTGATGTCAGGCAAGATGTCTTAACATTGTGTTGTCTGGTGTGCTATATTGTCTTGACAGTATTGGGTTTGTGGTTCTTTCTGTTTGTGTTGTTCTATTTGATCTGTGATGTCAGACTAGATGTCTTGACATGGTGTTATCTGGTGTGTTTTATTGCCTTTACAATATTGGGTTTGTGGTTCTTTCAGTTTGGTGTTTCAGTTTTGATTCCGTTGTGTATGCCTCTGATGTGTGCTAAGGTTGTTTTAGCCAAGATTTGTCAAATTGGGAGATTGTAAGTTTTGTGGTTTTTGGATTGGCAACATTTTGGTAAAACAACATGCTGTCAGCAAGATGTCATGCCAGATGTTCTGCTATGATTGTCAGACATCATGTTCAGCACGATGTTGTGACATGTGCCAGGACATGTTATACCAGAAAGTTAGGGCATGACTGTTTTGGTATTTTTAGTGTGATTTTTGAGTGTGTTTTAATTCACATGTTTGTGTTATCCAAGGAGGGATATTGTGGGAACTTCTGTTTTGATAGATTGCGTTGTTTTTCGTAAAAAGGATCTTTGAACCTTTTTAGGAAACTTTGTATTTTGTTCATATTATTGTGCAGGAGATTATGCTTATGATTTAAAGTTGTTTCCTGATGGTTTTTCGCTTCAAGAGCCCAAGCCCAAGTAGACAGAAGGCTATTTAAAGAGAAGACTAAACCCTATTGTAAGGTCGACATTGCGTGGAATTTGAAGAATAAGGATTAGCAGTACATTTGAGTCTCTTTAGGGTTTAGTGTGTTTTTGTTTGTATGTCACTCTTGTATCAGGTTTGAGGTATTGAGTTGATTGATTGTTAATTGTTAATTGTCCACTCTAAAGCTTTTAAGCAAGAGTGTATTGTTCTTAGTTGAAGCTTTTAAGCAAAACTAAGTATTTTACTTGGAAGGGTTGGTACTTCTTTTTGGGTTGTTGTTGAATTGCCACTGGTTTGTGACTGAAAGGAAGTGAGAGAGGGATCTCATATTTATAGGGTGTCTAGGTAGAAGTTGCACAAGGTAGTGATTAGGAGAGAAATTATAAACGGGGGAGTTTAGATTTTAACTAATACTATCATAGTGAAATTCCTTCCTGACTTGGTAGCCCCCTGATGTAGGTGAGTTGCACCGAACTGGGTTAACAACTACTGATGTTATTTTTAGTTTTGTGTCATTTATTTTTGTTCTACAAAATGTGTGCCAGAATTTCAATTAGTATACTTTGTTGAGTTAAACTTTATCTTTGATTTTTGCATTTCCTATGCAAGCAAAATGAATTAGGTGAATTTTTTTCTCTTTTTTTTTTCAAAGATAAAAAATATATATTAATAAAAAGGTGGAAATATCAAAATACAAAAGTAAGGTATAAGTTAGCATATCGTCGAAGTAATGTATGTCGATAGAAATTTCGATTTGGGTCTAATTTTGTAGTGTTAGCATAATTAGGTATTTTGAGCCTTGCTTAAGGAGCAAGTAAGCCCAACATCTATAAATAGAGAGTGATTTTATTATGAATTTTAACACACAACAGAAGTGTAATTGCACAGTTGAATAATATTTCTCAGTTGAGAAGTCGAGAGAAACTCTACAGAAAATCTCTTCTTTTCCATTTTTTCTCTAAAACCTTAATCTTTCTTTCTTCCCCAATTCAATTTTATTCTTTGATTATAATTGTGTAGTGCTACAATCTTGCAACCAAGTTTGGTTGATTCACTCGAGTGAAGAACAAAAGAGAATCCAATCGATTGATTGAATCCTGTTCATCAAGATTGATTCGGAATTACTCAAAGTTTTGGGTTTAATTCCAACATCTAGTATCAGAGCACTGGCTGAGCGATTTGTGGAAAACAAAACACGATGGCGATGAATCCTCTAAACATAAATTTTCCGGCGAGCGTCCCAATTCTGAAGGTCAGAATTATGATAATTTGTGTAAATAGATGAAGGTTGTTTTATGTTATCAAGATATTTAGGATCTTGTGAATGAGGGAGTGACACAATTTCCAGTAAACGCGGTGGATGAAGAAAATGATGCACACAAAGAATTGAAAAAGAAAGATTATAAAGCTCTCTTTATAATTCATCAATGTGTTAATCTAGATAATTTCAAAAAGGTCAGTGATGTAGAATCGTCAAAAGAATCATGGGAAATCTTGGAGAAATCGTTTGGAGGTGCAGAAAAGGTGAAAGAGGTGAGCTTTACAAACTCACAAAAGAACGTATTGGTTACTTCATATGGAAGAAAATGAAAGCATAACCGATTTTTCATCAGGGTTACAAAACTGGTGAATCAAATCAAGGTATGTGAAGAAGTGTTGACATCAAGATCAGTTGTTGCAAAGATCTTGAGGTCATTGGCTTCAAAGTTCGACCACGTGGTAGTAGGCATAAAAGAGTCAAAAGATTTATCAAGTTTGACAAAGGAAGAGCTTCAATGGACACATGTATCTCATGAACAAAGGATGGATGAAAGAGCTGCAAGCAAGTCGAATAATGATGTGGCCTTGCAGGCGCAATCAGCAAAAGAAAAGAAGAGCAAAGGAAGTTGGAAAGGTAGAGGAGGCTACAATAATTCGACTGGTCGAGATTAGCAAGAAGGAAACTGGTCAAATCATAGAAAGTCCTCATATCAAAGCAACCAAATAGGTGGTGTTGTAGGTAGAGGAAGGGGTGGTGGTCGAAAACCTGACAAAAGTCATATTCAGTTGTCGTACCCTAAATTTTGACTACTTGCTTTATAATTATATGCTATTTTTAATACTTAAAAATGGAAATAAAATCAAAAGTGTCAAGTGAGTCTAGTTGGTAAGCATTTGTAGTGTTAGGTGTGAGGTTGTGGATTCGAATCTTGTATACTACTTTTTAGTCTTTTTTTGCTTTTATTATTCAAAAGGGTCAAAAATTACATTTTTAAATATATTTATTATTAATTTTTGTTTTATTAATATATATTTAATAATAATAATAATAATAATAATAATAATAATTTATTTTTGTGTTCAAAGATAGTAAAAAATGATCAAAAAAATAATAACAAATAAAAATTAAAAAATACATTTTTATTTATAGTTAGAAATCATTCATATTAAAGTTTTGCTTTTCCTCTTGATTTTGTCTTTAATCCATTTTAATTATTAATTAACTTTTTAACCTAATTTTCATTATAAATATGAATCAATTTATAACATTTTTACCATTTAACTTTTATTGTTTAATATAATTACTACTTTTATCTTTAGGTTAATTTATCGGATTTTAACTCTAAAATAGAATCATCAATTTTATTTTTAGAATAGTTTTATTTTAGATTGAATTTAGAATAAAAATTGAATTTAGAATTAAAATTAATTTAGTTTAGTTTAAAATTGTTTTAATTAGAGGATTAGAATTTTTATTATAAAACTAGTAAGAAACTCGTGCTATCGCACGGGTCCCGTATGGATTCACGTCACATGTCTACTAAACCATCATTTGTAAAGTTTGAATTCATTCTTCAATTGGTTATATTAACATAGTTACAAATATATGCTAATAGTATGCACCAACTTTTTGTTGGAAATTCACCACACCCTATGAGAATTCCACTTCAATCTTGATCTCAAGATTGATCACCAACCCACAGACTGCACGTAATGACAATGAAAAAACAAAGAAAGAAGAAGAAGAACAAACTAACAGCAAGAAAGAAAAGAGAGAGAAGAGAAATATTTGGAAGAAAAATGTTACCCACGAACTGTGGGATTTTGAATCTATTGCACTTTCACTTGCTACCCGCAAACTGTGAATACAATTGTTGTTTTTACAATGCAAGGGATACCCCCTTTATATAGATTTAGATTTACAAAGGCCCAAAAACTTTAAAGCCCAAAATATCAAATCTAATCTAAATCATATAAAATCTAATCTAATCAAAACAGAATCCAATCAAATCTAATCTAAGATGCATCTGTCGAAATAATTCGACACTCCTAGGTAATTCGACACATGCTAGTTTCGACACACTATGAATTACAATTTAACACACCACCTAATTCATTGTGTCTAAACTATCTACATTCATCATCGATCTTAGCTTCTTGAATACTTCGACCTGCACTCCCTTCGTCATGATATCTGCAATCTGATTCTCAGTTCTGCAGTGTTCCAAATTCATCTTCCCTTCTGCTACCTGCTCTCGAAGATAATGGAACCTCATTTCAATGTGCTTGCTTCGACCGTGAGCTATTGGATTCTTCGCCAAATTGATAGCTGACATGCTGTCGATCTTCATGGTAATTGCTCCATGATTCTTCCCTGTAATATCTTCGACCAAGTTCACCATCCAGGTTGCTTGACATGCACAAAGAGAAGCAGCTATATATTCTGCTTCGCATGATTACAATGCCACTACTGGCTCCTTTCTCGAACTCCAAGCAACTGGTGCACCACCTAATATAAACACATATCCAGCTGTGGATTTTCTATCTTCTGCATCACTACACCAACTAGAGTCTGTGTATCCCACTAACTTGCATTTTTTCCCTTCGTCAACTGCAAGAAATAAAATGCCATAGTCGAGAGTCCCCTTCAGATACCTCAGTATCCTCTTCGTCGCTGTTAGGTGTGATACCTTTGGCTTCTGCATGGATCTACTTACCATACCAACACTGTATGCTAAGTCAGGCCTTGTGTGACAAAGGTATCTAAGTGACCCAATAAGTCTTCTGTATTGGGTTGGGTCGACATCATCTTCGTTTGGATCCTTCGACAGTTGCAGTCTGGTCTCAGCTGGAGTCGACATTGAGTTGCAATCTTGCATCTCAAATCTCTTGAGTATTTCGCCTACATATCTTCGTTGGTGCATCATCAAACCTCTACTAGTCTTGTAGAATTCGATGCCAAGGAAATATGAGAGATCTCCCAAGTCTGACATTTCAAACTCCTTGCTTAGATCATGTTTGAAATCTTCGATCTCCTTCTTACAACTTCCTGCTATCAACAAATCATCGACATAGAGACATAGTATAAGCAATTCGTCATTGCTTCTTCTTACATATACTCCATGCTTAGTTGTACACTTCACAAATTCCTTTTCCCTTAAGAAGCTGTCAATTTTCTTATTCCAAGCTCTTGGAGCTTGGTTAAGTCCATACAGGGCTTTATGCAGCCTGTACACCTTTCCTTCTTCACCTCGTTTCACATACCCAGCTGGTTGTGCGATATAAACTTCTTCGTCTAAGGGACCATTCAGGAATGCACACTTCACGTCTATCTGACATGTGTGCCAATTGTTCATATTTGCTAGACCAACAACCAACCTAATTGTTTCGATTCTAGCAACAGGTGCAAACACTTCATCGAAGTCGATTCCTTCTTTCTGAAGAAATCCTTTCGCCACAAGTCTCGCCTTGTGTCGAGTTACTTCTCCTCTGGGATTCACCTTTACCTTGTAAACCCACTTCACATCAATTTCCTTCTTGCCTTGTGGTAATTCGACAAGTGACCAGGTGTTGTTGACTTCGATGGATTCTAACTCTTCATTCATTGCTTTCACCCACTTCGAATCTTTCAATGCCTCAGCTGCATTGACTGGTTTGACATCTGCGTAGAAAGCATAATGTACCAGCTCACCCTCTTCATCGACCACATCATCTGATGTAATTACACATTCTTGCAACCTTGCAGGCATGTCTCTTGTTCGTCGAGGTCTGCTTGAACCTGCTTCATCTGCAACTGATTCCTGTCGAACTTCTCTTTTGACTTCAGTGGATGGTTCTTCACAAGAGATTTTCACTGAATCCTTCTTGGCTTTCTCTTTCCAATCCCATTCTTTAAGCTCATCTATGATCACATCTCTGCTGATCACTACCTGCTTATTCACTGGGTCGAACAGCTTGTAACCTCCAGTCGAATGGTATCCTATCAAGATCATCTGATTCGACTTGTCATCAAGCTTCCTTCTCAACTGATCTGGCACATGTCTATGTGCTATAGATCCAAACACTTTCAAGTGACTGAGGCTTGGCTTGACACCAGACCAACATTTTTCTGGTGTGACTCCTTCAAGCTTCTTCGTCGGACATCTGTTCAAAATATATATTGCTGTCGAAACTGCCTCTCCCCATAATTCTTTGCGTATATGCTTTCCATTAAACATACTTCATACCATGTTCATGATGGTTCTGTTCTTCTGTTTTGCAATCCCATTCTGCTTTGGAGTGTAGGGTGGCACCACCTCATGCACAATCCCTTCTTTTCTACACAATGCATCGAACTCTTTCGACACATATTCTCCACCACCATCAGTTCTCAGAGTTTTCAACCTTCGACCACTCTGTCTTTCGACCATGGATTTGAATCTGACAAACACCTCAAACACATCACTTTTCTTCTTGATGAGGTAAGTCCATAACTTTCGACTGAAATCATCTATAAACGTGACAAAATATCTGTTGCCACCAATCGAATCCACCTGGATTGGACCACATACATCAGAGTATATGACTTCAAGTATTGCCTTCGACTTCCTTCCTGCATCCTTGCTGAAGTTATTCTTGTGTTATTTCGACTGAACACACTCTTCACAGACTTCACTTGGAATGTCGATTTCTGGTAATCCTGAAACCAAATTTCTTCTCTTCAGTTCTCTGATGTCATTGAAGTTAAGATGGCCTAGTCGAAAGTGCCATAACCACTCATCTCTGCTGGCTGCTGTTGCTAGACACTTGTACTCCATCACATTGAGTTCAATCTTGAAGGTCCTATTATGAGACATTGGAGCCTTCAAGATCAACCTACCACCTGCGTCGAGAACTCTCATCATCTTGTCTTTGACAACTACCTTGTAGTTCTTTTCGACTAGCTGCCCTATACTGAGCAAATTACTCTTCATGCCTGGTATGTACAACACATTAGAAATTGTTGACCTTTTGCCATCTTTCCTCATAATCAGAACATCACCAACACCTTCAGCTGCTAGAGTGTTATCATTTGCAAACTTCACTCTGTTCTTCGACGAGGGCTTCATGTTGACAAACCAATCTTTCCTTCCAGTCATGTGTGATGAGCATCCTGAGTCCAAGTACCACTGATCTTGGAATCTCTCTTCATCTTTCGTTGTGACCATCAGTAACGTCTCTTCTTCTTCATGCTTCGCCAGATTTGCATCAGTTTCTTGATTTTTCTTCTTTTCTGGACAGTTACTAACATAATGGCCATACTTCTGACAATTGAAACATTGAATGTGACTTTTGTATGGCTTTCGACCACCACCTATTCCTCTACCTACAACACCACCTCTTTGGTTGCCTTGGTTCCAAGGTTTCTTCTGAGTCAAATTACTTCCTCCTCTATCTTTGTTGCCATTCACGTTTCCTTTGGCTTTCCTTTCCTTTTCTGACTGCGCCTGCAAAGCCACATCACTCTTCGACTTTGCTGCAGCTCTTTCAGCCATCCTTTGTTCATGAGACTCAAGCGTCCCTTGAAGCTCTTCCTTCGTCAATACTGACAAGTCTTTCGACTCTTCTATGGCTACTACCACGTGGTCGAATTTAGGAGCCAACGATCTCAAAATCTTTGAGACTACTGCTTTCGTCGTCAGCGTTTCTCCACACACTTTGATTTGATTCACCAGTTTTGTAACTCTGGTGAAGAAATCTGTAATACTTTCGTTGTCTTCCATCTGAAGCAACTCATAGGTTCTCTTGTGAGTTTGTAACCTCACCTCTTTCACCTTTTCTGCGCCTTCAAATGACTTTTCAAGAATCTCACATGCTTTCTTTGCTGATTCTGCATCGCTAACTTTTTCAAAGTTATCTGGATCAACACATTGATGGATTATAAACAGTGCTTTATAATCTTTCTTCTTCAAATCTTTGAGTGCAGCCTTGTCTTGATCCATCGCGTTCTCCCCAAGCGGTGTTACTCCTTCCTTCACAAGATCCCACAGATCTTGATAACAGAAAACCACCTTGATCTGCTTGCACCAATTCTCATAATTATCTTTCTTGATAATTGGTAGGGTCGCCGGAAAGTGTCCATTTGAATGATTCATAGCCATCACGATTTTCCTCCTTGAATCGCAACCGGAGCTCTAGATACCAGATGTTGGAAATTCACCACACCCTATGAGAATTCCACTTCAATCTTGATCTCAAGATTGATCACCAACCCACAGACTGTATGTAATGACAATGAAAAAACAAAGAAAGAAGAAGAACAACAAACTAACAACAAGAAAGAAAAGAGAGAGAAGAGAAATATTTGGAAGAAAAATGTTACCCACGAACTGTGGGATTTTGAATCTATTGCACTTTCACTTGCTACCCGCAAACTGTGAATACAATTGTTGTTTTTACAATGCAAGGGATACTCCCTTTATATAGATTTAGATTTACAAAGGCCCAAAAACTTTAAAGCCCAAAATATCAAATCTAATCTAAATCATATAAAATCTAATCTAATCAAAACAAAATCCAATCAAATCTAATCTAAGATGCATCTGTCGAAACAATTCGACACTCCTAGGTAATTCAACACATGCTAGTTTCGACACACTATGAATTACAATTTAACACTTTTAACCATTGATTTGTACTTACAATAAATTGTAAAGCCGATTCTCTAACTTCAATTATATAAAACAGCAACAAGTGAAATATTTAAAAGATTGACATTAAAATGAACAGTCTACAACTGGTATTTCATAAATACATTTACATCTACCCGTGAAATAAAATCATTTTTCCAATTCAAATAACCTTACTTTTTAGATATTAGTCAATTTTTACAAACCTAAAATTTATAACAGCTTCCCGTCAAATATCAGTTTTAAGTCCTTCTTATTATATCATATTTACAATTTTTACAAACCTACAATATATGACAGCTCCCCGTCAAATTTCAGTTCTAAATGAATATCTACACTCTATGGTATCTTGAAATTTCAGTTCTAAATGAATATGTTATCTATCTTTTTGTCTAGGAAAATTTCATAATAGAAGTTTAACTCTACAAAATTAATAAAATTTTGTAAATTTTAAAAATTTTAAATTATTTGATATTTCATTGAATAATTTTAAATAAAAATAAATAAAATTTTAAAAAAAAATTACAAACCTAAAATTTATAACAGCTTCCGTCAAATATCAGTTTTAAGTCCTTCTTATTATATCATATTTACAATTTTTACAAACCTACCATATATGACAGCTCTCCGTCAAATTTCAGTTCTAAATGAATATCTACACTTCATGGTATCTTGAAATTTCAGTTCTAAATGAATATTGTATCTATCTTTTTGTCTAGGAGAATTTCATAATAGAAGTTTAAGTCTACAAACGATGAAATTATAGATATGTTTTGAAATACAAAAGTTAATTCTAAGGATTTGCTGCATATATTTAAAACCAACATATAATATCTATAATCATTTGATTCAATTACTTTAGAAATGTCTCACTATTGCGTAAAAACAAATATTTTATTTAGTATGTTGTTTAATTTCAATTATAACTACACCTTATATTTCTATAATAAACTAATTAAATATATTAGGAAAACTATATTTCTAAAATCAACCGGATTAATTGAAAATGAGTACTCCCTCTGTCTCATAAAAAGTGTCTCATTTGCACATTTTCTTTGTCTCAAAATAATTGTCCATTTACATTACCAATGTTGTAATTATTATTATTTTTCCACTATTATACCCCTATTCATTAAATTTCACTTTATTCAACTACTTTATCAATTACATTTAATAGGGGTATTTTAGTAAATGACATTAACTTTTTCACTACAACCAACACATCTAATCATTTTCTTAAGAACCGCGCATTGCTCAAATATGACACTTTTTATGAGACGGAGGGAGTATCATATTAATGTCATGAACATTTCGGTTTCCAAAACTAATACGGTAGTTAATGATTTTTTTTAATTATAATTTATTGAATAATTATTGTCTATTTAAATTTGATATTTATAGATGATTTAATGTATAGTAAAATAAAAAATCATAAGATAATTTAGTTTCTAATTCAATAATAATAATTTAATTCAATTTTAATTTAGTTTCATGGTTTCCAGCATTGCCTATCTTATTCTGCATTCAACGTATGTATTGGGAGATTCCACTTGTATTAGAATAAAAAAACTATATTTAATTTGAAATTTTTTTACATGTTAGTATTTTTAAAAAATGTTAACTTTTATTTTTCATAAGAAATTTATTTATTTATCAATCATAATTATCTCATGTTTTTTATTTATAAAAATAGATATTTGTAGCATTTTTTTCGTGATTGTGTGATACATTTTGTAACCACAAAAATAATGAAGCATAAATTGGACCTTTTATTTTCAATAAACATAGGACCTTTCACATTTACTTAACCAATTTCAATCGTAGTATTTATTTATACAATATAAAATATAATATTATAACATAATCAAATAGTAGAATCTAGTTTATTTATTTTAGATTAAAAATTATATTATAACATATATAAAATAAACTCTCTTGAAGAATAGGTTTTTTTAGATAAATAAAATTTTGTAAATTATTATTATTGTTATTGAAAATATTTTCTTTGTTTTTTATTTTTGAAAAATATTTTATCTTTATAACATTTGGAATCTTATAATGATTTAGTTTCCAATTCAAAAATATAATATAATTTAATAATAAAATGTCATAAAGTGTGATTTGTCTCATATTAATGTCATGAACATTTGATTTTCAAAACTAATACAGTAGTTAATGATTTTTTTAATTATAATTTATTAAATAATTATTGTCTATTTAAATTTAAAATTTATAGATGATTTAATGTATAATAAAATCAAAAATCATAAGATAATTTAGTTTCTAATTCAATAATAATAATTTAATTCAATTTAAATTAAGCAAAGATAAATACATATTTAAATTTGGAAGGCTGTTTATTTTATAGGGTAAAATGCGTATTTAAAATACATATTTAAAAATTACAAATTTTAAAAAACAAATTTTACTAAATGCTCAAAAAATCAAATAGTATTTGCATTTCCAAATTTCAATATAAAAAGATGCTTTTTTTCTTTGCATACTTTTTGCTTTTGTTTATGCAACAAAGTGATTTAGTTTAAGACACTTCACGTGCCTAAAAATAATGGTTTTTGTTCCATTACTTGTGTCTCCAAGAACTTCATACTATATTACAGTCAATAATCTTTCATTTTTTATGCTTGTGATTGCTTAAACATAAGTGTGGTCATCTTGGTGCTCAACTATATACTTTCTGCAATCTGATAGTATGTAACTAAGAGCCACATAATGATAATGTTTCTAAAAATAAAAGGTTCAAGATGCATCAGCTGACACAAATAATTTGCCACCAAATCCGTTGTGTTTACATACATGGTCAATTCTTTAAGTTATTAAATAGTACAGGATGACTTAATGTAGCGAAACATTCAATACTTCTTCAAATTAGTTATAAGATACTATAAGATACTAAGTTGTACCTATGTATGAATACTTCATCAAAAGCATGCTGTTACAATCTTAGATAGAAAACAGTTCAACAAAATAACAAAAAAGTTAAAGCAATATTTCATAAACTGTCATAAGCATTTTCATCATTCTATTTTAATATACTTGACTTTTCTTGCCGACTCTTTCGGGGATAAAACTTCCTCTGCAGATTTGTCATCCGTGCTGATTTCTGTTGCAATCCTCTTAGAAGGAGTATTGGATGAGCTAGTAGTTGGACTCCAATTCTGTTGTGCATAAGCAATTGCCAGAACAGAGTAGCTAGCGTCGACGGACTGGCTTTGCTGTAAAGAATAAGATCTAGTCAATAGGCATGTAAAAAGACAACAATTTAAGCAATTGTGGACAAATATAGGCTATTCAAACACATGAATTATGAAAGACATTGTCACCAAGTATAGACTTACAGATTCTTGCACAACAATATGAGATGGAGATGCATTAATGTTGTTCACATTTGCAGCAGATGAGGATATCTGAATAAGTCAGAATGAAGAGTATAAGATACTATAAGAGTAAAAAAAGAATGAAAATACCGGTGAGGAGTCTAGAAGTATGAATTATGCAATACCCCATTAGAGTTGATGTAGTCCTTAATCTTTGAAATAACCTCATCGTCATCAGATAGTTTAACTACGGAGCATTGCTTGAAGAAAGGGTTGTACAAAATACGGAAGGCCAGTCAATTTGACAAATTTGATGCAATCCTTGTCCCATAAAACAACATTCGCAACATGTTTATTGTATTCGACCTCGATTTCAACTTTGTACCTACGATAAAAAATACAAAAAAAAAATATATGGAACATCTAAAATTGAAGTTTTTCAAAATGAGTATCATAGAACTATTTTCCATTCAGGCCAAACTCACTTAGTCAGTGGTAAAAGATCATTCAGAATACAACTAAACCCAAATGGTTCTCCAGGGGACTTGTTTGATTTCTTGCAAATAGGACAAACCTTATAATACCAACCAAACTTTGAGCATTTGAATCTCATTGTTTTACCAACTGTAATAGCATAACATTCCTGCATTATAAGGAGATAGAATGAAATACGACAAAGATTGGTTAAAGAGTATTGAATATCAAGAGAGCAACAATTACGGAGATAAGATGGAAATAGTAGAAGGTTCAAATCACCTTTTATGCCTCATTGATTTATGCAATAGTTAGAATTTCCTTCAAATTTGTGAAAGAGTTGTCTTGCAAAGATTGAAGTGAAACTGAGGATGGTTTGGATTTATACCTATGTAAAATAGAAACAAAAAAAAAATGTAACAATGATATGAATGCATTCTTTGGTATTATAAAATCGGTAATAATGTTTTACCTTTCTTTAAAAGATAGAACTTGGGGACTTGAGGGTGGTCTAAGTTGGTGAAAAGTTTAGACCCATTCCAAGCATTAGAAATCTGCAGTTTGCCAGATACTGCAAGCATTCAAGGTAGATGGTAAAAGATAAGATTAAATGAGGAAGCGGTTTTAATGAAAAATTCATGAATCATACAAACGTAAGTAAGGGATGTAAGAATGACCTTTGCATCTTGTATAACCAACTCAAGATGTTGTTGGCCGTTTCGCTTTATAATAGTCCAGATGTCAACAATACAAATGGACGTCTTCTATATTTTGATACCTTGTTTCAAGTCACCGATAAATATAGGAGGTCTTGACATTCTTCAACTGCAGAACATGACACTACTACAAAACGACCAAACAACAACGCCAGGTTTACAACGGCATCCTATACACCGTTCTTATAGTGCGTACTGGATGCGTGCGCATTATTTTAATTAGAAATCTCAAGGGTATAATAACGGTTTTTATGAAAAGTGTGGTGATACAATCTAGCTATCATGGGTTCGAACCTCATCGCCCTCAAATAGTTTATCCCTTTGATGTAAATGCTCCCTTTTTAAGTTTTATTAATATTTAACTAAAAAATAATAAGGATATCACGACGGATATTTCTCAAAACCGTTGTTACAAATTGAAGCTTCTTTTTATGTATTTTAAACACCAAGTATATATATATATATCAATTTATCCATTGAAACAACCCTAACACCAACGTCGCCACCATTGTCAGGAAGAAGACAACAACAACAACAAAGTGTTCTACTTTAAGGTGTTGCAATGTCACATTTGAAGACAAAATCATCCAAAGGTGTTTCTACGTCTTGTTCCAGTGTAAAATCTCGACCTGGAAATTTTTGTGGTTGTGATGGTCGTATGGTTTCGTATCAATGCAAGAAGGGACAAAATAAAGGAAGGTTTTTTTGGAGATGTCCATTTTGGAGGGGCGATGAAACATGTAATTTGTTCATATGGGATGAAGACGTGGGAGAAAGAGATGGAAATGATGATGAGAGCATTATGAAGTCAGAGTTGAAAGTTGTGGGCTATCTGAAGGTTATGTATGAGGATTTAAAGAAAAAGAACAAGAATTTGAAGAACAAACTGAAATCAGAGATATTTTCTGGAAATATCAAGATGTTATGTTTTTTTGTCTCCTTTATGTTTAATATTTACTTTGTTATGAAATGTAATAGTTGAATTAGGGTTCGAATTACATTGTTGATGTTTAAACTGCAGATGCATTGTGAATTACATTATTGATGTTTAAACTACAGATGCATTAAGTTAGAAGTTAAGGCGCACATTTTCTTTTTTATTTATTTTAAAATTCATAAATAAAAGGGTTATCACTACGGTTCTTCTGGTTAACCGTAGTGATATATTTATAATAAATAAATACCTATGTATACGGTTTTTATTTATTTTAAAATTCACAGATAAAAGGGTTATCACTACGGTTATTCTGATAAACCGTAGTGATATATTTATAATAAATAAATACATATCTATATGGTTGTTATTGTTAACCGTTGTGAAATAGTTTACCCATATATAAGCGAAATAACTTTTACTTAATTGACAGTAACGTCGTTGCCTTCAAAGTGAAACCCTAGAACCCATTTTTTCTCTTCGTTTTCACCATTAGCCGTGAATCTTGTGCTTCATACATTAAGGTATTATTCTTCTTCCATCTATTGTTAGATATTTCCCATTATCTCGTTTGTTGCATGTTGTTTTTGTTGATTGTTCTCATTTTTTCAGATTCGTTTTCACTACCTTAACAAAGACCATATACTTTGGAAACTTCATAATGTTTGTGTTGCTATGGAAAATGTATAAGAAGCATGAAGCTATGATGGAAACTTCATCCACCTTGTACTTTTTTTTCATAGCATCACGAACAAGATGTTAGTAAATGAAGAAACAAAAGTGTAAGCAAACTTTATCTAGTTTTAGAAGTAATGAAAAGAAGTATAAGAAGTATGAAGCTTTTGTGTAAGCTTCTTCCTCCTTATATTTCTTTTTCATGGCTTCCCAAACTAGTTCAACATCATAATTGATTCCTGTTCCGCGATTAGTTTCATTAAAAGGTGCGTTATTCCTGTTCCTCTCTTTACTCATCACTGGATTATGGTTTTAGGGTTTGTTTTCAACTGAGGATGCTTATTTTTGAAGTTTGCTTTGTTTCCTTTCAGGTTAAGGGGATGATACAGGGTGATGATGCTGGTGGAAGCAAGCGTATTATATCAGTTTATAATTTCTGGATCTGGTATAGAATGTTGTTTGAGTTTATCATATTCTATTTACATTGTTTGTTTAACTAACCCTCACTTAAAGTTTGCTGGTGGTAGCAAGCGTATTATATGAGTTTATAATATCTGGATCTGATATAAAATTTTGTTTGAGTTTATTATATTCTATGTAGATTATTTGTTTCACTAACCCTCACTTAAAATACATTCAGTTAATTTGACATAGATACTTATAATCTGCAAATTAAGTTGTATTTGAAAACCAACTTAAACAAACCAATGTTGTTTTCTGATTGCATGTCTCTCATCATTTATCTCACGTTCTTTTATATATAGATTATGGTATAATGATCTGGCTCCTTAGATGCATCGCCATCTTCCAATATAGTTAAATCAAAGATGAGGTAAATTATCCAATGTCTTGTTATGGAAATTTAACTATAATCGAAGATAGCGATATATCGAAGGAGTCAGGTCAATAAACCACAATATATGTAAAAGAGCGTGAAATGCACGATGAGACGAATGCAATCAGAAAACAACATTGGTTTGTTTAAGTTGGTTTTCAAGAACAGTTTAATTTGCAGATTATAGACATCTTCATCAAATTTAATCCATGTATATTTATTTAGTGAGGTGTTTGGAAAACAAGCAATCTACATTTAATATAATAAACTTAGGGTACTTACAACAACGGTTATATATTGTAACCGATATCATAAGTAATTTATGTTTTATATAAATTCGCTACTGATGGGTTTCGAACCCAGAACCTAAGTGTATGTATCGCAACGGTTTATTATCATAACCGTTGTGATATATGGCGCGCGTCCTGCCTTTCAACAACGGTTTCCAGACCGTTGTAGAAACAGCGAACTTACAACGACAATCTACATAACAACGCCTTCACCCGCGTCATTATATGGCATTCCCAACCGTTGTTAAATCGGTTTTTCGTAGTAGTGTGAAAAACATATAGTATGAATTGAGCAATAATCATGCTACCAAAATTTGAAGATAGTTAAAGCTAAAAGCTCAAATATATAATGATTATCATTGGCAGCAAAACACTCCCAGATTTCAAACAAAGTTAGGTCAAAGTTTGAAGCAGAATTTGAAAATGGTTAACATTCACGAAAAAATGAACGATGAAGTTCTGGAACAAAACATAGTTAGCATTCACGAAACAAACAAAAAAGCTAAAAAAAGCAACAAAAAAAACTTTAATGGACGAGGAACGAATGAACATAAAATCCTTCACGAAAACGTGATCAGTACCGTACCCAAATACATGAAATCACAAACATTAAAAGAAGCAGCGCAACTGGAAATAGTAGATCTACAACAACGAAAACAAAGGTTGACTTATACACAAACCTTGCAATGAAGAAAGTAACAGAACCGGGGACTGATAAGGTGATAAGATGATAGAGAAATGAGCCTCCTGCAGATGAACGTGGACCACAGAGCTGAAGACCAAACCAAAGAAACCAACACCAGATTTGCAAGATCCTGAAACTGCGATTAGAATCCAGACAACAACCAAAGCAGACCAACAGACAGAGAGAGAGAATAATATTGAGATTTGGGGAAAGAGAGAGAATACGAGAGAAGTTTTTTTGATGAAAAAATATTGGAAGTTGTGTATTTGAAGCGTGTAGAAGAATGTGAATAGATATGATTTTAGGGTTCAATTAAGCTTGGAGAATCACATAACAAATTAAATCTTATTAAATAATAATAGATAATAATATATTAATAGATTAATAAAAAAATATTAAAATGCAACAAAAATTCTAGACTTGCCACATCAGATGCATTTATTGTGGAATGCATTAGATTAGAGAAAGTTTGCAAAAGACTAATATGTCCCTGGAATAAGAAAAGATTTAGTTATTAATCAAAGAATTAATTTAGAGATTACCAGATACTATTTTTTTTATAATTGTATATTGATTTAATAAGTCGAAATTTACTTTTAATTTCATTAGTATTTTTTTTATTATTAAATTATGATTAAAAGTAGATTTATTAAATATAATAAGGTTATTGTTTTTAGAAAAGATTATAATTAAAATTTATTAATTATATTAGGATTAAAATAATTTTATTAGATTAGGATGTTATTATTATAAAAAAGTTTGGTTTTTTAGAATATTAGAAAAAAAATCCCAAAAAAATATCTCCCAAAAAAATAATTTTATTAGATTAGGATGTTATTATTATACACGCACCATTTGTTTTTCATTCCTCATTCAATTCAAATCATCACCAAAAATCATTTTTTTCCAAAGTTCAATTCATCTCAATCAATGTCTAAATAAAACCAAATTGAAATCCATTCAAAACTTTCTCAAAAAAAAAAAAAAGATCGTGATTTTAATACCAAAATCAATCATCATTAAGCTCCGAAATTTTCACTATAAAATCCACAATTCATTTCTCTAACAGTGGGGACAAAACCCCAACATTAAACACAATACTCTCACTCTCACACGTGAAAACTATTACACACACAAACAAGAAAAAACAGTCTTACAATTCCCAAACGAAAATTTCATTATCATTATCAAAACAAGCTTCCAATATCAACACAAGTCATAAACCTCATTAAAACATACACCTCAAAAATCTGATTTCACCAATTCAAACCATATGTCGTTACCATTAAAAGAAACCAATTCTAATTACATGATAAAGGAGGCGCACAACGCAACAATCTCATCATAAACTTTCCTTTATACTACAAGGATCTACAACAACAACTTAACAAGTAGCAACAATAAGAAAGGATCTGAAACAAATCAAAGAGTGGAAATAAAAGAAGAAAAAAAAGGAGTAAAAAACAATTCAATAACATTTGAGCATCACCGCTGAGCCAATCGGAGACTCGCCAGTGACCACCACTGCGAACTCTGCTCGCATCGCCGCCGTTTGTTCTGCCCAAAGCCGCCATCAAAATCCGACAACGCCCACCACTAATGTTCTGTGCAGTTTCTTACTCTGCCTCTGTCATCGTCGCACCCTTCGCGAGTAGGCATGGCAAGAAAACTCGGCCCCGCCCGAACCCGACCCAAAATTAACGGGGGGAAATCCGATTTGATTGGGTGCGGGTGCGGGAAAAACCCGGTTTGTAATTGCGGGTGCGGGGGATGCTACTATCCGCCCTGCACCCACCCCCGCCCCCGCTCGGTCTTATGGTATTTACTTTAATACTCATATTTAAATTATTTTATTACATATTTATTCACTTTTAGAAAAGTAATTAAGCATTCTCATTAGTCATCTCTCACCATTCACTCAAACCCTCATCTTTAGAAACAAGTTTATTATTAAAATGCTCAAGTTTTTAATAAAATTATTAATTTTTATTACTATTTAAAAGAAATCAATTTTTTGCGGGTGCGGGCAAATCCGTTTCCATCGGGGGCGGGTCTGGGTGGTAAATTTTCACCCCCGACTGGGTTTGAGGGCGGGGGCGGGTCTGTGACAGAGAGGCGGGTGCGGGGCTAGCTAAACTCGCCCCCGCCCCGCCCCGCTCCGTTGCCATGCCTATTCCTCGAGCTCCCCACCACGTTGCATCGCCGCCAAGCCCACAACCGCAATGTTGTAATTTATAACATTAATTTACAATTGATATGTTCTAAAATGACAAGAATAAGTGAAAGTGAGTAAATGCCAATAAATGATTGGGAAATAGTCTCACATAGAAAGTTTCAATCACTTTAAAAGCCTTTATAAAGAGTTATAAGCATTAACTCAACAAAAGGACAAAAGAGGATAAAATGTCACAGGGACAAGTGTGGTGGTCCCAAACATTATGCCACTTATCTCTTCCATACAACCCTTCGTCGGGTCGCAACTGGCGACACCGACTCCGGGACTGGGTCCGAGGGCGTGGGCGTAGAGGCTCTAGTGGTGGCTTGTAGGCGGCACTTGAGCACTTAGGCACGACGCATCGGAGCAATCGGGCTACTCGCGGCGTTATGAGGCGGCGTCGGTGGCGCTCCGGCGGGCGGCTCGTTTTGATCGATGCATGCGTTTGATTTTTGAATTTGAAAAGAAGTAACTTTTCGTGAAAGATTCCTGCAAAATGAACATATGCAATGGTTGGAAATATGACAACTTTTGGTTAAAAGGTGTTGTTTCATCAAGGGTCGCAACCTTGTGAAACAAAACATGCATGGCCTATAAAAACCACATTTGAAATTCATAAATCACATCACAAAAATCGAGTAACATCTTCTACGAAATTCCAAACATTCTTCGTTACATAATCGAATTTTCGTTAGTCTTGCGCAAATTCGATAAAGGCTGAATTATCCTGGGTATTCCCGCATTCCGACTCTAAGACATACAAGAGAGTGCTTGAAATACTTTTAAGGAAAGTGACATCATTCACGATTTAGGCCTGGATCCGTTCGACTCCAACGATATTTCTAACACGCAGCAGCCACCGCGCGACGTTAATTCCAGATCCGATAACATTTATGTTGGCTACGTTGGCTAATTTATTCATTCTGCTTGGATTTGTTTATGTGTTGTGTGTTTGCCATTTTTTATTTTGAGAGAGAGAGAGATATGGAGGAAGACGGGAAAGATGAAGGAAATAGAGAGAGAGAGAGAGAGAGAGAGAGAGAGAGAGAGAGAATACTAATTCAGTAAGTTATAATATTGTCTTTTATTGTTTTTTTACATGTGTCTTTCTCCTATTGGATCTGAGACCATGTCGAAAAGTTGACTACATTAATTTGTAAACAATGCTGATGGTGGGAGAGAGGGGGACCGCGCCGCCCCTTCCTTTAGTTTTTATTTTATTTTATTTTATTTCTTTTATATAGGATGTTGTGCAAGATGTTCCACGTAACACCCCAAATTTCGTAAGAATACTTATTAGAATATTTATTTTATTTAAATATAATATTGGTGAATTTTTTGTGAATATGGTGGTTTGTGTCGATGTCGGTATTTTGGTGGAGTTTGATTATTTTAATTAAATAATAGTATATAATATGAATATATTAGTATTATTATTAATTTAAATAATATTAGAGGAATTAAGGGTAAATTGGACTTTTGAGGAAGATTAGTGAGGGTATTATGGAGAAAGCCCATATTTGAGGCCCAAGAGTTAAATTAACCCAAAAGGGAGGAAATGAGGAGAATTATGATTCATTTGTGATTAACTGTGAAAAGAAGGAAATAAGGTGCAGAGCTCTGAGGAAAGAAGGGAAACAACGAGGATTCGTGAAGGTTTTCGCGGGATCGATAGAGAAAGCTCAGATTCGACAATCTAAGGTATGGGGAGTATTGCCTTTCATTGTTTTCAATATAGGAAGTGATGTGTTTAAAGTGGATTTTGAGGTTTTTGAAGGGTTTATGAGTTATTGATGATTTGGGTGTATTTCTGAGGACCGATGATGGATTATTAAAGGTTGAATTGATTCGGGTAAAAATAAGCCTTCGGGGCAAAAACCTTTTTTATGATATGTGGGATCTTGTATGAGAAATGGATTTATGGGGTTTATAGGAAGCTTGAGAGTTTTGAAGGTTTAGGGGATCTAAGGGTTCCCGTAGTGTCCCGAACTGACCTAATAGTCGTAGGTATTATGCCTTTGATTTCCGTGATGCATTAGGACTGTTGTAGGGATATTTTTGGGTCATTTGGGGCTGTAATCGTAGGTACTTCTGAGGCTGTGGAGCTACTGATGCGTAGCAGCGATTTGCTACAATCGCAGGTTCGCTAAGCGAACCATTCCTTCGCAAGGCTCGCAAAGCGAGCAGCGCAGCGAATGCGCGATAACTTGTGTGTGGGTACTTGGATGATTCTGGAATGAAATTGAGGATTCGCTGGAAGACTCGCAAAGCGAACTTCCCAGCGAGTGGCTTCGCAAGGCGAATGTGGGGGGGAGTGTGACAGAAGTGGTTTTCTGGTGTTTTGGGTGGGGAACTGTGGGACTCGCTGACAGCTTCGCAAAGCGAAGGTCCCAACGAACTAGTTTACCTAGTGAACCTTGGAGCGAAAGTATGTTGTTCGCGAAATTCTGTTTATGTTGCTGTGTTGTTTTGATCTTTTGATGCTCTGATTTTTATGATGTCTTACCATGATGTTAGTGACGTTAATGATGATTATGACGTGATGATTTCGTGATATTTTGACGAGTAATTGATGATATGAATTCCATGAGAATATTAATGATTATGAATTGTGTATATTTTATGTATGATGATTACTCGACGATATGAATTACTATGACGTATATTGATGATCATGAGTTGTTTATGTATGATGTATGATGATAAGACGATGACGCATGATGTTTTGATGAATAAATGACGACATGACGAACATGATGTTTTAATGAATGATGATGCACATAATGATGTTTTGATGATGATGATTTTTGACGTTTGTGTATCATGCATTCATATGCATACTCTGTGACGACGCTTCATTCCCATTGTGCGGATATGAGGTAATTATGACGTACTCCGGTTTCTATGTGGAATCGATCCTATTGACGGGGATCTTTGGAGGGGTGATGGTCTAGTGTCCATCGATTATGACGATTGGTACCACATGCATGAGTCTCGTTGTGCATTGCATTTTATGTGACATTGATGTGATTTGTGATATGGTGATTCCTGATGTTTTCCTTATGATGCCCTGTTGATGTTGTATATGATGATGACACCATTTTATGCATATCTTATTTTATATTTATTATAATGAATTGTATTACTCACCCTGCTTGTTTGAATGTTGCCTCCACGTGGGTAACGTGCAGGTGATCAGGTTTAGCTGTGGATGCCTTCGAGGACCTTGAAGTTATTTTGCTTTAGTTGATTTATAAGGTATTTCTCTGATAGTGTAATATCGGGTTGGGTCTTTGAGTCGAACCATGTTGGATTCTTATTTTTGTGCTTATTTGATTATTCTGAAGTTTTGTTGAAAACCTTTTATTTGAAAATTTTGAGTTCCGCTGCCATGTGAAGGATTTTGTGAAATTTTGAGGAAAACCCTTTGTTTACAGGGCAAGTGTATTATTTTGATTTTAAATGAGAAATGTGCACCCTTTGAGGTGATTTTGATGCTTTACTCTGATATTTGAGTTGTTTCTGCTGCAACATTTATGGGGGGTAGAAAAGGGTGTTACATTCCAACATAAAGAAGTCTGATGGAAGAAGACATGTCAGACAAGATGTCCTAGCTTGTACCTCGACATCTTGATCTGATATAGCAGACTGTTGCTATTTCTGGTCCAAGATTCAAGGAGCGATCACAGCAGTGAATTAAGGAATCATCCAACAGATCAGCGAAGCCCAAGACAGAAGACTATAAAAGGATGACCAATACCTAGGATAGAAAAGACTTAGGAATCCTATTTTGTAAACTTTTGTAAAGTAGAAAATAAGGTTTAGGGTTTTGAAAGTCGTTGGCTTTCTTGTGTTGTAAGTCTCCCTTTGTATCAGTTTGATACATTCACTATGCCACGGAAGGGAAAAGACAACGCTTTTTTTGGCTTTTAACAGCGCTTAAAAGCGCTGCCTAAGGTGGCGCTGGTATAGGTAAAGACAGCGCTTTTGTTTTATGCAAAAGCACTGCCTTATGTAGGCCTTTAGCAGCGCTTTTTATGGAAAAACGCTTTCTAAAATAGGCCTTTAGCAGCGCTTTTTCTGGAAAAGCGTTGTCTAAAGTGGGCATTTAGCAGCGCTTTTTCTGGCCTTTTACGCTTTCTATTGGCATCTTTAGGCAGCGCTTTTTCAGGAAAAAACGCTTTCTATTGCCCCCTATAGACAGCGCTTTTTAAGCGCTGTCTAATGTATTTTTTATTTCACTTTAAGGCAACACTTTTAATGGAAAGCGCTTTCTATTGTGAACTATATGCAGCGTTTTTTCTGAAAAGCGTTGTCTTTTCTTCACGTAAATTGTGCTTTTTAAAAGCACTTTTTTAAAAATCAGAATTTAGGAAGCGTTTTTTATTTAAATGTGTTGCCTACTCTTTCTTGTTTAGAAAGCATATTTTTGGAAATAATACCATAAACCTATATAATTCAAGCCTTTATTTCAAACACATTGGCATTATATGACATTCAACAAGCCTTTATTTCAACACAAAGGCCTTATATTTCAACCATTGAGCCTTTATTTCAACAAACAAGCTTTTATTCAAACATAGGCATTATATACCATTATAATCCAAAATATATACACCATTAAAATTCAACACATAAACCATTTGATATAAATCAACACAACAACTTTCATACCTTATATGATTCTTTTCTCAACGAAGTATTCACACAATTCCTCCTTAATTTCTTTTAATTTATCTTTCGAGTAATGAGCACACTTGTATTCATCAAAGTACTACATAACAAAACGTAATATGCATGATTTAGTTAAAAGTAATAAATTATATGAAATATTTAATAAATATTAAAATAAATCCTAAGTTATAAATCCAAAATTGTTTTATCAAGTATCATCACTATTATAAGCAAAATTGTGAAAATTAATATACCTCCACTCTGATCCATGTAATGTTGTTTGCTTCAGACCTTGATACTCGAGCTTCTCTTTGTGATCGGATTAATAGCAACCAACAAACTAGTGACCACTGTAGAAAAAACAAAAGTTTAGATGGAAATTTTCTATGCAAAAGATACAAATATTAGAATGAAATTAGAATGAAAATCTAACCCGTTGCCAGTATTATACGGGCGGAAGACACGAAATAGAATCTGTTTGACAATTGATTTCCGCGCATCAATTTGTCATACAAGTACCCTAAATAAAAACATAATAAACATTAGACTATTTTCATTGGAATGTGTAAATAAATTGTTCAACTTATTAAATAATAGACACGAAATAGTACCTTTTGCACTAACGTCTCTTTCTTTTCTTGGTTGGAATATGTTCTACTCGTCTCTTAACAACACAGACGGTTGGATTGATCCAAATACCCTCATTATGATCATTTCTAATATATGAATCATTTGCTATAATATTCTCATCTTGATCATTTCTAGTAAACGATTCAATCTCAACATCAATATCACCTTGATCTCCAATGTTTTCATCAATTACTTTGTTAGATAAAAGTACTATATACCATTTCGTACTTGTTGGATCAGTGACATAGAACACTTGTTTAGCTTGAGAGGCTAGAATAAAAGGCTCATCTTTGTACCCCACCCTATTAAGATCCACTTGCAAAAATCCCGACTTATCCATTCGTATGCCATTATTATTTTCAACCCACTTGCAACCAAATATAAGAATCTGAAACTTCTCATAATCAAACACCCAAATGCGCTCGATAACCCCAAAATATGACAGATTTGCAAATTTGGGGTTTAAGTCCTTCACACTTGAAATGTGCATTGCTTCAGCTACCACGATGACACCACTATTTTGCATAGTATTTTTATCATCTTGTTCTTTGGTATAAAATGTGTATCCAATAATTGTGTATGTGCTATAAGAAAACACAACCAAACTTGGACCATATGCTAAACATCGCAATCTTTCTGTTATTGAAGCGGGATCTAAATAATACTTTGAATAAATATGATCCTTAAACCAAGGTATAAAACTTCAATTGTGCTCTCGTACTATCCAATTTTCATTTCTATTCGGATTTAAACCTCGAAGAACATCTTTGTGCATTTCAACATACGACTCAACCTCGTTCTCATTGTGCAAAACATACAAATGCATTTGATCCCGTTCGACCCTTGATACTGTCACAACTTTATTTCCAATTAACTTTTTTCCTTCTTTTTTTTCGACAATATGAGATTTGGGGAGTCCAATTGATTGAACATTGGACAGATATTCAGAACAAAAATCAATCGCTTCTTCAACAATGTATCATTCAGCAATACAACCCTCGGGTCGACTTCGGTTTTTCACATACCCTTTTAATATTTTCATATAACGTTCAGCAGGGTACATCCATCTCATATAAGCTGGTCCACACAATTGTGTCTATTTCACAAGATGCACAACTAGATGTACCATTATGTCAAAAAACGAGGGAGGAAAATACATTTCAAGCTCACACAAAGTAATAACTAATTCTTTTTGCAATGTTGGTAAGATCGCAGGATCGATCACCTTACTGCAAATTGACTTGAGCAAATAACACAATTTAGTTATTGCGCTTCTTACTTTTTCTGGCAGAATAGAACGTATACCGATTGGTAGAAAATGTTCCATTATAACATGGCAATCATGTGTCTTTAAACTCTTTAACTTGAGGTCTTTCATAGACACAAGTCTTCTAATATCTGAAGAGTATCCTTCTGGAACTTTAACTTCACTTAGAAACTTACACAATACTTTTTTCTCCTTTCTAGATAGAGTATAGGCAGCAGGTGGTAGATATGTTCGACTTCATTTCTTCAAGAGTCCTAATTCAGTTCTTATCCCCATCGCTATCAAGTCCTTTCTTGCTTTAAGGACATCCTTAGACTTTCCTTGTATATTGAGTAACGTACCAATAACACTGTCAAATACATTTTTTTTAATATGCATAACATCGAGAAAATGTCTTACATACAACGACTTCCAATATGGCAATTCAAAAAAATTTGACCTCTTCTTCCACCCACTCTTAACAAGCGTATGTGCAAAAGGCTTGCCAAACTGAATACTCACATCTTTCACCTTTTCAAAAATTTGATCACCTATCAATATAGGTGGAGCTCTACCTTGTTTTGGGGCTCCATTGAAGGCTTTTCTCCACCCACGGTAATGATGATTAGAATTTAAGAATCTACGATGACCGAGAAAGACATTCTTCTGACCAAACTCTAATCGCGTCCAATCTGTTTTATCTTCATAAATAGGACACACACATTGACCTTTTATGTTATACCCTGATAGATTTCCGTATGCTGGAAAATCATTAATTGTGCCAAACAACACCGCCCTCAAGTTGAAACTTTCTTTCCTATATCCATCATGAACCTCCACACCGTTCTCCCACAAAGTCTTTAAATCTTCGATTAAGGGTGTCAAGTATACGTCTATGTCATTCCCTGGTTGTTTAGGCCTAGAAATTAACATAGATAACATCATGTACTTACGTTTCATACATAGCCATGGAGGTAGGTTATAAATCATAATAATCACAGGCCATGTGCTATGTGAGATACTTTGAAGACCGTGTGGGTTCATTCCATCAGTAGATAATGCCAAGTGAAGGTTTTTTGCTTCTTTTCCAAATTCAGGATAATCATTATCAAGTTTCATCCACTGTGGTGAATCTGCCGGATGTCAAAACTTTCCATCAATAATTCTTTCATCTGCATGCCAAGTCAAGTGTCTTGCATCGGTTTCACTACGAAACATGCGTCTAAATTTCGGAATTATAGGAAAATACCATAAGACTTTTGCTAGAGACAACTTTTTCTTATATTGAGATACACCGCATTTAGGACACTCGTTTAACGATGCATACTCATTTCAAAACAAAACGCAATCGTTTGGACATGCATGTATTTATCATAGCTCATGCCAATAGAGCACAACATCTTTTTGGCCTCATATGTTCGATTGGGAAGAACATTATCCTCTGGAAGCATATCTTTCATAAGGGCTAATAACTCTGTGAAACTTTTATCCGACCATCCATTGCCCACCTTTACGTTGTACAACTTTAATACTGCAGACAATCTTATGAATTTAGTGCAACCATTATACAACGATTTCTTTGCATCGCTTACCAACCTCTCAAACATTTTGGGACAATCCTTAAGATCTTCTTCAAGTGCTTCTGTAATCTCTTCGACTCGATCACAATCGTATGTATCTGTGCAATTATCGTTTGAAGCATAGGTCGTATTATCCCCCGATTCAACATTCCCGTTACTCTTCTCACCATGCAAATTCTAACATGTATAACTTCAATCAATTCCATGCCTCATTAAATGCGATGCCAACTGAACCGTGTCAACCCGACTCCCATAACAGCAATCCAAGCAAGGACATGTCATTCGACTGGGGTCTTTGGCATGCACAATAACAAACTTAACGAATTCTGATACCCCATTCTCGTACTCTTTCGACAATCGACTTGAAGACATCCATTTCTTATCCATGGTTTTACTAATTAAGCTAAACAAAAACAAAATAAAAACTATTTACCTGTAGGGAAGTCAACAGCTTCTGGACCCACACAGTGTAAGATTCTTGGAAACAAACAGACTTTCACTCTTCACAACTAACCCCTATAGCAAATTCACTAATTTAGAATTGATGGTGTATGCCAAATATAACAGGACGAATTTAGTATATAATAGGACAAACAAGATATATCGGAGAAACAAGTCAAAGTCTCAAGAATCAATTAATTTCAACAATTTCATTTTCATTTTCATCACTAACATACCAAATATAACAATTAATTTCATTATCATTTTCAATCAACAATTAGATTAAAATAAAGTAATCACTAAAAATTATCCATCAACAATGTCATTATCATCAATTAATTTCAACAAATCATCACTAACATTCAACATCAACTTACAAAATTAACACCAATTCCCAACATAAATCCACCACAAATATCACTATTTATCATCTTCGACTTTACTAGAACAACAATTTCAAAATCAAATTCAAACAACAACCACATCAACACTAATTCACCAAATCGACAACAACCACATCAACAGTTTGATACTCTAACAACACTCATATTTCTATAACACTCATTTTTCTAACAACCCTCATTTTTGTAATGGATATAATTTCCTATAATATAACAACACTCATTCAAACTACATTCAAACTAACATATTCAAACTAAAAACAAAACAAAAACAAAATAAGATGCTCAAGAACAAA
Source organism: Lathyrus tuberosus (assembly GCA_022829125.1). Classification (NCBI taxonomy): domain Eukaryota; kingdom Viridiplantae; phylum Streptophyta; class Magnoliopsida; order Fabales; family Fabaceae; genus Lathyrus; species Lathyrus tuberosus. The sequence continues at coordinate 1,056,241 of JALAZF010000715.1, read as the reverse complement.
AAAAAGAAAGTATATAGCTAGCTCAAGAATAAACCCATTCTCGTACTCACGAAGGAATGCCGGTCGGAGAAGATGGAGATACGAACAGAGGAACAATGCCGATCGGGCCGGTCGGAGAAGACGAATAGAGGGGGAGACACGGCAGAGGGAGAAGTCGCGAGAGAGGGGGAGACACGACGGAGGGAGAAGTCGCGAGAGAGAGGGAGAAAGAAAACAAATGATTAGGGTGTTCTAAAATAATGAAAAGTATTTTAATATTTATGAAATTATAACATAAGACAGCGCTTTTGGAAAGCGCTTTCTTATGTAGTAGCTTTAGCGGTGCTTTTTCTCTAAAAGCGCTTTCTTTTTAATTGCGTATAGCAGCGCTTTTAGAAAGCGCTTTCTAATGTGTGACCTACGTAAGGCCTTTAACAGCGCCTTTTAAAAGCGCTTTCTAAAGTGTGCCTTTAGAAGCGCTATCCTAAAAGCGCTTTCTAAGGTGTCACATTTGTATGGCTTTTAGCAGCGCTTTTAGGAAGCGCTTTCTAAAGTAGGCCTTTAGGCAGCGTTTTTTTTCAGCGTGTTTTTTTAACACATATAGCAGCGCTTTGATAAAAAGCGTTGTCTATGTAGTGCTGCCAAAAAGCAATTTTGGCGTAGTGATTGTGGTAGGCATATATATGTGTACAGATTCAGAAACCTGTAGGTAATGAATCATGTATTGTTCTTGGATGAAGTTTTTAAGCAAATCTAAGTGTGTTTGTTAGTCGAGAATGCTTAGTTGGATTTTGCATTGAAAGAGGTGTCTTTCAAGTAGGATGATACAATTATTATGACTATAACTGTTAGATAATCACAAGTTGTGATTTAGGGAGTGAGATGGGTTTCTCTTATCATTTAGATGTGACTTCTAATGATAAAGTTTCCACTGGGTAGCGATAGGTAAACCAGAGGTTGTTTACATAAAACTATACTACTGATAGTGGATTCTTATTCCTGGCTTGGTATGCCCCCACATGTAGGTGATTTGCACCGAACTGGGTCATCATATTCTGTGTTGTTTATCATTCTCCAATTTACAGTTCATATTTGATTAACATGTTGTAACATATGTCGAAACATATGTCTTGCTGCTGTTACTGATATTCAGAATATCAGTTTGTTTATTCTGCCCTTGTTTTAAAGTTATGCAGAGAACAATGTCTTGACATATGTTAGGACATCTGCTATCTGCTATGCCGGAATTTCAATTGGTATCAGAGTAGGAATCTTGTCTGTTTCTGGATGAGATCTTGGGAGATACATTCCGATGCTTTAAACAAGGAGGAGTTTGAGAGATCAGATCATTCACTCAGACATACTCAAGGGTATTAATGGATGGGATGAGTGTTCTGACTCAAAGAGAACAACTACTGATGGTTGTTCAAGTTTTCTGAGGAGTGTCTACAACAACAGCAGGAGAAGTGGCTAGTTCTTCTGTGTGGTGTCTTATAAGATTTTTTGACATCTTGTCTAGGGCATATTGAAGTTGTTCTTTGGTGGTTCCGCTGCATATGTTTCTGATTGAAGAACTCTGGTATTTATGTGATTATGGAGTTGTGATAGAAGAAAGATGGTGGAAGATCTAGATTGTTGATATCTGGTACTTGGAAGTTTGGTTCTATCATGTACCTTGAAGTCAGGTGAGTTAAGATCGTGTTTATCAAATTTAAAGACCATTAATTTGGTAAATGTTCTTTTCGACAAGTTTGCCAAAGATAATTGAGTTTTCAATCAAGTCCACTCATAAAGGCATCTCTGGTCGTGTTTAAGAGCTCTTTCAGAAGATAATCTGGTTCTCATGCTGAAGATGGATTTTTGAAGATCTCTGGTGCTGATGGATATTATTCAACTTGGAGATAATGGAAGGTGATTTATTTTCACCATTCATGATTTGCAAGAATTCTATTAGCAAAGGAAAGTCATAGACAGGCTGAGTCAAGGGTGGCAGACTTGATGTCTCAACATGTTGTTTGACTAGAAAGATGTTTACACAAAAATTATTGATTTGTGTTAATATCTGGTAGGTCATATATCCTACAGGATGTACGATTTTGTGGACAAGGATTTTAGATGCATTGTTCTTCAATCACCTTCGCTCGGCTGAATTTGTGAAGCAAAGACCTGTGCAAAAAACCCCAAATCCACACGATCTTGGAGGACAAAACCCTAACGGTTTTATTCAAGAAAAAACCACTGAACACTCACCCCAAACTAAATACACAATCCTACGTTCGGACGTTATCACCTCAATGATGCAAAAGATCAACAAAATTTGTTATGTGTAATTGTTGAGAAAATGCAAGAATGAGGATGAAGATGATGAGAGAAAAATTAAGTGTATATCTTTCACTTTTTCTTGTTAGTTTTTAAAATGACGAGACTATATATATATATATATATATATATATGATCCCTTGACCAACTAACAAACATAACAACAATTTGAAGTGAAAAAGATCAGAAAAATAGCAGGAAATTAGCGAACGGTTAACCTAAAAATAAAGGGGGTCGACCTGAGCATACCTGAGAGCAAAACTGTGCAAAAATTGAAGTTGTGCGTCGACCGGAACAGGGTACATGCGTCGACACAAGCTTGCTGAAAAAATGAAAATACAAAAGCAAATAGTATGAGTCGAACCAAGGGTCGGCACGAGCACACCCGAGAGCAAATGACTGAAAATTAACTTTCATGAGTCGACCAGAACATGGTTTGAGTCGACTCAAACACTTTAAACTTCCAGAAATGAATTTTTGATCATAGTTTGTTCCACCTAAGCTATGTTTATGCATACCTAAGACTCCTAACATGATCAAACACACACAAAACATATATGAGATGCTTCCTATATGTATAAACACATGATTTTGGAATTTTTATGCATTGTGAAGTATGAATGAAAGCTACAACGCGATGATACCACTACTACGAAAAACCCATTTAACAACGGTTGGAAACTACATATAATGACGTAGATCAGGGCGTTGTTAAGTAAAGTATTTTCGTAAGTACGCTACCTATTATGACGGACCTGGGACCGTTGTTGTATTCTGGAAAGCGCGCGTTATATTGCAATGGTTAGGTATTTCAACCGTTGTAATATATATTAACTATCACAACGGTTATGAGTCTCAACCGTTGTGGAATGTACCCTTAGTTTATTATATACAAATGTATATTGCTTGTCTCACCATACACCTAATTAAAGAAATACAACCATTAAAATTGGTAAAGAACTATATAATCTGAAAATTAAACTGTTCTTGAAAACCAACTTAAACACACCACTGTTTTCCGAATTGCATCCATTTTATTCCACATATTTTATGTTCCTTAACATAAAATTTATGGTTCAATGGTCGGTTTCCTTCAATCCATCGATATCTTTTATTATAGTTTACCTCATCATCGCCACAAATCATCGAAATTTTATCATCATAACAATCATGATCTTAACAACCACGATGATTAGTGACGATGATGAGGTAAAGTAGAATTGTAGATATCGATGAATTGAAGCAAATAATCCATTGAACCATAAATTTTATGTTAAGGAACATAAAATATGCTGAATGAAATGGATGCAATTCGGAAAATATTGACATGATAAAGGTTGGTTTTCAAATACATCTTAATTTTCAGATTATAAGTTTCTATATCAATTTAACTGATTGCATTTTCAATAAAAGAATAGTGAAACAAACAATATACATAGTATATAATAAACTAAATTTCATATACAATATCAGAATGAATTCATATATATGTACCTTATCAGAATGAATTCATATATATGTAGCACCATCATCATCACCATGTGAAACAAACCCTAAGAAGTGGGAAGTAATGAAGAAAATTAGTTAGTATTCAAAACAAAACAAGCAACAGTTGAAACAAAACCCTAAGAAGTGGGACTGTACCATTACAATGAAGTTCACCTTGCTTGTGAAGCATTGAAGTCGAATCTGCACAAAATGAGAACAATCAACAAAAACAACATGAAGCAAACGAGATAATGGGAACTATCTAACAAAAAGATTGAAGTAGAAGAATACCTTATTTTTCATAAACAATATGTACATTACGCTTGCTACCGCCAGCATCATCACCATGTTCATTTAGTTTTAGACTCTGCAAGAAGAAATACAAGAAGGAAGAAGCTTAAATCAAAAACTTCATACTTCTTGTATTTCTTTTCGCAGATTCTAAAAAAAGATGAAGTTTACTACCAAAAATGTAGAGAAAAAATGGGTGCTAGGGTTTCGCTGTGAAGGAAACGACGCTACTGTCAATAAGGGAAAGTTAATTCCCTTATATGGGTAAATATTTCACAACGGTTTTCTAAAATAACCGTAATGATAAGTATATATATTATTTTAATAATATCACAACGGTTAGTTATATTAACCGTAGCGATACCCCTTATACTTGGTACAAGGTTCGACTCTAGGCAACAACATTTTTCTATAATTACGTAAAATAGAAAAATGTTGTTGCGTGGAGTCGAACCTTGTACCAAGTATAAGGGGTATCGCTACGGTTATTATTACCAACCGTTGTAATATTATAACCGTTGTAGTATTGTTTTCTCCGTTTTTCAAAAAATATCGTTCCAGAATATCAATCACTTACAAGTTATCATCATTGCAAGCATTAAACTATCAGACTTTTCATCTTTAACCTCATTTATAAATAGACAATTTTACATTTCTTTGTAATATATTCTTCATAACAATGAGTTCTACAAATGAGAATGCTAGAAACATCACCAATGAGGCCACAAATGAACAACGTCAGCCGCCAAATGAGGAGGTCCAACCAGCGGCCAACGTCAGGGATGCGTTAAGGGTAAAGAAGGAGGAGAAGAAGAAGAAGAAGAAGAAGCTGAAGAAGAAAAAGAAAAAGAAGAAAAAGAGGACTGTTTATTATGATTATGATGAGGGAAGTGAGGAGAGAGTCCTGGATTATGAAGATGCATTTGCAGCTATGGGCTCTGACATTGATAAATATATGTAATATATGATTATCAATGTACTCTTCTTATCTGGAATCTTAATAGAGTTTTCTTTTATATATACTCATCTCTTTCACTTTTATTTTTAAAGAAGTTATGATCAAACTATTTCAACCTATTCTCTTGCACTTAAAAATAGAAAAATAAAGATGAATTTTGAGTTTTGAGGTTAAATCCCCGTAACACTAACAAAAGAAATAAAATATATGTTTAAAATCTAAAAATATGGAAAAAATGTAGTTGTTGGGAATCGAAGCTTGTTACACATCATGTATTACAATGGTGTTTTAATACAAGCGTATTTAAAATGTAAAAATATGGAAAAAAATGTAGTTGCTGGGAGTCGAAGCTTGTTACACACCATGTATTACAACGGTTTTTTAATACGACCGTCGTTAAATATGGCGTTATAAATCAGCTGCAAAATTTTTAACCTATTACAACGGTGGTATACGAATCCGTTGTAAACCCGACGTCGTTAAATGAGTTTTTCTTAGTAGTGTACCGTCTAAATTACAAAGTACGAGCTAATACCCGAGCTTATACACGTTTTGACATCATTAAAATAAGGACTAAGGCACCTTGCCCTCACAGTATCCTCACCACACAGAGATCACCAAGCACCCAAAAACAGAAGCAGCAAAAAAAAGCAATAATAACAACAGATAAACAAAGATAGGCCTAACCTTCTTAGGGACTACTCCCCAGTAAAGTCGCCAGCTGTCGCGGTGGAAAAAAAATTTGAGATTAAGATATTAATTAACTTAACTCAGAAAAGCAAGAGTCGCCACCGAAATTTATTGTTTCCAAAGGAAATGGGAAAAGATCGAACAAAACCCACAAAAAGCAAAAAAAAACTTAAAAGAGAAATCGGGATATGGAGGTTGGTTATGCAAAGGGAAGGTATTAGCACCCTTCACATATGTGGTACTCCATAGGAACCTTTTTGCTTATCTATGTTTAAAAAAAGGCTATGTTGTTTGTTGATTGATTTTAAGTGAAAAAGAAATTGTGTCATATACTCATATTTCTCAGCATTTTATAGAAGTATAGTGGTTTCCATCACTGTAAGAATTAGACCGAACATCCAATCTTTATGAAAAAGGGCTCTTGAAGAAAAAAAGGTGCACAGATGCACAAAAAAAAGTTTGATGAGTTTTGTCCTTTTTTAGAATTTTGAAAAAATGGGTTTAAATATGCTTAAGTGTTTTAGCATTTATTGAGAAAAAGATTTTCAGGACCACTTGACAAAGTCGTGGTTTATTAAGAAAGAGATGTGAAGTTTGAAAACAAGAAGGTTTTGAAATAGGGAGAAGTTTTAAAAATTTAAGAAGTGGGAAGAGATGAAAAGACTATCCTAAAGCAAAAAGTAAATAACAAGAAATAAATGGTCTCATTGTCAGCTAGCCCAAGAGAAAGCCTTTGTGTGTGCAAGTGAACTAAACAAGAAAAGCAAGCATTTGACATTGGCCAAAACCAGCATTCCTTTCCTTTTGGATTAAGCCACAAGATAAGCAACTGAGTAGATGAATACAAGAGATCCAGATGAATAAAGTCACAAAGAGGCATCCAAGTCTTGAATTGAGGACGAAATGTATCAGATGAATCACAGGGTCTCAGATGAGAATACTCTAAGTCAAGGAAAGCCTTAGGTCTAAGTCCAATGGTGCAAAGTCTCTAAGCATAGGATAGTAATACAAAGTCCAAATGAGAACCACATTAAATTTTTTAGGGTTTTGATCATTTATTAATGTTTTTGGTCTTTTGAAGCAATACACAAGATAACAAAACATAAGAAACAAAATGAAATTAATGCAAATGACTTGAAATTAAATGACATAAAATAAATGGCATAAAAAATAAATGACATTAATGTAAAGTTCTTGAAATTAAATGTTACTCCCTCCGACTCATATAAAGTGTTCTATTTGAATAATTCGCGGTTCTTAAAAAAATGATTGGATGTGTTGATTTTAAAGATAAAATGATATGTTTGTACCAAAATACCCTTATAATTAATTTATCAGCTTTTTTAATATTCTCATTAATTACCATTGTGCCACTAAAAAGCATGTACTACTAAAACTAAAATTACACGTTTGGTATTTTGGTACATTGTTAGAATATGGAAAGTTTTTCTTCTTTCCAAGTAATTAAATCAATCAATGTGAGTATATTTCTTCTATCCATGGATTCCAACCAATCAATGTTATGCAGTAAAGATCTTTTGCTACACTATTTCCATTTTTCAAATGACCAATTTTTTCTATAGCATTTTATTTTTCCAAATTCTCCCGCCACACTGTTAAAATTTCCCACCATAGTAGTATTTTAGTTTTTCATTTGACCAAATTTTTCCCACCATAACTTTTGTATATATATAGAGCATCACTAAGACAATATTTTTCATTGTTAGAAACGAAGTTTAATTTAGAAATACTTGATCTTAATATTGATATTTCAAATGTTGAATTTGCATAAGTTCAAATTCTAGATCTAAATATCAATTCAAATGATACGTCAAATAATTTTTTTTATCAATTTAAACACGAAACCGCTCATTGAAGATGATCAACAAGTGGAAGGAGCTGTTGAAGATGATGTGCAAGTGGAAGAAGTTGGAGAAGATGATGAGCAAGTGGAAGGATCACATGAACAATCACAATTAAACTTAAATAATGGTATTGTAATATTTTTAAACCTTTTTATCTCATGAGATGATTTTTATTTTAGAGTTGATTTTATTTTATTTTTAATATTTATTTTAGAGTTATTTTAATTATTTATATTAGAGTTATTTTTAATATATATTTTTACTGTTGTACTTGTGAATTCATGGAGTAATTCATGAATTATTTTAGTTATTTAATGAGTTATTTTATTTCCATATTTAATGTGTTTGTGTGTTGCTAAGTGTGTTGTGATAGCTGCATATAGGTTTTAATTCAAGAATGTTAACGTTACTATTGTGATAGCTACATATACTACTTGTAAATGAAGTAGTAGTAATTATTTTATATTTATGGTTAGTATTAACGTTCTCTATTGCTTATGCTTTTCAAATCCATAAGATTATATAAATTTTAAGGTTATTAGTGTAATTTTTTTTTGTCACCATTTATATTTCATTTGTAATTTACTAAAATTTACAGTACCTTGTATTTTTAATAATTTTGACATTATATTTTAATTAGAATATTGTTTTTGATTCTATTTTATGTATGCATATTATTTTGAATAGGAGAAAATATTATTGACGATGTAGATTTCAATCCGGATCTAATGCCACTACGTTCGTCAAAGAAAAATATGAATATGAATGAACGAAGAGTTTTGTATGATTTACTAATTCAAAAAAGTGTGAATGGAAAATTAGCAAAAGGAGTGATAAAAGAAGTCGCATCACAATGTTTTGTTTCCACTAAGACAGTGACGAGATTTTGGAAAAAGATCAAAGAAAATGACATGCATGATAATGTTATATCTCACAAAAGGATGGAAAAGTGTGGCCGTAAAAGGGTACAAATTGATCTTGCTAAATTATGTGAGATTCTATTAAATCAACGGACAAATCTCCGTAATTTGAGTTTTGCCATGAACATGGATAAAAGCACATTGTCTAGGCATCTAAAAGCGGGAAATATTTGAAGGCACTCAAATGCTATAAAGCCTTTTCTAAAGGAAGAAAATAAGAGACAACGCTTGCAGTTTTGCATAACAATGCTTGATAGTGCTAGCATACCACATGATCCAATTTTTAAAGGAATGTATAATATTATTCATATTGACGAAAAGTGGTTCTACATGACTAAAAAGTCAGAGAATTACTACTTGTTACCAGATGAAGAAGATCCAATCCGTACATGTAAGAGCAAAAACTTCATTACAAAAATTATGTTTCTAGTTGCCTTAGCTCGTCCACGATTTGATGCGCAAAGAAATGAGATTTTCTTTGGAAAAATTGGTATATTTCCTTTAATTACAAAAGAGCCGGCTAAAAGGACAAGTATTAACAAAGAAGTTGGCACATTAGAGACAAAACCAATTCTTTCAGTTAAAAGAGATGTTATAAGATTATATTTGATTGATAAAGTGTTACCCGCTATTAGAGAAAAATGGCCAAGAGAGGATACTGTAACGACCATATATATATATACATACATCAAAGCATATATTATACATGAATTCCACTTTTGGTACTGAAATATACAATAAGTTCCTAGTAAACACATTATACATATACATGCCCAAAAAGCCTAATACAAAAACTACGGCATAGTATATCTACAAGATGTTCCAAAGACAAATACTAAGAACTAGATCACTAATGATCTCAAAACTCCACAACGGAAGCAAAGCCATCAGATAAGTAAGAATAATCACACAACCTTATCCTTACCCTTCGCGGAACCTGCAGTACCTGTGATGTAAACAACAACAGTGGGGTAAGATACATCAAATCTCAGTGAGTTCCCTATCTTAAAGTCCTCTCAGCTTTACAAGGTTCTAATAAACCTAACTCAAGTCAAAAGAGAAGGGAAGTGACTTTGAGTACACACACGCTAAATATGCATTCACACTCGTGAGCCTGTTAACTCACACTAGTACCAAAGTACGTCCTGAGCCTGTTAACTCAAGAGTCTCACTAATCAATAACCGTACCAAGGCATCCCCTTTTCCCGTCTGCTTCTACATCTAGAAGGCGACCCGAGTCATGGATCCTTGTAGTTACTTGGCATACGAAATGGATTCGGGATCATCGACCCGTACACCGCGATACGTCACTTCACACGGCCCGTACACCGTCACAAGTCTCTTTACCCGTAGGCTCCATTCGTACTATACGCGGGAATCAAACCTGCCAAGTAATTGTGCACACGTTTCAGAGGAGGTGCTCGAGTCTCATGAAACTACACCGTAAGATAAACTGGTTATGATTATTAGACACACGCCTCGGCCTTTCATGCGCAAGCGTTATCACTATGTCATTTCACACTTTTCAACCTTGTTTATGGTAATGCTCCTCACTCTACCTATTTCATATTTTAACATGCATACATATTCAACAACAATTACCCACCATTAAACGACAAAAGTCGACAAAATAGCACTATTCCAAAAATCCCGACATAATTAAATCGGCCAATAATCTTAAAACCATTTTAATAAGAAAATACATTTTGATAGTTTCCAACGATATCAAGAATGTTAAAAACGGATAAACGAGTCAAAAGTTATGGAGATAACGAGAAAGGGTATCGCGAAAAACACAAATTATGCACCCTCCTGGCCGTACGCGTACCATTACGCAAATGGGCAGATGGCCGAGAAAATGGAACCTCATATGCGTATTGCCTACATTTCTGCATGGCCATACGTGTATTGCCTTAACCAATATGCGTATTGCCTTGGGTGATACGCGTATGGGCAGCGTGAAAACCAGAAATTTTCCTGCATAATGGGTTTGCGAAAATGCTCCATTTTCCCTTCCAATTCACTTCTAAACACTAGAAAAATACCAATTGGATACACAATAACACATATCTAACATGTATCAATCATAAGGAACATTAAAAACATGATTTTGGTGCAAAATTTCTCATTTCCTAACAATGTCAAACTAACTCTAAAACTCAATAAAACTCTACTCTAGAGCATCTAACTAGAACCCACCTGGATTACAAGATGAGGAGGTTAAAGCTGAGATGAAAAGATGAAGATTGGTTGAGGATTCAAGTCCTAGAGTTCATGAGAATTTTTCCTTTTCTTTTCCCTTCCCTTTCCTTCTCTTCCTTTTCTTTCTCCAAGTTTTCTATCTTTTCTCAAATAAGGAAAATGAAAAGAAAATAGACATTGTAACATTAATTGGTAACACTACTAATTTTCCAAATTATCTCAAATACACCAATTAATAAAACTCCAAGTTAAATAATATTAATCTAATCAATTTCCGAGTTCGTCAGTTTACTCTAATTACTTATCCAATAATTGCTCAGAGTACACCGAAACCCAGTTGATCATAATAATATTATCCAAAAATGTTCACAAAATTATGGGGTATTACATCCTCCCCCCCTTAAATAAAAATTCGCCCTCGAATTTAAAAGATTACCTGAACAGATGAGGGTAGACCTCATGCATTTCCGATTCCAATTCCCAAGTTGCATCGCCTGGATGCGTCTCATCCCACTGGACCTTAACAAGAGGAATCTCCTTATTCCTTAACACTTTAGTTTCTCTTCCGGTGATACGACTTGGTTGAGGCTCAAACGTCAAATCAGCTTCTATCTCAATTGTATCTGGTAAAATTGGCTGAAGAGGATCTGGGACAAATTTCCGAAGCTGAGACACATGAAAAACGTCGTGCATTTCTGACAGAGAAGGCGGTAAGGCTAATCTGTAAGCTACTTCTCCAATCCTTTCTAAGATTTGATACGGTCCCACGTATCTTGGACTTAACTTCTGCGATTTAAATGGTCCTTTCAATCTCAATCTCGGAGTAACCTTCAAAAATACATGATCACCCTCATCAAACTCTAACGGTCTCCTACGGTTGTCCGTATAGCTTTTCTGACGATCTTGGGCTTGTTTAACTTTTCCCCGAATCATTCTAATCTTTTCCGTGGTCTCGTGAATAATCTCGGGTCCCAAAATTCTATCGTCGCCAACCTCCGCCCAACACAATGGCGTTCTACACTTCCTACCATATAATGCCTCATAAGGTGCCATACCAATACTTGCATGATAACTATTATTATAAGAAAATTCGATCAACGACAAAAGTTCTATCCAATTTCCTCCATTTTCAAGTACACAAGCTCTCAACATGTCCTCCATAGTTTGTATTGTCCGTTCCGTCTGACCGTCCGTTTGCAGATGATTCGACGTACTCAAACATAACCTCGTTCCCATGGCTTGTTGAAAAGCTCTCCAAAATCTTGAAGTAAACTTTGGATCTCTATTCGAAACAATACTAGTAGGAATACCATGCAATCTCACTATCTCTGAAATGAACAACCTTGTGAGATGACTCGCCTTGTAGGTAGTCTTCACAGCTAAGAAATACGCTGATTTCGTTAACCGATCCACAATTACCCAAATCGAATCATAACCACCCTGCGCACGGGGGTAATCCCAGTGCGAATTCCATCGAAATACTATCCCATTTCCACGTCAGAATTTCTAAAGGTTGCAACAAGCCACCCGGCCTTTGGTGCTCAATCTTCACTTGTTGACACACCGTACATTCCGACACATTCACCGCAATATCCTTTTTCATCCCGGGCCACCAATAGTCCCTCTTTAAATCTTGATACATCTTTGAAGCACCAGGATGTATAGTAAAAGCACCCTTATGCGCTTCTTCCAAAATCCTCCTTTTTAACTCCGTGCTATCCGGAACACAAATCCTTTGGTTAAACAAAATAGATCCGTCGGCAGCTCGCACAAAACCCGGTTGTAATAACACTTCCTGTAACTTCTCGTCTAACCCTTGCTCTTGCTGGATTTCTTCCCTAAGAGTAGAAGAGACATTCAAATTCCCCATGACTACACAATTTGGAGTCCAGTTAAATTGAAGATTTAGATCTCTAAACTTTTCCATTAAGGTATATTCTAACATCATCAACTCGGCATTATGCAACACCTTCCTACTCAATGCATCTGCCACCTTATTTGCTTTACCCGGGTGGTATTTTAACTCCAAGTCATAATCCTTCAAATATTCCATCCATCTCCTCTGACGCATGTTCAACTCTTTTTTATCAAATAAGTACTTTAAGCTCTTGTGGTCGCTAAACATCTCAAAACGTACACCATACAAATAGTGACGCCACACTTTCAAAGTAAATACAACTTTCGCCAATTCTAAATCATGCGTTGGGTAACTCTCTTCATGGACTTTCAACTGTCGTGAAGCATAAGCCACTACATGTCCATCTTGCATTAACACCCCGCCTAATCCCTTTTTCGATGCATCACAATATACCTCATACGACTTGCTAGAATCAGGAATAACCAAAACAGGAGCGGTAGTCAATCTCTCCTTCAAACTCCTAAAACTTCTTTCACAAGCCGAATCCCACTCATATGAATAATCCTTCCGAGTAAGTCTCGTCAATGGTAAAGCCAACTGCGAAAAACCCTTGATAAACCTTCTGTAGTACCCTGCCAATCCCAATAAACTTCTAACTTCAGAAGCATTCTTCGGTCTCTCCCAATTAATCACTGCTTCAACTTTTGATGGATCGACCACTACACCTCCCTGGGATATGACATGACCAAGAAAATTAACCTCAGACATCCAAAACTCACACTTACTTAACTTAGCAAAAAGTTGCTTCTCTTGTAAGATGGATAAAACAATTCTTAGGTGTTCTCCGTGCTCTTGAGGATCACGAGAATAAATAAGAATGTCGTCAATGAAAATCACCACAAATTGGTCCAAGTAAGGTTGAAATATCCGATTCATATAATCCATGAAAACTGCCGGAGCATTCGTCACACCGAAAGGCATTACCAAAAATTCATAATCACCATAACGGGTTCTAAACGCGGTCTTTGGTACGTCTGAACTCTTCACCCGAATCTGATGATAACCCGACCGTAAATCAATCTTCGAGAACACACAGGCTCCTTTTAATTGATCTAACAGGTCGTCTATCCTTGGTAATGGGTATTTATTCTTGATGGTGACCTTATTCAACTGACGGTAATCAATACACAATCGCATTCCACCATTCTTTTTCTTTACCAATAACATTGGAGCTCCCCAGGGCGAAACACTTGGTCGAACAAAATGCTTAGCCAACAATTCTTCCAATTGATCCTTTAATTCTCTTAATTCAAGTGGTGCCATCCGATACGGAGAAACAGATATTGGAGTCGTTCCCGGTATCAGGTCAATAGAGAATTCCACTTCCCGCTCCGGAGGAAGAGAAGTGATATCCTCGGGGAAAACTTCAGGAAAGTCACAAACTACCGGAATACTCAAAACTTGGATGTTACTACTCTCCTCCTTAGTAAGAATCAAAAGAACAGACTTTTCCTCCTCAAACAAGAAATTAATCATTCCAACCGTACCTTCTAAAATGGTAGTTAACACATCCTTCGAAGTGGCCTCGGTAGATGGGATAATGATCAGTTTTTCCTCACACCCAATAAACACCGAATTAGCAGAAAGCCAATCCATCCCCAGAACAACATCCACTATCTTAAGCGGTAAACAGATAAGGTTAATCTGGAAAACTCTTTCGTTCACCTATAATACACAATTTTCACACATCAACGGTGTCTCTACAATCTCATCCATGGCAGTAGTAACCACCATAGGAGGAAACAAAGGAACAGCTTGCAACCCAAGTCGCTTCACGCAATGCGTGGACACAAAAGAATGCATTGCCCCACAATCAAATAAAACAAAACAAGGATGTCCATTTATGAAACACGTACCCGCAATCAAGGAGTTAGCATTCTTTGCTTTCCTCGCATCCAAGGTATACACTCGGCCGGTATTCTTCCCTTGTGTCTGATTCCTACCCTGAGGACAATCCCTCGATATATGGCCCACTTTATTACACTGATAACTAGAGCCGTCAAAATGGGCCGAAGCCCATGGGCCGGCCCGCCGAGGCTGAAAAAAGTTAGGGCTTAGGCCTTATTTTTGAAGCCCATATTATTTCGGGCCTTTTTTAGCCCGACCCGAAAAAGCCCGAAAAAAATGGCCCGGCCCGTATGGGCTATGGGTAGCCCGCCAGCCCGACAACTTTTTTTAAAAGAATTAATTTAACTATTTGGCACATAATATAAATTAATAAATATATATAATTGGACCTAAAAAATAAATTTGGCCCAAGAAATATTTGGATACAATGTGTTAGTGCATCTTTGGTTCGGTCCACACACACTTCAGTGACTACCCGAACATTAATTTCTATTACATTATATTACATTACAGTATTCTAAAATGAATATATTACATTAAGATAATTAAAATGAGTATTAATTTCTATAACATTATATATTAAAATGAGTATTAATTTCTATTACATTATATATTACTTAAAAAATGAATTTTTTAATTTTTCTTTTAAAATGGGCCCGTTTAGGGCCGGGCCCGTTTTAGGGCTGGGTAGCCCGCAGCCCAGACAGGGCTGGGCCTGGGTAGTAAAAAAGGAGCCCGTATTCAAAATGGGTTTTTTGAGCCCGGCCCGGAAAAGCCCGAGGCCCGCCAGGGCCGGCCCGTTTAGGGCCGGGCTACCCGTTTTGACAGCTCTACTGATAACACCTCACTCCCTCCAAATTGCACCTACCATAATGATTCCTTCCACAAGTACGGCATACCGGAGGCACACTAGTCCTAGAACTCTGAATTTGCTTCCCTTTGAATGATTGTTGCCTTGGTCTAACTTGTTGATTTGATCTCCCTCGGTCACTTTGATTCATCCTACTCAAATCTCCTTCCATTTGTACCTTATTCAAACTATGCTCCGCCACATAACACTGTCTTAACAATTCGGCATAGCTAGTAAATTCTCTCAGAGACACACTATGTGAAATTTCAGCCCTTAACCCAAACAGAAACTGATCAATCTTCCACCTCTCATCAAGAGCATACATGGTTTGTCTAGAATAAGCAGCCATAACCTCGAACTTCTCTGCATAAGAAGCCACAGTCAAGTTACCTTGTCTCAATTGTTGAAACTCGAATTCCTTCTGAGACCTCAAGGAACTTGGAAAATATTTCTCCATAAAAGTTACCTTAAACTGCTCCCATACCTTTGGTACCTCTTGAATTGTCATTAAGGCTGAAGCGCTTTCCCATCACCTCATGGCAGGACCCTTCAACAGGTGAGAAGCGAAGACCACCTTGTTTTCCTCACTGCACTGAACTATTAGGAAAGTCCGTTCCATACTTGATATCCATTCATGAGCCTTTACTGGATCTAACCCTCCCTGGAACTCCGGAGGATTCATACGAATGAAATCCCTAAAGGTTCCCCCTGCAGTTTCAAGAACCACCACTGGAGGATGCACGCCACCAGCCATTTGCTGTACCATTTGTTGCACAAACTGATTCTGCTGTTGCTGCATCTGTTGCATAAATTGGTATAAAGGAGCATTTCCCTCGTCACTCGGCGGATTAGTCCCTGCTGGAGTGGTTCTCGGTCTACCATGGTTGTTTCTGCGCCTGTCAGCTGTGACGCCCCCGATCTACACCCCCAATAAACACGCAATTAAGGCGGTAAAAGAAAATTCAAAAATTGATCAGAGTATATTTGAAACATCATGGCATAGAAAGGGAGAATCACATCAAAGTAACCAAACATACACATAACATGCAACACCTGCTCATCTAGATATGCAACGTGGGGTAACAATCATAAAGAGGAAACTTCGTTCCTTACACCCACTTTTCAGAAATTAGAATTAAAGCGGAAAGATCTAAAATCTGAATAACACACATACATATAAACTTGGCTGTCATACATCAAGTTATAACTGTACAACCAAAATATAATCATCAGATATACAAAACAATCACAAACGGCCACCCTATGCTACCCGGAGTCACATATCAGAGCCGACCGACCAAAATAATGAAGACGCAACGCTTCACAAAAGAGTACCTCCAGCAATCTAATCTGCAACGCCTCATAGAGCGTTATAAAACAGCAGAAGGGTGAGAAAAAAAGCCATAATATAATTGCATAAGATTATATATTAACACCGAAATGCACAAATAACATATCCTCACCACCAAAGCACACAGATAAATTATAACAACACACCATACAATTCACACGTATCAATTACCACTGCACATCAATCATTCACAATATAATCACACATATTCCCTTTCATTAATCACATTCACAAATTCACACACAATTAATTCATGATTTATGCAATGCACATAGACCGACACAACGACTCTATGCACATGCCATGCGGTACCGACTTCCATTGTCACGTTATGTCACGTCATTAGTCCACTCAGGAACTATTGGAACCATCGCTCGTTACTGAGAATCTCAAGTAACTCCCCGTCGGGCCTACGATGTTCACCCGTCGCTTTAAGTCCTCAGGCATCGCCTCATATTTTCGAGGCACACGACGTTAAGGATTGCTTTAAGTCTCCAAAGGAGCCCACAATCGTCTATACCCATCGCTTTAAGTCCTCAGGCATCGCCTCATATTTTCGAGGCACACGATGGTATAGCATATTCCCTCAGGAATCAAACCGTCTCTCAGGACGTTTCCACAATGCACATTATGATGCTTGGCATACAATGACTCATGACACTCACATTGCATCCATGCACACATTCACAATTATGCATATATCATCAAATACCACACTTAGTATTTTCTTGCCTTACGGCCACAAATCATCATCACAACAGCACATAAGTCATTCCACATTCGAAGCAACACCATAAAGCATAACACAAGTCAAATACGCACCATTAAAACGACAAAAGTCGACCATTGACACTATTCACATCCACCGACAAAATAAAATCGGCTAACAAATTCTAAACCATCATAATAAGAAAGTACAGCTCAATGGCTTTCCAACGCATCAAACCACGCCTCAAACCGAATCACAGATCAAAAGTTATGCAGAAAACAAAATTACACGAACAACACTATTCGCTGGGCGAACCTCCCTCGCGAGCATTCGCTAGCTCCTTCGCTAGGCGAATGTTCCAGCGAACCACCTGTTAGCTAAAAACAGACACAAAGTTCGCTAGGCGAACACTTGGCGAACCAAGTCAGAACCAAAAACACCCAAAGTTCGCTAGGCGAACACTCTAGCGAACCTTCGCTCGTGCCTTCGCTAGGCGAATACCCGTAGCGAACCTTCGCTACCCTTCGCTAAATTGTTTGCTAGGCGAACCCGCGAAAATCTCACTCGCTGCCACCTTCGTCCCAGTTTCGCTAGGCGAACCAAGGAAAACCCAACATTTTCTGCACTGTTTGAAACCCCAAAAGTGATATTTTCCAACCCAACCCATTTCCAAATCAACATATTTCAATCAAAACCTATTCTAATCATGTCAACAAGCAAACTACCACCTTTACATCGATTTCCAACCGTTAAACCATCGATTCCCACAATCCGACCTAAAATCAAAAGCTATAAAACACCTCCACAACACACACATTCACATACATAACCATACACAAGTATAATATAATCGAGTTTCGCACCCTTACCCGATTTAATTCGATTCTAGGAATTGATCTTGATGATTTTCACACTTTTTTCCAATTTTCTCTCTTCTCCTCTTTTCTTCTCTTTTCCCTTCTTTCTTCTTTCTTTCTCTCTATTTTCTCTCTTTCCAATTCTATCTTACTAACTTAATGAAAAATATTATAAAATGACCAAAATACCCCCACACTCAAATTTCTCGCAAACGATCCCAAAACGCGATAAAATATATTCACGACTAAAAATAACACATTTTCACACAAAAGTTGAAATTACAATAAAATAATAATAAAATAATCCAAAAAGACTCAATAAAATAAAATTGGCAAAAACTGGGGCGTTACAATTCTCCCCCACTTAGAAATTTTCGTCCTCGAAAATCTTACCTGATACAAACATCTCTGGATACGACTCCCGCATCCTACTTTCCAATTCCCACGTCAAATTACCCTCAGCAACGCCTCCCCACGCCACTTTCACAAGTGCAATCTCTTTACCCCTCAACCGCTTCACCTCGCGATCCAAAATACCAACCGGTAATGCCTCGACCGTAAGGTTATCCCTTACCTCAACCTCGTCCATCGGAATCACATGTGAAGGGTCCGGAACATACTTCCGAAGCTGTGAAACATGAAAAACATCATGCAAATTCGACAGATTCGGCGGTAACGCCACACGATACGCTACAACACCAACTATCGCAGATATCTGGTAAGGACCAATAAATCGAGAAGTAAGCTTCTTAGATTTCAAAGCACGACCAACACCCGTTACCGGCGTAACCCTCAGAAATACGTGATCACCCTCTTGAAACTCAAGATCCTTCCGTCTCCGATCATGATAATTCGTTTGTCTATCCTGAGAAGCCTTCATTTTCTCACGAATAAACTTTACCTTTTCCGTCGTCTGTTGCACTAATTCCGGTCCAACCACAGAACTCTCACCAGTTTCGTGCCAACACAACGGCGTTCTACATCTTCGTCCATAAAAAAGCCTCAAAAGGTGCCATTCCGATACTAGAATGGAAACTGTTATTATACGTGAACTCAATCAATGCAAGATAACTGTCCCACGCACCACCTTGCTCCAAAACACACGACCTCAACAAATCCTCCAAAGACTGAATCGTTCTTTCGGTCTGACCATCTGTCTGCGGATGATAAGCCGAACTCAACCTCAATCTAGAACCCAAAGCCTTCTGTAAACTTTCCCAAAATCTAGATGTAAACCTAGGATCTCGATCAGAAACAATACTTAAAGGAACCCCATGCAATTTCACCACCACACTGATATAGATCTCAGCTAACCGTTCCAAAGAAAAACTGATGTCAATCGGAATAAAATGTGCCGATTTAGTCAGCCTGTCCACAATCACCCAAATAGCATTATGCCCACGCTGAGTGTTCGGTAATCCCGTCACAAAATCCATCGAAATGTTATCCCACTTCCACTCAGGAATATCCAACGGTTGCAACAAACCACTAGGTCTCAAATGTTCCACTTTCGATTTCTGACAAGTCAAACAAGCATACACAAACTGAGCCACATCCCTTTTCAAACCAGACCACCAGAAAATCTTCTTCAAATCTTGGTACATCTTATTCGCACCCGGATGCATACTTAAATTACTCCGGTGTCCTTCCTCCAAAATCATTCTTTTCAACTCCGCATCATCAGGAATACAAATACGACCACAGAATCTCAAAACACCAAAATTATCAACCTTGAAATCCACATTCTCATTCCTCATCAAATCAAGGAATTTCAAATCCAGCTTTTGTTTCTCACTAACCGACAACAAAAATTCATTCGTAACTTTCAACATTCCAAGCCTCACACTAACCGAAGTCACTTCACATATCAAACTCAAATCTCTAAACGATTCCAAAAGTTCCAACTCTTTCACCATCAATGCGGACATATGCAACGATTTCCGGCTCAATGCATCGGCTACCACATTAGCTTTACCAGGATGGTAATTCAAGCCAAAGTCGTAATCTTTCAAGAATTCCAACCATCTCCGCTGTCTCATGTTCAACTCTTTCTGATCAAATAAATATTTCAAGCTTTTATGATCACTAAAGACTTCGAACCTTGCACCATAGAGATAGTGCCTCCAAATCTTTAACACAAAAACCACAGCCGCTAACTCAAGATCATGAGTAGGATAGTTTTTCTCATGAACTCTTAGCTGCCTTGAAGCATAAGCTACCACTTTACCCTCCTGCATCAGAACACCACCCAAACCAATTAAAGAAGCATCGCAATACACAACAAATGGTTCATTAGGATTAGGTAAAATCAGAATAGGAGCTGTCGTTAATCTCCTCTTCAGCTCACAAAAACTTTCTTCACATTGAATATCCCAAATGAATGTTTTGCCCTTACAAGTCAACTGCGTCAAAGGAAGAGCAAGCTTAGAAAAACCTCCAATGAACCTCCGGTAATAACCAGCCAAACCCAAAAAGCTTCGAATTTCAGTAACGGATCTAGGAGCCTCCCATTGTAGAACTGCTTCTACTTTAGATGGATCCACAGCAATACCATTACCTGAAATTACGTGCCCAAGAAAACTCACCTCAGACAACCAGAATTCACACTTGGACAATTTGGCAAAAAGCTTCCTTTCCTTCAAAACCTGTAAAACAATACGCAAATGCTCTGCATGCTCCTCACGAGACTTAGAATAGATTAAAATATCATCAATAAACACCACCACAAAACGATCCAATTGCTCGTGGAAAATACGATTCATGTATTCCATAAACACACCAGGCGCATTAGAAACCCCGAACGGCATCACCGAATATTCATAATGACCGTAACGTGTTCTAAAGGCCGTCTTCTGAATATCCTCTTCTTTCACTCTTATCTGATGGTACCCCCGATCTCAAATCAATCTTACTAAATACACAAGCACCAACCAACTGATCCATCAGATCATCAATCCTTGGAAGCGGATATTTGTTCTTAATCGTCACTTTGTTCAACTGACGATAATCAATACATAATCGCATACTCCCATCCTTCTTTTTCACCAACAAAACTGGAGCACCCCAAGGAGAAACACTTGGCCTCACGAACCTCTTTTCCAACAACTCATTCAACTGCCTTTTCAACTCCACCAATTCAGATGCCGACATTCTATAAGGTGCCATAGAAACAGGTCTAGTACCAGGAACTAGATCAATCGAAAATTCAACCTCTCTCTCTGGCGGCACGTCTGAAATATCATCAGGAAACACCTCAGGAAATTCGCACACAACAGGAAACACATTAAGAAAAACTTGACTATCCACAGTCAATGAAGCAAACAAACCAAACAACTGAGCTTCATCCGCTAAAAGTCTCTTCAACTCTTTAGTAGACAAGAAACTCGAGTCTTCATCTTCCTCAAGAGAAGGAAACCTTACAAGCTTATGATAACAATCAATGTGCACCCGATTGAATTGCAACCAATTCATTCCCAACACCACATCTAAACCTTCTAATGGCAAACACACCAAATCCATCGCAAAGTCTTTACCATAAATGGTCAAAGGACAACTCAAACACACTAAAGAAGTAGTTACCGACCCCATCGCTGGAGTATCAATAACCATCTCACCATCCATCGAAGACAACCCAAGATTCAAACGTTCCGCGCACTCAGACGAAATAAATGAATGAGTCGCTCCAGTATCAATAATAGCAATTAGAGGCATATTATTAATAAAGCAAGTACCTCTTATCAGACGATCAGTGCTTGAAGTCTGAGTTCCTGCCAACGAAAATAATTTGCCACTAGCCTGAGCTTTCTTCTAATTCGGACACTTCGAACTAATGTGACCAGGTTCTCCACAATTGTAACACTTCACCACATTCTTCCTTTTACAATCAGCTAAAACATGTCCGATACCACCACAATTAGAACACTTATTCAACTTCTTCCTACATTCATGCTGGCGATGACCCAATTCACCACATCCAAAACACCTAATAGGATTAGACATACCTCCTCCACCTGACCTTCGATCAAAAGTTCCCCTTTGTTTACCTTTATCAGCCAGTGACACATACGGACCACCACAGAACTGTTGTTTCCCTTTCCTGTCACTTACACTTTTATAGTGAGCAGAACGAGCCTTACTATCTTCATCATAAATCCTACAGCATTCCACCAAATCAGCAAACCTTCAAATCCTCTGATATCCAATAGCCTGCTTTATCTCAGGACGCAAACCACTTTCATACTTTACACACTTTGAAAATTCAGCAGTCGTTTCCGCATAATGAGGATAAAAATGCACAAGTTCCACAAACTTAGCAGTATAGTCAATAACCGACATATTACCTTGTTTTAGCTCTAGAAACTCAATCTCCTTCTTTCCTCGGACATCCTCGGGAAAATACTTCCTTAGAAACTCTCGGCTAAATACCTCCCAAGTGATCTCTTCTTCCTCCTCATCAGCTTCCAACACCTGACGAGTACTGACCCACCAGTCATCAGCCTCTTCGTGTAGCATATGAGTGCCCAGCCTCACCTTATCATCATCGTCATCACAATCCATTACCCTAAAAATCCTCTCAATCTCTTTCAACCATAACTGTGCACCATCCGGATCATGTTTCCCTTTAAAAACCGGCGGCTTATTCTTTCTGAACTCATCATTTCCTGCAGCATTCGGCGCCCCCTGCACAGCTCGTGCCATTGCTTCCATCGCAGCAGCCAAAGCAGCATCATTACGACCAGCCATATTCTGTTCGTCCAAAACAGAAACTATGGTTAAACAACAACTCGCTCAATACAACTCGCCCAATACGCCAGACACAACTACACAACTGACACGGACTGGCTCTGATACCACTTAATGTGACGCCCCCGATCTACACCCCCAATAAACACGCAATTAAGGCGGTAAAAGAAAATTCGAAAATTGATCAGAGTATATTTGAAACATCATGGCATAGAAAGGGAGAATCACATCAAAGTAACCAAACATACACATAACATGCAACACCTGCTCATCTAGATATGCAACGTGGGGTAACAATCATAAAGAGGAAACTTCGTTCCTTACACCCACTTTTCAGAAATTAGAATTAACGCGGAAAGATCTAAAATCTGAATAACACACATACATATAAACTTGGCTGTCATACATCAAGTTATAACTGTACAACCAAAATATAATCATCAGATATACAAAACAATCACAAACGGCCACCCTATGCTACCCGGAGTCACATATCAGAGCCGACCGACCAAAATAATGAAGACGCAACGCTTCACAAAAGAGTACCTCCAGCAATCTAATCTGTAACGCCTCATAGAGCGTTATAAAACAGCAGAAGGGTGAGAAAAAAAGCCATAATATAATTGCATAAGATTATATATTAACACCGAAATGCACAAATAACATATCCTCACCACCAAAGCACACAGATAAATTATAACAACACACCGTACAATTCACACGTATCAATTACCACTGCACATCAATCATTCACAATACAATCACACATATTCCCTTTCATTAATCACATTCACAAATTCACACACAATTAATTCATGATTTATGCAATGCACATAGACCGACACAACGACTCTATGCACATGCCATGCGGTACCGACTTCCATTGTCACGTCATGTCACGTCATTAGTCCACTCAGGAACTATTGGAACCATCGCTCGTTACTGAGAATCTCAAGTAACTCCCCGTCGGGCCTACGATGTTCACCCGTCGCTTTAAGTCCTCAGGCATCGCCTCATATTTTCGAGGCACACGACGTTAAGGATTGCTTTAAGTCTCCAAAGGAGCCCACAATCGTCTATACCCATCGCTTTAAGTCCTCAGGCATCGCCTCATATTTTCGAGGCACACGATGGTATAGCATATTCCCTCAGGAATCAAACCGTCTCTCAGGACATTTCCACAATGCACATTATGATGCTTGGCATACAATGACTCATGACACTCACATTGCATCCATGCACACATTCACAATTATGCATATATCATCAAATACCACACTTAGCATTTTCTTGCCTTACGGCCACAAATCATCATCACAACAGCACATAAGTCATTCCACATTCGAAGCAACGCCATAAAGCATAACACAAGTCAAATACGCACCATTAAAACGACAAAAGTCGACCATTGACACTATTCACATTCACCGACAAAATAAAATCGGCTAACAAATTCTAAACCATCATAATAAGAAAGTACAGCTCAATGGCTTTCCAACGCATCAAACCACGCCTCAAACCGAATCACAGATCAAAAGTTATGCAGAAAACAAAATTACACGAACAGCACTGTTCGCTGGGCGAACCTCCCTCGCGAGCATTCGCTAGCTCCTTCGCTAGGCAAATGTTCCAGCGAACCACCTGTTAGCTAAAAACAGACACAAAGTTCGCTAGGCGAACACTTGGCGAACCAAGTCAGAACCAAAAACACCCAAAGTTCGCTAGGCGAACACTCTAGCGAACCTTCGCTCGTGCCTTCGCTAGGCGAATACCCGTAGCGAACCTTCGCTACCCTTCGCTGAATTGTTCGCTAGGCGAACCCGCGAAAATCTCACTCGCTGCCACCTTCGCCCCAGGTTCGCTAGGCGAACCAAGGAAAACCCAACATTTTCTGCGCTGTTTGAAACCCCAAAAGTGATATTTTCCAACCCAACCCATTTCCAAATCAACATATTTCAATCAAAACCTATTCTAATCATGTCAACAAGCAAACTACCACATTTACATCGATTTCCAATCGTTAAACCATCGATTCCCACAATCCGACCTAAAATCAAAAGCTATAAAACACCTCCACAACACACACATTCACATACATAACCATACACAAGTATAATATAATCGAGTTTCGCACCCTTACCCGATTTAATTCGATTCTAGGAATTGATCTTGATGATTTTCACACTTTTTTCCAATTTTCTCTCTTCTCCTCTTTTCTTCTCTTTTCCCTTCTTTCTTCTTTCTTTCTCTCTATTTTCTCTCTTTCCAATTCTATCTTACTAACTTAATGAAAAATATTATAAAATGACCAAAATACTCTCACACTCAAATTTCTCGCAAACGATCCCAAAACGCGATAAAATATATTCACGACTAAAAATAACACATTTTCACACAAAAGTTGAAATTACAATAAAATAATAATAAAATAATCCAAAAAGACTCAATAAAATAAAATTGGCAAAAACTGGGGCGTTACAATTCTCCCCCACTTAGAAATTATCGTCCTCGAAAATCTTACCTGATACAAACATCTCTGGATACGACTCCCGCATCCTACTTTCCAATTCCCACGTCAAATTACCCTCAGCAACGCCTCCCCACGCCACTTTCACAAGTGCAATCTCTTTACCCCTCAACCGCTTCACCTCGCGATCCAAAATACCAACCGGTAATGCCTCGACCGTAAGGTTATCCCTTACCTCAACCTCGTCCATCGGAATCACATGTGAAGGGTCCGGAACATACTTCCGAAGCTGTGAAACATGAAAAACATCATGCAAATTCGACAGATTCGGCGGTAACGCCACACGATACGCTACAACACCAACTCTCGCAGATATCTGGTAAGGACCAATAAATCGAGAAGTAAGCTTCTTAGATTTCAAAGCACGACCAACACCCGTTACCGGCGTAACCCTCAGAAATACGTGATCACCCTCTTGAAACTCAAGATCCTTCCGTCTCCGATCATGATAATTCCTTTGTCTATCCTGAGAAGCCTTCATTTTCTCACGAATAAACTTTACCTTTTCCGTCGTCTGTTGCACTAATTCCGGTCCAACCACAGAACTCTCACCAGTTTCGTGCCAACACAACGGCGTTTTACATCTTCGTCCATACAAAGCCTCAAAAGGTGCCATTCCGATACTAGAATGGAAACTGTTATTATACGTGAACTCAATCAATGCAAGATAACTGTCCCACGCACCACCTTGCTCCAAAACACACGACCTCAACAAATCCTCCAAAGACTGAATCGTTCTTTCGGTCTGACCATCTGTCTGCGGATGATAAGCCGAACTCAACCTCAATCTAGAACCCAAAGCCTTCTGTAAACTTTCCCAAAATCTAGATGTAAACCTAGGATCTCGATCAGAAACAATACTTAAAGGAACCCCATGCAATTTCACCACCACACTGATATAGATCTCAGCTAACCGTTCCAAAGAAAAACTGATGTCAATCGGAATAAAATGTGCCGATTTAGTCAGCCTGTCCACAATCACCCAAATAGCATTATGCCCACGCTGAGTGTTCGGTAATCCCGTCACAAAATCCATCGAAATGCTATCCCACTTCCACTCAGGAATATCCAACGGTTGCACCAAACCACTAGGTCTCAAATGTTCCACTTTCGATTTCTGACAAGTCAAACAAGCATACACAAACTGAGCCACATCCCTTTTCAAACCAGACCACCAGAAAATCTTCTTCAAATCTTGGTACATCTTATTCGCACCCGGATGCATACTTAAATTACTCCGGTGTCCTTCCTCCAAAATCATTCTTTTCAACTCCGCATCATCAGGAATACAAATACGACAACGGAATCTCAAAACACCAAAATTATCAACCTTGAAATCCACATTCTCATTCCTCATCAAATCAACGAATTTCAAATCCAGCTTTTGTTTCTCACTAACCGACAACAAAAATTCATTCGTAACTTTCAACATTCCAAGCCTCACACTAACCGAAGTCACTTCACATATCAAACTCAAATCTCTAAACGATTCCAAAAGTTCCAACTCTTTCACCATCAATGCGGACATATGCAACGATTTCCGGCTCAATGCATCGGCTACCACATTAGCTTTACCAGGATGGTAATTCAAGCCAAAGTCGTAATCTTTCAAGAATTCCAACCATCTCCGCTGTCTCATGTTCAACTCTTTCTGATCAAATAAATATTTCAAGCTTTTATGATCACTAAAGACTTCGAACCTTGCACCATAGAGATAGTGCCTCCAAATCTTTAACACAAAAACCACAGCCGCTAACTCAAGATCATGAGTAGGATAGTTTTTCTCATGAACTCTTAGCTGCCTTGAAGCATAAGCTACCACTTTACCTTCCTGCATCAGTACACCACCCAAACCAATTAAAGAAGCATCGCAATACACAACAAATGGTTCATTAGGATTAGGTAAAATCAGAATAGGAGCTGTCGTTAATCTCCTCTTCAGCTCACAAAAACTTTCTTCACATTGAATATCCCAAATGAATGTTTTGCCCTTACAAGTCAACTGCGTCAAAGGAAGAGCAAGCTTAGAAAAACCTCCAATGAACCTCCGGTAATAACCAGCCAAACCCAAAAAGCTTCGAATTTCAGTAACGGATCTAGGAGCCTCCCATTGTAGAACTGCTTCTACTTTAGATGGATCCACAGCAATACCATTACCTGAAATTACGTGCCCAAGAAAACTCACCTCAGACAACCAGAATTCACACTTGGACAATTTGGCAAAAAGCTTCCTTTCCTTCAAAACCTGCAAAACAATACGCAAATGCTCTGCATGCTCCTCACGAGACTTAGAATAGATTAAAATATCATCAATAAACACCACCACAAAACGATGCAATTGCTCGTGGAAAATACGATTCATGTATTCCATAAACACACCAGGCGCATTAGAAACCCCGAACGGCATCACCGAATATTCATAATGACCGTAACGTGTTCTAAAGGCCGTCTTTTGAATATCCTCTTCTTTCACTCTTATCTGATGGTACCCCGATCTCAAATCAATCTTACTAAATACACAAGCACCAACCAACTGATCCATCAGATCATCAATCCTTGGAAGCGGATATTTGTTCTTAATCGTCACTTTGTTCAACTGGCGATAATAAATACATAATCGCATACTCCCATCCTTCTTTTTCACCAACAAAACTGGAGCACCCCAAGGAGAAACACTTGGCCTCACGAACCTCTTTTCCAACAACTCATTCAACTGCCTTTTCAACTCCACCAATTCAGATGCCGACATTCTATAAGGTGCCATAGAAACAGGTCTAGTACCAGGAACTAGATCAATCGAAAATTCAACCTCTCTCTCTGGCGGCACGTCTGAAATATCATCAGGAAACACCTCAGGAAATTCGCACACAACAGGAAACACATCAAGAAAAACTTGACTATCCACAGTCAATGAAGCAAACAAACCAAACAACTGAGCTTCATCCGCTAAAAGTCTCTTCAACTCTTTAGTAGACAAGAAACTCGAGTCTTCATCTTCCTCAAGAGAAGGAAACCTTACAAGCTTATGATAACAATCAATGTGCACCCGATTGAATTGCAACCAATTCATTCCCAACACCACATCTAAACCTTCCAATGGCAAACACACCAAATCCATCGCAAAGTCTTTACCATAAATGGTCAAAGGACAACTCTAACACACTAAAGAAGTAGTTACCGACCCCATCGCTGGAGTATCAATAACCATCTCACCATCCATCGAAGACAACCCAAGATTCAAACGTTCCGCGCACTCAGACGAAATAAACGAATGAGTCGCTCCAGTATCAATAATAGCAATTAGAGGCATATTATTAATAAAGCAAGTACCTCTTATCAGACGATCAGCGCTTGAAGTCTGAGTTCCTGCCAACGAAAATACTTTGCCACTAGCCTGAGCTTTCTTCTGATTCGGACACTTCGAACTAATGTGATCAGGTTCTACATAATTGTAACACTTCACCACATTCTTCCTTTTACAATCAGCTAAAACATGTCCGATACCACCACAATTAGAACACTTATTCAACTTCTTCCTACATTCATGCTGGCGATGACCCAATTCACCACATCCAAAACACCTAATAGGATTAGACATACCTCCTCCACCTGACCTTCGATCAAAAGTTCCCCTTTGTTTACCTTTATCAGCCGGTGACACATACGGACCACCACGGAACTGTTGTTTCCCTTTCCTGTCACTTACACTTTTATAGTAAGCAGAACGAGCCTTACTATCTTCATCATAAATCCTACAGCATTCCACCAAATCAGCAAACCTTCAAATCCTCTGATATCCAATAGCCTGCTTTATCTCAGGACGCAAACCACTTTCATACTTTACACACTTTGAAAATTCAGCAGTCGTTTCCGCATAATGAGGATAAAACTGCACAAGTTCCACAAACTTAGCAGTATAGTCAATAACCGACATATTACCTTGTTTTAGCTCTAGAAACTCAATCTCCTTCTTTCCTCGGACATCCTTGGGAAAATACTTCCTTAGAAACTCTCGGCTAAACACCTCCCAAGTGATCTCTTCTTCCTCCTCATCAGCTTCCAACACCTGACGAGTACTGACCCACCAGTCATCAGCCTCTTCGTGTAGCATATGAGTGCCCAGCCTCACCTTATCATCATCGTCATCACAATCCATTACCCTAAAAATCCTCTCAATCTCTTTCAACCATAACTGTGCACCATCCGGATCATGTTTCCCTTTAAAAACCGGCGGCTTATTCTTTCTGAACTCATCATTTCCTGCAGCATTCGGCGCCCCCTGCACAGCTCGTGCCATTGCTTCCATCGCAGCAGCCAAAGCAGCATCATTACGACCAGCCATATTCTGTTCGTCCAAAACAGAAACTATGGTTAAACAACAACTCGCTCAACACAACTCGCCCAATACGCCAAACACAACTACACAACTGACACGGACTGGCTCTGATACCACTTAATGTGACGCCCCCGATCTACACCCCCAATAAACACACAATTAAGGCGGTAAAAGAAAATTCGAAAATTGATCAGAGTATATTTGAAACATCATGGCATAGAAAGGGAGAATCACATCAAAGTAACCAAACATACACATAACATGCAACACCTGCTCATCTAGATATGCAACGTGGGGTAACAATCATAAAGAGGAAACTTCGTTCCTTACACCCACTTTTCAGAAATTAGAATTAAAGCGGAAAGATCTAAAATCTGAATAACACACATACATATAAACTTGGCTGTCATACATCAAGTTATAACTGTACAACCAAAATATAATCATCAGATATACAAAACAATCACAAACGGCCACCCTATGCTACCCGGAGTCACATATCAGAGCCGACCGACCAAAATAATGAAGACGCAACGCTTCACAAAAGAGTACCTCCAGCAATCTAATCTGCAACGCCTCATAGAGCATTATAAAACAGCAGAAGGGTGAGAAAAACAACCATAATATAATTGCATAAGATTATATATTAACACCGAAATGCACAAATAACATATCCTCACCACCAAAGCACACAGATAAATTATAACAACACACCGTACAATTCACACGTATCAATTACCACTGCACATCAATCATTCACAATACAATCACACATATTCCCTTTCATTAATCACATTCACAAATTCACACACAATTAATTCATGATTTATGCAATGCACATAGACCGACACAACGACTCTATGCACATGCCATGCGGTACCGACTTCCATTGTCACGTCATGTCACGTAATTAGTTCACTCAGGAACTATTGGAACCATCGCTCGTTACTGAGAATCTCAAGTAACTCCCCGTCGGGCCTACGATGTTCACCCGTCGCTTTAAGTCCTCAGGCATCGCCTCATATTTTCGAGGCACACGACGTTAAGGATTGCTTTAAGTCTCCAAAGGAGCCCACAATCGTCTATACCCATCGCTTTAAGTCCTCAGGCATCGCCTCATATTTTCGAGGCACACGATGGTATAGCATATTCCCTCAGGAATCAAACCGTCTCTCAGGACGTTTCCACAATGCACATTATGATGCTTGGCATACAATGACTCATGACACTCACATTGCATCCATGCACACATTCACAATTATGCATATATCATCAAATACCACACTTAGCATTTTCTTGCCTTACGACCACAAATCATCATCACAACAGCACATAAGTCATTCCACATTCGAAGCAACACCATAAAGCATAACACAAGTCAAATACGCACCATTAAAACGACAAAAGTCGACCATTGACACTATTCACATTCACCGACAAAATAAAACCGACTAACAAATTCTAAACCATCATAATAAGAAAGTACAACTCAATGGCTTTCCAACGCATCAAACCACGCCTCAAACCGAATCACAGATCAAAAGTTATGCAGAAAACAAAATTACACGAACAGCACTGTTCGCTGGGCGAACCTCCCTCGCGAGCATTCGCTAGCTCCTTCGCTAGGCGAATGTTCCAGCGAACCACCTGTTAGCTAAAAACAGACACAAAGTTCGCTAGGCGAACACTTGGCGAACCAAGTCAGAACCAAAAACACCCAAAGTTCGCTAGGCGAACACTCTAGCGAACCTTCGCTCGTGCCTTCGCTAGGCGAATACCCGTAGCGAACCTTCGCTACCCTTCGCTGAATTGTTCGCTAGGCGAACCCGCGAAAATCTCACTCGCTGCCACCTTCGCCCCAGGTTCGCTAGGCGAACCAAGGAAAACCCAACATTTTCTGCGCTGTTTGAAACCCCAAAAGTGATATTTTCCAACCCAACCCATTTCCAAATCAACATATTTCAATCAAAACCTATTCTAATCATGTCAACAAGCAAACTACCACCTTTACATCGATTTCCAACCGTTAAACCATCGATTCCCACAATCCGACCTAAAATGAAAAGCTATAAAACACCTCCACAACACACACATTCACATACATAACCATACACAAGTATAATATAATCGAGTTTCGCACCCTTACCCGATTTAATTCGATTCTAGGAATTGATCTTGATGATTTTCACACTTTTTTCCAATTTTCTCTCTTCTCCTCTTTTCTTCTCTTTTCCCTTCTTTCTTCTTTCTTTCTCTCTATTTTCTCTCTTTCCAATTCTATCTTACTAACTTAATGAAAAATATTATAAAATGACCAAAATACCCCCACACTCAAATTTCTCGCAAACGATCCCAAAACGCGATAAAATATATTCACGACTAAAAATAACACATTTTCACACAAAAGTTGAAATTACAATAAAATAATAATAAAATAATCCAAAAAGACTCAATAAAATAAAATTGGCAAAAACTGGGGCGTTACAATTCTCCCCCACTTAGAAATTTTCGTCCTCGAAAATCTTACCTGATACAAACATCTCTGGATACGACTCCCGCATCCTACTTTCCAATTCCCACGTCAAATTACCCTCAGCAACGCCTCCCCACGCCACTTTCACAAGTGCAATCTCTTTACCCCTCAACCGCTTCACCTCGCGATCCAAAATACCAACCGGTAATGCCTCGACCGTAAGGTTATCCCTTACCTCAACCTCGTCCATCGGAATCACATGTGAAGGGTCCGGAACATACTTCCGAAGCTGTGAAACATGAAAAACATCATGCAAATTCGACAGATTCGGCGGTAACGCCACACGATACGCTACAGCACCAACTCTCGCAGATATCTGGTAAGGACCAATAAATCGAGAAGTAAGCTTCTTAGATTTCAAAGCACGACCAACACCCGTTACCGGCGTAACCCTCAGAAATACGTGATCACCCTCTTGAAACTCAAGATCCTTCCGTCTCCGATCATGATAATTCCTTTGTCTATCCTGAGAAGCCTTCATTTTCTCACGAATAAACTTTACCTTTTCCGTCGTCTGTTGCACTAATTCCGGTCCAACCACAGAACTCTCACCAGTTTCGTGCCAACACAACGGCGTTCTACATCTTCGTCCATACAAAGCCTCAAAAGGTGCCATTCCGATACTAGAATGGAAACTGTTATTATACGTGAACTCAATCAATGCAAGATAACTGTCCCACGCACCACCTTGCTCCAAAACACACGACCTCAACAAATCCTCCAAAGACTGAATCGTTCTTTCGGTCTGACCATCTGTCTGCGGATGATAAGCCGAACTCAACCTCAATCTAGAACCCAAAGCCTTCTGTAAACTTTCCCAAAATCTAGATGTAAACCTAGGATCTCGATCAGAAACAATACTTAAAGGAACCCCATGCAATTTCACCACCACACTGATATAGATCTCAGCTAACCGTTCCAAAGAAAAACTGATGTCAATCGGAATAAAATGTGCCGATTTGGTCAGCCTGTCCACAATCACCCAAATAGCATTATGCCCACGCTGAGTGTTCGGTAATCCCGTCTCAAAATCCATCGAAATGCTATCCCACTTCCACTCAGGAATATCCAACGGTTGCAACAAACCACTAGGTCTCAAATGTTCCACTTTTGATTTCTGACAAGTCAAACAAGCATACACAAACTGAGCCACATCCCTTTTCAAACCAGACCACCAGAAAATCTTCTTCAAATCTTGGTACATCTTATTCGCACCCGGATGCATACTTAAATTACTCCGGTGTCCTTCCTCCAAAATCATTCTTTTCAACTCCGCATCATCAGGAATACAAATACGACCACGGAATCTCAAAACACCAAAATTATCAACCTTGAAATCCACATTCTCATTCCTCATCAAATCAACGAATTTCAAATCCAGCTTTTGTTTCTCACTAACCGACAACAAAAATTCATTCGTAACTTTCAACATTCCAAGCCTCACACTAACCGAAGTCACTTCACATATCAAACTCAAATCTCTAAACGATTCCAAAAGTTCCAACTCTTTCACCATCAATGCGGACATATGCAACGATTTCCGGCTCAATGCATCGGCTACCACATTAGCTTTACCAGGATGGTAATTCAAGCCAAAGTCGTAATCTTTCAAGAATTCCAACCATCTCCGCTGTCTCGTGTTCAACTCTTTCTGATCAAATAAATATTTCAAGCTTTTATGATCACTAAAGACTTCGAACCTTGCACCATAGAGATAGTGCCTCCAAATCTTTAACACAAAAACCACAGCCGCTAACTCAAAATCATGAGTAGGATAGTTTTTCTCATGAACTCTTAGCTGCCTTGAAGCATAAGCTACCACTTTACCTTCCTGCATCAGAACACCACCCAAACCAATTAAAGAAGCATCGCAATACACAACAAATGGTTCATTAGGATTAGGTAAAATCAGAATAGGAGCTGTCGTTAATCTCCTCTTCAGCTCACAAAAACTTTCTTCACATTGAATATCCCAAATGAATGTTTTGCCCTTACAAGTCAACTGCGTCAAAGGAAGAGCAAGCTTAGAAAAACCTCCAATGAACCTCCGGTAATAACCAGCCAAACCCAAAAAGCTTCGAATTTCAGTAACGGATCTAGGAGCCTCCCATTGTAGAACTGCTTCTACTTTAGATGGATCCACAGCAATACCATTACCTGGAATTACGTGCCCAAGAAAACTCACCTCAGACAACCAGAATTCACACTTGGACAATTTGGCAAAAAGCTTCCTTTCCTTCAAAACCTGCAAAACAATACGCAAATGCTCTGCATGCTCCTCACGAGACTTAGAATAGATTAAAATATCATCAATAAACACCACCACAAAACGATCCAATTGCTCGTGGAAAATACGATTCATGTATTCCATAAACACACCAGGCGCATTAGAAACCCCGAACGGCATCACCGAATATTCATAATGACCGTAACGTGTTCTAAAGGCCGTCTTCTGAATATCCTCTTCTTTCACTCTTATCTGATGGTACCCCGATCTCAAATCAATCTTACTAAATACACAAGCACCAACCAACTGATCCATCAGATCATCAATCCTTGGAAGCGGATATTTGTTCTTAATCGTCACTTTGTTCAACTGGCGATAATCAATACATAATCGCATACTCCCGTCCTTCTTTTTCACCAACAAAACTGGAGCACCCCAAGGAGAAACACTTGGCCTCACGAACCTCTTTTCCAACAACTCATTCAACTGCCTTTTCAACTCCACCAATTCAGATGCCGACATTCTATAAGGTGCCATAGAAACAGGTCTAGTACCAGGAACTAGATCAATCGAAAATTC
Organism: Lathyrus tuberosus; assembly: GCA_022829125.1. Taxonomy (NCBI): domain Eukaryota; kingdom Viridiplantae; phylum Streptophyta; class Magnoliopsida; order Fabales; family Fabaceae; genus Lathyrus; species Lathyrus tuberosus. Next base: position 1,021,051 of record JALAZF010000715.1, on the reverse strand, counting down.
AACCTCTCTCTCTGGCGGCACGTCTGAAATATCATCAGGAAACACCTCAGGAAATTCGCACACAACAGGAAACACATCAAGAAAAACTTGACTATCCACAGTCAATGAAGCAAACAAACCAAACAACTGAGCTTCATCCGCTAAAAGTCTCTTCAACTCTTTAGTAGACAAGAAACTCGAGTCTTCATCTTCCTCAAGAGAAGGAAACCTTACAAGCTTATGATAACAATCAATGTGCACCCGATTGAATTGCAACCAATTCATTCCCAACACCACATCTAAACCTTCCAATGGCAAACACACCAAATCCATCGCAAAGTCTTTACCATAAATGGTCAAAGGACAACTCAAACACACTAAAGAAGTAGTTACCGACCCCATCGCTGGAGTATCAATAACCATCTCACCATCCATCGAAGACAACCCAAGATTCAAACGTTCCGCGCACTCAGACGAAATAAACGAATGAGTCGCTCCAGTATCAATAATAGCAATTAGAGGCATATTATTAATAAAGCAAGTACCTCTTATCAGACGATCAGCGCTTGAAGTCTGAGTTCCTGCCAACGAAAATACTTTGCCACTAGCCTGAGCTTTCTTCTGATTCGGACACTTCGAACTAATGTGACCAGGTTCTCCACAATTGTAACACTTCACCACATTCTTCCTTTTACAATCAGCTAAAACATGTCCGATACCACCACAATTAGAACACTTATTCAACTTCTTCCTACATTCATGCTGGCGATGACCCAATTCACCACATCCAAAACACCTAATAGGATTAGACATACCTCCTCCACCTGACCTTCGATCAAAAGTTCCCCTTTGTTTACCTTTATCAGCCGGTGACACATACGGACCACCACAGAACTGTTGTTTCCCTTTCCTGTCACTTACACTTTTATAGTGAGCAGAACGAGCCTTACTATCTTCATCATAAATCCTACAGCATTCCACCAAATCAGCAAACCTTCAAATCCTCTGATATCCAATAGCCTGCTTTATCTCAGGACGCAAACCACTTTCATACTTTACACACTTTGAAAATTCAGCAGTCGTTTCCGCATAATGAGGATAAAACTGCACAAGTTCCACAAACTTAGCAGTATAGTCAATAACCGACATATTACCTTGTTTTAGCTCTAGAAACTCAATCTCCTTCTTTCCTCGGACATCCTCGGGAAAATACTTCCTTAGAAACTCTCGGCTAAACACCTCCTAAGTGATCTCTTCTTCCTCCTCATCAGCTTCCAACACCTGACGAGTACTGACCCACCAGTCATCAGCCTCTTCGTGTAGCATATGAGTGCCCAGCCTCACCTTATCATCATCGTCATCACAATCCATTACCCTAAAAATCCTCTCAATCTCTTTCAACCATAACTGTGCACCATCCGGATCATGTTTCCCTTTAAAAACCGGCGGCTTATTCTTTCTGAACTCATCATTTCCTGCAGCATTCAGCGCCCCCTGCACAGCTCGTGCCATTGCTTCCATCGCAGCAGCCAAAGCAGCATCATTACGACCAGCCATATTCTGTTCGTCCAAAACAGAAACTATGGTTAAACAACAACTCGCTCAACACAACTCGCCCAATACGCCAGACACAACTACACAACTGACACGGACTGGCTCAGATACCACTTAATGTGACGCCCCCGATCTACACCCCCAATAAACACGCAATTAAGGCGGTAAAAGAAAATTCGAAAATTGATCAGAGTATATTTGAAACATCATGGCATAGAAAGGGAGAATCACATCAAAGTAACCAAACATACACATAACATGCAACACCTGCTCATCTAGATATGCAACGTGGGGTAACAATCATAAAGAGGAAACTTCGTTCCTTACACCCACTTTTCAGAAATTAGAATTAAAGCGGAAAGATCTAAAATCTGAATAACACACATACATATAAACTTGGCTGTCATACATCAAGTTATAACTGTACAACCAAAATATAATCATCAGATATACAAAACAATCACAAACGGCCACCCTATGCTACCCGGAGTCACATATCAGAGCCGACCGACCAAAATAATGAAGACGCAACGCTTCACAAAAGAGTACCTCCAGCAATCTAATCTGCAACGCCTCATAGAGCGTTATAAAACAGCAGAAGGGTGAGAAAAACAACCATAATATAATTGCATAAGATTATATATTAACACCGAAATGCACAAATAACATATCCTCACCACCAAAGCACACAGATAAATTATAACAACACACCGTACAATTCACACGTATCAATTACCACTGCACATCAATCATTCACAATACAATCACACATATTCCCTTTCATTAATCACATTCACAAATTCACATACAATTAATTCATGATTTATGCAATGCACATAGACCGACACAACGACTCTATGCACATGCCATGCGGTACCGACTTCCATTGTCACGTCATGTCACGTCATTAGTCCACTCAGGAACTATTGGAACCATCGCTCGTTATTGAGAATCTCAAGTAACTCCCCGTCGGGCCTACGATGTTCACCCGTCGCTTTAAGTCCTCAGGCATCGCCTCATATTTTCGAGGCACACGACGTTAAGGATTGCTTTAAGTCTCCAAAGGAGCCCACAATTGTCTATACCCATCGCTTTAAGTCCTCAGGCATCGCCTCATATTTTCGAGGCACACGATGGTATAGCATATTCCCTCAGGAATCAAACCGTCTCTCAGGACGTTTCCACAATGCACATTATGATGCTTGGCATACAATGACTCATGACACTCACATTGCATCCATGCACACATTCACAATTATGCATATATCATCAAATACCACACTTAGCATTTTCTTGCCTTACGGCCACAAATCATCATCACAACAGCACATAAGTCATTCCACATTCGAAGCAACACCATAAAGCATAACACAAGTCAAATACGCACCATTAAAACGACAAAAGTCGACCATTGACACTATTCACATTCACCGACAAAATAAAACCGACTAACAAATTCTAAACCATCATAATAAGAAAGTACAACTCAATGGCTTTCCAACGCATCAAACCACGCCTCAAACCGAATCACAGATCAAAAGTTATGCAGAAAACAAAATTACACGAACAGCACTGTTCGCTGGGCGAACCTCCCTCGCGAGCATTCGCTAGCTCCTTCGCTAGGCGAATGTTCCAGCGAACCACCTGTTAGCTAAAAACAGACACAAAGTTCGCTAGGCGAACACTTGGCGAACCAAGTCAGAACCAAAAACACCCAAAGTTCGCTAGGCGAACACTCTAGCGAACCTTCGCTCGTGCCTTCGCTAGGCGAATACCCGTAGCGAACCTTCGCTACCCTTCGCTGAATTGTTCGCTAGGCGAACCCGCGAAAATCTCACTCGCTGCCACCTTCGCCCCAGGTTCGCTAGGCGAACCAAGGAAAACCCAACATTTTCTGCGCTGTTTGAAACCCCAAAAGTGATATTTTCCAACCCAACCCATTTCCAAATCAACATATTTCAATCAAAACCTATTCTAATCATGTCAACAAGCAAACTACCACCTTTACATCGATTTCCAACCGTTAAACCATCGATTCCCACAATCCGACCTAAAATGAAAAGCTATAAAACACCTCCACAACACACACATTCACATACATAACCATACACAAGTATAATATAATCGAGTTTCGCACCCTTACCCGATTTAATTCGATTCTAGGAATTGATCTTGATGATTTTCACACTTTTTTCCAATTTTCTCTCTTCTCCTCTTTTCTTCTCTTTTCCCTTCTTTCTTCTTTCTTTCTCTCTATTTTCTCTCTTTCCAATTCTATCTTACTAACTTAATGAAAAATATTATAAAATGACCAAAATACCCCCACACTCAAATTTCTCGCAAACGATCCCAAAACGCGATAAAATATATTCACGACTAAAAATAACACATTTTCACACAAAAGTTGAAATTACAATAAAATAATAATAAAATAATCCAAAAAGACTCAATAAAATAAAATTGGCAAAAACTGGGGCGTTACAATTCTCCCCCACTTAGAAATTTTCGTCCTTGAAAATCTTACCTGATACAAACATCTCTGGATACGACTCCCGTATCCTACTTTCCAATTCCCACGTCAAATTACCCTCAGCAACGCCTCCCCACGCCACTTTCACAAGTGTAATCTCTTTACCCCTCAACCGCTTCACCTCGCGATCCAAAATACCAACCGGTAATGCCTCGACCGTAAGGTTATCCCTTACCTCAACCTCGTCCATCGGAATCACATGTGAAGGGTCCGGAACATACTTCCGAAGCTGTGAAACATGAAAAACATCATGCAAATTCGACAGATTCGGCGGTAACGCCACACGATACGCTACAGCACCAACTCTCGCAGATATCTGGTAAGGACCAATAAATCGAGAAGTAAGCTTCTTAGATTTCAAAGCACGACCAACACCCGTTACCGGCGTAACCCTCAGAAATACGTGATCACCCTCTTGAAACTCAAGATCCTTCCGTCTCCGATCATGATAATTCCTTTGTCTATCCTGAGAAGCCTTCATTTTCTCACGAATAAACTTTACCTTTTCCGTCGTCTGTTGCACTAATTCCGGTCCAACCACAGAACTCTCACCAATTTCGTGCCAACACAACGGCGTTCTACATCTTCGTCCATACAAAGCCTCAAAAGGTGCCATTCCGATACTAGAATGGAAACTGTTATTATACGTGAACTCAATCAATGCAAGATAACTGTCCCACGCACCACCTTGCTCCAAAACACACGACCTCAACAAATCCTCCAAAGACTGAATCGTTCTTTCGGTCTGACCATCTGTCTGCGGATGATAAGCCGAACTCAACCTCAATCTAGAACCCAAAGCCTTCTGTAAACTTTCCCAAAATCTAGATGTAAACCTAGGATCTCGATCAGAAACAATACTTAAAGGAACCCCATGCAATTTCACCACCACACTGATATAGATCTCAGCTAACCGTTCCAAAGAAAAACTGATGTCAATCGGAATAAAATGTGCCGATTTAGTCAGCCTGTCCACAATCACCCAAATAGCATTATGCCCACGCTGAGTGTTCGGTAATCCCGTCACAAAATCCATCGAAATGCTATCCCACTTCCACTCAGGAATATCCAACGGTTGCAACAAACCACTAGGTCTCAAATGTTCCACTTTTGATTTCTGACAAGTCAAACAAGCATACACAAACTGAGCCACATCCCTTTTCAAACCAGACCACCAGAAAATCTTCTTCAAATCTTGGTACATCTTATTCGCACCCTGATGCATACTTAAATTACTCCGGTGTCCTTCCTCCAAAATCATTCTTTTCAACTCCGCATCATCAGGAATACAAATACGACCACGGAATCTCAAAACACCAAAATTATCAACCTTGAAATCCACATTCTCATTCCTCATCAAATCAACGAATTTCAAATCCAGCTTTTGTTTCTCACTAACCGACAACAAAAATTCATTCGTAACTTTCAACATTCCAAGCCTCACACTAACCGAAGTCACTTCACATATCAAACTCAAATCTCTAAACGATTCCAAAAGTTCCAACTCTTTCACCATCAATGCGGACATATGCAATGATTTCCGGCTCAATGCATCGGCTACCACATTAGCTTTACCAGGATGGTAATTCAAGCCAAAGTCGTAATCTTTCAAGAATTCCAACCATCTCCGCTGTCTCATGTTCAACTCTTTCTGATCAAATAAATATTTCAAGCTTTTATGATCACTAAAGACTTCGAACCTTGCACCATAGAGATAGTGCCTCCAAATCTTTAACACAAAAACCACAGCCGCTAACTTAAGATCATGAGTAGGATAGTTTTTCTCATGAACTCTTAGCTGCCTTGAAGCATAAGCTACCACTTTACCTTCCTGCATCAGAACACCACCCAAACCAATTAAAGAAGCATCGCAATACACAACAAATGGTTCATTAGGATTAGGTAAAATCAGAATAGGAGCTGTCGTTAATCTCCTCTTCAGCTCACAAAAACTTTCTTCACATTGAATATCCCAAATGAATGTTTTGCCCTTACAAGTCAACTGCGTCAAAGGAAGAGCAAGCTTAGAAAAACCTCCAATGAACCTCCGGTAATAACCAGCCAAACCCAAAAAGCTTCGAATTTCAGTAACGGATCTAGGAGCCTCCCATTGTAGAACTGCTTCTACTTTAGATGGATCCACAGCAATACCATTACCTGAAATTACGTGCCCAAGAAAACTCACCTCAGACAACCAGAATTCACACTTGGACAATTTGGCAAAAAGCTTCCTTTCCTTCAAAACCTGCAAAACAATACGCAAATGCTCTGCATGCTCCTCACGAGACTTAGAATAGATTAAAATATCATCAATAAACACCACCACAAAACGATCCAATTGCTCGTGGAAAATACGATTCATGTATTCCATAAACACACCAGGCGCATTAGAAACCCCGAACGGCATCACCGAATATTCATAATGACCGTAACGTGTTCTAAAGGCCGTCTTCTGAATATCCTCTTCTTTCACTCTTATCTGATGGTACCCCGATCTCAAATCAATCTTACTAAATACACAAGCACCAACCAACTGATCCATCAGATCATCAATCCTTGGAAGCGGATATTTGTTCTTAATCGTCACTTTGTTCAACTGGCGATAATCAATACATAATCGCATACTCCCATCCTTCTTTTTCACCAACAAAACTGGAGCACCCCAAGGAGAAACACTTGGCCTCACGAACCTCTTTTCCAACAAATCATTCAACTGCCTTTTCAACTCCACCAATTCAGATGCCGACATTCTATAAGGTGCCATAGAAACAGGTCTAGTACCAGGAACTAGATCAATCGAAAATTCAACCTCTCTCTCTGGCGGCACGTCTGAAATATCATCAGGAAACACCTCAGGAAATTCGCACACAACAGTAAACACATCAAGAAAAACTTGACTATCCACAGTCAATGAAGCAAACAAACCAAACAACTGAGCTTCATCCGCTAAAAGTCTCTTCAACTCTTTAGTAGACAAGAAACTCGAGTCTTCATCTTCCTCAAGAGAAGGAAACCTTACAAGCTTATGATAACAATCAATGTGCACCCGATTGAATTGCAACCAATTCATTCCCAACACCACATCTAAACCTTCCAATGGCAAACACACCAAATCCATCGCAAAGTCTTTACCATAAATGGTCAAAGGACAACTCAAACACACTAAAGAAGTAGTTACCGACCCCATCGCTGGAGTATCAATAACCATCTCACCATCCATCGAAGACAACCCAAGATTCAAACGTTCCGCGCACTCAGACGAAATAAACGAATGAGTCGCTCCAGTATCAATAATAGCAATTAGAGGCATATTATTAATAAAGCAAGTACCTCTTATCAGACGATCAGCGCTTGAAGTCTGAGTTCCTGCCAACGAAAATACTTTGCCACTAGCCTGAGCTTTCTTCTGATTCGGACACTTCGAACTAATGTGACCAGGTTCTCCACAATTGTAACACTTCACCACATTCTTCCTTTTACAATCAGCTAAAACATGTCCGATACCACCACAATTAGAACACTTATTCAACTTCTTCCTACATTCATGCTGGCGATGACCCAATTCACCACATCCAAAACACCTAATAGGATTAGACATACCTCCTCCACCTGACCTTCGATCAAAAGTTCCCCTTTGTTTACCTTTATCAGCCGGTGACACATACGGACCACCACAGAACTGTTGTTTCCCTTTCCTGTCACTTACACTTTTATAGTGAGCAGAACGAGCCTTACTATCTTCATCATAAATCCTACAGCATTCCACCAAATCAGCAAACCTTCAAATCCTCTGATATCCAATAGCCTGCTTTATCTCAGGACGCAAACCACTTTCATACTTTACACACTTTGAAAATTCAGCAGTCGTTTCCGCATAATGAGGATAAAACTGCACAAGTTCCACAAACTTAGCAGTATAGTCAATAACCGACATATTACCTTGTTTTAGCTCTAGAAACTCAATCTCCTTCTTTCCTCGGACATCCTCGGGAAAATACTTCCTTAGAAACTCTCGGCTAAACACCTCCTAAGTGATCTCTTCTTCCTCCTCATCAGCTTCCAACACCTGACGAGTACTGACCCACCAGTCATCAGCCTCTTCGTGTAGCATATGAGTGCCCAGCCTCACCTTATCATCATCGTCATCACAATCCATTACCCTAAAAATCCTCTCAATCTCTTTCAACCATAACTGTGCACCATCCGGATCATGTTTCCCTTTAAAAACCGGCGGCTTATTCTTTCTGAACTCATCATTTCCTGCAGCATTCGGCGCCCCCTGCACAGCTCGTGCCATTGCTTCCATCGCAGCAGCCAAAGCAGCATCATTACGACCAGCCATATTCTGTTCGTCCAAAACAGAAACTATGGTTAAACAACAACTCGCTCAACACAACTCGCCCAATACGCCAGACACAACTACACAACTGACACGGACTGGCTCTGATACCACTTAATGTGACGCCCCCGATCTACACCCCCAATAAACACGCAATTAAGGCGGTAAAAGAAAATTCGAAAATTGATCAGAGTATATTTGAAACATCATGGCATAGAAAGGGAGAATCACATCAAAGTAACCAAACATACACATAACATGCAACACCTGCTCATCTAGATATGCAACGTGGGGTAACAATCATAAAGAGGAAACTTCGTTCCTTACACCCACTTTTCAGAAATTAGAATTAAAGCGGAAAGATCTAAAATCTGAATAACACACATACATATAAACTTGGCTGTCATACATCAAGTTATAACTGTACAACCAAAATATAATCATCAGATATACAAAACAATCACAAACGGCCACCCTATGCTACCCGGAGTCACATATCAGAGCCGACCGACCAAAATAATGAAGACGCAACGCTTCACAAAAGAGTACCTCCAGCAATCTAATCTGCAACGCCTCATAGAGCGTTATAAAACAGCAGAAGGGTGAGAAAAACAACCATAATATAATTGCATAAGATTATATATTAACACCGAAATGCACAAATAACATATCCTCACCACCAAAGCACACAGATAAATTATAACAACACACCGTACAATTCACACGTATCAATTACCACTGCACATCAATCATTCACAATACAATCACACATATTCCCTTTCATTAATCACATTCACAAATTCACACACAATTAATTCATGATTTATGCAATGCACATAGACCGACACAACGACTCTATGCACATGCCATGCGGTACCGACTTCCATTGTCACGTCATGTCACGTCATTAGTCCACTCAGGAACTATTGGAACCATCGCTCGTTACTGAGAATCTCAAGTAACTCCCCGTCGGGCCTACGATGTTCACCCGTCGCTTTAAGTCCTCAGGCATCGCCTCATATTTTCGAGGCACACGACGTTAAGGATTGCTTTAAGTCTCCAAAGGAGCCCACAATCGTCTATACCCATCGCTTTAAGTCCTCAGGCATCGCCTCATATTTTCGAGGCACACGATGGTATAGCATATTCCCTCAGGAATCAAACCGTCTCTCAGGACGTTTCCACAATGCACATTATGATGCTTGGCATACAATGACTCATGACACTCACATTGCATCCATGCACACATTCACAATTATGCATATATCATCAAATACCACACTTAGCATTTTCTTGCCTTACGGCCACAAATCATCATCACAACAGCACATAAGTCATTCCACATTCGAAGCAACACCATAAAGCATAACACAAGTCAAATACGCACCATTAAAACGACAAAAGTCGACCATTGACACTATTCACATTCACCGACAAAATAAAATCGGCTAACAAATTCTAAACCATCATAATAAGAAAGTACAGCTCAATGGCTTTCCAACGCATCAAACCACGCCTCAAACCGAATCACAGATCAAAAGTTATGCAGAAAACAAAATTACACGAACAGCACTGTTCGCTGGGCGAACCTCCCTCGCGAGCATTCGCTAGCTCCTTCGCTAGGCGAATGTTCCAGCGAACCACCTGTTAGCTAAAAACAGACACAAAGTTCGCTAGGCGAACACTTGGCGAACCAAGTCAGAACCAAAAACACCCAAAGTTCGCTAGGCGAACACTCTAGCGAACCTTCGCTCGTGCCTTCGCTAGGCGAATACCCGTAGCGAACCTTCGCTACCCTTCGCTGAATTATTCGCTAGGCGAACCCGCGAAAATCTCACTCGCTGCCACCTTCGCCCCAGGTTCGCTAGGCGAACCAAGGAAAACCCAACATTTTCTGCGCTGTTTGAAACCCCAAAAGTGATATTTTCCAACCCAACCCATTTCCAAATCAACATATTTCAATCAAAACCTATTCTAATCATGTCAACAAGCAAACTACCACCTTTACATCGATTTCCAACCGTTAAACCATCGATTCCCACAATCCGACCTAAAATCAAAAGCTATAAAACACCTCCACAACACACACATTCACATACATAACCATACACAAGTATAATATAATCGAGTTTCGCACCCTTACCCGATTTAATTCGATTCTAGGAATTGATCTTGATGATTTTCACACTTTTTTCCAATTTTCTCTCTTCTCCTCTTTTCTTCTCTTTTCCCTTCTTTCTTCTTTCTTTCTCTCTATTTTCTCTCTTTCCAATTCTATCTTACTAACTTAATGAAAAATATTATAAAATGACCAAAATACCCCCACACTCAAATTTCTCGCAAACGATCCCAAAACGCGATAAAATATATTCACGACTAAAAATAACACATTTTCACACAAAAGTTGAAATTACAATAAAATAATAATAAAATAATCCAAAAAGACTCAATAAAATAAAATTGGCAAAAACTGGGGCGTTACATCAGCCATGTTCCTGAATTTCATACTGATAGGATTAAGTTGATCAGACTCAATACCATAAAAATAACACACAAGACCAATGGCGACACGCCGCATATGAAACGGAAAGAAAACTTATTCTATTTCATGGCTAGGTCGAGGATACGACCTGCTCTGATACCAACTATAACGCCCATATATATATACATACATCAAAGCATATATTATACATGAATTCCACTTTTGGTACTGAAATATACAATAAGTTCCTAGTAAACACATTATACATATACATGCCCAAAAAGCCTAATACAAAAACTACGACATAGTATATCTACAAGATGTTCCAAAGACAAATACTAAGAACTAGATCACTAATGATCTTAAAACTCCACAACGGAAGCAAAGCCATCAGATAAGTAAGGATAATCACACAACCTTATCCTTACCCTTCGCGGAACCTGCAGTACCTGTGATGTAAACAACAACAGTGGGGTGAGATACATCAAATCTCAGTGAGTTCCCTATCTTAAAGTCCTCTCGGCTTTACAAGGTTGTAATAAACCTAACTCAAGTCAAAAGGGAAGGGAAGTGACTTTGAGTACACACACGCTAAATATGCATTCACACTCGTGAGCCTGTTAACTCACACTAGTACCAAAGTACGTCCTGAGCCTGTTAACTCAAGAGTCTCACTAATCAATAACCGTACCAAGGCATCCCTTTTTCCCGTCCGCTTCTACATCTAGAAGGCGACCCGAGTCATGGATCCTTGTAGTTACTTGGCATACGAAATGGATTCGGGATCATCGGCCCGTACACCGTGATCCGTCACTTCACACGGCCCGTACACCGTCACAAGTCTCTTTACCCGTAGGCTCCATTCGTACTATACGCGGGAATCAAACCTGCCAAGTAATTGTGCATACGTTTCAGAGGAGGTGCTCGAGTCTCATGAAACTACACCGTAAGATAAACTGGTTATGATTATTAGACACACGCCTCGACTTTTCATGCGCGAGCGTTGTCACTACGTCATTTCACACTTTTCAACCTTGTTTATGATAATGCTCCTCACTCTACCTATTTCATAATTTAACATGCATACATATTCAACAACAATTACCCACCATTAAACGACAAAAGTCGACAAAACAACACTATTCCAAAAATACTGACATAATTAAATCGGTCAACAATCTTAAAACCATTTTAATAAGAAAATACATTTTTTTAGCTTTTCAACGATATCAAGAATGTTAAAAACGGATAAACGAGTCAAAAGTTATGGACATAACGAGAAAGGGTATCGCGAAAAACACAGATTCTGCACCCTCCTGGCCGTACGCGTACCAATACGCAAATGGGCAGATGGCTAAGAAAATGGAACCTCATACGCGTATTGCCCATATTTCTGCATGGCTATACACGTATTGCCTTAACCAATACGCGTATTGCCTTGGGTGATACGCGTATGGGCAGCGTGAAAACCATAAATTTTCCTGCATAATGGGTTTACGAAAATGCTCCATTTTCCCTTCCAATTCACTTCTAAACACTAGAAAAATACCAATTGGATACACAATAACACATATCTAACATGTATTAATCATAAGGAACATTAAAAACATGATTTTGGTGCAAAATTTCTCATTTCCTAACAATGTCAAACTAACTCTAAAACTCAATTAAACTCTACTCTAAAGCATCTAACTAGAACCCACCTGGATTACAAGATGAGGAGGTTGAAGCTGAGATGAAAAGATGAAGATTGGTTGATGATTCAAGTCCTAGAGTTCTTGAGAATTTTTCCTTTTCTTTTCCCTTTCTTTTCCTTCTCTTCCTTTTCTTTCTCCAAGTTTTCTATCTTTTCTCAAATAAGGAAAATGAAAAGAAAATAGACATAGTAACATTAATTGGTAACACTACTAATTTTCGAAATTATCTCAAATACACAAATTAATAAAACTCCAAGTTAAATAATAGGCAAAAAGACACTTTTAGTCCTTTAAGTTATTTTATGTTACCACTTAGATCCTTTACGTTTTTTTGTAACGTTTAGGTCCTTTAACTTTAAAAAGCTTTGCAAAGTTAACCTTTTTTGGAAATTCAGTTAAAAAAAGTATATGTGCCTTTGACGGTGCTGAGTTGTCAGTTAAGTGAGATGACAAGGCTTTGTGGTTAGTATTTTCACTGTTGTGTCGTTTCAGCTCCAACCCGAATTCTTTTCTCCAACCCTAATTCTCGTCTTCTCTTCTCCAAAACTAATTGTCGTCTTATCTTCTCCAACCCTAATTCTGATCTACAACATTCTCGTCTTCTCTTTTCCATCCAATCGGTTGTTGGTGAAATTTCTGACCTTCTCTGCAGAACGCATTGTATCAGGTATCGTCTTCTCTAAAATTTCTATTTTCACTGTTATGTCTGTAAGTAGATAGAAAATAGGTTACTTATGGTTTAGGTGATTTAAACAGGAACAACTTGGTTATGGATGAATTTTTTGTTGACTTTCATCATGGAGGGTATTTCGAAGGTGACAAATATATTGGGGGTGAAGTCTCAAATTGGAAATGTGATGGTGACAGGTGGAGTTACTTTGAAATATTTTGGGTTGTTAAAGAGATGAAGTATCGAGGAGTGCAAGAGATGTGGTATGACTTTGCTGGAACCCTGAAGGCGTTGGAAGATGATTTTGGGGCAATAGAAGCTTTGAATTGGTCAAAGACAATTGGAAAGGTTGACATCTTTATAGTCCACCCAGTTGAAGAACCTGATGAAATAATAGCTTTACCCATATCCCAAACTAATTGTGAGGCCCAAAATGAGGCAATAAGTGATGAAGATGTCATTGTGGATGGAGACATGATAAGAAATAAATCCAAGAAGGTGCCAAGGGGTTTGTCTGACCCTGAATATTCAAGTGAAGAACTAGAGAGTGAGGATGAGAGTGAGGATGAGGATAGAGTTAAATATCCTTCATTTATTAATCCTAAGAGATTTAATGACTATAAGTGGGTTTTGGGTAGCTTGTTTTCAACAAAAGAGGAGTTCAAGAAAGCCATTTCTAGTTATGTTGTACACAATGGAAGGGATTTAAGGTATCTTAAAAATGATAAAACTAGGGTCAGAGTTGGTTGCAAGGAAGGGTGTCCATGGGTGGCACTGTGTTCCAAATTGCCTAATGCAGATACATGGCAATTGAGAACTCTTAATGACAAACACACGTGTAACAGAGAGCACAATGTCAGAATGTATAGTTCTAAGTGGCTAGGGAAGAAATTACAAACAACTGTTAGAATAAATCCCAATGTGAAACTGACATCCATATGTGAAAAGGTTCATGAAAAATGGAACACTAGTATGAGTAGGATGAAAGCATATAGGGCAAGGAAGACAGCTCTGGGTGTTGTTGAAGGGTCTTTTAGGGAGCAATTTCTCAGGTTGTATGACTATGCACATGAATTATTGAGGTCTAATCCAAATAGCAGCATCAAGTTAAATGTCCAAGCAACTGAACTACCACAAGCTGAATCTAAAGTTTCTGTTGAGAGACCATTATTACCAAGTTTTCATAGATTGTACATGTGCCTTGATGCATGCAAGAAGGCTTTTGGAGTTTGCAGGCCCATAATTGGAGTAGATGGTTATTTCTTAAAAGGTATTTATGGAGGCCAGCTTCTTGCAGCAATGGGAAGAGATCCAAATGATCAGATGTTGCCCATTGCCATTGCTGTAATTGAAGCAGAGACAAAGGATTCATGGGCATGGTTCTTTGATCTATTAGTTTGTGACTTGGGAGGGCAAGAAGTTTGCAAGCACATCTCATTTGTTTCAGATCAGCAGAAGGTTAGTTCTTCCCTTTTTATATTTGTTTCAATTAAGTCCTATATGATTTAAATTTGTATCAAATTGATCCCTCAAGACTTAAATTTGTACCAAGTAACTCCTTTATAGCTTTGCTCTTAAGTTGTTAAGTGTTTGTATCAAGTTGGTACTTCATGTTTTTAAAGTGTACCAAAGTGGTCCTTGAAGATTTAAAATTGTAACAAGTAGCTCCTTTATTGCTGCATTGCTGCATGTTATTCAAACATGTTATTGCTGCATTGCTGCATGTTATTCAAAGATGTTATTGCATTGGCCTTTATTGCTGCATTGCTGCATGTTATTCAAACAATAACAAGTGTTGTGTAACATGTCATTAGGGATTTTTGCCTGCAATAGATGAGCTATTACCAGGAGTTGATCAGAGATTTTGTGTCAGACACCTTTATAGCAACTTCAGAAAGAGATTTCCAGGTAAACAGTTGAAGGAGTTAATGTGGAAGGCAGCCAAGGCAACATATCCTCAAGCATGGGAACATGAAATGAGGGAAATGAGGAAGGTTAATGAGGAGGCATACAAACACTTGATAAAAATACCTCCTAGATATTGGAGCAAGTCCATGTTCAAGTACAATGCAAGATGTGATGTGTTGGTCAACAACATGTCTGAAACTTTTAATAGTGTTATCATTGGAGCAAGAGATAAGCCAATTGTGTCAATGTTAGAGGACATCAGAGGATATCTCATGGATAGGTGGGCCAAAAATAGAGGCAAAATTGAAGACTATGAGGAATCTGTCCTGCCAAGAATCAGTAAGATGCTTGAGAGAAGAAAGGAAATCTCTAGGTTTTTTATACCAAGGTAATTCAATCTTTTTGAGGAATCTATTTTAAATATGTGATGTTTTTAAAACTAACACTTAAAATTTGATTTATAGGTTATCAGGTGACATGATTTATGAAGTGAGACATACAAATATGGTTGGAGAAAAACACACAGTGGATCTTAGGACATTTGAGTGCTCTTGTAGAAGTTGGATGCTCACAGGCATTCCTTGCTACCATGCTATCTCTTGCATGCAACATAGATCTTTAGAACCAGCTAACTTCATTCCAGACTGCTATAGGAAATCCACTTACAAAGCTTGCTACCAACCTATAATATATCCAACAAATGGAGAAAATTTGTGGGAAGAGACACCTTATCCTGACATACTGCCACCACCTTCTAGAAGAGCACCAGGGAGGCCTAAAAGAAGAAGAAATAAAGATGCTGATGAAAAGAGAAAGGATGCAATGAATGTCTCTAGGAAGGGGCTGCCAAATAAGTGTTCCATATGCAGTCTTTCTGGGCATAACAAGGCCTCATGTCCAGGAAGACCAAGAGAGGCCCAGACTGTCAACACTAACCAATCCCAAACAACAGATCCAGTTCCAACTGTACAGTCACAAACAAGTCATCCAGTTCCAACTGTCCAGTCACAACCAACTTCAAGGGTTCGGAAAAAACAATCACAAAATACTCCAGCAACATCAGTTATGTCTCAGCCAACTCCAAGAATTCAAACAAGGCTGTCAGCATCAAGTTCAAGAATCCAAACAAGACAATCTATGTCAGTGTCACAGCTACTTGCAGTGAGAAGGCAATCTGGCACAACAACATTTAAGCCACCAACAAGTATGAGGCCAAAATTGGCTATAAGGAGGAAGACCAAATAACATTTATGTTTTGGATTTAGGACTGTTTTAGATTTCTGTTTTGGATTATGTGATGACACTTCTGTTTTGAAATTATTTTAGAATGTAATGACAATTATGTTTTGCACTTGTTTTGGGAAGTCATGACAATTGTGTTTTGTAATGACAATTGTGTTTTGTAATGACAACTGTGTTTTGAAATAGTTATGGATTATGTAATTCTCAATGCAGGAATATGTTAATGTGCACATTTGCGTTTGAAATTGGTTTTAGTTTTGTTTTAAAATGTAACAAATAGGTCCTTCAAGATTTTAATTTGTAACAATCACATCCTTCATGTTTTTAAAATGTAACAATATAGTCCCGTATGTTTTTAAGATGTTACAACTTAGTCCTCTCTGTTTTTAAAATGTAACATAGCCTTTCCCTGTTAACAATAACTGAACTTAATTGAAAACAAAACACACAGAGGCAACAATTTGACAGAATGCAACACAAAGAAGTTTCATTAAGTGCTGTTAACAAAACATACATAGCAATCACTCAACATCCCTTTCTTTGTTACAAATTACATCAACCAAAACAGAATAACACATAACACTAACAAAATAAGACCTAACAACACAATGACATATCCTAACATCTTCAACATCTTCACCATGATCTTCATAACCTCCTTAGTGTATCCCTCTTCATTATCAATGTTCTTTCTGAGCAAGTTAATTTCAACATCCTTTTCTTCACATTTGGGACATTTTGAAATAAGTGGGGCATGTAACTCTGGATTCACTTCATCACTGACATTGTGTTCATACCATTTAAAGAAATTGCAACCCACATTATAAGCTTCACTCTATATAAACCAAAACGAAAATTAATACCATAAACCAAAACCATAATTTGATAAATACTTTGACCTTCATACGTACCTCAAATAATCTACATCCCCAAAATTGCTTCCCAAAATTTCTTCCTTTTTTCTTAACGGTTCGTAGCACGGCTGACGATCCACACATACACTTCTTCTCCATTCCAGTTTGAGATACATGAGAAACGCAAGTATTAGTCTTCATATACCAACGATTTGCTGAACTACCACCTTAAGAGGCCATTGCTGCAGCGTATTAACAATTTTAGGGTTCAAGTATGTTGATTTGGGGATTTATGTCTGAAATCAATCAATACTCTAAAACGTCAGCACATTTCCCCATTCATCTAACCTAATAAGCCACCTCAGATCAATTTTTGCCACAGTGCATTTTTTAAACGGAATTTCCAAAAAAGTCTAACGTTGCAAACGGTTTTAAACTTAAAGGACCTAATCGTTACAAAAAAAACATAAAGGACCTAAGTGGTAGCATTAAATAACTTAAAGGATCCCTGATGCCTTTTTGCCTAAATAATATTAATCTAATCAATTTCCGAGTTCGTCAGTTTACTCTAATTACTTATCCAATAATTGCTCAGAGTACACCGGAACCTAGTTGATCATAATAATATTATCCAAAAATGTTCACAAAATTATGGGGTATTACATATTGGAAATCCAATTTTATTCAACAAGACAATGCAAGAGTGCACGTCAAAGACGATGATGATGAATTTCGTCAAGCGGTCACACAAGATGGATTTGATATTCATTTGATGAGTCAACCTCCAAACTCACGAGATTTAAATGTTTTAGATCTTGGAATCTTTAAAGTTATTCAATCCTTACAACATAAAGAGGCTCCTAGAACTGTTGATGAACTTATTAACGCGGTTGTGAAATCATTTGAGAATTTTTCGTCAGTGAAATCTAATCATATCTTTTTGACACTACAGTTATGCATGACCCAAATTATGAAAGCTAAAGGTTCACATAACTACAAGATTCCACACATGAAGAAGGTAATGTTAGAAAAAAATGGCCAGCTTCCTAATCAAATAAAGTGTAATCCTATGTTAGTTCAAGAAATTTTACATTATTTAGGTTGAATTTTATTTTTAAAGGAATAAATTATTTTACAAAATTTCATATATTCAAAATTTGTTGTAAAATTTATTTTTAAATGAATTTTTAAATTTTATTTTCTATATCTTAATCTATAATATAAGAAAACTTGATGTTCTGGAAAAGACATCTTTTCCCCTTTCTACTATTTTGCCACTATAGCGAGCGATTTTGGATGTGGTTGCGAAGCACTACCGCTCTTTGGTATCTACAGCTCGATTTATTTTTTATCCTATTAAAGCTGATGAAGGAAGGGAAATAGATGTCTCCAATTAACCCTGCTTGCAAACTGAGTTTGAACAGATGACTGTTGGTTTACAAATGCTACAAAGATTGTGGGTCTCTTTTAGGTTTATTTTGTTAAAAATAGTGTTCGGTCGATTGGTGGGAGGTTAAGACTGATGCTTTTCGATTGATATGTGGAGGTATGGGATTTTGGGTTTTGGATTAGTGTGCTCGCTAAGATTTTTCTTGCAATCTTATGCCTACGTATTCCCGTTTTTCCGAAACAGGGAAATTAGAGCGATCGTAGTTCCTCCTATTCTATTGGAGGAAATGGTGTTTTGGTGTCTTGTTCAAAGCCCAAGACGTGAAGCTTAAAGGTGATATATATCTTGTTCAAATCCCAAGATGTGAAGCTAAAAGTAGTTTGTATCTTGTTCAAAGCCCAAGATATGAAGCTGAAGGGTCTATTTGTATCTTGTTCAAAGCCCAAGATGTGAAGCTAAAAGGGTGTTGACATTAGGGAGAATTCGTCATCTCTAAAGAGGGGGTTGTATGTCAAAACTGTTTATAAAGGAGAATTACTTTAACCGGGATGTGTGAATCCGGCAATGCCATAATTTCCTTTATAGGAGATTTTTAACCTGAAGGAGAAGACTTTAACTCAGTGTAGAGCAGCTATCTTTCCTTAGGAATTTCTCATGCTAAAAGAGGGACAGTGGCGTGGATGTAAATAATCCAATAGGCTTGCCGCTTACAGCAATTAGATGAAGGGGAAGGAGTTGTTGATGTTTGTTTACTGTGAACGAGGCACAACTTTGATGCTAAAAGGTTGATTGGATCAACCAGTGGTTTTCTTATACAAAGCCTAAGAGGATGCTATTGGCCCACCAAGAGGGAGTTTTTATGTGTCTCGTACGAAGCCCGAGAGAGAGGCTAAAAGGGGTTGATCCTACAAGAAGATCTTTTATACTCAACAAGAGAGTGTTTTTGTATCTCGTACGAAGCCCGAGATGGAGGCTAAAGATGGTGACTCGACAAGAGAGTCCTCTATGGTATCTCGTACGAAGCCCGAGATGGAGAGGGAAATTTGTTTGGCTCAATAAGAACCTTTTTGTATCTCGTATAAAGCCCGAGATGGAGGCAGAAGGGTGATTTACTCAACGAGGGAGTCTCTTATGTGTCTCGTACAAAGCCCGAGAGAGAGGCTAAATGTTGTTTGACTCCGCTGGGGAGAATCAATGTACAAAGTCCAAGAGGAGGCTATGGCGCTGTTTCAGTTGAGTGACAGGTCCATTATGCTGATTTAAAGAGAAAATCAGTTCTTATATGAGTAATGTTGGCACTCAGGGATTTTTGATTCGAGGATCAGGGATATTTCCTGTTCTTTAAGGAAGTGGGAAATCCGAAGGGTATTGAGACTGTCCGAGTCTACGGGTTTCCTTCCTATTTAATGAAGGGGTCACTTGAGAATGTCTTTGAGACTCAAGGATATTAGACTGTCCGTGTCTAGAGTTTTATCTTTTGTACTATGCTCTGAGAAACAGTAGTAGACTCTTTGAAAGGGTTGTTCTATGAAGATGACTAAGTTCTGTTCCTATACCTCTAGGAGGTCATCGAGACAATTTGTACGAAGCCCAAGAGGAGGCTAGAGACTTTTAAGAAGCCGAGCGGTCCTTGTACGAAGCCCAAGAGGAGGCTATCATTCTCGGAGGAAGAGATCATTATACGAAGTCTAAGAGGAGGCTGTAAATACTTCTAAGAAGCCGACGGGTCCTTGTACTAAGCCCAAGAGGAGGCGGGGTTGCTTTTAGGAAGCCTGTGGGTCCTTGTACGATGCCCAAGAGGAGGCCGATGCTTTTAAGAAGCCTGTGGGTCCCCAAACCCCGAGAAATTCAAGACAGACTATTCACAAGGAATAGATCAAGCCAGGAAAGTTCGAGAATTTGGAAGAAACTCAAAGATGCCATTCACGGAGAATACATTCATCTCTGCGAGTAGAGTTTCTTGATAATTCCTAATGAGGACAGCCGAAGAGAAGACTGTATCTGGTGATCCTATTGGGGATCTAGCTGTCTATTTCTACGAATAAACGAAACGGCTTTACCTAGTTCTAGACGTAGTTGCCAGGGAAACTCTAAATATCTATACTATTATTACACAGTTGATATGAGTTTATGAAAGAAGACTTACAGCGAAACAGCCCCACAATACAGTTATATGTATATGAAAGCGGTAAATGAAAGCGTATAAACACTTACTCGGTTGTAGAGCTTCCATGCTGTTTGGTTAGTTGTTCAACAAAGAAAGATTGAAAACAACAGTATAATTCAAAATCAAAGGAGAAAGTACTTTGAAAAAGAAATATTTGGGGCTTACAGCTCAAGGAGAGGCCCAAGGTTTTATCAGTGATTGCACTATTGAATTTGTACAGAGGGACTTATACAAATGACTGTGGCCCAACAAATTATTTTCTGTACAAAGGGGTTTGGGTCTTACACTCTCTCAAGAGGCCCAGAAAGTTTTTAAAGAAAAAAAATGGGGCTTATAACACGAGGGTAGGCTCAGATGACTTTTCGTTAAAAATGGCGATCGCACCGAGGTTTTCTTTTAACGCAGAGGGACTTATACAATAAGTGAGGCCCAAAAAAGGTTTTGGTTAAAAAGGGGTTGGGTCTTACACTCTATTAGAGGCCCAAGAGTTTTGAATGGGTCTTATAGTTCAAGGAGAGGCCCAGATGGTTTATTTTTAAACTGGTGACGATCGTGCCGAATTTAAAAATGTACAGAGGGACTTATACAATAAGTGAGGCCCAAAATATTTCTATACAAGTGGGTTGGGTTTTACACTCTAATAGAGGCCCAAAAAGAGTTTGAAAATGATTTGTGAGGGTTGAATTAATCAAAAACCCTAATTTATTTCCAAAATGTATTTTAATTGAATAAAAATTCAATTAAAATGATCAAAAATTGTTTAACATGTGGGAAACAAATTATGATCTTGGATTAATGCTTCAAAAATCAAGTATTGACCTACAAAATAATTAGAAGTCATTAATCTTTTCAAAATCAAGAGGGAAAAAATATTTTAAATGTTAAAAACAATTAAAATATTATTTCTTTGCAAAAATATCAATTATATGAAATAAATAATATTTTTGGGATTTTTTGGGAAAATAAAATATTTCAACATTTTTGTGAATTATTAAAAAAAGAATCAACTCAAAATCATTAAAACTCAGAGAGAAATTAATTTTTGAATCAATTAAATGAAAATCACAAAATTCAAATATTCAACTGTTAGAAAATGGCGCCAAGAACAAGGGCAAGAACACGCGCGTGTTCTGAGTTTCTCAGATTTGCATTTTCTATCCAATCTCACTGAATACTTAATCATATCATGCAATCCACATACCAATCAACTCGTTTCAACCTCACGATCATGTCTATGACAATTAATTTCATTTAAATTAAACATAAAACAAGAAATCATGAACAATCCTCAAGAACCCTAGATTCTGCATGAAGGCTGGGATTTTTGATACATGATTCAAACAATGTAATTAATTGAGGGGAAACATTCCATGCATGATTATGAACATATGGCCAAATTATTGTGCAGCAAAAATTGCATGGATCATAGAGTTAGAGAAGCTCATGCTTACCACTTGCAGCTGGTGATCGTGATTTGTGTTGGAGGTGTTACAAATGAGTTGTGATGATCTAAACAACTTCTCTACACCCTATGGAGTGTGTTTGAATGCTTGGACTTGATTGAAATTGGCTGGATCACTTCATGGCATCTCAACTGCAACTTGGTTAAAACCTTGAGCAATTGACTGGTGATTCTGAGAAATCAGTGTTCCAGTTATTGTTTAAGTGTTTGATCAGCTTATATGTGATGTATATGAGGTGTGTGTGTGTGTGATTGGTTTGATTGGAAAAGCTCTCAAACTCAAAACCCGATAGTGACTTGCCTTAGAAGGCAAAATTGGAGTGAAAGAAGAGATTTTGAGGAAAGCATCTATTTAATGGCTTTGGTGTACTTAAACTGATCACAATTGAGCCCTATTTATAGTAGAGCAAGTTTGTTTTGCAAGGAATAGTGAATGGCAACTGCTGAGTAGGTTTGGCCAATGTTGGCAAATGAAAATCCAAGTCTCTTCTAGCCATTGACTAGAGGTTAGGGCACAGGCTGCTGGTCCCCTTGGTCTTGGATAAGTCTTGACTGAATTCAGTTGAGAATGGCTCAGTCCATGCCACCTTGATGCTTCCATTGAATGCTCCAATCCAAAATTGGAGTCTTGTCCCTATTTTGGCAATTCTAGGTTCAACATGCTATTTCTTGTTCCAAAGACTTTGGAGGCTTGGCTCAGTGATTGTCCCCTTTAGATTCAATCCTCAGATGTGTCCAAAGTGATGACAAGGCTTAGAATTGGCTGATTTTGGCAAATCGACCAAAAGTGCAAAAATCTGCCTTGCCTTGGCAGATTTCAGCAAGGCAACTTGCCAATGTCATATCTCATGGCCCAAATTGAATTTGGTAATGTTCTTGGTCATTTTGGAAAGCCCTTACATGATACAACAATTGTTTGAACATGTTTGGTTTTGATCTCTTTTGAATCCAAGTGAAAAACCCCCTACATTTGGAAAAAAGTAAAGGCAGATTCTGACTTAGTGAAATTTTCACTAAGTGTTGGAACAAAGTGACTTTTCTTGATTTTGATCACTCCATAACTCAAAATCCATGAGGAATTTGGACATAGGTTAGTATGAAGCTTTTGTAGAGGGCAATGTGATCTACAAATCAATCTTTGAATGGGGAATAATGGCCTTGTTGTTTAGGAGTTATGGTCCTCCAAAGTTGGCACATTAGTGTCACTTTTTCCATAACTTAGAAATTTTTCTAAGTTTTTATGGTTACCCCGTTTACAAGTTATCCCACTTTCTTTGATTTTTATTGATGAATGATGATTCAAATCATACATTAACATCATTTTTGGGATAAAAATCCATTTTGGTGAAAAATCTCAAAAAGTCAAAGTTGACTTTTGTGCACAGTTGACTTTTTATCAGATGAATTCCAAACTGTGCAATTCTTCAGAAAATCATGTCCTTGACCTAAATCAAACTTGATGGACATGTTCCATGGGTGTCATAGGGTATATTGAATCATGTCTTAGGGTTTGGGAGCATGTCCTGGTCAAAAGTCAAAGTTACAGTTGACTTTCCTCGCGAAACCCTAATTGTGGTGCAGATGAAATTGAAACTTGTTGCTCAAGCTTCTTGGATCAATCCATTGTTCCAAATGGATCAATATGGCATATTGGAGATCCTCAAATCCTCTCTTGAGGTCTTGGCTCATAATGGGTCCCAAAAGTCAACTTAGGGGTGGATTAGGTCAAGAAACCCTAATTCCTGATTTTTGATGTATGCATCCCCTGAGGTCAAATTGACTTGATGCTTGGGTCCATGAGGTTCCATGAAGTATATTAGGTTATGTTTTGGATCTTTGGCCCATGCCCAGAGGAAATTTTCCATCTGGAGGCCCTGGTCGACCAAAACCCTAATTTGGTGACACTGTAGATCTTGAGACTTGATCCACCTAGAAGGGAGCAGCCTTGTGCTTAATCCTTGAAGTGGGAGTCCTTTTGATCCATTGTGGATATTTTAGAGGCTAAACAAGTTAAAGATCAAGTCATTCCTTGATTGATCCTTTGTCTAAGGCTCTGAGAGGGCTTAAAACCCTAATTTTGATTGTAGTGAATGCTCAACAACCCTTGAGGCATTTGATGAGGCATGATGGTTCATCCATATTGTGATGATGATTTGCACAATGATGGGAAATCTTAGTGGTCAAAATTTGGGGTATGACAGCCACATCCTCAAATTTAGGGTATATTTGGTCCAAAACTTACTTTTTTGAACTATTATGTCATATATTTTTAATCCAACTACATAGTTTCTTTTTTATGCCTAAAGTTGCTAGGATTGGATGAGATGATGATGTCATTTGGACCACATGTGAACAAGATTTTACTCCTTCTTTCTCTTTTAGCGTCCTTTTCCCCTATCTCTCTTCTTTCTTTCAGTCTTTCTCTCTCTCTGTCGCTATGCTTTCTCTCTTTCTCTCTTCTTCTTTTGACTGTGTCTCTCTCTGACTTCTCTCTTTATCTCTCTTCTTCCTTCTTCCCCGTCTTCTTACTTCTTCCCCGTCTTCTTCCCATTCATTCTTCCTTCTTCCTCGTCGTCTTCGTATCTCTGCGGTTTTGGAAATCGCGTTTGTAGAATCTTGAAGGTTTTCTAAATTCGTATTGGTTTGGTTAGAAATTTTTGAATTGTTTTGTAAGTATGGATCTGTTTATCCCATTAACTTTATTTGAGTGTGAAAAGTTTGTTGTTCTATTTTTTTTTTGTAGATCCAGATCTGTTGCAGGTATATAGAAGAGGATTTAGCAAAGTTTGTTGTTCTATTTTATACTGGTAGATCCCTCTATATGATTTTTGAATATTTCCATTTTTATGTTTTGTAAGTTGGACTCATTTTTTATGACATTTTTTGGGGTTTCTTCACCCCAGTCATTGTTAGGGTTGGAAAATCATTTGATGCTCCAATAAAGGTTAAGATGTCGGTTTATTAAAATGATATTTGTTTCTTTCATCTTGATATGAACTTTAAAATTATATGCTATTACTATTTGTTCATATTATTGATTGTTTCAATAATTTTGCAACTTTTGTTCCCCACATCTGATTCTGTAAGGCCATTATCGATTCTTGGACTTGGTGATAGTGTTATCCCTGGTAAGGTGAATCTTTTATAAACTTTTCAAATATCGATTACAAACCAGCTGTGATTAATAATATCACATACATAAATTTCTTGATCATCTAATGATGTTACCCTACCTTTATATTACATATGGATATGGAAAGGGGGATATTGGACAACTCTTCATTGCTGGCTTTAGGTGTTCAAAGTTATTTGGAACACTTGTGTGATAAACAAGGTGTGTCCTCAATGTGATTAAGCCCCTTAGAAAAATTTGGGGTGCCACCATCAGAATTGGATACATGATCTGCATACCTATTATTGGATGTACCTATTATTAGACCACGACAAGGTTTTAGGCGTCATATAGCAGCATGACCGAGTTGTTGTTTGCCTTAAAGTTGGCGACTCGTCAGTTGTGAGTCGAGTTGTTGATTTCTATACTCAGTAGACACATTACTGAGTGGTTTCCCTCATTTTGCTAATTTGAGTCACGTAACTGATTGGACAGGTTGCTGGAGATGATGATTGATGATGCACATACGTTTTGGGAAGATGGATGCTTCAGGAGAGGGTTTAGCAAAGTCGTGCAACAAATATGGTACTCATGATGCTCCTGTTATCTTTCTAGAATTTGTGTTCTGATTCTGAAATGAGTGATATTAAAGATGAGGTTGTAAACCATTTCTATGTGATTGCCTACGAAATCACATCCCTTCCGAAGTTTCTTCTGGAGCAACATTATGTTTGATACTTTAAATACATGTATGTTTTTTTAAGCTTTTGTTTTGAGATGTTTGGATTATTTATGCTTGGATTCTTTCATAGCTCACTCATCCTCAATTTTCTCAACCTCTTTCCATAGGGTTTCTACCTTTTCACCACAATTTTTAAAATTCCTAGATGTACAACCCTCGATTTGGTACGATTTTTTAAAATAATGAATTTCTGAGTTTTTCAGGTATGCAACCGATTTTGGCATGTTTCGCTTCTGCATAGCTGATGGTGAACATTATTGGCAAGAAGTATTTGTCAATGTTGTGATTTTTATTTATATAAACACTTTTTGTTACTATAAACACCTTTTGTTCTTATATGAATACTGCAGTAATGGGTCCCTATATGATGCACTCCACTCAGATGATGAATTCAAAGCAACATTATCATGGAATACTCGCATTCGGATGACATTTGGTGCAGCTAGAGCCTTAGAGTAAGTAAAGTAATAGTTGCTGTAAATAAAAACTTACTCAAGCTTTTTAATTTGTAGTTTATAGTAATGGGTTCAAGGTTTCACTTTCAAAGAATGTCTTTTATCAAAATTATGTACAAGTGTGTCTCTTGTGATTCAAAGAAGTCTTTCTTTATAATCTATGGTTGGTGAATTATGTTGATTTTTCACCTTGTGGGTGTTTGAGTGCAGTTTGAGGCTGGAAGCAGAGTCTAAAGGATTTAGGGTTGATGATACATGGTTGGTGTTGTTACAGCTCCTATTGAGGCTTCTGCTTTAGTCATTCAACCAAAGGTATTGTTTCGGTCTCTTCATATGCTTCTTGGGCTCTCATTTTGTTTAGTTTCCTCTGGCAAAGGCATTTTCAGGTCAAATCAATGATTACTGAATTGAGAGAAAGATTTTAATCACTTTCAATGAAATCATACCGATATCGGCTTCAGAGGTAAGCATGTTGCGTATAATATAGTTGTTCTTTATAATTCTTAAAATGATTATACACCTAAATGACTATACGGGCCATATTCCCAATACCAGATCATGTCTAAACTAATTTGCCCTGGTGGGGACTGTCATGTGGACTGTCATGAGAAGGCAAATGAAACAAGTCACAGAATGATATCATGCTACTGCTTTGAGGAATGAAGGTCAGGAAAAGAAAAAAAATAGTTTTGGTATTTTTTTTGGATAAAGAAAAGACTTGATATTAGATTGACAATTGCAATGCAAATAGTTT
This sequence comes from Lathyrus tuberosus, assembly GCA_022829125.1. Taxonomy (NCBI): domain Eukaryota; kingdom Viridiplantae; phylum Streptophyta; class Magnoliopsida; order Fabales; family Fabaceae; genus Lathyrus; species Lathyrus tuberosus. Next base: position 993,714 of record JALAZF010000715.1, on the reverse strand, counting down.
TAGGAGTATTTATGAAAAAATTAATGGTGTTGGTGTTATATATTAATTCATTCTCATATGCAGGCAATGCTAAGTTATACAGTAAGGTCGGAGTACCCTTTGTGATGGGAACCACCGGTGGAGATAGGGATTTGTTGCATAAGACACCTGAAGATGCAAAGAATTATGATGTTATATCCCCACAAATAGGAATGCAGGTAAATCATAATTCTGAAAACCTTGATCAATTTTGTGTTCATTATGTCTTTTACACTCATGTAGTGTGTCATCCTTACGCTTCCATACTCTTTCCCCTAGGTTGTTGCTTTTCTTGCAGCTATGGAAATTATGGCAGAGCAATTTCCTGGAGCCTTTTCTGGGTATTCCTTACAGGTTTCTCTTACCTTTTTCTTACCTTTTGTTGTATTTACACTTTGGGACATATTTGTCTGCCAATGACATAACCCAAAGTTAATGTGGCTACTGCTATAGTGGTCAATGTTGCTTATGGAGTAAGCAACAGTCTTATTTATTGTTACGGGTTATGTAGAAACAAGCTTATAGGAATATACTCCCTATTCCTGTTCTAATATCCCATGAATTGAGAATTTTGAGATTCTTAATTTGTACTTATATAGATATCCAATATTCAAATTTTATTTATGCCTCTGAAATCTATTTACCACTTCTAATGTAAATAGGTTTTGGGCCCATAATAACTATATACAATGTTTTGCTTCCCAATACCCCATATTAAATAATAATGTATTTAAAAATAAATGATAAACTTGACCATTACTATTCAATAACCAACAATGGTTATTGAACTACCCAACCAATAATGACAGCCCAACTAAAACTTTTAGAATCTCAATGTAAACAGAAGACGAAAAATAAAATAAACCATTATACAAACGTTTTCTTCTTCTTTTTATCACACAACCAGCAACATTGAAGAAGGAAAACCAACATGAGTTCCAATGATGCTGTCCATACCCAACAAAGTTCAAATGTTCAACAACCAACTTCAGATGTTCAACGACCAACTTCTGATGTTCAACAACCAGTTCAGGCCCAACAAGTCCAGGCCGAGGAAGTTGTCCAGAGCCTACAATCAGACGCAGTTCAAAGAAGACGGACCAGGAGGAGAATTAACAGATCAAGAAGGATACAGAAGAAACGTACGTTCGATTCAGATGATGAAGACTTAGCACCATTCGATTGGAGCAACTTCATGTCATTCAGGGCCTTTAGATTTGACTATTAGGAGTTTTACTTGTCTTAATCTTGTAACTTTCGCTTATGAATCGAGCACTTTGAATGATATAGACTTCAATTTATTTGAATGAAATTATCGTTGATTTTATGATTTCCATTTGTGTGTTACATAGAATGGTAGTTCATATATGTTATAGTTATACTGAATTAACTACCTTCTGCAATTTATTATTTGATTATCATGGACATCTCTCCTGGAATTTATTCAGTACATTCTGCAATTTATGATATGTATGTATGTGGTACTTGTAGAGGAGCAGTTGTGGCAATTGCCAAACCTGAAATTGTACGTGTTTGGCACCGAGTACCTTAAATCATTTCTGTTTTATTTATTTCTTAGATTGCTTTGAGGCTTGCTGTGACAACTTCCATTTATATCATGTCTACTGCTGAGTTTCCTTGGCAGATTCAAGTTTCATATGGTGCAGGGTTGGAATTTACTTTGTTGGCATGTCATTTGAATCAAACACATTCTTGTCTTAACTTTTGTTTTTCCTATGTTAATTTCATTTTTAATTAGTTCTGATTGAATTTGTGTTGGTTTTTGTATGGTTGTCATTGCTTCTGATTTGAATTGGAGTATAGTTTAAGGTTGTTACTGCAACATGAGTTTTGGAGAGAGGGAATGTGGAAAAGCAGTGTCTCGTGGAAAAGAATTGATGAGACTGGAGATCCCAGATTGGAGTACAATTGATGAGGATCTTCTGGTTGAAACCAAATTGTTGTTTATTGGTTCTATAATATTTACAATTTTTGAAAAGGATGAATATGCCTTCAATATTCACAAAGCTATGTATGGTGTATTTCTCAGTCATGAGAAATCTGAATATTAGATTCAAACTTTGAATAATTATTGTTTTCCATTTTCAATAATTATATTGTTTTCCATTTTCAAACCCGTGCTTGATACATATGGTTGTGTTGGAATCAGATGTCAAGTGTTTATATAGATCATGCCATTACTTAGAATATGTTTGTTTCAAAAATTTTGGTAATTATTAAATTTAAAAAAATCAACAATTGAATATTTTTATATTATCTTAACAATTCTTCATACAAATACAAAATTGTATAGAAATTTGATAGCATTAGCTCTAGAATTTTATAATCAATATATTAATTAAATTGTATAACATATTTTTCAATAAACTTGATACATATTTTTCAAATATTTGTATGACTAATTAGGAAAATGATATTTATTTAAAACTTTAATAAATTTTGTTTTATCTTAATATAGAAATTATATGAAAGGGGGGAAATCATATAGAAATTTTGATTCAAATATATTTATAAATATTATGAAAACAAAAATAATATTTTCATTCAAATACTTTTATAAATAATGTAAAAAATGAAATTTTGAATTTTGAAATTATAGTGTCTACCAAAAAGTAACATAAAATATACTTGAGTTTGTCAAATGAGAAAATACGACATTCATAACTGTTAAACTTTTGTTAAATATATTAAAAATATAATAATTGATAAGTAGTTTAATTAAAAAATATGCGCACTAATTAAAAATGTATCTTTTAATAAAGACAAGAAAATATTAATAATTTCAAATATTTGTGTAGTGTATATAGATATTTTTCAATTTAATTTTAATAATTAATATCTTCAAATATTTGTGTAGTCTATTTTAATTTAATTTCAATAATTAATATCTTCAAATATTTGTGTATTATATAGATATTTTTCAATTATTTGTATAGATAATTAGGAAAATAATATTTATTTAAAATTTTAATAAATTTTATTTTTTCCTAATATAGAAATTATATAAAACGGGAGAAATCAAGATATTGATCAAAATATTGAACGATAACGGGAACAATTTTACTATTGATTAAGAAATTTTTATAAATAATGTCAAAACACTTATAATATTTAAATGTGAAAAAAAATACATTGTTCATTCAAATTTTGTTATATACAAAAAAAAATACTATTGTTATAAACGGACACAACTTTAATTTTGATTCAAATTTTATTATATACGAAAAAAATACTATTGTTATAAACGGTCACAACATTAATTTTGATTCAAATTTTTTTTATATAAGATAAAATACTACTGTTATAAACGGAAACAACTATAATTTTGATTCAAATATTTTTATATAGCAAATAAATACTATTGTTATAAACGGGCACAACTTTAATTTTGATTAAAAATTTTTTATATACGAAAAAAATACTATTGTTATAATTAATTTAATTCTTTTTTTTTACAACACACAACATTTTCTTATATTTACCGATACAAATTTTGAATTTCAATCATATCTATTTTTATAATTTTACCATTTTTCTTTTTAATTTGATTAACAATTACACGTCCATAACATAAAATCCTCGAAAAGACAGACCCGTGCGAACGCACGAGTTAGTTACTAGTTTATTGTAAAATTTGTATTTATTTATTGTTTTTTATTTAATTGCATGACTAATTAAAGTACACTAGCATTATATATTCATGTTGAAACTGATACTACATTCATTAAATAAATACAGTAGTAATATAGAAAAGCAAATTAGCAAATAAATAGCATTATATAAAAAATTCATGTTGAAACTGATACTACAATCATTAAATAAATAGAAATATAATTTTTTTAATAAAAGATAGTACTAGTAGAAAACGTAACAACAAGATAGAGAGGGAGTGTATGAATATTGTAGCATGGGTTGTCTATATAAATAAGGATAGTATGGGAAGAAGCTACATAAATATTGCATTGAAATTCTAAAGAGACAATTATTTTGAGACATAAAAAAAGTTCAAATGAGACACTTTTTATGAGACGGAGAGAGTAGGAGTTAGCATAATTAATGATGTTAGTGTTAATGTTAATGATAATTAAACTGATTCAGGACAAATTTAGCGCTATGGTAAGCAATCATAATTGAACTTATGTAGAAGTCACAACTATCTGAGGTCGGTCAACAACAATTTATGTGTCATACATGTTAGAGAAATGACACAAAGACATTCTCCTAAAACAATATAACACAAGTTAAAACAAAATAAGAAGAAGATGGAGAAGGAGAGAGAGATGATCAACCACAAAGGCAAAGGGGATTATCTATCATCAATTTCAATCAAACCTCTTCATGATACCTTGTAGATAAACTTATCATCAATCCAAAGTATCAAAAATGATATGATGATCATTTAATGATAGATTTGAAATGAAAAAAGTTCAAATCATCAAGACATCAATCATGTTCTGGACTGGGCCAAGGCTGGCCCACCGTCGGGCAGGCCCAACCCATTATCACATTGGGGAGGCCCAGCAAGGCCCAACCCACCTACCTGTCGGGCATGCTTAGCTCTCTCTGTAGTCGAGCAGGCCACTGCTTAGCACAGGGAGAGATCACACGTCTTCCCCACAGACTCCACGTGTTCCCCACGCAGGGACACGTCATCAAACAACTACCCACTTCCTGAAGAACTGGTCAGCCCACCTCCTGAAGATCACGGGGCAGTTGCTCTAGGGCGAAGATCACGTGCTGGTATTCCCTACGCCATGTAAGCCCTGGAAGTTATTTGCATTTGGCCTGGCAATCCAACCCAGTGCAGATGACCGTTGGCCCAGCGCTGGGGGCACACTATAAATACCCTCTATCACTAGAGGGTCAGATATTCTGATTTTCACTCTCACTACACTTTTTCTGCACTTGCGCTTTTACTCTGTCTCTTACTTTGGTATTGGAGTACCTTGCAGGTACATCCCCCCACCTTCTCACCACCACTGGAGTATAATAGAGTTCACGGCGTGTTGCTGGCCACCGATATATTTCTGATCAGGTACGATTAGTGGCGCAGTCTGTGGAAACCTTTGCTTCCCCGTTCTTCCTCCCGTAGAAACTCAAGAACCAAAGAAACTTTCATTCTCCGACGATCATGGCCAGCCCGCGAAGTGACGTCAATGCTCTAGACTCTGCCTTCGCCATATTCACCAACGGGGACGACCACGACCCCAACGTGGCCGTTTATGTCGAAGAAGGCGACCCCAGGGATGGGCACACCGCATCTCCCTCCTCTGATGACGCGACCCTAAATGCCTCCCGACACTTTGATAGCCCGACTGTCTACTAGCCAAGCTCTGCGCCACCTAATGTTGATACTACAAAGAGTCCTCCCCTGTGAAAAAGAAACCATTGGGGTGACCTTTCCTCCTTTCTATCGCCTACTAGGAGTGACGAGGACGACAAGCGCACACCGCTGTCCAGGGCCATCAGGGAGACCCCCTGCGCGTCGAAATGGAAAAACCCATGCCCTTAGCGACATATGATGGTACGACCGACCCGGACGATCATATCAAAAGCATCAATGCGATGCTCGACTATCGGAACGTCTGGGGAGCCATCCAGTGCAAGCTCTTTCCTACAACCCTGAGGAAAGGTGCTATGGCGTGGTACAAGAGCCTCGCACCCGAATCCACCCGCTCCTAGAAGGAACTGAAATGGCAGTTCTCCAGGCACTTCACCGCTTCCCGGCGCCACCCGGAGATGGAAGCATCCCTGGAGGCCATCATCCAAGGGAAGGACGAATCTCTCTGAGACTACATAGAGAGATTCAACCAGGAAGTTGTCCAGGTATCCACCTCGGATGACATGAAGAAATTTTTGATTGAGCGAGGACTACGACCTCGCACTGAGTTCTCCATCTTAGACGTGCTCCTCCACAAGGCCAGTGCATACAGCTTGTATGAGGAGATAGAGGCTGCCCACTGTACCCGCGATTCGCAGAATCAAGAGGGCCCTAGAAGCTCCAGGCACGAGGACTTCACGACCCCCGACGAGGCGAGGATAGAAGAAGAGAGGATCGGCCCCGAGACTCCCGAGAGTCGAGCGGACCAGAAGGCCGATTCACTGAGTACACGCTACTCACAGCTCCCCGCGAGCGCATCCTAGCTAAGTGCACCAGATGGCGAACTTTGACGTCCGCTGCATCCTGGTCGACCAAGGGAGCTCAGTGGACATAATGTATGCCCACATGTTCACTACCCTCCAACTCGACGAAACACACCTGACCCCGTATGTCAGCTTAGACCTGCAGGGTTTCAATGGCACCACCACCAGACCGTGGGGCTACGTTGAGCTGATGGTCACGTTCGGGAACGACGATACTTCCTGACAGGTTAAGGTCCACTTCTTGGTGGTGGAATTCCCCTCTCTATACCAGTGCATTCTAGGGAGGCCGGCCTTAGCCGAGCTCATAGCCGTACCATCTATAGTGCACCTGAAGATGAAGTACTACACGACTAGGGGTTGTGTCGTCACCCTCAATGGGGATATTGAAACTGCCAGTAGATGCTTTAAGGCTGCAACCAAGGGTCTGAACTCGATCAACATCAAGTCCAAGACCGCAGGAAAGTTATCCCTGGATGAAGAGCAGAAGTCACTCCCACGCATCAACACAGTCAACCTCGACAGCCGCTTCCCCAACGAGGAGGAGCAAGGTGAGGCAGCGGATAACAATCTTCCTACTGAAGGCAACAGGTAGTCTATTCACCCCATGTGCCCCATTCCGGATGGAGACTTTGAGCTAGTCACTCTCGGGGACAATCCAGACAGGAAGGTGAAGATTATCACAAGGCTCACTGAAGGTGTGAAAAACGCAAGAAATGGGGGTTTGAATTGGTTTTTCAAAATAATCGTTTCTTTTGAATAACTTTCTTGTTAAAACTTTTTCCCTTTTTTTTAAAAGAACAACAACTTAGTTAAACAAAAGATATAAACACGTTATGTTTATACTAGTTCACTTGAGAATCTTTCAAGTTAGTCTAGTCCACCCGCCAAAGTGATTTTGTCTCTCTCAACGAGGTCTTAATCCACTATTCAACAAAATAGTACACTGTACGAGCTACAAGCTGGTGACTAACAACAACCTTTAGAACTCACACGTTCTAGACTTTTCAAGTAATCCAACCTCACAGGTCTTACTCAAGGCACAACCTCTAAGACACACGTCCTAGACTTCTCAAGAGATCTAATCACTAAGACTCTCTTAAGGAATACAACTTTTAAGTTCAAACACAATGAGTTTACAGAGAATTGCTTCTTATCAAGCTGATAACGTAAACACGATTTTAGACCAAGAATGACTTCAGAAAGAACAGACTTAAAAATGTATTGTAGCAGTTCGCATGTGTGTCTTTCTTCAAGTCTTTGAGCTTCCTTTTATAGCCGAGTGAAAAGAGCCGTTGAAATGAAATCATGATAGCTAAGTAGGCTTACGGCTAGAAGCGTGAGGACAGGTACAAAATCTTCTGCATGCAGCGCGTCCTGTCTATGTCAGATTGTCTTGTTTGTATTTCGCACAGTCTTCGAGAATTTTAACGTTGTAATGTGGTACAACTGTACAGTGTGGCAAGTTTTCTGGGCTTCTCAACTTCAGAGGCTTTTTGTGAGCGTGAGTAGGAAGGGAAAACATTGTATGGTTCTTGAGATTATCAAGTCTTCGAATCATCAGCTCTGCGTTTCCAGAATCTTCAGAACTTGTCTTATGAACCTTGTTCTCTTAATCCACTTTCTTCATATCTTCAGAGGCTTCTGATAATATTTAATTGAAGCATGAGAGTCGACTTTGGGTAGGTCTTCAGAACCTTGATCGAAAATCGTGAGGCTTCAGCATTTGGACTTCGTCCCATCAGAACCCTTGCCTCTTAATCTTCAGAATTCATTCTCTTTTTCCTTTCGTATCAGAGTTATGTGAATCTTGTCTTATCTTCAATTGAGTTCAGTTCTTCGAAGCATCTTTCATTAAGCATTGCGCCAATTCACGGAAGCATAATTTGTTTTCTAGGTTCTCACGAATAACAACATTAGTTGCACAAAATTGTTCATACAAATATTCATCTGTTATCATCAAAACTTAGAGATAGTATTGCAGAACCAAATCTTGTTCTCACAATCTCCCCCTTTTTGATGATGACAAAACTATGTATTTGATGACGCAATTTTGATATATAAATATATAGCACAGAGAATATGGAAAAAAGGTTTTTAGGATAACTTATCCTTTTTATGAAGTGTGTAACGCCCCGATTTTTGTTAGTTTTATTTAATCGAGTCGATTTAATTATTTTTGGTCTTTATATTATTTTATTCTTGGTTATTATGTTTTATCGCGTTTTGGGAACGTTTGCGAGATAATTGAGTGTAGGGGTATTTTGGTCTTTTTGGCTTGGTTAGTTATTGTTTTTCATTTAAAATAGAAACATAGAAAGAAAAAGAGAGAAAAAGAAGTTAAGAGAAAATAGAGAGAAAGAGAAGTGGGAAGAGAAGAAAAAGAGGAAAACTCAGAGAGTAAGAAATCGAATCAACCGACACTTCGAATCACGATTAATTGGGTAAGGGTGTGAAACTCGATTATCTTATCATTGTGTATGAATATGTATGTATGTGTTTGAAGTCTATTTGTCTTTCCATAGTTTTCAATTCTAGGTTGGAAATGAGAAAATGATTGGGAATCGATGTTTTCGCGGTTGGAATGTGATATAAATGTTGTAGGATACTTGTTGTTATGATTGTGGTATGTTTTAGTGGTTATGATATGGTTTGGAAGTGATTTTGGTTGGAGGAATATTGTTTTTGGACCCATAACAGCGCTGCAAAATTTCTGAGTTTTCCATGGTTCGCCTAGCGAACCTGGGGCGAAGCGAAAGCGAATGATTTTCGAGGGTTCGCCTAGCGAACCCGTCAGCGAAGGTCAGCGAATATTCGCCAACAACGTTCGCCTAACGAACTTTGTATCTTTTCAGTTCTGTTTGCTGCTGCCTTGGTTCGCCCAGAGGTTCACGAAGCGAACGGCAAGGCGAAGGTTCGCCAAGGAGTTCGCCCAACGAACTTTCTGTCTGTTTTGGTCTGTTTGAGGTTTCGCCTGGACATTCGCCTAGCGAAGGTGGTAGCGAATGCTCGCTAGAAGGTTCGCCTAGCGAACATGACAGTTTGTGCAGTTTTGTTTCCTTCATAACTTTTGATTCGTAACTCGGAACGAGGCGTTCTTGGTACCGTTAGAAAGCTATTGAGATGTTCTTTCTTACTAAATGGTTTTGATATTTGTGGCCGATTTAATTATGTCAAGAATTTTGAAATGTGTCATTTTGTCGACTTTTACCGTCTTAAGTGTGTGTATTTGATGTGTTATCATGCAATATGCTTTTGATATATATCATATGACTTGTGTGCTGTTATATGATGTGAATACATGTGATGAAATGTTGTGATGATGGTTTGTGGCCTAAGGGCAAGTAAGTGCATTGTGTTGTGTTTGATTGTATATGCATGAGTATGGATGTTGGAATGGATCACATGGATGTGTATATGTATGCATTTGATTGTCATGAGTCATTGTATGCCAAGCATCATGATATGCATTCTTGTGATGTCGTGTACCCTAGTGGGTGTGAGCGACGAAATGATTCCACATGGAATCTGCTATAACGGTCGTGAGCCTTATACCGAGAGGACCTAAAGCGACGTTATAGACGATCGTGAGCCTTATACAAAGAGGACCTAAAGCGATCGGATCGTGAGCCTTATACCGAGAGGACCTAAAGCGATCCATAAACGTCGTGAGCCTTATACCAAGAGGACCTAAAGCGATGGGGAACATCGTTTGCCCGACGGGGAGTTACACTAAGTAACAAGCGATGATTCCAATAGTTCCTGAGTGAATTAATGATGAGAATGATGGATGGAACGGTACCGCATTGCATTGTATAGAGTCGTTGTGTCGGTCTCTGTGCATTTGCATAAATCATGAATGGATTGATTAATTGTGGAATGGTGGATGAAATTGATGAGTTGATGCCTATACATATGTGGGTGATAAATGTATTGAGCATGATTGATATGCCTTTGTGATGGATGTATGAGATATGAAGTGTGTTGTTTTGTAATTGAATTATGGTGTAAGTTGTGTTGAGAATGTTTTATATGTGTATTTTGTGTTATTATATAATTGTATGCAATTATATTATAATTGTGTTTCTCACCCTTCTGCTGTTTTGAATGCTCTACGAGGCATTGCAGATTAGATGCTGAAGGTCTTTTTGTGAAGCTTAGGTCTTCATTCTTTTGTCTGTCGGCTCTGATATGTAGCACCGGCCCTAGACATGGCAACAAAACCCATACCCGCGGGTACCCACCCGAACCCACCCCGAAGTTGACGGGGAAAACCCGCTTTGAGTGGGTTTGGGTTTGGGTTTGGGTTTTCCCCGATTAAAAAATATGGGGACGGGTCAGGTAATGGGGACACTAGTACCCACCCCGAACCCGCCCCATTTATTATATTATGTACATTATTATTTAATTTTGTTAATTTAGAATATTAAATATGTGGCCAATGTTTTGATATTTTGATTTGTTTTATTTATTTAACATATTTCAAATGTTTGTAAGATTTTTTTTGAGATTTTTTTTTATTTTATTATTTGTAATGTAATTTGATTTTGGAAAAGATAAATATGTCTATTAAAAATTTGATTTTCTTAATGGATGGTGGCGGGGCGGGGATACCCGAACCCGTTTGGGACGGGTTTGGGTTTTAATTCTCCATCCCCGATTGGGTTTGGGGTGGGGAACGGGGATTGTTTGGGGATTCGGGTTTGGGTTTGGGGGAGGTAAAAACCGTCCCCGACCCGCCCAGTTGCCATGCCTAGCACTGGGTAGTCGGGGAGATTGTTATGTGATTATGTGCTTATGTATAGCTATCTTTCTGGATTGTACATGTATGACTTTGTATAGAACAGACAAACTTCTATGTTATATATATATATGAGATTCAGTTGCAGATTTTCCTCTTTTATTCTGTATCTGAATTGTGGGTGTTAGGAACTGAGTTCCTCTGTTTATGTTGCTACCTGATTGTTGCATATCTATATGAGCAGGTTATTGTATTTCGTTTCAATTGATGTGACGCCTCCGTCTATGCCATGAATGTTTTAATTATACTTTGATTATTTGTTATCGCTTTAATTTTTGGGGGATAGATTGGGGGTGTTACAAAGTGCTCCCCCTGAGTGTTAGATTTGATTAAGGTTCGTGTTCAGACTCCCCATGACTTCATTAACCTTTTGAGTCTTTCTTCATCATCAGAGTTATGAGTTATCTGCATGGAAAAAAATACAGAAAAACAATCTAATAGAGATGACAGATTTATCTGTTAGCATGTAAGCAACATTGTTTTTCAGAGAATGACTATATGATCAAAATTATCACATTCATACTTTTCTCCCCCTTTTTGTCATAAATCAAAAAGATTAAAACAGGGATGTCCAAGGGTGAAAAACACATTCATAGGATCAGAATGACTATAGGATCAAAATTATCACATTCATACTTTTCTCCCCCTTTTTGTCATAAATCAAAAAGATTAAAACAGGGATGTCCAAGGGTAAAAAACACAGAACTAAAGCTTAAAAGAAAAAAACAAAGGTTCATTTGCTGTCAGAGGACATCTTGTCCTAAATCTTCTTAATCATGATTTGAAGATTTTCATTGACAGTATCTTGCTTGTCAAACCTTTCTTTGAAGTTCTTTTGTTCAATTCTGATTTCATCGATGGCGTCTCCCAGACGTTTGATGACAGGATCAGAGGTGGAAGCAATCATAGTACTTTCTCTTTCAGCTTCAGCAGCTTCTTGTGCCTTTCTAGCAGCTTGATCTTCTGCTTCTTTAGCAGCCTTTTCTTCAGCTTCTCTCTGTTTGGCAGTCAAGAACGCGAGTACTTTGATTCTTGCTTCAGCTTCTACTCTCTCCTTAGCTTTTGCTAGTTCAGTAGTTATGGTTGTGTTGGAGAAACTTACAATTCTTGTAAGTTCCATGTCTAGCCATTTTTGAAAACTTTGACAGGCATTCTCAAGTTCTATGTGCTCTGTGCTTGTACAAAGTTCCGCTCTCAGCCTAGCAAACATCTCAATTGCTTTGTCATGAAATTGACTTGTACATTCTTCAAAGGATGTTGGAGGTGGAGAATTGTAGACAACCAGAGCGAGATTAGATTCGGCAGAGTTGGTTTTTGGTGGTGTTTGCTGAGATAAGTTAATCTCAGTAGCAGCCAATTCAGGTGGTTGTTGTTGATTGTTAGGAGAGGTTACTTCTAGATTGTCAGAGTTCATGAGGTTTTCAAGTAAGACAATTTCTAGAGATTCATAGGAAGTTCCCTCAGAATTGGATTCAGTATTAGGAGCATGGGATTTAGAGATTTGATTTGTTGGTTCTAGTTCATTTGGATGAATTAATGAGGTAGTTGTTGTTGAAGTATGTGTAAAGACAATCTCAGACAGGATCGGGGTAGTTATTGATGGATTGTTGGTTTATTGATCAGTGGTTGGTAAAGGAATAGAGAAAGATTGAGGTTTAAACCTTACTTATGGAATGGAGGCAGAGGTGATTGATGAAGATGGTGCAGCAACAGATGGATTTGCATCAACTTTATTGATTTTCTCAAGAAGAATGACTTATTTTCTAGAGATTTCAGTTTCATCCTTTTTCTTCTTTTTACACTCTGCATCTTCTTCAACAAGCTTCCTCTTACTTCTGGTAATATGCTTTGACTGAGGGACAACTTCTTCAATTTTAGATTCTGCTTCTCTCATAATGGTAATGTAAGAGGCAATTGCTGTCGGATTATCTTCTTTGCGGTAGAATGGATAGTTTTCCACTGAGTTCCTGATCTTTTTCATCATGTCGGAAGAAATAGGTGTTGGTTTCACCTCTACACTTGCAATCATCTTCATATGTTTAAGGTTTACAGCATTGAAAGCTTCTCCAACTTTTTCATTTAGATATTCCGTAAACTTTGCTTCCTTGGTCAGATAATCTAGTAATCCACTTTCAACCAAAATGTCAGAGATCAGCCTTCCAAAAGAGATGTAGTTGACAATCTTCTTTTCTGGTGAGGCCGTTGTTCTTGATTGACAGCTTTTGAAGATAGCTTTGTTGATGATTGACTCAGATTTCTCAGTTTTTCCGTACACCCCCTTCCTTCCAAGAACTTCATTCCCAGCAATTCGGAAATAGATTTCTCAGAGATGATAATCTTCTGACCTAGAACAAAGGATACCACATGGAAATCGTCTGTATCTGCATGTCTCCAGAATTCTTTTACTAGATCGTCAAAGCATGGACCTCTTAGTCTATCAAAGTAATTCTTCCATTATTGAGCACGTAATTGATCGATTAGGTTAAACCCATTATCAGAGAGATTGTTGAAATCGACATCTAGCTCTTTCAGAACAGTTAGATCGTTTGCATGTGTCACACATGTCACAAAGCGAGTTTTCTGGGTGACATGGTTTGCATCAATTGAGGGAAGATTTAATGGATCTGAAGCAACTGGTTCAGCCGTTGAGAGAGTAGTAGTGGGTGTGATGGATGAGGATGGTAGTTCTTGGGAGATCTGAACAGTATATTGTTGATGAGTATTCATCCTTGCGGTTGTGAGAAGGAATGAGGATTGAACTTTGAGTTGATTTTGAGGGAGTGAGAGAGAGAGAGAGAGAAATAGATGAGAGTCGATTAACTTTTTAGGGTTAAAAAAAATTTCCGAGGGTTTTAAAGGACAGATACATTCTTGAAGGGATAAGCTAATAAATGTGACAAAGTAGAGTCAATCTCGAGAGAAATGCTGTTTGTTTAATTTGAATAGTTAGAGTGACTTAATTTTATTTAAATCACGTGCAAAAACAATTTTCCAAAAATATGACATGTCACATAATTATCAGAACTTGAAATGTGTTAAGAAATTGGTTCTGATGATAAAAAATATTTTTCTCTGACTAAACACACGAGGTTCTGAAAATGTTTTTATTCTGAACAATACTTCATATTCAGGTGTTTTAAAGTGATTAGAAATCTATCTTCAGCTAAGGGTTTTATGAAAATGTCAGCCCACTGATGGTCTGTATCAATGAATTTTAAGCATAGAGTTCCCTTCTGAAAATAGTCCCTAATAAAGTGATGTTTTATTTCAATGTGTTTAGCCATAGAATGCAAAATTGGATTTTTATTTAAGCAGATAACAGCAGTATTATCACAGAAGATAGAAATGTTACTCTCATATATCTGATAGTCTTCTAGCTGATTTTTCATCCATATCATTTGAGTACTGTATAGGGAAGCCGACATGTATTCTGCTTCAGCTGTTGAGAGAGCAATTGTAGATTGTCTCTTGCTTGACCATGAGATTAGATTGCTTCCTAAGAACTGACAGTTTCCCGATGTGCTCTTTCTTTCTAATCTGTCTCAGGCATAATCTACATCACAGTAACCAGAGAGAGTATACTCTGATGTTTTCTTATACATCAGGCCGAGGTTAGTTGTTCCTTTCAGATACCTTAGAATTTGCTTGATAGCGGTTAGATGTGATTCTGTTGGATCTGATTGGAATCTAGCACATAGATGTACACTGAATAATATATCAGGTCTAGAAGCAGTTAGATATAAGAGAGAACCTATCATACCACGATAGAGTTTTTGACAAACCTTGACTCATGTTTCTTCTTTTCCCATGACACAAGTTAGATGCATTGGTGTTTTAGCAATGTTGCAATCCGCCATGTTGAATTTCTTTAGGAGTTCATTTGTGTATTTGGTTTGATGAATGTAAGTGCCTTCTGATTTTTGATCAATCTGAATTCCAAGGAAGAACTTCAGTTCTCCCATGAGGCTCATTTCAAATTCGGACTGCATTAACTTTGAAAATTCTTCACAAAGAGAAGAGTTAGAAGAACCAAAAATAATGTCATCAACATAGATTTGAACAATAAGAATGTCATTCTTGTATGTTTTGCAGAAAAAAGCTGTGTCAACCTTTCCTCTGGTGAAATTGTTTTCAAATAAAAATTTGCTCAATCTATCATACCAAGCTCTGGGAGCTTGCTTTAAACCATAGAGTGATTTTTTAAGTTTAAAAACAAAGTTTGATTTTTCTGAATTTTCAAACCCAGGAGGTTGTTTGACATAAACTTCTTCTGATATATAGCCATTTAAGAATGCACTCTTAACATCCATTTGATATAGAGTGATGTCATGATTTACTGAAAAGGATATTAGTAAACGTATTGCTTCAAGTCTAGCAACTGGAGCAAATGTTTCATTGTAGTCAATTCCTTCTTATTGACTGTATCCTTGAGCAACGAGTCGTGCTTTGTTTCTGACAACTTCCCCTTTTCATTCAGCTTGTTCCTAAATACCCACTTAGTTCCTATTACATGAACATCCTTAGGTTTAGGAACTAGATCCCAAACATCATTTTTGGAGAACTGATTAAGTTCTTCTTCCATAGCCAGAACCCAGTCTTTGTCCATGAGAGCTTATTCAATTGTAGCTGGTTCTATCAACGATACTAGTCCTACAAGTGTTTCTTCTGATGGTCTAAAGGCTGATCTGGTTCTGATAGGAGCATCTTTGTTACCCATAATTAGTTCCTCAGGATGGGATGTGGACAATCTTCTTCTTCGTTGAGATGGGGTATTTGGAGTTACTTCAGTGGTTTCTGGTGTAGGATCTTGCTATTCTTTGACTTCCTCTACCTCTTCCTTAGATTCAGAGAATCTGATTTCTAAATCTGCAAGTTTCTCAACTAGCTCTGACTTTTCTGAGTCAGGCTTGTCATTGAATCTAACATGAATGGATTCCTCCACAATTCTTGATTCTGTGTTGTAAACTCTGTAGCCTTTCGAGCGTTCAGAGTATCCCAACAACAGACACTTCTATGCTTTGGAATCAAACTTCCTAAGATTCTCTTTAGTGTTAAGCATAAAACAGACACATCCAAATGGATGAAAGTAAGAAATGTTGGGTAATTTATTCTTCCACAATTCATATGGAGTTTTATTCAATATAGGTCTTATAGAGATTCTATTTTGAATATAGCATGCTGTGTTGATTGCTTCTGCCCAGAAATTCTTAGCTATGTCAGTTTCTTGGATCATGGTGCGAGCCATTTCTTGCAAAGTTCGATTCTTTCTTTCTACAACTCCGTTTTGTTGTGGAGTTCTAGGGCAAGAAAAATCGTGAGATATTCCATGTGAATCAAAAAGTTCTTCAAAGTTTTTATTTTCAAATTCTCCACCATGATCACTTCTAACTCTGATTATTTTACAATTTTTCTCATTTTGTACTTGGGTGCAGAAGGAAGCAAACACAGAATGTGATTCATCCTTGTGTTTTAAGAATTTTACCCATGTCCATCTGCTGTAGTCATCAACGATGACTAGTCCATATTTCTTACCATTGAGAGAGGCTATTTTTATAGGGCCAAACAGATCAATGTGAAGAAGTTCCAACGGTCTAGAGGTAGAAACAACATTTTTAGTTTTGAAAGAGGTTTTTGAAAACTTTCCTTTCTGACATGCTTCACAAAGAGCGTCTGACGAATATTTCAGATTTGGCAAGCCTATAACAAGACCAAGCTTGTTAAGCTGAGAGATTCTTCTCAGACTGACATGGCCAAGACGTCTGTGCCAGACCCATTGCTCTTCGTTTACAGAAAGAAGACATTTTACATTTTGATGTATTAAATCAGATAACTTAATTTTGTAAGTGTTGTTTTTCCTCTTTCCGTTGAATAGGACAGATCCACCCTTCTAACTTACAGCTTTACAAGATGTTTGATTAAAAATGAGATCATAACCACTGTCGCTAAGTTGACTTATTGACAACAGATTATGCATTAGACCTTCTACTAACATAACATTTTTAATGGAAGGAAGCTTACCATTTCCAACAGTTCCGGAGCCAATGATTCTTCCTTTCTGATTTCCTCCGAAACCGACAACGCCTCCAAGTTTAAGTTTCAGATCTTGGAACATAAGCCTTTCTCCCGTCATGTCTCGCGAGCACCCACTGTCCAGGTACCATGACTGACGTTTCAATGGAGCTATTAAGGATATCTGCAACATAAATTATCTTGTTTTTAGGTACCCATTTTGTGGGTCCTTTCACATTAGTTCTTCTAAAGGTTCTGGTCCCTTTAGATTTCCGTACGTTAGTGGAACGATGTGGAGTTTGTGCATAGTGTTCGTGTTTAGGATATTTCCTTAGTGTGTGTGTTTATGTAATCCCAGTGTTTGAGCCTTTTAGTTCTGAATGCTCAAGGCCAGTATCAGCGGGAATAAACTGTTTGAATAGAGGTATTATTTTGAAGTTTCTGGTTTCATCATACGGTTGAGATGGTCCTGAATATCCTAGACCTCTACTGCCATTTCTACTGACTCCATAGATCAGTGAAGCCATTTTACTTCTATCTACGCTTTTGTCAAGAAAATTTTTAAATGCGTTATCATATTTGTCTTCTTTACTAGTGTTAGCTGAGTTTGAAACAATTTCTTCTTCTAACTTAGATAATTTACATTTCAGGACAGTGTTTGAATTTTCTATGACAAATATTTTCTCATTTTGTTCAGAAATGGTGTTCTTGTTTTTAGTGAGATCATCTGAAGAAACTATAAAATTCTTTTTCAAGATTTTGAATTTGCTTTGAAGGTTTTGATATCTTTTTATAAGTTCAGTTAATCCTATTTCAAGTTCAGATTGTGATAAGGAAGAAAGTACCTCTTTTTCATCGTCGGAGTCTGACAGTTCTTCCTCTGATGAGTCACTTCTGGTTTTTGCCATGAAAGCCATGTTGACCCGACCTTCATCAGCATCATCTTCAGATTTCGAATCATCCTAGGTTGCCATGAGACCCTTCTTGGTTTTCCTAGGTCTTTCTTCTTTCTTGGCCTTTGGACAGTCATTTTTGAGATGTCCAGGTTCTTTGCATTCAAAGCACGTAACATCTTTTCCATAGTTTCTTCTTTGACCAGATGTAGATTTGAATCTTCTCCTTGGCCCTTTGAACTTGTTCCTTCTGTATTTCCAAAGTTGACTTATCTTTCTTGATATGAGTGATATGCCATCTTCTTCTGAATCTTCTTCAGATTCTTCCATTTCCTCTTCTGCCTGATACACCTTCTTCTTTTCTGGCTTTGCCTTTAATGCAATGGATTTGTTTTTCTTTTGAGGTTCATCTCCTTGAAGCTCTATTTCATGACTTCTTAAAGAACTGATAAGTTCTTCAAGATTGATATTGTTTAAATCCTTTGCAACTTTCAAGGCAGTCACCATTGGTCTCCATTTTGCTGGAAAACTTCTGATGATTTTCTTGACATGATCACCAGTAGAGTAGCCTTTGTTCAGAACTCTGAGTCCGGCAACAAACATTTGAAACCTTGAGAACATGGTTTCAACAGACTCATCTTCTTCCATTTTGAAGACTTCGTATTTTTGGATTAGCGCAAGAGCCTTCGTCTCCTTGACTTGAGCATTTCCTTCATGAGTCATACAAAGAGAGTCAAAGATGGACTTTGCGGTTTCTTTGTTTGTGATTTTCTCATACTCGGTATAAGAAATTGCGTTCAACAAAATGGTTCTTGCTTTGTGATTATTTTTGTAGGTTTTCTTCTGAGCATCTGTAAACTCACTTCTTTCAATCTTTTTACCTATAGAATCTACTGGATGACTATAGCCATCAAGTACTAGATCCCATAGATCTAGATCAAATGATAAGAAATAACTTTCAATTCTATCTTTCCAATAATCAAATTTTTCGCCATCAAAGATATGAGGTTTTGCAGTGTAAGATTCTCTCTCAATAACATTTGTTTCAGAAGTTGTTGTTGGTGGTGTAGTCATTATTTTTCACACTTGGATCGGTACTGAACACTGTTAAGTGCTTGATAAAAATTCAATCTTTTTATCACCTCAAAACCAGGCTCTGATACCAATTGAAGGTGTGAAAAACGCAAGAAAGGGGGGTTTGAATTGGTTTTTCAAAATAATCGTTTCTTTTGAATAACTTTCTTGTTAAAACTTTTTCCCTTTTTTAAAAAAGAACAACAGCTTAGTTAAACAAAAGATATAAACACGTTATGTTTATACTAGTTCACTTGAGAATCTCTCAAGTTAGTCTAGTCCACTCGCCAAGGTGATTTTGCCTCTCTCAATGAGTTCTTAATCCACTATTCAACAAAATAGTACACTGCACGAGCTACACAGCTGGTGACTAACAACAACCTCTAGAACTCACACGTTCTAGACTTCTCAAGTAATCCAACCTCACAGGTCTTACTCAAGGCACAACCTCAAAGACACACGTCCTAGACTTCTCAAGAGATCTAATCACTAAGAGCTTCTTAAGGAATATAACTTTTAAGTTCAAACACAATGAGTTTACAGAGAATTGTTTCTTATCAAGCTGATAACGTAAACACGATTTTAGACCAAGAATGACTTCAGAAATAACAGACTTAAAAATGTATTGTAGCAGTTCGCATGTGTGTCTTTCTTCAAGTCTTTGAGCTTCCTTTTATAGCCGAGTGAAAAGATCCGTTGAAATGAAATCATGATAGCTAAGTAGGCTTACGGCTAGAAGCGCGAGGACAGGTACAAAATCTTCTGCATGCAGCGCGTCCTGTCTGTGTCAGATTGTCTTGTTTGTATTTCGCACAGTCTTCGAGAATTTTAACGTTGTAATGTGGTACAGCTGTACAGTGTGGCAAGTTTTCTGGGCTTCTCAACTTCAGAGGCTTTTTGTGAGCGTGAGTAGGAAGGGAAAACATTGTATGGTTCTTGAGATTATCAAGTCTTCGAATCATCAGCTCTGCGTTTCCAGAATCTTCAGAACTTGTCTTATGAACCTTGTTCTCTTAATCCACTTTCTTCATATCTTCAGAGGCTTCTGATAATATTTGATTGAAGCATGAGAGTCGACTTTGGGTAGGTCTTCAGAACCTTGATCGAAAATCGTGAGGCTTCAGCATTTGGACTTCGTCCCATCAGAACCCTTGTCTCTTGATCTTCAGAATTCATTCTCTTTTTACTTTCTTATCAGAGTTATATGAATCTTGTCTTATCTTTGAATTGAGTTCGGTTCTTTGAAGCATCTTTCATTAAGCATTGCGCCAATTCACGGAAGCAAAATCTGTTTGCTAGGTTCTCACGAATAACAACAATAGTTACGCAAAATTGTTCATACAAATATTCATCTGTTATCATCAAAACTTAGAGATAGTATTGCAGAACCAAATCTTGTTCTCACAGCTCCCCGACCTGGCGAGGAAGCAGCTGAAGACTTGCCTCCGCGAGAATGCTGACTTGTTCGCGTGGAGCGCATAAGAGATGCCCGAACTTGATCTAGATGTGGCCTTCCACCCGCTTACAATAGATCCAGCCGCTAGGGCTTTAGTGCAATGTAGGTGTAGGCAGTATCCCGAGAAAGCGGAGGCTGCTGAAAAAGCTATAAAAGACCTCTTAGAGGCAAACTTTATTTCGGAAGCCCGGTACACAACCTGGCTATCCAACGTTGTACTTGTTAAAAAGAATAATGGAAAATGGAGAATGTACCTTGATTATACCGATCTCAACCGGGCATGCCCGAAAGATGCTTATCCACTGCCTAACATCGACAAACTGGTCGACAATTCTGCAGGTTTTAAATTTTTATCGTTCATGGACGCGTACACAGGATACAATCAAATCCCCATGGCGAAGGCCAACAAGCATCACACGACCTTCATGACTGATTCGGGCAACTACTACTACAATGTAATGCCCTTCGGCATGAAGAACGCCGACGCGACTTACCAGAGGATGATGAACAAAGTCTTCCGCGGCGAGATCGGCGACATGCTTGAGGTCTACATGGATGACATGATCGTAAAATCACGAGAGGAAGTCAACCACACTGGCCACCTCAAAAGGGTCTTCGACACAGTGAGGAGATGCAAGATGAGGTTCAATCCGGAGAAATACACCTTCGGTGTCCGAGGAGGAAAGTTCCTTAGTTTCTACCTCACAGAATGAGGAATCAAGGCGAACCCCGATAGGTGCAGTGCATTCTCCGAATTCCCGACATTGAACTCGAAGAAATTGATACAATCGCTAAACGGGATGCTCACCTTGCTGTCCCGCTTCGTGGCCAAATCGGCGCAACACGCACTTCCATTTTTCAAACTCCTTCTTAAACAAGTCCTCTCGCAGCCCTCAGTCCTCTCGCGACCAGAAGATGGGGAGACATTGTACCTGTATCTCGCCGTCATGAGCGAGGCAATCAACACGGCTCTAATCAGGGAAACCCCCTGATCAGTGCATTTTATGGTCTTGCAGGTGAGGACCCGCATAGGCATTTGAAGGAATTCCATGTTGTGTGCTCTACACCTTTGAGACCTGAAGGAATCACAGAGGATCATATCAAGCTCAGAGCATTCCCGTTTTCACTACAAGGTGCTGCCAAAGATTGGTTTTACTATCTTGAGCCGAATTCTGTCACAACCTGAAATGATTTAAAGAAAATCTTCCTAGAGAGATACTTTCCAGCCTCCAGAGTTGCATCAATCAGAAAAGATATATGTGGTATTAGACAGCTCGACAATGAATCATTGGCTGAATATTGGGGAAGATTCAAGCAGTTAGTGTTTAGTTGCCCCCAGCACCAGATTACCGAACAATTGCTTATCCAGTATTTCTATGAGGGATTGCTACCATTGGATAGAAACATTTTAGATGCTGCTAGTGGTGGAGCACTTTTTGATAAGACCCCAACTGCTGCCAAGGCCTTGATTGAGAATATGTCACTCAACTCCCAACAGTTTACAACTAGAAACAATTATGTCCAAACAAAAGGTGTGAATGAGATTCTGGACAACGATGCTCTAGAAACCAGACTTGATGGGCTTATTTCTTTAGTGAAACAACAATTGATGTTACCATTACCACCACCACAAAACCCTCGACAAGTAACCACCGCTGCACCTTCCGGACCTTCACTAGAGGACCTTGTCAAGCAATTGGTTGTAAATGAGCTCCAGTTTCAGCAAAGAACAAATTCTAGTATTCAGACCTTGTAGACATAAATTGAACAACTTTCCACTTCAATGAATGTCATACAACAAGTTCAGGGATCAAACCAACTACTTGCTCAAATAGTGGTGAATCCTAAAGGTCCTAATGTGAGTGCAATATCCTTGCGATCCGAAAAAGTTACAAATTCTGCCCCGGGAAAAAATGAGAAAGTTGTTGAGGTCACACCTGAACCTGAGCCTTCTGTTGTTGTTGAGGAAAAAGAAAAAGAGTATGTACCTAAGATACCTTTCCCACATAGAGTACTGAAAAGTAAGAAGATTGATGAAGAAGAGCATTCTGTTTTTCATATTGAATTAATTTCTGAGTAGGTTGATGATAATTGTATTGCTTTATTTGCAGCTGATTTTCCAACACTGTCTGATTTTGATGATAGTTACTCATATGATGACTATACTGACACTAACATTTGCTCTGTTTGTCCTGAGATTAATGATGCCTTTCAGGGTGATGTTTTTCATGCAGATGAAGTTATAGATGAAGTTGTTTATGTAGGTAAAGCTATTGACAGCACGGCTGCCCCAACCTTACCATCCATTGAACAATCTCCTCCCTTAGAGCTTAAACCACTTCATAATAATCTGAAAGATGCTTATTTAGAGAGGAATGAAAAGCTACCTGTTATAATTTCTTCTAACCTTAATTTTGATCAAGAAAATAAGCTTTTGCAGGTTTTAAAGAAACATAAGAAGGGAATTGGATGGACCTCGATGGAAGTAGAAAAAAATGTTGAGGGTGATCTAGTTGAAAATAAGAAGGAAAAAAGTGAGGATGATGAAAAAAGAAAGAGAGAAGAAAAATTGAAAAAAACTAGGAAGGGGAAAGAACCGTTGAATAATATTCCGATCCAACATTTACCATATTCTCATGCTCCTGCAAAGAAAGATAGTGTGAGGCACTACGCTCGGTTTATGGATATTTTCAAATAATTACAAATAAATATTCCATTTTCCGAAGCTTTGGAGCAAATGCCGAAACATGCGAAATTTATGAAGGATATTCTCACAAAAAAGAAGAGGTATACGAATCAAGAGACCATCATGGTGGGTGCTAGTTGTAACATTATTATTCAACGTACTCTACCGAGGAAAGAGTGTGATCCGGGACGAGTCACCTTGCCGGTTACTATAGGAAATATCTATGTGGGCAACGGGTTGATTGATTTGGGCTCTAGTATCAATTTGATACCTTTGTCCATTGTGAAACGGTTAGGACACATGGAATTGAGATCCACTCAAATGACATTGCAACTCGCCGACAAATCCACTACCCGTCCTCACGGTGTAGCGGAAGATGTATTAGTTAAAGTGGACAAATTCTTATTTCCTATTGACTTCGTGGTAATTGAAATGGAGGAAGATGAAGATGCTCCATTGATTCTTGGGAGACCGTTTATGAAAACTGCTAGAATGGCAATTGATATGGACGACAGTCTTATGAAGGTTAGAGTCCAAGATGAGGAGGTTTGTTTCAATCTATTTGAGGCCATGAAACACAAGAGTGACAAAGGTGACTGTTTTAGAGTAGACGCAACGGAAGAAGCTATTATGGATGTCACAAAGCAAGTTCATGTAGTGTCCCCTTTGCAAAGAGATCTTGATGATTCCTTTGAAGTATTCTCTGATGAAGAGGAAAGAGCACTTGAAGAGTGTTTAAAGGAACTTGAATCTTTGGAGGAGTTGCAACCTTGGAAATGTGAAGAGGAAGTGCTAAAAAAAGAGGTGAGTGATGCGAAATCTCAACTTGAATTGAAGGTGTTGCCTTCCAATTTGAAATATACGTTCCTGGATGACGGTTGTAACAAACCGGTTATCATAAGCAACATTTTATCTGACAATGAGGAAAACCGGTTAATTCAAGTTTTGAGGAAAAATCAAGAAGCAATGGGATGGACTCTTTCCGATCTCAAAGGCATAAGTTCCTCTTATTGTATGCATCGCATATTCATGGAAGAGGGTTTCAAACCGGTCACTCAACCGCAACGCCGTTTGAATCCAACGATGAAAGAAGTAGTAAGAAAAGAAGTTGTCAAACTCTTGGATGTCGGTATGATTTACTCGATTTCCGATAGTCCTTGGGTAAGTCTGGTCTACGCTGTGCCTAAAAAAGGAGGAATGACCATGATCCGGAATGAAAAAGATGAGTTGATCCCGACAAAAATGGTGACGGGGTGGAGGATGTGTATAGACTATAGGAGCTAAACACCGTGACAAGGAAAGACCATTTTCCACTTCCTTTTATGGACCAAATGTTAGAAAGATTGTCGGGCCAACAATTCTATTGCTTCTTGGATGGGTATTCCGGGTATAACCAAATTTTAGTGGACCCGGATGACCATGAGAAAATGACATTCACTTGTCCTTTCAGAATTTTTGCCTATCGAAAGATGCCATTTGGTCTATGTAACGCTCCGGCAACGTTTCAACGTTGTGTTCAAGCTATTTTCTCCGATCTTATTGAAAAGACGATGGAGGTTTTCATGTACGACTTCTCCATTTTTGGAGCGTCTTTTGATCTTTGTTTGAGAAATTTGGAGGTTGTGCTTGAACGGTGTGTTGAGACGAATTTGGTATTGAACTGGGAGAAGTGCAATTTTATGGTTACGGAGGGAATAGTGTTGGGCCACAAAGTCTCCTCCAAAGGTCTTAAGGTTGATCAAGCCAAAGTTGAAGTGATTGAAAAGTTGCCTCCTCCAACGAATGTCAAAGGCATCCGAAGTTTTCTCGGACATGCGGGATTTTATCGGAGGTTCATCAAGGATTTTGCGAAAATTGCAAAGCCTTTGAGCAATTTGCTCAACAAAGATAAGTCCTTTGATTTTGATGAATCTTGCATGTTTGCTTTTAATTTTTTAAAGAAAAGTTTGACTACCTTACCCATAATCATCGCACCTAATTGGAAATTGGATTTTAAACTCATGTGTGATGCGAGTGATTATGCGGTGGGTGCAGTTTTGGGTCAACGAAAAACAAAAAGTTTTCATGCTATACACTATGCGAGCAAAGTTTTAAACGAAGCTCAAATAAACTACGCAACAGCTGAAAAAGAGTTGCTTGCAATAGTGTATGCATTGGAAAAATTCCGTTCCTATTTGATTGGGTCGCGAGTTGTTGTTTACACCGATCACACGATGATTAAGTATTTGCTCACCAAGCCCGATTCTAAATAAAGGCTAATTCGTTGGATCCTCTTGTTGCAAGAATTTGATCTAGAAATTCGTGACAAGAAAAGATCCGAGAATTTGGTGGCGGATCACTTATCCTGCCTTGTAAACGTTGACGTGACCAAAAAGGAATGTGAGGTCAAAGAGGAATTTCCTGACGAAAAATTGTATATGGTGCAAGTTAGACCATGGTTCGCCGACATGGCTAACCACAAAGCCGCCGGATTAATACCGGATGGTCTAACTCACCATCAAAAAGATAAATTTTGGTCGGACGCCAAGTCTTTTGTTTGGGATGAACCACATTTGTTTAAGCTTGGTGTCGACAACCTCTTGAGAAGATGTGTATCAATAGAGGAAGCCACGAACATACTTTGGCATTGTCACAACTCTCTGTATGGAGGACATTTTAACAGGTTAAGAACGGCAATGAAAGTTCTTCAATCAGACTTTTTATTGGCCTTCTTTATTCAAAGATGCGCATGCGCATGCCCAAAGTTGTGACAAATGTCAGAGAAGTGGTGGAATTTCAAAGCGGCATGAAATGCCTTTACAAAATATGTTGGAAATTGAAGTATTTGATTGTTGGGGAATTGACTTTGTTGGACCTTTTCCATCTTCATTTTCTAACGAGTACATTTTGGTCGCTGTTGATTATGTTTTCAAATAGGTAGAGGCAATAGCATGTGCTAAGGCCGATGGAAAAATCGTAATAAATTTTTTGAAAAGAAACATTTTTGCTCGATTTGGTACTCCGCGAGTGTTGATAAGTGACGGAGGATCCCACTTTTGTAACACTCAGCTTGAAAAAGCTTTGGAGTAATATGGTGTTAAGCACAAGGTTGCAACACCATATCATCCTCAGACTAATGGGCAAGCGGAGGTATCGAACCAAGAAATTAAAAGAATTTTGGAAAAAACAGTGTCATCCTCAAGGAAGGATTGGTCAGATAAGCTTGATAATGTTTTGTGGGCTTATCAGACAACTTTTAAGGCTCTAATTGGTCTCACTCTTTTTAAAATGGTCTACGGTAAGAATTGTCATTTACCGGTCGAGTTGGAGCATAAGACATTTTGGGCCTTGAAATTTCTGAATTTTGAGCCAACTTTGAGCGGTGACAAAAGAAAAATGCAATTGCATGAATTGGATGAATTGCGCCCCCAGGCGTATGATTCCAATAAGTTGTACAAAGAGCGAGTCAAAACTTACCATGACAGGAAAATTGTGATCAAGCAGTTTGAAGTGTGACAGCTGGTCCTACTTTTCAATTCTCGATTGAAATTGTTCCCAGGTAAATTGAGGTCTAAGTGGTCTGGTCCATTTCGGATTCGGGAAATCAAGTCATATGGGGCAATTGTGATTGAAGACACAACGTCAAAAGAGAATTAGACTGTAAATGGTCAAAGGTTGAAAGTTTATCTAGGGGTGGTTTCTAGCAGAATCCATCCGTTGTGCCGTTTTGTGATCCTTGAGGTTGCGTTGGACCGTCGAGCTTATCCGACGTTAAACTAGCGCTTGTTGGGAGGCACCCCAACATTGTAAGTATTTACTGCTTTGTTGTTGTTTTTTGGTATTGGTTGAAGTTTTGAAGTGATGAGAAATGTGGTAAAATGCAGAAAATTGTAAAAAAAATTCTGTCATTTCGCTGGCATTCGCCTAGCGAGCCTGGGGCGGGCATTCGCTGGCTCCTTCGCTTAGCGAACCCAGCGAGACATGTCATGCTGATTTGCCACATCAGTTAAAATTTGGGGTAATTTGTGGGTGGGCCAACCAATGGGGCCCATGACCCAGCTCGTTTTTGAAAAATTTGTGGGGGAAACCCTAGTTTCCTTGGTAACTCTTTGCCTCTCCAACATTTTTCAAACTTTCTCTCCTCTCTAGAGCTCGTTGCACAAATTGTCTATGCTATCCCATATTTCATCAAGTTCTTCCTTTTTCACTTGCAAAGTTCAGGTTTGAACATCCTTTTCATTTTTATTTTCTGTTTGACAGTAGTTTGGGAATGAAGTGGATTTTAGATGTAAATCACTTACTTTTTCAAATTTCTTGTACCTCTGTTTAGAATGTTTATGTGCTGCATGTGTAAATTAATCAAGTATTTTGAATAGGGGTCTGGTTTAAAAGTGAGTGTGATGTTGGACTAAGAGTTGATATTGTTTTTCTGAATTTTCGTGGGTTCGCTGCCGTGTTCACTTCCCGAGCCTGCGCGAGCATTCGCCAACATTCGCTTCGCGAACCTGGGGCGAATGTTCGCCAGCCTTCGCCTAGCGACACCTAGAGCGAACAAAAGAAAATTTAGTTTTTTTTTTATGAAGTTTGAGTCTCTTGCTGAGTGCCTTGGTTCTCTAATGTGTTGGTTTGCTGTTGTTGTGTTTTATTGGTATTTTGTGCAGATGGCACCTAAGATGGCAACCAACCCAACAAAGAAAAGGAAAGCCTCAACTTCGAGGCAAGTACCAATTAGGTTTGATGACACTAGATTCTGTGGAGCCAAGCAGGCTACACGGTATGAGACCTTGGAAAGGAAACATATTCTGGCAGAGAAGAGGTTCAATCTAAGTGACCGTGGAAGTTATAGATCGGTGGATGCACTTCTGGAAGCAAAGAAGTGGGATCGTTTAATGACACCTCTTGATGGTTATAACGCGGAGATTGTCCGTGAATTTTATGCGAATGCACTCCCCGAAGATGGGGAGCGGTTTAGTTGGACATCTCAAGTGAGGGGAACTGTGGTGAGATTTAATAGGAGAACTATAAACACGATTCTGGGCGATCCGTTGTCATTGGTAGGTACTCAGTTGGACGCTTATCATAGAGATCTCCATCTTCATCGTGACATTCCGAAGATGACCAGTGATCTACTCGTTTCGGGTAAGGAAGTGGAATGCAACCCATCTGGGGTTGCAATTAGATACCGGAGAGTGGATATTCTACCCTTGGCCCAACTCATTTTACTTTTAGTGCTTACGAACATCAAGCCAAGGTCGCATCATAGCACCATCCCTATACAGTTGGCCCACCTTGTCCATAGTATTCTTACGAATGTAGAGATTGACGTGGCCCGCATTATTGAGGATGAGATCAAGGCCATTGTCCTGAGTGGTCTTGGAGGTACTGCTGCTAAGGCGAATGCCCCACTTGCTTTCTCGTGTCTCATTATGTCGCTGTGTGCTCATGCTGGGGTTGATATACCCGCACACTGACAAGTCACGATTCCTTCAGCTATTGATGATCGCTATGTGGATAAATTTTGTAAGCCCAGAGGGGCAATTTGTGAGACATCTGGTGCTGGTCCTGATGCTGGCACAGGGTGTAGGGAAGCTTCTGGTTCAGAGTCTCGTGCTTTTTATCCTTTTCAGCAAGAAATATGTCAGTACAACTGGGATTGGATGGCGGCGTCTTAGCGCGCCATGATTGACCTTCATGATTCTATGCAGGTTCTTCAGTTGCAGATTCGTGATCCTGCTGGTGAGCATTCTCTGATGTCTAGGGAGCTGTTCGTGACACATGCTAGGGCCAGTTTTCGGAGGGGAGGAGAATGCAGTTGATGATGTTCCTGCTGATGATGTTGTTGATGAGGTTGATGATGATGATGAGGCGACTGGTTCGGCCCATGGTTCTGAGGAGGAGGATATTGAGTTGTCCGAGGAGGACTAATTTTGGAGTTCACATTTTGTACTTCCTTTGTGCTACAAAGTGAAGTTTTATCATGTTTTATGTATTTTGTTTTATTTCAGTTTATGATTGATGTACTTTATCCACTGTGTTGGATTATTTTGGGTTGTATGATGTACTTGTACCCTTTGGTGGTGCTTTTTGACTTTGTAGGTGTGTTTACACCATTACATTCCTATTATTATTAGTAATACTTAGTAAACTTTGTTTTTTTTTGTGTTTTTAAGTATACTAATATTTCGGTTTTAATTATTGTATTATGTGTTGAGTTCTTCAGTTTACGAATGCTCAACACTTAAATGGTTGGTATGCTTATGTGTAAGAGTTGAATTCTTCAGTTTACGAATGTTCAACTCTTAGATTGTTAATATGCTTTTATTTTTTTATGATCGGATTTTGTGGAAATTTAATATTTCCAACTTTTGGATGTTTTGGGGAATTTTAGGTTGGTGATTCTTGATCTTAAAAGACGATTCTTCCAAGTTGGATGGCGATGATAGTAACTTTAGCATGATATTGTCGGCAAGGTACATAGTTACCTAGAATTTAGAATGTGTTAGAATTTGTGTCTTTGTACAAATGAAAATTGTGTTTCTTGTTACAACTTTATTGATTGCTTATGTCATTTAGGTCCAAAAATCACAAAAGTGAGAAACCTCCAGGTTATACTATATGCTTTGGATTGATGATAGATTTTGTTTTATACTTTTAATTCATGATTCATCTTGTGATTTGTGTGATTTTGTGGAAGTATTAGAAATGATCAAGGCACTTGTTAATATTGAGCACAACCATTTCCAAACAGTAATTTACCCGTGAGTAGCGTGAATTTGTTAGCCCCTTTGTGCCTAAATTTGTTAGATCTCTTTTAGTGATGAACTTTGTGTTGTACATATTTTAAAAAAAAATCAAGTTCATCATTGAATTTTTGAGAGCTTCTAAAATTTTTTCTTCCTGAACCTTGGAACTTTTGTTTTAATTGACTTCCTTGCCTTAAAAAGCAAGGAACATTCACGTAAGGTTGAGTCGAAAATAAGTTGGGGAGAATGAAAAAGGAAGATTGGTGAATTACTCAAACTTGTGAAAACATTTAAGCAAGCATGAAAAGAAAAGAGTGGGTGAATATGTGCGTACAAAAGAGAAAAAGAAATCTTGCTTGAATGAGAAAAATAGATCCAATAATTGTGCAAGGAATTTTGAGAAGGTGTGATAAAGAAGAATTGGTGAATGAAGTTGAGGTGTTGTGAATACTTTGTAGAGTGAATGTTCTTTTACATCGGCAATTTCGATTCAATGGCCGTTAGAAATATCCCTTTATTGTTAACCCGACCAAGCTACAACCTTGAAGCCCTTAGTGATCTTTTGCTTCCATGATTTCTTTTGTGATCATTTAGATATTGTATGAATTGATGAGTATTTGCATCATTTGTCATTTGAGTGAAATTTTCCCGTGCTTGTATGCGCGTTTTCCTTCAATCCTTTTTCGAAGAGGAGTGGTAGAATGGCATGAGCATGATTATTTAGTTGTCTCTTGAAACATCGTTGAAAGTTGTCCAAGGGTCAAGTTCTTTTACATTGTCAATTCTAGGATTGTGTAATTGTGGTCTTGTTGTAATTGTTGTTTATTTGAGCCGTTTATCTTGTCTTGGTTGAATTTTATACTCGAGCAAATCCTCTTGTTTTCAATGAGAGGCATACTTTGCTTGAGGACAAACAAAGAGTTAGTTGGGGAGAGTTTGTTAGATGTCATACATACTACATATTTGCATTTAATACGTGGCATTTTTCATTTCTTTCTATGTCTAACTTGTTGATTTTAGTGGTGATGTGTTGTAGTTCTTCAAACATTGGAATATACTTGTGGTGCTTGTAATTTGTGTGCTAGTGTGCAGAAATAGGCATGAAATGATCAAGAAAGTAAGACATAAGGAGTGGATGCAAGCTGCCATAGAATAAAGAAAGCAACAGCAGGGTTCACTAGGCGAATCCTGGCGAAGTCACTAGCGAACATTCGCCTAATGAACGGTGGCGAAGCTTCCAGCGAAGAGAGACAGAAAGAGGCAGTGGAAAAGGGAGTAAAATTCGCTGTAGCGAGGGAGCCAGCGAATGTTCGCTGCTTTGCTCGCTGGGCGAAGGTTCTGGCGAAGAGAGGCAGAAAGAGGCAGTGGAAAAGGGACCCAAAATTCGCTGGGGCGAAGGTTTTGGCGAATGCTCGCTTCACGAATGATTTGTTCGCCTAGTGAACCCGCGATAACTTTTGTGGGCGGTTTAAATTCTGAGGCACTTAAAGTGCCATTTTTTGATCCATTCGCAAGGCTAGTGATTCCTTCGCTAGGCGAAGGCTGCAGAATTTGAGTACATTATAAATAGATTTTCACTTTTCTTTGAAGGGACTTTTTTCTATTTTCACACAAAAACATAGTTTTCTGTATTTTGATCATCTAAGAGGAAATTTTCCCATAGAGAAGTTGAAGTCACATCCATTCTTGATTATTCGAAGTGGATGTTCATTCATCTTCTCTTGAAACTTGTCATCCAAGCTACCATGAGAATGAATAGCTAAACACTCTTGTGTTAAGGTTAGATGTAGTTGATCTTGATCATATGTATTTCTTTTGATCTTTTGTATATGAACAAGGTTTATGATCAATATAGATAAAGTTATTTGTTCTCAATGATGTATGTGTGGTTTGTATTGCTCTAGACATAGATTTTGCAAATCATGACCTAATATTTTCATCTCTTAAAAACCAAACTCTAGACATAGATTTGGGATTTGTTATTCGCTTTGTGTTGATTTTAACGATTGTTATTTTGATTATTAGCGTGAGACATCATCTAACGGTCTAAACAGTGATACTCACGACTTTGCTTTAGACATAAACTTAGTCAAGAGGATACGCGGTTGTATTGGTCAGAAACTGAGTTCATATGCTTGATTAATCGAATATGTGTGAAAAGGATTAGTGAAACCTAACCTTGACATGCTTTTCTAAAACCTTACAAACTCTTTGCTACAAATTTACTCTTTGCTACAAATTCATGTTAAACAAAACCAATAACCATTTGAAACTCTTGAACTTAAAACGTTGCGACTATCAAACAGCAAGCATCGAATATCGCACAATCCCTGTGGAGACGATAAAAACACCCCCTAAAAACTGTTTCAACAACTGCGAAATCAAATCCACCCTTCCACCGCTACTCAAGTGAAAGGGTGCGTAAAGGGCCGAGGACGGTGCCCTAAACCTAAGCCCTAAAATAAAAAGACACGAAAGTCCCCCACGAGGAGATGCCCGGAGAACCTCCTACGCATACAGGGAACCTCCCCGACATACTCTCTAGTTTTCATTTGAAGCTCCACCGGAAACTTCATATGCTCATCAGAAAATTCATCAGAGCTTCAGAAAACTGGGTGGCTCCACCGGTTAAACCCGCGCCATCATCGCGACAACGCCAGAAACGACCTAATCCTAGGGTTTCTAAGGGGTTTCGGCGACCGCATCAGCAGTAGAAGATGGTCTCACCACCGTCTACCACCAACAGACGCCAGAAAAGTACCACAATCTCACCTAAGCCAACCTAACCACAAGCATCCTAACTAAATAAAAGCGAAAAAACTAGAAGAAAAGAAGAAATCAGGTGACTTACGTGGTCGAAGATAGTGTGGAGGTCCGAAGATGTTACTCGAAGCTACTCATGGCAGCTAAAACAACGGTTGACGGCGGCGATGGGCTGAGTTCTCTGAGAAAGACGAATAAGGAGAGAGAAACGAATACAAATGAGTAGACCTTCTCCCTTTATATACTGCCTAAAGAGCATGTGCACGAACACGCGCGAATAGGGTCATTATGACCCTAGCCTAGCCATCATTGCCTATTTGATATAGCACAGGGCTCGAGCCACACGTGGCGCCCCACCGCTCCAGTTCCCCTTAACCGTTGGCCTCCCTGAACGCCGGGCAAACCAAATGACGTTACGAGTCTCGCGGGCACTGGAACTCTCGGGCACCACGGGACAACTCCCCTTCATCACTAAACGACGACTCTTTCACGATTCCCCGTGGCTACGGGATATCCTTAAGTCATCACTCCCATGCTTGGGAGCAACGACTTGGGGGGCTCCTGATCCGGACTGGACCAATGACCAGGCATGGCCCAATCCACTTCTACTCCTAAAATGGCCCAATTGCCTAAGTCCAACCGAGGGAGGGCAGCATTTACTTTTCTGCCCCTCCGCCGGGCACATATGGACGGACGAATCTCAGGATCATTCGCCCCTCCCCGATATTTCTGCCCGTTACGCACAGCTCAGTCATCCAAGAACAGCCACGACGCCTGTGCCCGGAACTACGCCCTTGCCCGTGGCAACGGCTAGTTCCGGGCACTCCTGCCGGTCATAACGGCTAGGTTTTGGCAGTTACCTATTCTTCGGGAAACGGTTATTACACCCAGAAAATAGGGACCGTTGGCCACGCGCTAGGGGCATTATATAAACCCTCTCACTTGAGAGGGTCAGGTATCGAATAATCATCCTAAGAACTCATACTTTGTACTTGCCCTTTTTCTCTGACCTTTTCTTACTTGAGCGTCGGAGTGCCTTGCAGGTACACCCCTCTTCTCCTCATCTCACACCCAGCATCACAGACGTTCTTCTTGGCCTATCATAGGAACTAATCAGCCTTCACGATCATGTACAAACAATAAAGTGACAAAATTCAAAAAAGGAAGAAGCTAAGGGAAATAACCCATTAAAGGAAAAGAAGAAAAGATGCAAACTTTAACATTAAAGTGAAAAGTTACAGTTGAAAGAATGAGATGGGTCAGTTAGTTATTCATTTGAGTATGGTGAAAGAGAAGTATATAACACCCAGATCTGGATCGTCGCCGCCACTCGCGTCTAAGTCCACCGTTGTTGGTAGCTTCTTTTCTGTTTTATACTTTGCATCCATTGTTTGCTTTTGTTTGGTTTGTATTGAATGATAGTGGAAAAGATAGAATGTTAATGAGCATTTTGTTTGCTATATTGTTCTTGTTTGAAGGATGAATGGATAAACTATTCAACACCGATTTGGAAAGAGAATTGATTTTTTTTATCTTATCTAATCCAAAAGCTCTTAGAAGTTTTTTTTTTTTTTTACATCTATTCAAATCAATTTCATGTCCATATTTTTCCGTATTAATTTTCATTTTATTGTTTTGATCATATTCAAATTCATTTCATACTCATATTCATATTGTGTAGTATAATTTCTAACTATTATTTTTAAGGTTTTGCAATTTAAATGAGAGTCTAATCGACCCCAACTCCTACAAACAACACTCTTAGAACGAATATTGAAGTAAATGTCTTTTACAAACATTTGGAGCATCACATTTCTAGAAACTGCAATATATATGCTTTCATTCGGATATTTTTATTTTTTGTATAGATTTTTTTTTTTGGTTTAATTTCCTTCATCTTTCTTCATGGTAGTAATTATGCTTTCTTTTGGATATAAATTCTTATTTTCTTCTTTAATATAAATTTTAATTATTATTTTAAATTTTAATCATATTTATACGCATAATTATTTTTATATAGATTAATTATTGTCTTCGTAATAAAGATGCACATAAATATACAGATCTTGCAATTTGAAAGTATATCGTCTCTTCGAATAACAACCTTAAAATGAAGATTGAAATATAAAACTATAATATACATACCAACAATATTTAATTTCCATTTAATTGTTATGAATTTTTCTTTGGTTTAATTTTCATCCTCTCAATATCAAAATGTTTTATGATTTAACTATATGAAATAGTTGACGTTATTCTTTATAAAAAATATTATATTCCTTTAGTGCATATCGATAATATTTAACTTTCATTTTAATTGTTATGAAATTTTATTTTTTGTTTTTTTTACGGTGACCAATAATTATCTATGAATCTACATTCATTTTCAATAATTAATGATTTATTAAATAAAATAAAATTCATTTCTCACAATTTAAGATTATTTATCAATTCAAGTTCTAACTATAAAAAAATTAAAACTCCATTTTACGACAGTATTAAAATTATCTACCAATCAAAATTTTAACTTTGCGGATAGTATCATATTTAAAAGAAAAATCAAATTAAATCTCAATTTCTATCTAATTACTAATTATATATCGATCCAAATCCTAAACCTATAATTGATGACCATTAGAAATTTTAAATTATATTTCTTATATATTATTGATAATAATTATCTAACATTCCAATTTATAACTCAACAATTAATGTAATCTTAAAAATTTTGAAACTTTTTTTTTCATTATATTTTAGTACAATTATTATTATATTCTAAATGACAATCATTTAATTATTATTTTGAATATAAATAAACTAAATTAAATTAAAAATTAACCCTTAAAATTGTTATTTTAGATATTATTCACTCATTAAAATCATTAAATTTTTAAGATACAAACTAATTAATAAAATTTATTATAATTTTTATATTATTTACAATTACATCGATCTTTTTTATTACTCCTTAAAATTCAACATAGTCTCAAATATTCTAATAAATTCATATAGAATAATTATTCAAATAACTCACTATAAAATAATCATACGAACATAATCAATTGATCCTCCCTATTAGTTTTAAAATTTAACTTTTTCTCAAATATGTGCTTATAAAACTACATATAATAAAGACTCAAATATAATCATTTAAAATAATACTCAACAAACAAAACAATAATATAAAATATTAATGAAGTTTAAAATTTCATATACGATAACATTAATATATTATAGATCATCCGCGCAACACGCGAGTTATATTCTAGTTTGTTTCAATATGAAAGACTTTATGTTGCGAGTCTAACTAACCACTGGGCTATTTAACGATAAAAAAACTAAATTACAATTTTAGTATTCTATTTTAGTCTATTCACGAAATTAATCTCCCATTTTATTTTTAAATATTTTTGTTCTCTTATCACATTTTTGGTAAAAAAAAAAGACGATGTTTAATTTTTTAAACCAGTGACATAATTTGAATGACGTGTACAGTGTCAGTGGATACATCCCTTTTACATATCATTTTCTTTTTCTTATATTTATTTATTTAACCTAAAATAACTAAAATATATGATAAAATAAAAGACAAAAATTGAAAGAGGAATGACATGTAATAATAATAATAATAATAATAGAAAATCAAAATTGACAAATTTATTCTTAATTAAGAAAATAGCGTTCAAAGAGAGACTGTCTGAGTTGAAATATGATATTCAATTGAACAAAGTTGGAAGAAGGGAGAAGAGAGAAGAGTTGGAAAACAAGAATTAAGAGAATATTCTTAGATTTGTTCTTGCTTGAGCAAATTTAACCTTGTTCAACATCATTTCTCACACTTGCTTTGATAATCTTCCAACTCGCTTGAAAGGTTGTTGGCATTTCCTTCCCTTTGATTAATTGATCAAGACCTTGTTTTGATTGATTAATTGCCCTGCCTCTCTTTAGGATCTCTTTAGAGCCATTTCTTTCTTGATCCTGTTTCAAGCTGGATGACTGAGCAATAAGTCGGAGCGTTGTACAAATCGTTATCCTGTAAATCTCAATTTTTGCACTGCACTTTGGGTGCTAGAGAAGGAATGAGAATGAAGAATTCCTACCCTCATTCTGACTATTTTGGGTATGGGACGAATGACCCCTGAGCCTAGAGTAGTCACCTATATCCCCAGACTATGATGTCTCTTGAGTCAATCATTGGTCACTCATTTCTGCCTTAGTATTTTCTCTCCCTTTTGGGTTAGCAACCTTCTCTTTGTTCAATCATCCTTCCTTCGGTTAACCACTGCCATTCAGTTAAAATACTGAGTCCCTTTTTGGGTTAGCAACCTTATCTTGGTTTAAACTCCCTTTTCTTTGGTTAACCATTGCTTGTCAATTAAAATATTGAGTCCCTTTTGGGTTAGCAACCTTCTCCTGGTTCAATCACCATTTTTTTTGGTTAACCACTGTTTATCAGTTAAAATACCGAGTCCCTTTTGTAACGCCCCGGTTTTTGTCAATTTTATTTAATCGAGTCTATTTGATTATTTTATTATTATATTATTTTATTATTGACTTTTATTTGGCAATATATTATTTTTCATCGTTGTTTATGTTTTATCGCATTTTGAGAGTGTTTGGGAGATATTTGAGATGAGGGGTATTTTGGTCTTTTTGGGGTTAGATATTTTGTATAAATAGAAAAAAGAGAGAAAAAAAAGAAGAAGAGAAAGAAAAGGAAAAGAAGAGAAAAGAGAGGAAAGAAAGGGGGAAGAGGAAAAGAGTGGAAAATCGAAGATTCATCAGTTTAAAGCGCGAATAATCGGGTAAGGGTGAGAAGTTTCAATTATATCTTGCTTGTATATGTATATGTGTATGTTTTCTTGGATTGTTTTGGTTATTTTCTCTAGTTTCCAATTCTAGGTCGAAATGAGCAAAATGGTTAGAAATCGATGTTTTCACGGACGAAAGTCGGAATAAATCGCGTAGTAGAGTCGTGTGATGTTGGGTCTTGATTTAGTGTGATCGTTTGATTGAATCGAGTTGAATTTATAACTTTTGAGTTTTTGGTATATATTGAGGTTTTTGTGCAAATTGATGTTGTGATCGAGTAAAAGTGTTTGGATATGTCTGGTAATGTTGGTATAGGTTGATATTTAATCGGTGAATGGTTGTTGGTGTGTTTTCGAGTGGTTTTGATCGAGTTTAGAATCGAGTGTAATTGATAAAATCATGTTTTAAAATATTTCAAAAATGGAAAATGTGTTGGATGGCTTTTTAATAGTGAAAATATTGTAGTACATTGAATTCTGAGTCCGCAGCTTTTTACGGAATCGAAATCGGAGGTCCGGAAGGCTTCTGACGGTAAGAAAATGCATTTTTCTGGGTTCTGACACGGGCCGTGTCACACAACACGGACGGCCGTGTCAGACGTGTCAATTTGCGGCCATTTGGGATTTTTGGGTGACAAGGCCGTGTCACGCAACACGGGCGGCCGTGTCAGGCTTGCTGTAGGTTTTTCTTCAAAATTGTTTCGATCGTAACTTTTGAACCGTAAATCTGTTTTAACCCCCGTTTGAAGCATTGGAAAGCTAATGAAATATTATTTCTTTTAAAAATGGTTTGGAGGGTAAAAGATGATTTAATTAATTCGTATTTTTGGGAAATAGTCAGGTTGTCGGGTTTTGATCGCGTACAACGTGTGCGATTGATATGTTATCATGCTATATGCTTTTAATATGTAACGTATAGCTTGAGTGCTGTTATATGATGTTAATGTACATGACGAAATGTTGTGATGATGGGTTGTGGCCTTATGGCAAGTATGTGTATTGTTTTGAATTAGACTTCGATGCGTGATAATGTTGTTATTTCTCACCCTTCTGCTGGAATATGCTTTTTATGGCATAGTGCAGATTGTCAGCTTTAGAGGCGTGGAGGCAAGTGGAAGAGTTAGATCTTCGTTTGCGTAGGTCTTGGTGTCTGCTCTGATACGTAGCACGGGAGTCGGGGAACGATTATGTTATATATGTATATAATTGTTGAATGTATTTGGTAGTACTTTTGTGTATAGTAGAGGTTCTAAAAGGACTTATTTTGTAAAACAAGTCGGTTATGGATCTTTCCGCTTTATTCCATAATTGACATTTTCTTTATTGTGGAAAAAGTTTCCCCTTTGAGGGTATTCTATTTTATGCTATGTATCAAATTTATGAGCAGGGATTGTGTTTTCTTACTCTAAAATGTGGCATCCCTATTTCTGTCGGAAAAATAAATTTTTAGTTACTCTGATATTGTTTTTGTATTATTTATTCGCGAAGGGAATTGGGGTGTTACACCTTTTGGGTTAGCAACCTTCTCTTGGTTCAATCACCTTTTTCTTTGGTTAACCACTGTTTATCAGTTAAAATACCGAGTCTTTTTTGGGTTAACACCTTTTCTGGTTCAATACCCTTTCATTGGTTAATCACTTCCTGTCAGTTAAAAGACCAACTTCTCCCTTTTCTTCAGTTAACCATCGCCCGTCAAACACCTCCTTTTGGTTAAAATACCCATTTCCTTAGTTAACCATTGCCTGTCAGTTAAAAGGCCAATATTTCTTTTCCCAAGTAAAGACAACTTTACTTTTCCTTGGGTTAATCACCGAGTCTCAGTTAAAACCCCTTCACTCCTACCTCTTATTCCTTCTCTTGGTTTTGACACCACTTCCTTGCTTCTCTCTCTTGGTTTTAAGACCACTTCCTTGCTTCTCTCTCTCTTGGTTTTGACACCACCTCCATGCTCCTCTTCCTCCATTCTTCGAACTACAGAGGCTTTGAATTCCTCATTGCACTATGAGGATACGTAGGCACAAGATTGCGAAATATTGGCGAGCTACCTTCTCCTTTCTTTTCCCTGGTTCCACAAACTACGGAGCTCTGAATTCCCCATTGCACTAAGAGGATACATAGGCACGAGGGCCCCAATCCTCTGCGAGCACTTTCTTTCACTACTACGAAACACCCATTTAACAACGGTTGGGAATGACATATAATGACGCGGGCGGGGCGTTGTTATGTAGATTGTCGTTGTATGTATGATACTTACAACGATGGCCTTGTAGGCGTTGTAATAAACAGGAAATCGCACTAACTATTACAACGGTTTTACAATACACTGTTGTAATAAATATAATTGTCCTCGGTTCGATTCCCAGTAATGCAGTTTTGATATTTATTTTTTCCTGGCCAGCGCGCCAGATATTATAACGGTTATGAAATATAACCGTCGTTAAAGTTACTTCAAAATTAACAAATATGATCCTGCTTTTATAATTAATCCCATTTTTTACTTGTATTATTGTTCTCGATATCTCAACACAGCAGAAAAATACAATTCACATTTTGTGATAATGTTTTCATAATAATATTAATCGTATCATATTCATAATATCACATATACCAGATTACAGTTTATCAGAACAAACAACCTACATAAATAAAATATCACATATACCATATTACAATTTACACACATTACATAACTTCACATAATTGTAACTTGGTGTATTGGTATCTTGTCTCTTGGTGTCTTGTCTCCTGGCCTGGTGTCTGGACTCAAAATACCTATGATTTCAAATAATTATACTTGTTAGTAAAAATACTTATAAACTATAACATACAATTAATATATTATGAATAAATAATAAATTATGTACTTGTTAATTTTCCCATATTCCTTCTTCATGATCGAGTCGTATAGCATGCACGGCATCTCCATCAACTTCATCATATGAGGTAGGAACTTGTGTTGTGTAAGAAGGTGTGGACGGAATATCAAGACTTTCATCACTAAGAGGAATGTATTTTCCTTGGAGAACGATTGACCATTTCCCCGATTTGTCCGATGGATCGGAAACATAGAAAACTTGGTTTGCTTGAGAAGCCATGATGAATGGTTCTGTATTAAAAGATGCCTTGCCAAGGTTGACCCGGGTGAATCCTAAGTCATTAATGTCTACACC
Source organism: Lathyrus tuberosus (assembly GCA_022829125.1). Lineage (NCBI taxonomy): Eukaryota > Viridiplantae > Streptophyta > Magnoliopsida > Fabales > Fabaceae > Lathyrus > Lathyrus tuberosus. Next base: position 953,149 of record JALAZF010000715.1, on the reverse strand, counting down.
ATTACTATTATTGGGAACCTACTTGCATTTAAATAAAGCCACTTTGAAAATAACATAATCAATCTCCCAAATCTCATCAATGACACCATAAAACACGGTAGTTGCCAATACTGGATTCTTATCTTTCGAACTAGAGAAATACATCGATTCGGCTTCAACCATAACCCCACTATTTTGCATTGTACTACGATCATCTTTTGATTTTGTATAAAAGGTATAATGACCAAAGTCGTATACACTCCAGGTAATGACACAAAATTTTGGCCAGTACGACAACCATCTAAGTATCTCGGATGCACTAGGATCATTAGATACACTTTTATTAAACCAATCCATGAATCTATTGTTATGCTCTATCAACAACAACTTGTCATTCATTCGGGGATATTTTTTCTTCATAAGTCTTTTGTGAGTCTCTATGAAAGGTTGAACCTCATCTATATTATTCAATATATATAAATGTGATTGAATAACAACATCCCGAGCCATTGACCTAACATTTAGACCTTGAATACCTCTTCCGTCTGTGTCAGCATGACGAGACTTTAGAATTCCTATAGAATCTGCATCGGACAAATAGTTTGTACAAAACTCAACAGCTTCTTCTGTGATGTACCTTTCAACAATCGAAGCTTCCGGTCGGTGATGATTCTTCGTATATCCTTTAAAGATCTTCATATATCGCTCTATTGGATACATCCACCTTAAAAAAACTGGACCACAAATTCTGATTTCTCTTATGAGATGAACAAGTAAGTGAACCATAATATCAAAAAATGATGGCGGAAAATACATCTCCAATTGACACAAGATTATGGCAGCCTCATCTTCTAATTCATCCAATTTTTTGAAATCAAGAACTTTATTACATATGGCATTGAAGAATAAACACAGTCTCGTTATAGTTACTCTCACATTTTTTGGAAGGATCCCACAGATAGCCACAGGTAGAAGTTGTTGCATCAATACATACAATCATGAGATTTTAAACCAATTAACTTGAGATCTTTCATTGATACAAGTTTCTTGATGTTTGATGAGTAACCTTGCAGAACTTTAATACCTTGCAAACACTCGCAGAACATCTTCTTTTCCTTTTTAGATAGAGTGTGACATGCTAGAGGCAGATAAGTTCTTTTTCCTTTCTCTATTGGAGCCAACTATTTTCGTATACCCATCTTCTCCATATCAAGACGGGAAGTCTTACTATCTTTAGTCTTGCCCAGAATGTTTATAAGTGTGCTAATCAAACTATCACACACATTTTTCTCTACGTGCATCACATCAAGACAATGTCTAACATCAAGACTTGACCAATGTGGAAGATCAAAGAAGATGGACCTCTTTTTCCATATATTTTTCGCAACTGCCCCTTTTTCTTTTCCTCTCTTCCCACCTTTTTCTTTTTCTCTCTTCCCACCTTTTTCTTTTTCTCTCTTCCCAAGGACAACATTAATGTATTCCTGCCGTTGATAAACTTCATCCCCGGTTAAAGGTTTAGGAGCCTCACCAAACTCTTGCTATCCATTAAAAGCCTTTCGCAATCTACGATAAGGATGGCCCGGTTTTAGAAATTTTCGATGCCCAAGGTAAACTGTCTTTTTTCCAAACTCAAGTTGGTGATAACAAGTATCATCTTCACATATAGGACACGCTTTATGTCCTTTGACACTGTATCCCGCCAAGTTACCGTAAGCCGGAAAGTCGTTAATTATGCAAAATAACATTGCACGCATATTAAACTTTTCCCCAGAATATGCATCATCAACTTCAACGCCTTCATCCCACAAGAGTCGTAAATCATCAATTAATGGACTAAGATAAACGTCTATGTCGTTACCAGGTTGTCGTGGTCCAGAAATCATCATACTTAACAGTATATACTTGCGCTTCATGCACAACAAAGGAGATAAGTTGTAAATAGTGAGAAGAACAGGCCACGAAGTATGATTAGTGCTCATATTACCAAAGGGGTTCATTCCATCAGTGGAAAGCCCAAGCCTAAGATTTATTGGCTCGAATCCAAAATCCGGAAACAACGAATCAATTTTCTTCCATTGCAAAGAATCAACTACATGGCAAATGTTTCCATCACGAATCCTTTCATTTGCATGCCATCTAAGATTCTTTGCGTCATTCGAATTAGCAAAAAATCTCTTTAATCGTGAAAGTATTGGCAAATACCATAACACTTTAGCAGGAGGATGCTTCCTACTAACATTGTCATAGTGATCATTGTCATCACCATTGCTAGCCTTCAGCTTGTAACGCGACACACCACATTTCGGACATTGAAACACGTCTTCATACTCTTTTCGGTATAATATGCAATCATTAGGGCAAGCATGTATCTTGATATACTTCAGACCTAGTGAACACAATATCTTCTTGGCCTCATAGCAACGATCCGGCAATTCGTTATCTTCTGGTAACATTTACTGTAGCAATTCAAGTAATTCCGTGAAAATTTTATCCGACCATCCATTTTTTGCCTTCAGATTAAACAATTTTAACACCGCCGACAATCGTGTGAACTTTGTGCATCCCTTATATAAAGGGGTGTCTTAATCACTACATAAATTATCATAAATATGAACATTCATAAAAGAAGATTCCCCAATATCACGGAACATATCATCTAGGCGATCTTCCATATATTCATCTTCCTCCACTATTTGACTTTGTGACGCCCGAATTTCCTTATTATCCACCTCACCATGCCACGTCCATATTATATAATTTTGACATATACCATCACAAAAAAGGTGATTGTGTATTTCTTTCTTTGTACCATTTTTGATATTAGCGCAAACAACACAAGGACAATAAAAGATACCATCATTGTCGGGAAGATGTTTATCAGCGTATTCAAGGAACTCACAAACTCCGTTCTCATAAACCAGATCTAATCTATTGGCTTTCATCCAACTACGATCCATTACAACTTCTGAAATTTATACATGTATAATAATGTGAATGACACACCAAAATCTAATCCAAAAACTCAAGCATATGCATATACAATATGAACAAAGAAAAAATCAATGAAGATGTACTCTCATACTAAACGTAAACCATATGAAACATCTCATTCTAACTTGAGCATATACAATATGAACAAAGAAAAAAGGAATGAAGATGTTGAAGAGAACCTTACTTCGAAGCTGAAGAAGCCAATGAATAATGAAGACAGTCAATATTTGAGCATAAACCAAGAAAAAAGGAATGAAGATGTTGAAGAGAACCTTACTTCGAAGCTGAAGAATCAAATGAATGAAGACGGTCAATATTTGAGCATAAACCAAGAAAAAAGGAATGAATATGTTGAAGAGTACCTTACTTCGAAGCTGAAGAAGCAAATGAATGAAGATGGTCAATATTTGAGCATAAACCAAGAAAAAAGGAATGAAGATGTTGAAGAGTGTAAAGGTTAGGGCGTCTCTGGCTCACTTGTTCGATTAGGGCGTCTTATGAAAGAAATACATAATAAGTTTTGTTTTAATTTATCAGTAAACCTTTTAATCTCGGTGGAGAAACAAACCGTAGTGGAATCTTAAGTGAAATGTATCCTAAAAAAAGGTAAAAATGTGTTGCAGGGAATCGAAGCTTGTTACATTTCATTTATTACTACGGTTGTTCATCTTAACCGTTGTAAAATAATTTACAATTTATTTTTTAAATAATGGACTTAAGTGACACACACTAAATGTACTCTACAAAATGGAAAAAATGTAGTTGCAGGAAATCGAAGCTTGTTACATTTCATTTATTACTACGGTTGTTCATCTTAACCATTGTAAAATAATTTACAATTTATTTTTAAATAATGGACTTAATTGACACATGCTAAATGTACTCTAAAAAAATGGAAAAAATGTAGTTGCAGGGAATCAAAGCTTGATACATTTTATTTATTACTACGGTGGTTTCATTCAACCGTCATTAAATGACTCAACTTTTAAATGGGCGCGAAATTTTTAACCTATTACAACGGTATAAAATAATGCGTTGTAAGCCTGACGTTGTTGTTTTAGCGTTTTGTAGTAGTGTTTGTCCATTTTCCTTCCCTCTTTCGCGAGTAACCTTTAGATAGAACACTCATCCGAGCATAGAGCATTCAGAATGGTTCCCATCGAGTACGATATATGCGTAGGGTGCTAATACCTTCCCCTCGCATAACCGATTCCCTTACCTGTTTCTCTTCCCTTGGGTTTTATCAATATTTTTCGTTTCCTTTTAGAATAAATAAAGTTCGGTGGCGACTCTATTGTATCATCGAGTGTGCGATGCGCTTGGGTATATTTCCGCTAGCCTCAGGTCACATCTAATGTTTTCACATCTGCATGATCATGTCATGCACCAATTCAAATATATGCAGCTTTTCCAAGAGACCCCTCCAATTCTGATCCTACTATTATTTCTCATAAAGATATAAATGCCTTGTATGACAAATTTCTTAATCATCTGGTACCGGCTGAAGCACGAGGTATCGTAGCTTGTAACGAATGTAGTTATGCTTTCGACTACGTCTAATGGTATTTTAGAGTGCCACATATTTACATGACACCAGATGCTTTGGGAGATCCACCTAGGTTAACTCATTAGGAGATATTAGAGAAGGAGCAGACTATGGCAGATCATGTTGTTGATGTGTTACCTGAATTTCGTCGTATTATGGATATTGCACAAATGGGTGTAGACAGTGGAGTCTTTCCAAAAGGCTATCATGAGTGGGACGGACGACACTACATTATAAGAGGCAGTGTAGGAATAAGGGTTCTAACCTACACAATAGTATAATATTTGTATTAGGGATAATATTATCGTTTGTAATTTATTTTGGATTCAAGATTGATTAATTTATATATAACATTTTCAACTTGTTTGATAATTATACGGTTCAATTTATAAAAAATTTATTATGATAGTATAATTATAAAGCATTGTCTATTACATCAGTGTATTTCTTAAAAAAAGTCAAAATTTACTGTTTAGGGTGAATACGAAAGTGTATATTTGTAACCTACTACAGAGATGCATCTCTAGATCCATTTATGTCAAAATGAGGGTCGCTTTGTTAGGAATATATGAGGTGTGTATATAGTGCATACATAAGTGCACCTCTAAACTATTTTCAGACAAAAATAGAGGTGTGACTCATTTACGCATATATTTGGTGAGAAATTAATGCGTTCGGAAATGTACCTCCAAATTCGTATGGGGATTTTCGAATTTCCTTAGAATGTTTCTCCACTACTTAATGTGGGAGAAAGCAATCCCAAAATTTAACACACCATATCTATAGTTAGGGTTCGAGCATTTAACTTGACACCCCCACTTGAACCTGCCACCCCCTCCCATTTTGAGCAAACTTACCTTTTTACCCTTGGAAAATTTTCGGAAATCATGAAATTTTTAGTATTGTACCGGAAATTTTGGGACTATACTAGACATTTGAAAAAAATTACAATGTTTTACCACTCCTGTGAGACATGTACCAGAAATTCTTAAATTTTCGGTGTAAAATTCTAGAAATTTCAAAATTTCTGGGTGAGATATACTAGAAAATCTTTAATATACGTAAAGTGTCAAAAACTTCTGAAAATTTTAAATTTCCGGAATACCGGAAATTTCAACTATTCAAAATTTCCGGTATGAACCCAGAATTTAAAAAACATATATACTTTCAATATTTTTGACACAGCGACCTGCCTAAATGGTTCCATAAAAAAATCATCACATATAATAGATACATATTGTCCACAAGATTATATAGCAAATTAGGATGACTTCCTAACTTCATCATCCTAGTGCCTAATCCGTCTTGCATATGTTGATTCTCATGCTTGTGTATCTTCAGTACAATTATGTCTCCAACAGTCAGTGACGGGAGGTAATGAACTATCAGGTTTCAACTTTACCTGAACTCAATGGTTGTCATTGACAAAACCAACACCAATGATTTTATGTCTGCTCGTATACATAAGTCTATGGTAAAAGGGAAAAAGGTAATGTTAAGTCTCTGTGACAAGGAGACAAATACGACACTGTATCTACATGCAATAGGGTAACCCATATCAGGAATCGTCATCCATTTTTCTTGACCTTGCACATCCAAGTGTTATACTTTTAAGGCATTTCTAACTTCAAAGACCGTGTCATAGAACAAATTAAAAACAATTAAGGGTGTTGATGAACTTGAGTATCTAACTGCGTCTGAACCAACAACCATGTCTCTTCGCCCCATCCAAGTAAAGCTGCAATAATCCAAAAACCACAATTTCCATCGTCACTCACATCAACAATGCCATCAATGTATACATGCAAAATACCAGAAAACTTGGACAAGTATAGATGTCTCGAAGATGTAGTGGATGGTTGAGTTTGACCCAACATACTTGACGATTGACTTTCTGTTGATTTCGTGCATAATCTCTTTATAGTCCGACTCCCGTACGAGCCCCCACCATACTTACACTACGAAGGATCACGAAGCATATCACTTTCATCACTCTTTCTTTTTGCTGTTCTTAACTCCTCAATGCCCATCACATTGAGTGAGCCTATAATGTGAGAATACGCTGACGTGGACAACTGCCACAACAACAAAAAACGATTCCTGACGATTACTTTTCCCTCCAAAATCCCCCATTGAAGTTTCAACTTCTTCTCAACAATGGCGTCAACCACTAGCTCCGCCACAACTCAGAAGTCTCCGTCGCAGCTTCCGCCAGAATCTTTCCTACGCGACCCGTTTGAGCCGGAGATAAACTTGCCGCCGCGCAACTACTTGGAAGAAAGGGTGTTCAAGAGAAGGCGCATTGAAGAAGGCCAAGACAAATCACTCATCCACGGCTTGGAACTTCAACAACACGCAGCAAAGTTACTCGAATCCAACGACCTCTCTCCGCTTCAAGAAGCAATTGAAGAATACACTGAAACCAAGAACGAAACGTTAATCACAATTTTCAAATCGTTCGCACTTCATTACCCTAATGCATTCTCATTCAAGCTCGCCAAAATCCTCAAACTCCACCCTCCGCTTCGAACACGAATTCAAACCGTTGCTCTTCTCCTTGAAGTTCTTCCCGAAGGGGTAAGCAGTTCAATGCATTCCTCAATCTTAATTCAACTCAAAACCCCTCTTCTTCATTCACTCAAGGTAGAATCGGAAGAAATTGTGTTTCCTATGCTATGCGAAATGATTGGCATCTTTGCTGACAGGTTGCATCAATTTTCTCTCGGCAGTTGGGAGGAGCTTCTCCAGTACGCTTGCGATTGCATTTCTGGAGATGAGGAATCAAATAATAAGAAAGGGCTTATGTTGTTAACGGAGCTTTCAAGAAATGTTTTTCTAAATAGAGAGTTCTGGTTGAATCAAGGGAAATTTGATCTCGTCTTTTCGAACATCTTGAAATTGATTTACTCGACGAATTGGGAATTGAAGACATTGGCATACAATGCATCGACGTCGTTGATGTTATTGTCGAAAAGTCTTCGGAGAACAGATATATGTGACATTCTCGTGCCAATTTTGTTGAATATCATTGATCAACATGGAGAAGAAGCGATTTTGGAGGATAGGCTTAGACGTTTGGGGGATTTAGTAAAGGGGGATGATGATTCTATTTTCATGGGGAACCATGCTGAACTGTTTTGGTGCATGATTCGAGTAGCAGAGGTAGAAAATGTGAGCCAGGAACTGGTGCTTGTTGCAGTTAATGTTCTCAAGGAGCTTGATGCGAAGGATGGGAAAGTGATGGTAAGTGTGATCAGGAATCTTTCTCATGAGGAAGTGAGGAGGGTGCTTGTGGTTGCTGTAAACTTTTTGTCATGTGTTGATGATGATCCTCTTTGGTATGATGTTGACAATAAGGATTGTGGTGACGCTGGGATGACAGATCCTTTCTACCATGGGGTCTTCTTGTTTGATTCACTCTCTTTAGATGGGGATGAAGGTGTGTTTGTTCCCACGGCATTTGAGATGATAACAATGCAATATGCATCTCATATTGATTGGCGCCTTCGTCATGCAGCAATGCTTGCCATTGGTTGGATCATAGAGAGAAACATGAATGGGGTATGTGTGTATATTGAATGAGCTTTAAACTCTCAAGTGTTTTCATGATGATGCATTGTTTTGAGAAGCATGTAAGTGTTTCTAGAGAAGAGCTGTACTCTTTTCCCCTTCATTATTGTTATCATGCGAGCTAGGGTAAATCATGATCAAGGATTTTTGAATCAGGTTTGCAGTCGTATTGTGCTGTGATCCTTAATATCATGAAAATTTGGAGACTTGCCATGTGGCTGCAGGAACAAGGAAAATAATTATGTCGCGGCTGCAATTACAGTTGCGGGAGATATTTAAAACCTAATCATGACATATGTGTCATGATGTGTGGTTGTGTGTGATGCAGATTATGTATTGCATTTGTATTTTGATTCTCTTACACATGCCTAAATCTAAATGACACCACTGATTTTAAATAATTTCATTCCATGTGCACTTTCGCTTATTAGTCAATGACATTTAACAAATTAAAATCTAAAGGATTATGCAAGATATCAGATGCTCAGTTTGTAACTCAAAGTTGATTGGTTACTTAAAGTAGTGTTATTTGAACAGTATTTATTAATGGATGTCTGCACCACACATTCCTGTGTGTGAAGTTGACCATTATTATGCAACTGCAGGTTTTTTTTCTGCGTACACAGTGCCAAAAAACGACTTTTATAGTATTTTTGTTGATTTCGTGCATATCATGTTATTTGTGATGCTAACAATTTCATTCATATATGATTCTCTCTTCCCTTTTGCCACCACAGGACATGGTGCAGTACTTTGACCAAGTTGTGAGACTGGTCTTGAAGTCACTAGATGATCCGGACCCCCGAGTACTTTGGGCTACTATGCATGCAATTAAGAGTTTGACGGAATATGAGGAACTATTAATGAATGGCCAATATCACAAGAAGTTATCGGCTAAAGTAGTTCCCTTCATTAGATGTTACTCTTGTGCCCGTGTACAGGTACAAAATATTAATGCCGCAGCTTGACATCTGTTAGTAAAGAGTTGCTTGTTTTCGCTGTTTCAATTTATATGTTTCTAATTACCTATTGACTTATTTTATAAATGATATCCTTTGTTTACTATTTTCTGCAGAGATATGCTGTAATTGCCATTCGATCCTTGGTAGAAAACTGTGGCTTAGATGAAATATCACCTTTTGGGGAACCGATTGTAGCATCATTACATGCATTTCTTAATGTACGTGGTCCTTAATTTTCACTATATATATATCAACTTCTCATTTACTCATGTATCATGCTTTTAATGCAACTATTGCATGTTGTACATAATCCATTTGATTGCTTCTACATATTTACCTATAGTATCGGTGTAGGTCCCAACCGTACTTTTCTATGGTTTCTTATATTTTATGTACTTAGAATAAGCTAAATGGTTTTTCTAAGTTTTCAGCATGAAGATCCAAAGTTACAGGAGGAAGCTATTGATACCCTGAGATTGTTTGCCGTTTCAACGCCGGTATACATTAATATCTGAAGTCGTAGGTTTTGATTACGGTAAATAATTATTATAATGTGATTTGATGTAATCGTTGCATGTAGAGAACTTTTCGCCAAAATTATTACGATACAACGGTGGAAGCACTGAGAGTCATTGTGTTTAATAAGAATAGTTTATCTAGACTCCTGGTCTTTGCCAAATATCTAGAATGCATGGTATATCTGGTTCGAAAAGTTGGGCCAGATAATTTCAAAGAGCAAGAAGCTGTTCAAGTAAGTATTTTTGATAATTCTATTTTAAATTGGGTCAAATTATACAGAATGTAATATTGAAAACCAAAGTTAAAATTGAGATAAGTAGAAATTCAAAGTTAAAAGGGAAATATAAAAGATTTAGTTTTATTGGTCATACAATTACATTGTATTGGTCATACAAATACTTTTGCAACGTTCACTCATGGTCTTGATGTACCTTATGATCTTGGTATATATCATTCCAAATTTGGTTGAATATGTGACTAATTCATATATCATAAAGGTGTCAAATATTTATGAAATAATTTCTTTTTGTACTAATTTACTTATCTTGTAACATTTGAAGGTCATGGAATCTATAATATTACTTGAAGGAAAATTGAGCAATACAGAGCACATGACAAAATATATCATCTTAAAGGTATATTTGTAATCAATCATAGGCCAGCCATTCACCTCCCCCACATGATAATACTAGTTGAAAGTTTGTATTCCTAATTGAATACATATTAACATTGTGCAGACTCTGGATCAAATCTTTCGATGCCCAAGATTGAGTATTGACAAATTTATTGATAAAATTGTGCCAATGTTGCTTGGATCTGCTCGACACTGTCTTGACTTAACGGTTGGTGAAGTCAAGGATGATCGTGACAAGCGTTTTGTTGAAAACACAATGGTTCTGGTTTGTAATACTCTGTCATATTGTGCTGTTCGATCATATATAAACTTTTCCCCCCACATTAGCAAGGTTGGTTTGATAGATCTGAAGATTGTGGTTTATGTAGAGGTGTCTACCTAAAAAACAAACATGTGACTAATAAAACATGTATTTAAATGTTTAGGTCGCTATATTATTTGTGAACTTGCTTGATTGTTATCAATTTCAAGTTCGCAAGACTTCTGTCTTAGGTGAATATAGATTTAAATTATGAGTTCAGCTTAAAATCTTGAAATTTGTGGTCAAGCCATTTTTGATAAATTAATTCACTTTCTGTTTCTAGGTCTTCCAAACCTGTTACTGTCACTTAAAGTAGGAGACACAGGTAGTGACACTAAAAGTTATCTGACTTTCTTCATTATGCGGTCTCTGGTTGAAAAGTTGAAGAAGGTATTTGGTTATCCCTCTAACGTCTTAATTTATTAGTTTATGCATCAAGTTATTTTTGTCATTTCAAAACAAATGCAGGAAACCGATAGGGTTTTTTCTACAATAATATTGAGATCACTCCCCAAATGCATTCAGGTACAATACAATTCTGCAAAATATATATTGGTAATATGTTTGAATCATACATTTTCATATAGTAACACGTGTTCATTATGCAGTCTTCTAGTTCATTTTTCGATGATTCATTGATCAAGATTATTGCTGACGAGATAAAAGATGCCGTACGAGATATTATTAAAAGTGGAATAATGAAAGAACAAGGAGTGGGAACTTTGGGAGGTAGATGTGAATCTTTACCAACAGAAGATACACTTCAGGTTGTATCTTTAAATTCTCTTGCTTTTGAATACAAATACATTATATTATAGATGAAAGGTAGAATCAATAACTAGTTAGTAAAAATACCAAAAATAAAATAGTTAGTTAGTATATTAAATTGTACATAATATTTAAAGAAAAAATACACAACTATCAAATGTATATTTTGTTTTCTAAGTGAAACTAAACATACACTAAATCAATTGAGTGTAAATTTGTTATTTTTTTGGTGATTAGACATCAGGTGACTTTTTAAACCTGAATATTACTTGAACAAACCAACAATTTATAAACTCTCATCAATGACACATTATTATTAATAATATAAAAAAAGTCTCGGCCTCTAACAAATTTGTTCAAAAATCAGATTGATAGAGCTTAATATTTATGCAATGTAAATACATTTTGTATATACTTTCATCTACAGAATAGGAATGATAATCAGCTTTTTTGCTCATCACAGGGTATAGTTCACTTAATAGCAACAACTGTTGAAACATTTAAAGACCGATTCATGCAACATGTTGATGACCTCATGTCAAACGTTGTCGTGCTTTTGGTATGTTCTCCTTTGTTGTTTTTTCATGCTACAGCTATTTTTCTCGTTAATTTTACTATTGCTTCAACATAATCTTTGGCAGGGAGAAGACAATCCAGATAGACTGATAGCTTTTGCAATTTCCATTTTTAACGTTATCTTTCCACTTTTCCCAGACAAATTGCCTCTGTAATTCCTTTATTTTATCAGTTTCGTCTAAAGTTATAGCAATAATAATAAATGCCTCTCTTATTTATACGTTTTGTTCCTGTGGGTGCTATTTGAATAGGTATCATGACAGATATAATTCAGCGTCCAGTTTTGCTTTAAGGGAAAATTATCCTTGTTCCACTCTGGTATTTTCAAAATTGTCAATAATTTTGATTTCTTACTTATTTATATCAGAAACATGATCATTATTGTTTTCGTAATGATTATTCTAGCATGCTATACCGGCAATTGGTATTTGTGCTATGTTTGGAGGAGATCGATTTAAAGCCTTTGCTGGTGGTAACTTCTTTAAGCTCTTAACTTTTTTTGAAAGGTTATTTAAACTCTTCAACTTAAAAGTGCGGAAGTGTGTGTGTTGATTTTTTTGGAATATGACAAGTAATAGGTTTTTGCAGACGGTATCTATAACCTATATGTTGAAATGACGAAAAGTCTTTCAATTAGTAAACCAAATGAAGATGGAGATGCAACAATGTTATGTGATACTGCAATTGCAGCCCTTGGAAAAATCTGTGAATTTCATGGTGACAGTATAGACCCTAAGGTAATACAAAATAGATTCTCTACCTTTTATATTTGGTAACTTTAGTAACTTTAGTTTATTTAAGAGAGAGGAGAATGATTAAATTTGAGATTATTTAGTTGAGAGATATTAATTGGTTAAGAGAGATAGAAACAAATCACCAAAGGTATTGTTAAAATGAAGCCACATAGGCAGCAGAAAGAGGTGAGGTGAATCAATCAAAATCTAGCTCATAGATATTGTGGCTCCTATCATGGAGAAAATTGGAGCTGTTTTCTATAAACTGAAATTGCTCGATTCTTCTCTGGCTCACCATGTGTTCCACATATCACAATTGAAGAAGATTGTTGGTGTTACTCACCGGAAGCGTCCCGACCCGAAGTATTATAAGTTGAATTAGAAGAGATAGAGGTACCAGAAGTGCAATGGTGCTGGCATCTAGAGAAGTGCAGCGAGCTCTGATAAGGGAGTAGTTAGTCAAATGGAAGGACAAGAGTTCCTGTGACACAACTTGGAAAGATGAGACCTTTATGAGGAGTCAATTCCCTCATGCCAGCCTTGAGTAAAACGCTGTTCCTGAAGGAGATTGCACTGATATAGACTGTTGATCTGCAATGTTTACTGCTAGTGCTTGCTTTGCCAAGCCACATATTTTGTTTGTTATCCTCAATCATAATAGTTTCTATGCAGGTGGTTCCAAGATGGTTAAGCTTCTTGCCATTGAAACATGATTCCAATGAAGCTAGATATACACATGGACTGCTTTCTAAATTGATACGAAGGTGTTGAAGTGTTCTTAAATCTCCTTTGGATTACTTTCAAACTATTACCAAATTTATACTTTTGTTCATGTATTGGGCTAAACAAATGTTTAACCTGTCTGCAATGATCAGGTCTGATACATACCTATTTGGAATTAACAATGAGAATCTTCCCAAGATTATTTCGATAGTAAAAGAAGTAAGTAAAAACAATTTTCTTTATTTTGTGAAATATGGATTTGTTTGGATTAATATATTTTCTTGTATGTGTAATGTATACTTTCTTAAAGATTTTATCTGGACCTGACCGTTTGGGAACTGAGGAAGCTATCAGTTTGATGATTGACTTCATAGATCAACATGGTGGAATGGAAATTGAACTATAAAAGTGGAAGACTTTTTGTTTTCTAATTGAATTGTACAATAGTCATTAGACAGGAAGATTTCAATTTTCCAATGTGTAAAGGTACAAAAACATTTGTAAATGCAAATGTACATTGTTATTTTTTTGTCTTGTTAATGTACAGGTGTTTTGTTTTACACACCAATGCTTTTCTTTCTTTGGTGTACTACTATGAAAAAAATTTTATTCAAAATATTGTATGCCTGTAATTTATTTACTTCTTTATAACTTTTAATAAGACTTCCATGTATACTCACTGACGGCTTCTCTTTTTATTTTTTAATAAGTTAATATTATTCAATTATTTATAAGAAATTGTGCATAAAAAATTATTTATATTTGCATTAAAAAATAAAGATGAATAAGTGAGATGTTATTGGTTTAAAAATTAATTATATTTGCATTAAATTATTTTTAAAGATGAATAATTTAGTGGTAAGAGGAAAGAAACTCAAGAGAATTTGGAAGTAGATTTGGCATAACACGAAAGAAGGAGTGTGCGAACAATGGCGGTCAATGAAGAGGAACATTTCATGTTAAGGCACGCAAGGGTAAGTTAAGTAATGATTTGTAAATAAAGCAGTTGTGTCATAGTGTGATGCAAGAATTTAAGAATGGTGTAAAGGGAATTTGTGTGTTGTATATGACATAGTTTTGGCTTGTGTTAGGAAATTTGGGGAATTTCGATTACCAAAGGCATGTTGGAATGGTATTATTAAGATTTTGATTGAAATTAGATTTGAATGTGAACATATATGGATCGCTGCAATTATAAGATTAAAGGAAAAACTAAGAATTTATGGAAGTTGGTGAAGTTGTGAAGTTCTCTACGTAGATGATGACTTCATTTTGAGCGAAATGATTTGAATTGTACTCAATGTATTAGTGGTTATTGTTTTAGAGGACACTCAACATATGTTTCTTGCTAAGTGAGCGTAAAGGAGACTATGTAGCATGTTTGGGCATTTCTTATCACACCATCCTTGTTTCTTAGGCACCATCTGAATTTCCGGTTTTGCCTCCTGATTCCGGATGTGCACATCCGGACGCACCAATTTTTTTAAAAATGCTGATTCTTTCCGGATGTGCACATCCGGAACCTTTCCTGATCTGCAGATCTGGAAAAAAGGCAGAACATTATTTTTTTTTTAAAAATCGGTTTTTTTGCTTGGTCGCATATGTTAATAAATCGTCGCAATTTAATATACATTTGACAACATCCATATATAAAATAAAATGATATATATATATATGTAATAAATCTCTGTCAAAATACAGTGCATACATCTAATATAAATATAATACATCAAACAAAAAACTACTGCGTATGGCGAAGGATCTCTCCTGGCTCCCCTGCTCCTCTGCCCCCTCTGCCCCTACCCACCATCCTGGATCGATGTCTGCGGTACTGAAGTGCCCCCTGAGCAATCGCAATAATCCTGTCCACGGCAAGTCTGACACCAGAGCCCTCAGGGAGGTGACCGTCCGCAATGGCCTGCCGCGCTATCTGCTCTATCTCACGACAGCGTGGTAGGACATCCTGAGTGTGGTCCAGCTGAGACTGCCGCTCCTCTAATATCTCCTGATGAGCAGGTCTGGGTGGTGATCCCTCAGCAGTGGGCACCATGCATGGGTGTGAGACGGTGTAGAACCACACGATGTACCCAGTAGCAACGCTCCAGTCTGTCTCCGCTCTGGTCGCCCGAGCCTCCTCCGGTACCAAGTGGGACTGGTAGTCAGCATATAGCTCATCTATCTGCCTGCGGGTCAAGCCTAGAGGAGCAGACTCATGAGGCATCTTGGGTATCGTCTGCGTGTAACTGAACTGACGCAAGACGCGCTCTGGCAGGTATCGGACAGTAACAGTCGAACTGCATGCCAGCCATCCTAAGAACAAACAAACCTCATCGAACGGGCGCGTCACACGGTGATCGACATAGGGGCAATACAAAACGTCCTCAGCAGCAATCCGATCTAGATACACTCTGAAGGGGTCGGGCGCCTGGTTCCCTCTGAGCAGGACAAATGCAGCAGCACGTGGCATATCCTCAGTGTACCCCTGGGCACTCCCCCAACCAGTAATATAGGGAAAGTGCTGTAAAATCCACGCCTGAAATGGAAAACATAACATGGGTGTCAAACATTATAATGAATACAGAAAGAAAAGAAATGAAAAAATCACTTAGAATATTAGATTGTTACCACGTATAGCGTACAACTGCCTGCCACAGTCTTAGCTGCCCAGCGGCAACCATCAGAAAGCCTAGAATAGGTGAATGCCAGCGCAGCAGCCCCCCAGTTGTACCGATGGATCTCTGTCTGATCCGAAAGGTACCTGAGGTAGACGATATCAACATAATAGGCGCTGGTGTCCACAAACACCTGCGTGCCTAGCAAAAACAAGTAGTAGCACCTAAGGGCACGCGTCCTGTGGATCGCCACCTCAGCTGGATCACCATCTGCCCGTCCTGCCTCTACAAGCGCCTCAGTAAATCTATCCATCAAAAATGAGAACCGGACGTGTGCGCCCCTCAACTGGTGCACCTTCGCATGTGCATTCTCTGGGCTAGCCCCTAGCTCTGTAACCAACAACTCTATGCCGTCCGCCTTCGTCATCCTACCGTGACTCAGAAGGGTACCCGTGATCGGTAGATGTAAGAGGCACGAGATGTCGTCTAGCGTGATCGTGATCTCGCCGTACGGTAGATGGAATGAGGATGTCTCAGGGTGCCATCTCTCAACAAATGCCATAAGGATACCGTACTGGATCTGGGAATACCCAATCCTAGACAGGCCTCCAAGACCAGACTCCGCAACTGCAGACGTGAACCACTCAGCTGTAGGCAGCATCTCAATCGTGTCCATAACCTTGCCCCCATGGTTATAGAACTTTTGTGAATTCTTATCCTGAAAATTTCCAAATAAAACAATGTTACAAATGAACATATTTTCAACGAATACAATTCTATAAATAAACCGAGAAAGGTTACCTGTCCTAGCCAGACAAATCTGGCAGTATGCTCAGAGTACCCCACTAGTAGGGACATATCAGACGGTCCCCCAGGGTAACCGCCCAGCTCATCGAAATCGTCATCAACGTCAACACCCTCATGTGCTGGGTGATCACCCTCTGGAACAGGAACAGGAACAGGGGAACGAGGAGGAGCAGCTGATGGAGCTGGAGTCTCCCGACGACGCCTGCGTGCGGGCTGGGACCCTGATGAACTAGCAGTAGAATCCCGACGCCTCCGAGATGTAGAATCGGCGGCTGACGAAGGAGTGACCTGAACCTGTGATGTGGAAGTGGCTTGAACCTGTGGTGTAGGATGTCCCTCAGCTGTAGGGGCTACCCCAACTCCCTCTGCGTCGGAAGCCTAGGCTGTAGACTGCATCCGCTCACGTCGGACAGATGCGTGCTGAGCTGTCCGTCCATGTATGGTACGATCGTCTCTGCCAGCCATGTAATCTGCAAAGCATAATAAATAAATTAAATTTTGTTTAAAAATAATTAAACAAAAACAAGCAAAATTAAAAAAGGAAAAAAAAAAGTCTTCCAGATGTGCACATCCGGAAGGACTCAGAATTTTAAACGTTAGGTATTTTCGGATGTGCACATCCGGAAACACTAAACGTTTCAATGTTTTCGGATCTGTACATCCGGTACGTATTTTGAAGTTTAAAAACGGCACTCATGGCCACTGTAACAACCAAAAGGGCAATTTTATGCCCTGATCGTCCGTTTGAAGCAGTAAAAATGACCTACATTGTCTCTAACCTATGTTATTCATACAACCTAACAATTTCTACACCTAAATATCTACTCTAAATCGATTACTCGAAAATTACTCCGAAACTCTAAAATTTGAAAACTTACCGATTAAAATGTGATACGGAGGATTTGGAGTGTGTTGATCGTTGTAGTAGTTGCTTTGCGCCGAACTCGAGTGGAAAAAATCGAGATTTGTGGTGATTGAAAATTTGAGAGTTTGAGAGAGTTTGAGAAGGAGTGGAAATGGAAAGGTGAATAATGAGGGGGAAGAACGTCTGGCGCGAAGTAATAAAAAATACTTCCGGATGTGCACATCAGAATTGTTTCCGGATATGCATATCCGGAACACTTCAGCGTTTTTTAAAAATTTGGTGCGTCCGGATGTGCACATCCGAAATATAGGGGCAAAAAAATAATTTCACGTGGTGCCTAAGAAACTTGGGTGATGCATTAAGAAATGCCCGCATGTTTTGGGTGATTGTGTCTCATCGACGAAAATGAAGTAGTAGGAAATTGAGGAAGCATTCAGTAAACCTCAAAGGAATTGTTGGACCCTTGTGTCGTGGATGACTTGAGCACAAGTTGCAAAGATCACTATTGTAGTTAGGTAATAATGGTTTATGCTACCATCATGATAGTCCACTATTTATTGACGCCTACTTGCACCTGTGTTTGAGTAATGTTAATAGTTATAGTAATAATGGTCGTTATGTGAAGACAGACTCGTGTTGGAATATAGTTTTGATAAAGACAAATGATTCTCAATGAAGAAAAGATGTTCAAGAATCAAGGATCCTTCAAGTCAAAGTTCTAGTATGCACAAGTTATGTAAATTAAGACGAATTTGATCATAAGTTAATGTACAGTGGCAATTTATACTTGTATAAATTTTAGGTGCTCAAAATCTTTCTTCCAATCCCCTCTAAAGTTTCCATAACATTCATACATGATTGACATTCAAGCCACGTCTTTTAAAATCCAAAAATTTAACTTTTTAATAGAACAATCTATTGCTCATTCTATACAAACAATTGCTTGTTGCCTCTATTTGTCAAAATTGGAATTTTTATAAGTGACAATTAATTGACCCTTTTGTTCATTTGACTACTCCTTTGTTTTTGTTGAAAAATTTGAGTGTTGGAATCATGACAACCGATTTATCCATATGTGCAATCGAGTGCTTTCTAGAATATTGTGAAAAATTTGAACCATTGTGATACATATGCATTGCAATTGTTCATGAATCATTACCAAATTATTGCATCAAATCTAGAGGTATAATGGGACATATTTAAACCAAATTACATCAGATTTTTCACTTACCTCTTTCAATCATAATTCTCAAACAATTCAATCATTTTTCAAGCGTTCATTCACAAACTTCTTAGAAACTTTTTACTGCATAATTTTCATCTGTCATAAAAAGTTTCTTCAACCATTGTGCACTTAAGTCTATATATTTGTGAATAGTTGTTGGAAAGAGAAGATTAAATTTCATAATTTTAGAAAGTATCCAAAATCATTGTACTCAAAAATCATTTGTCATTTTGTTGTTACTTGTTCACCAAGGTGTAGTGATAAACAAGTCTAGAAGAAAGTGGTATGTTATCTCTAAGTTGTGCAATCAAATAAATTGGTGTGTTTCTTGCTTGTGTTATAAGATTGTAATAGAATTTTAGTGTGAGACTATACAAAGATCTAACATAGTGAAAATCTTTCACGGGGTGTGAAGGTACTATATATACCCTTGGTTATAAGAGGAACCAGTATAATCCTCTAAGTCATTTACATTTCTGTCATTTATTTTTCTGCATTTCTATTCTAAGTTCATCATCGTATTTTCGAAAAAAAGAAAAAGAAAAGAAAATCTACAAAATAACGAGAAAAATCATAAAACCTAATTCATCCCCTATGTTGCACTCTATAGTCAAAATTGACATCAAAGCAGGTTAAGTTAACTTTCTCCTTGATAAAGGTAGATATGGCTTCCGCAAAACCGTTTTTGGAAGATGATGGCAATAGCAATAAACCTCCATATTTTGTTAGTGAATATTATGACTTATGTAAGATTCGCATGAAAATGTACTCGAAAGCATAAGGAGAATAAATATAGGATATTGTTGAAAATGGACCATTCATTCCTACAACGCTCATAAAAAATGTAAAACAAATAAAGGTGAAAGGCTCTTGGAATTATGACGACAAGAAGAAAGTGTTATATGACAAGAAGACAAAGAATATACTTGCATCAGCCTTGGGAATGGATTATTTCCTCCGAGTATCAAATTGAAAAACAACCAAAAAATTGGGATACATTTGAAGTAACACATGAAGGCACGATAGAAGTAAAAATATCCAAACTAAACACTCTCTCCCAAAAATATGAAATGTTTAGAATACACTCTGGTGAAATAATTCTTGATTTGCAAAAGAGATTTACACACTTGACAAATCACTTGATGACACTTGGAAAAACTTTTACAAATGATGAGTTACATCTCAAAGTCCTTAGATCATTGACAAGAGCATGGCAACCAAAGGTAACAGCTATATCGGAGAAGAAAAATCTTTTTAAAATATCTTCGACGACATTGTTCGGTAAACTTCAAGAACATGAGTTAGAATTTGGAAGAATATAAAAACATGAAGATCAAGAAAAGAAACCCAAAAGTATAGCTATAAGGGTAGAGTCAAAGGAAGCAATTCAAGATGATGATTCATATCAAGATGAAAAATATTACCCAACGTGTAAAAAAGCTTGGAAAGTTCCTTAAAAAAGACAAGACCATGAAATTTGGTAAGAGAAGAAAATTATTCAAGAGAAATGAGGCTTCAACATCAAACCAAAATTTCACATGTTTTGAATGCGGAAAGTAAGTCCACACGAAAGTTGATTGCCCTTCTCTTGCAAAGAGAAACAACTTCAAAGGAAAGAAAGAATCCAAATCAAAGAAGGCCTACATTGCATGGGATAATAACGAAGTGAGTTCATCTTCCGATTTAGAAAATGAAGAATGTGCAAAGTTTGCACTGATAGCTTCACACCATTCAGATGATGAACAAGAGGTTAGTGATCTTAAAATTAATGATAAACCTTCGTACGATGAATTCCAAAATTCCTTTTAAGAATTACATGATGAATTTTAGACACTTTCTAGAAAATTTTCAAAACAAATGAAAATAATTTTGTCTCTAGAAAGCAAGGCTAATGACAAAGTGGAATTAGACAAAGTAAAATAATTCAGCATGCAATAAATATCAAGCACATGAATCTAAAATTGTTGAATTGAACCAAGTCATAAAATAATATATGAGAAAGGTCAAATTGGTTGGGAAAATGTGCTAAGTACACAAAGATACTCAAATGATAAATGTGGAATTGGTTTCTCTAAATTTGATAAACCAAGTACAAAAAAATCATCTTTGTTAAGGCTAGCCATAAATTCAACAATGTGGAACCAAAGAAAGTGCTTGGTGTAATTCATCCTAAGAAGTCTTATGTTAGAAATAATTCTTATGCCTATAAAAGGAATTATGTTTTTAAACCTGCATGTTTCTATTGCAATACAAAAGGTCATACCCTAATGCTTAATATATGAGAAACCAAGGTGTTCCTAATGGTGAGTAAGTTTGGGTCAAGAAAGGAACTAACCAACAAGGATCCAAAGCACATTGGATACCTAATAAAGTTTAACTTGTTTTGTAGGTGTGCTTGAAGACCACTACCAACATGTGGTATCTAAATAGTGGTTGCTTCAAGCACATGACCGAAGACAAGTCGAAATTTTCATCTCTTACTCTAAAATTTAAAGGATTTGTAACATATAAAGACAACAACACAGGAAGAGTTCTTAGTATTGGCAAAGTTGACACTCTTCCATTTACAAAAAAATGCTGATGTTCTATATATTGAAGGATTGAAACATAATCTGTGAGTACACCTTCCTATTAGAAATGTTTTGTGTGATGTCAAAACTAGGACATTTTAGCACACTACTACAAAATACGCTTTCGGTAACACTAATTCTACTACGGTTATGCATTCCACCGTTGTAATATCGCAAACTGGATGCGCCTGATATATTTTATTTTTATTTTTTTAAAGTTATTTAATCACGGTTGATATAAACAACCGTGGTGATAAATTAATAGTTACAAGCTTCGAATCCTAGCAACTACATTTTTTCCATTTTTCCTATTACAAAAAGCGTGTGTCACTTAAGTTCATAAATAAATAAAAAATTAAACACTATTTAACCATGATTTTAGTCTACAACATTTGTAATAATATCTACATTTCACTGCGGTTGTAAATATCAACCATGATTAAAGTTTTTCCTTATAAATTTAAAATAAAACAGATTCATTATTTTATTCATAACATGCCTAAGCGAACTAGCGAACCAGAGAGGGCAGTGATAGTGATAGCGAAATCTTCATCTTCACAATCTTCGTTCATTTGAATCTTCATTCTTTATAATCTTCACTATCTTCATTCTTGGTCTCTTTGAAGTACGGTATGTTTCGTGCAAACTTCACTCTCTTGCTCATCTTCCTAATTCTTGTTAATCTTCACCATCTTCATTCTTGTTTGATTTTGTGGTTTGTTTCTTGCAAAACTCATATGCTTTAT
The DNA here is from genome assembly GCA_022829125.1 of Lathyrus tuberosus. Classification (NCBI taxonomy): domain Eukaryota; kingdom Viridiplantae; phylum Streptophyta; class Magnoliopsida; order Fabales; family Fabaceae; genus Lathyrus; species Lathyrus tuberosus. Next base: position 931,018 of record JALAZF010000715.1, on the reverse strand, counting down.
CCATATGCTTAAGATTTAGAGTTGTATTATTGTACTAAATATGCTTTATGTTTTGTTGTTGGATTTTGTGGTTTGTTTCTTGCAAAGTTCATATGCTTTATCCATATGCTTAAGATATAGAGTTGTATTATTGTACTAAATATGCTTTAGTTTTTTGACATGCTTTAGGTTTATATTTTGTTGTGCCATTCACAATATTATTTTGATATAAATTTCAGAATGTATTATGGATCTTAGTTGGATGAAAACTGATAGATTAGGTTTGGTATATGAGAAAGGAGTTCTTGAATTCCTTGAATACGCTGATCAAAATCTTCCTGACAATAATGGTATCTTTTATTGTCCTTGTGTTAATTGCGGGAATATAAAGAAAGGTATAAAGGATGAGATATTCCATCACCTATGTTGTGATGGTATATGTCAAAGTTATACAATATGGACGTGACATGGTGAGGTGGAAAAAATTGAAACCCTGCGTCACAAAGTCACGAAGTTGATGAAGATGAATATATGGATAACCGTCTAGAAGATATGTTCCGTGATATTGGAGAATCTTCTTTTAAGAAAGCTCATATTTATGATACTTTATGTAGTGATAAGGACACCCCTTTATATATGGGGTGCACAAGTTTTATACGATTATCTGCAGTTTTAAAATTGTTTAATCTGAAAGCAAAAAATGGGTGGTCGGATAAAAGTTTCACGGAATTGCTTCATTTCCTAAAACAAATGCTACCAGAAGATAACAATTTTCCTGATCATTGTTATGATGCTAAGAAGATATTGTGTCCAATGGGTTTGGAGTATATCAAAATACATGCATTCCCTAATGACTGCATATTATACAGGAAAGAGTGTGAAAATTTCTATCAATGTTCGGAATGTGGGGTGTCGTGTTACAAGCTGAAGGGCAACAATGGTGATGATAATGACAATGTTAGTAGGATGAGGCCTCATGCTAAAGTGTTATGGTACTTGCCAATAATTTCAAGATTCAAGAGAATTTTTGCTAATGCGGATGATGTAAAGAATATTAGATGGCATGCAGATGAAAGAAAATGTGATGGAAACATACGCCATGTAGGTGATTCTTTGCAATGGAAGAAAATTGATTTGTTGTTTCCGGATTTTGGCAATAAGCCAAGAAACCTTAGGCTTGGGCTTGCCACCAATGGAATGAACCCCTTTGGTAATATGAGTACTAACCATTCTTCGTGGCTTGTTCTTCTCACGATTTACAACCTATTTCCTTGGTTGTGTATGAAGCGTAAGTATATGTTGTTAAGTATAGTGATTTCTAGACCACGACAACCTGGAAACAACATAGATGTTTATCTAAGTCCATTAATTAAAGATCTAAGACTTTTGTGGGAGGAAGGCGTTGAAGTTGATGATGCGTATTCTGGTGAAAAGTTTAAGATGCGTGCGACATTATTTTGCACAATCAACGACTTTCCTAAATATGGTAATTTGGTTGGATATAGTGTCAAAGGACATAAAGCGTGTCCTATTTGTGAATCTGATACATGTTATAACCAACTTGAGTTTGGAAAAAGACTTTTTACCTTGGGCATCCGAAATTTCTAAAACCCGATCATTCTTATTGTAGATTGCGGAAGGCTTTTAATGGAGAGCAAGAGTTTGATATCGCTCCTAAACCTTTAACTGGGGATGGAGTTTATCAACGACAGAAACACATTAATGTTGTCCTTGGAAAGAGAGAAAAAGAAAAAGGGCAAGTTATTGAGAAAAATATATGGAAAAAGAGGTATGTGTTCTTTGATCTTCCATATTGGTCAAGTCTCGATGTAAGACATTATCTTGATGTTATGGTTCAATCGGAGATGAAGCTGAAGCTGAAGCTGCCATAATCATGTATCGAAGATGAAGCTGCCATAATCTTGTGTCAATTAGAGATGTATTTTCCTCCATAATTTTTTGACATTATGGTTCACTTACTTATTCATCTAGTTAGAGAAATCGGAATTTGTGGTCCAGCTTATTTAAGGTGGATGTATCCAATAGAGTGATACATGAAGATCTTTAAAGGATATAGAAAGAATCATCACCGATCGGAAGCTTCGATTGCTGAAAGGTACATCACAGAAGAAGCTATTGAGTTTTGTATAAACTATTTGTTGGAAGCAGAGTCTATAGGAATTCCAAAGTCTCGTCATGCTGACACTGAAGGTATAGGTATTCAAGGTTTAAATGTTAAGTCAATGACTCATGATGTAGTTATTCAGGCACATTTCTATATATTGAATAATCTTGAAGAAGTTCAACCTTACGCGGCTACTGAGAAAAGACTTTTGAAGAAAAAATATCCACGAATGAGTGACAAGTTGTTGTTGATCAAACATAAAAAGAAATTCCTATATTGGTTTAATAAAAGGATACCAAAAGATTATAGTGCATCTGAGACAATTAAATGGCTGTCGTTCATGCTAAAATTTAATGTGATAACTTGGACTGCGTATGACATTTGTCATTATACCTTTTATACAAAATCAAAAGATGGTCGTACTACAGTGCAAAATAGTGGAGTTATGGTTGAGGCCAAATCCATGTATTTCTCTAGTTCGAAAGATAAGAATCCAATATTGGCATCTACTGCGTTATATGGTGTCATTGAGGAGATTTTGGATACTGATTATGTTATCTTCAGAGTGCCTTTATTTAAATGCAAGTGGGTTCCCAATAATATTAATGGTGTACAAAATGATGACTTAGGATTCACCTGGGTTGACCTTGGTAAGACAAATTATATGACCGAACCATTCATCATAGCTTTATAAGCAAAACAAGTTTTCTATGTGACCGACCCTTCAGACACATCGGGGAAATGGTCAATCATTCTCCGAGGAAAAGAGAATCCTAGTAGTGATGAAAATTTTGATATTCCTTCTACTCCTTCTTACACAACAAAAGTGCCTACCAGTTATGATGAAGCTGATAGAGATGACGTGCATGCTATTCGTATCGATCATAATGAAGGCATATGGGAAAATTATCAAGTAATTAGTATTTTATTCTTTATTCATAATTTAATTAATGTAAGTCATTATTTCTAAGTATATTTACTAACAAGTATGATTATTTGAAACTGTAGGTGTTTAAAGTCAATACCCCAAGAGACAAGACACCAAAACACTATAAGATACAATTATGTGATGTTATATAATGTTTATAGAATGTTTTGTGTCATTTTTATTTTGATGTAATATGTATATGTGTGTGTGTGTGTGTGTGTGTGTGTATATATATATATATATATATATATATATATATAATGTTTAGTTCTTAATCCAATGTATGGATTTGATGTAATACAATACAATTCTTCATTATGATACAAATGTTGTTTCTGTTCTGATATGGTTAAAAAAATAAGTTAAAAAATGGAAAATTTGAAAATGCAGAAAAATTATTTTAAAAAAAGCATATAATTTAACGACAGTTTTAATATATAACCGTGGTTGTATAGTGAACGTTGTCCAGAATAATATATTACACCAAAAGATGCGCTGCTGAGAATCGAACCTGTGACTTTTAATATATTACAACGGTTAGTTATAACAACCGTGATCATATATAGTGCTCTTTCAGGTTTTCTACAACGGTCATAAGACCGTGATTGTAAGTAGCGCATATACAACCACAACCTACGTAACAACGACAGGTCACACGTGATGTTATCCCTTTTCCAACTGTTGTTGTATATGTGTTCCGTAGTAGTGGAATTTATGTATATTAGACAATATTCTCTGAGTTTAAATGCGCATCTTAGTATTAGAAAACTTAGGAATGGTTTAGAAAAGGTTTCATGCATTAAAAACAAGTTTTTATGTGAAAATGTGTCGACACATACATGTTATGAGTCGACACATGTGGAACATTTTTAAAGGCTATAGCTTTTGTAATGTATGAGTCCACACATATAACATTTCAGATTAACACATAGAAGAAAGATTCTTCTATGAATTGACACATACGAGTTATTTGTTGACACATGTTGATGGGTTTTAAAGCTTGTAGTGTTTGTTTGATGTGTCGATTGTAGAGTGGTTTCAGGTCGACACATAGAAGAAAATTTTCTTCAATGAGTCGACACATGACCTATACAGGTCGACACATGACTTACATATGTCGACACATACGATGCATTTTTCCAAAAATTCATGATTTTTTCAAATCTTTTGCATTCCGTTTGCCTCTAACTTACACACACACAGATATATATATATATATATATACACACACACACACACATATATACCTCATACATGCATCATTTGAAATAGATGAAACCAGAAATATACAAAGAGTTCTCTTCATCTTCAACCTATATCTTATGCATACACACAAACAAATTACACATAATTATTTTTTGTTTGAGTGCCATCTAGAATCAGAGTTGATAACATCCAATTTAGGTTGTTGAATTGTAAATTAGGTTGAGAATCTTTGGGGGTTTCAAATAAGAAAACCAAGTTAGGGTTTTTCTTCAAGATCAATTGGTGATTTGAAGGTTTTGGACAAGATTAATCAAGTTGGATTCATCCGAGTGAAAGCTTCGAAGAACAGTGGATTCGTTTGAAGGAGTAACGGTAGTCGGATGATCATCTTGGTAAATCTTGGGTGACCACAATTCGCAATTTGGATTTGATTGAGTGAAAGCTTTGAAGAACCGGGTTTCTTGCAAAGGGGTAGCGTGAGACGATGAATCAAATTGGTATTGTTGGGTGAATTGATCAAGCTCAAATCAAGGAAAGAGAAAGTGTTAGAATCAACATTAAACATAGGATTTGTGGGGTTGTATTGCTACATTTCTCTTGTAAATAATTTTTTGCAAAGTAAGATTGATTATCTCAGCTCCATTTGGAATTGGGGGCAGACATAGCCATAGCGAGGCCAATTGGTAAACTGTTTAAACAAATCCTTGTGTACTCTCTCTCTCTCTCTCTCTCTCTTACTTTTCATTTGCAAATTGTTGAATTCATAGATTGTGCGATTAACACGTTTGGTTAAACTTTTGTTGAAAACATTTTGAAAATAGTTTTTTTGTGTTGATTAAAATCCATTAGATTGTAGTTGTTTTTTCAAATCAATAAAACCATAGAAAGTTCTAAATGAAATTGATTGCACACAAGGTGTTTGATTATTTGCCTCAATTACGTTTTTGTGTATTTTGTCATTGGAAATAGATTTCACTTTTATTATAGCATTCAAGTGATTGTCGTTAAAAGTATATTGATAAATTTTTTCTCATTATCATAACTTGATTCTATGTACGTATATTCGGGCTTTTCGATAGTGGTTCAGTTTAGACGATTCGATTTGGTCACTTCTGCTGGCCGTTAAATTTTTCAAAACATTTTTTGTAAAGTTTTTTTAAACTTGGGATCTATTCACCCCCTCTAGATAAGTCACCTTTGTCTAACATAATCTTCTAAGCATAAGTCAACTATGCGACAAGGGACTAAATATCAACTTCAATAAGGATAAATGTGTTATAGAGGATGAAATTTCACATGAAATAAAGCTTGTAGGAAAAAGAATCAATAATATTCATATGGAGCATTTGAATAAACTAGTTAAGCATGACCTTGTCATTGGATTACCCAAGATAAAATTTGTCATATATAGGTTATGTGATGCATGTCTAAAGGGAAATCAAACCAAAGTCTCCTTCAAGCAAATAATGTGGTGTCTACTACAAGGCATCTTCAATTGATACATATGAATTTGTTTGGTCCCTCAAGGACTAGAAGCTTTGGCAGTAACTTTTATGCTTTAATTATTATTGATGACTTTTTTAGGTTTACTTGGACTTTATTTCTAGTATAGAAAAGTAATGCATTCAAAGCATTAAAAAAATATACAAAGTTGGTGCAAAATGAGAAATCCATGAAGATTGTGTAAATTTGAAGTGACCATGGCGTAGGATTTCAAAATTCATCATTCAAAGAATTTTGTGATGAAAATTGTATCTCCCACATTTTTTTCAGCACCATGAACTCCTCAACAAAATGGCATGGTTGAAAGAAATAATGGGTATCTAGAAGAACTTTCAAGTACAATGCTTAATGAATCAAATCTACCAAAATATTTTTAAGCAGACTCGGTAAGTATGGCGTGTTATGTAAGTAATCGTGTTATCATTAGACCTATTTTAAATAAGACACCATATGAGCTTTACAAAGGAAGAAAACCAAATATTCCACATCTTAATGTGTTTGGCTTCAAATGCTTTTTTGGAAACAATGGCAAAGACAAGCTTGGTAAGTTTGATGAGAAATTCAAGGAATGTATATTTCTTGGTTACTCTCTTACAAGTAAGACCTATAAAATATTTAATAAAAGAACTCTTGCTATTGACGAATCTATACATTTTTCTTTTGATGAATTTAACCCCTCTAAGGAGGATAAAGTTGTTATTTGTGATGATGATGATGATTTAGTCGAAGTACCAATTGAAGGTAACTTCAACGATGATCATGTTGAACAATTCGGATAAAAGATGAAGTTATTCAATAAGAGCAGAATCAAAATGATCTTCCTCAAAAATGTATAACCCACCGTGATCACCCAATCGACAACATTATCGGTGACATAAGCAAATGAGTATCTAATCGTCTCAATCTCAAAGATGTTTGCTTGAACATGGAGTTTGTGTCTTAAATAGAACCTTCAAAGATTAATGAAACCTTAGATGATGACCAACGGATACTTGCCATGCAAGAAGAATCAAACCAATTTTAAAGAAATAAAGTTTGGGAACTTGTTCCTAGACCTAATGGTAAACACACCGTTGGCACAAAATGGATGTTCAAAAATAAGCTTGATGAGAATGGAATAATTGTTCGAAACAAAGCAAGATTGGTGGCTCAAGAATATAATATAGGAGAAGGGATCGATTTTGATGAAATATTCGCTCATATTGCAAGGTTAGAAGCTATTTGTTTATTGCTTTCATATGTTTGTTCCTTGAATTTTCACTTATACCAAATGGACGTCAATAGTGCATTATTGAATGGATACATCAATGAAGAAGACTATGTCAATCGGCCTCTTGGTTTTGAAGACTTCAATAATCCTTCACATTTGTATAAGTATAGGAAAGCTCTTTATGACTTGAAACAAGCACCAAGGGATTGTTTTGATAGACTTAGCAACTTTATATATGAAAGAGGTTTCAACAAAGGAAAGCTGGATACAACATTATTCATCAAGAAGATCAAAGATCACACCTTACTTGTTTAAATATTTGTTGATGACATCACATTCGAATCAACAAATAAAGACTTATGTGAAAAAATTTCAAAGATGATGCAAGGAAAATCCAAGATGTATATGATGGTTAAATCGAACTATTTTCTCGGAATTCAAATCAAGAAATCAAAGAATGGTATCCTCATCAATCAATCCAACTATTGCAAAGAAATTTTGAAGAAATTTGATATGGAAAATTACAAAGAGATTACTACTCCAATGGGTTCAAGCACTTATGTCGGTCAAGATGAATTTGGTGTTCCCATTGATATAACAAAGTATTGAGGTATGATTGGTTCTTTACTATATTTAACTGCTAGTCGTCCTGACATTATGTTTAGTGTTTGTCTATGTGCTCGATATCAAGCATGTCTAAAGGAATTCCACCTCTGCTCAGTAAAAAGGATCATGAAATACTTAAAGGGATCCACAAATGTCCGGCTATGGTATCCGAAAGGTAGTATATATTATTTAGTTGGATATTCTAACTTAGATTATGCATGTTTCAAAACTGATAGAAAAAGCACAAGCGGTACATATGCCACATTCTAGGTAATGCACTAGTTTAATGGTCTTGTAAAAAAATAGACATGTGTTGCTTTAGTACAACAAACGTATAATATATTGCAGTCGGAAGTTGTTGTCCTCAAATATTGTGGCTAAAGCAATAACTTTGCGATTACATACTGAATCTAGGATGCCTTCAACTTAGGCGTGATAATACAAGTGCTATCAACCAAACAGAATCATGTCATGAGTTCAAGAACTAGACACATAGACATCCGACATCATTTCCTACGAGAACATGTTCTTAAAGGAGAAGTTGAAGTCACATTTGTGGACACGCATGATCAATTGACGAATATCTTCAAAAAACATCTAGAAAAGGAGCCATTCTAAAAGATAAGGAGAGAACTTGATATTTTGGATGAGATTTATGTATATAAAATCACTTATTTATCACTACTAATGGTATGTACCTTTATGAATAACTTGGTAACTTGGTACCTTGATTTATGAGATGAATAACATGTACCTTGATGTTCTTGAAAAATCATGAGGCAAGATTCATGACTTTTTCCCATGAAAATAAGTTAATTGCTCCAAAATTTAGTCTTTTCAATTTTCCTTCTGCATGTTTTACTTTTCCAAATACTTTTAAATCTCAAGGAATATATGATTTGATTATGGATTATGGGTTTTACTACCTGGGTTCGGTTAGAGTATTATATAATAATATGAGTTTGAAGAATAATAAGCTGACCTCTTCTATTAAGGGTGTCTTAATTTCTCCGTCAACAAAAAAAATTGAGAGAATATTTGAAAATTCCTTTTGCTGGTAGTGAAATCAAAGGATTTTTTGATCATATTTTTGAGAATTACAATAAAATAACTTTTTATTACACATTAGTCATTTTTATGAAGAAGAGATTTACAATAGGAGAAAATGTACTATTGGTATCACTCCTGAGCACCCTTTATGGTCAGTAGGAAATTTATCTATTGATGATAGAATGATGGGAAAGGATTCAGTAACTTTGTGGCGGGAAAGGTACGGTGATTTTAGTGCATTTTGTGTTGTTTATGTGAACAAAAAATTAAGAAAAAATAATATAGAAGATGAGAGAGAGGGTAAACTAGGAGAGAGATAGAGATAAAGTTATTGTAACTTTGGCTCCCCAAAGTCACCCAAGCCGGATCCTAGAATGATTCACTATTTCTTAGTATGTTATTTGCTGGTTTCGAGATTCTTAAATCATGCTATGATCACTATTTTTTTCTCTTAAGAATAACATTCCGGTAAAATGGGCCCATGTGACTATGCACCACATGTTGTCACATAATGAAAAATCAAGTGGTCTTCCATAAGCAAGGATCATAACGAGAATTAAGTTTTGTAGTCTTAACACCTCCAATGAACCCCATGTTAAGATGACTCAAAAAGAGTGTGATATTACCTTTGACATCATCAACGAAAAAATGGGAGTGATCTATAACCTAACTACAAGAATTGTCGCATATTTAGATGAAGAATCTGCTGAACCCTTTTCCTCTACTCAACCACAAGAACCTGGTCCGACAAATCAAATGTTCATTGATTATATGGCACAACATTTTAATTGACAACATTTCCATTTGAAAAAAAAAAGAAAATTTTACTTCATACCCCCACATTTGTCCCTCTACCTCTACATTGAATTTTTTTTTCCAAAATGCCCTCATATGAAACGTTAATTTGTTTTATTTTTTCACTTTTTCATTATTTATTTTTTTAACTTTCCATCATTTATTTTTCACCTTTTTAAAACAATTATCATACAAGAACACTTTTTAAAAGTGTTTTAGTTAGGTATATTATTAAGACACCGAAACACTTTTTGAAAGTGTTCTGATTAAAAAAAAATGCTAAATGAGTTTCTGCAACAGTTCAAAACCGTGGCCTAAAGTAACGAAAAAAATTATCATACCGGAACACTTTTTGAAAGTGTTTCGGTTGAATGTATAAGTAACACCGGAACACTTTTTGAAAGTGTTCGGGTTAAAAAAATTGCTAAATGAGTTTCAGCAACAGTTCAAAACTGTGGCCTAAAGTAACGAAAAAATTATCATCGGTTTAAAAAATTGCTAAATGCGTTTCTGCAACAGTTCAAAACCGTGGCCTAAAGTAACGAAAAAATTATCATACCGGAACACTTTTTTAAAGTGGACAAAAAGTGTTCCGGTTCAAAAAATTGCAAAATGAGTTTTAGCAACACTTTACAAACGTTGTCTATTTACTTTAGGCAACGGTTTTAACCTGTTGCCGAAACTAATTTAAAAGGTGTTCCGGTATGATTTTTTTTTTTTAATTTTTGAAAGATTTTCAACCGAACACTTTTTTTCGGTATTAATTTTTTTTGAAATTTTTTAAAACGAATATTATTTAAGCGGAACACTTTCATAAAGTGTTACGGTATGATAACTTTTTTCTGTATGGGAATTTAGAAACATAAATGATGGAAAGGTGAAAAAATAAAACAAATTAATTTTATATGAGGGCATTTTGGTACAAAAAAATTTAATGTAGGGGTATAGGGATAAGTGTGGGGGTATGGGGTAAAATTTTCCAAAAAAAATTATGGATAAATATTTATTGGATATTTTAATTGACTTGAGACCAAATTTTTAGTTAGAGAATTTTATTGGGCTTAAGGAGGATTCGGCCTTCCTTTTCCTCACAAGTATGATTATGAGGAGATTTTTATCTGCCGCCCTCACACTTAAACTTGACACCCCCAATTACAGTGATTTTACCATAACAGCCTTTGTGATTTTTTATGTTTTTAAAAAAAATTGTGTGTTTCGCAAAATTTTGAAAAATTTATGAGTTTTTACCGACTTTTTGGCGAATTTCACGAGTTTTTACTAATTTTTTGGGGAATTTCATGAGTTTTTACTAGGTTTTTGGGGAATCTATGAATTTTTACCGGTTTTCTCAATCAATCTATGAGTTTTTACTAGTTTTTTTATAAAATCAGTGTAAAATTATTCATTCTACCGAATTTGAACTACCGCATATTTCAAATATACTATCGAATTTTTCAAAAAGCTATGAGTTTTTATCAGATTTTTCAAATATACTAGCAAATTTTTCAAATATACTACTGGATTTTTTAAAAAACTATCAGTTTTTATCAAATTTTTCAAAAAAACTATGAGTTTTTATCGAATTTTCAAATATACCATCCGATTTTTCAAAAATATGTGTTTACACCCGACTTTTCAAAAGATCTACAAGTTTTTACTGGATTTTTCAAACAGTCTAAGAGTGTTTATTGGATTTTTAAAATAATTTATTTCAAAAAAAAAATTATAAGTTTTTACCGGATTTTTCAAAAATACTTTTGGATTTTCAAAAATCTTTTTACCGAACTTTTCTAATAATCTGGTAGTATTAATTTCGTATTTTTCCAAACTAAAATGAACTACTGAATTTTTCAAAAATCCAAAAAATTACAAAAATATCGGATTTATCAAAAATTCGATATTGTTAAGTTTGTTTTTTATAGGCCTACCTGATTTATCAATAATTCTTATTTCCATGCCTCTCTTAAAGTTAGACAAAAGCATAATCAATTGGATAAGCTGGAGGATGACAAAGGCAAGGTCTTAACTAATCAAAAGGATATTGAGGAGGAGATTCTAAAGTACTACAAAAATCTGGTTGGGTCCTCAAATCAGAACCTGGTTGGTATTTATATAGAAGCCATGAGAAATGGTCCTCAATTGAATACTACTCAGAGAGAATTCCTAGTTGCTCCTGTCACTGAAGAGGAAAATTTTCAAAGTCTGAAAGGGTTGAAGGATAGCTCTGCACCTGGTTTGGATGGATATAATGGTAAATTCTTCAAAGTTGCTTGGGAGATAATAAAGCAGGATACAATTTTGGCTATCAAAGACTTCTTTGAGAAACAAAGACTGTACAAGGCTGCTAATTGCACCATTGTGACTCTTATTCCCAAACACTCTGCTGCTGTCAAAATGAAAGACTACAGACCAATTTCTTGTTGCACCATTATCTACAAACTTATCTCTAGGATCCTCACTAAAAGAATTGGCACTGTTATTAGTTCTATTGTTCACAGCAGTCAAGCTGCTTTTATTCCAGGAAAGAAGATTCATGATCATATTCTGCTGGCCTATGATCTTATTAGGGGCTACTCTGCAAAAAATGGTCCACCCAAATGCTTATTACAAATGGATTTGCAGAAGGCATATGACACTGTGGAGTGGAATTCTTTGAAAACAATTCTGCAGGAATTCAGTTTTCCTCAGCTATTCATTCAATGGATAATGTTGACTGTGCAAACTGTCTCTTACAAGTTTCAGATTAATGGATCCTTGTCTCAAATCTTGATCTCAAAAAGAGGTCTCAGACAAGGTGATCCCTTGTCCCCCCTCCTTTTTGTCTTGGTTATGAGGTACCTGAACAGAATTCTTCTCAAACTTAAAGAGCAACCAAATTTCAATTTTCACTCCAAATGTGAGAAGTTAGATATTATCAATCTCTGTTTTGCTGATGATCTTCTTCATTTGCTAGGGGTGATACAAAATCTGTAGAGATGCTCTTGGATAAATTTAATGGTTTTTCTAAGTCTACCGGTTTGAATATTAACCCTGCAAAATGTAAAGTCTTTTTTGGTAATGTTTCAGAAGAGGTCAAGTCTGAGATAAAAAATGTCACCAATTTTGAGGAAGGGCATCTTCCTTTTAGATATCTTGGCATCCCATTGACAAGTAAGAAGCTGAACATGAACTATTACATGCCTTTGGTTGACAAAATCCTTAGAATCCATCACTGGAGCTCAAGATTGCTGTCATTTGCTGGCAGAACTCAGCTAATCAACAACACTATATTCTCATTAACAAATTTTTGGCTGCAGGTTTTACCTATTCCCAAAAAGATCATTGCCAGAATTGAAGCTATATGCAGATCATTTTTCTGGGCTGGTACAGACCAAATCACCAGAAAATCCCCTATAGCGTGGAAAAAAGTTTGCACATCCAAGAAAAAAGGTGGTATGAATATCATCAATCTCTCTCATTGGAATATTGCTTGTTTGACTAAGCTCCTTTGGAATCTTTGTTCTAAGTCTGACAGCATGTGGATCAAATGGATCCATTGCTACTATATAAAGAATTTGAACATTCAAACAATGGATGTGAAGAGGAATACTTCCTGGATCCTAAAAGCTATTCTAAAGACTAGGTCCATTGTTCTCAATACAAAAGAGTGGGATACTTGTATGCAAATGAGAAATTACAAAACTAGAAGGATTTATGACAGTTTGAATTCTGATCCTCAAGTTCAGTGGAGGAAAATGTTTTTCAACAATCCAGCTAGACCAAGAGCTCTTCACACTCTGTGGTTGGTTTGTCACTCAAGATTAGCAACAAAGGAAAGACTAAAAAAGCTAGGGATGATTCAAGACTTGGCCTGTTGTTTTTGCAAAAAGGATGAAAACCAGAACCACCTGTTTTTTCAATGCAAGACAACAGGGACAATTTGGAATTATATTCTGAATTGGCTCAAAGTGAAACACACTGCTAGTGAATGAAAGGAAGAATTCAAGTGGATTATGAAGATAAGCAACATGAAGAAGTCCAAGAGCAATATCCTCAAATGTGCTTTCGCAGAGACCGTTTATGAAGTTTGGAAGATGAGAAATGATGCTTGTTTTGGTAATGCAGTAAATATGGAGAAATTTGGTCCCCGAATCATTGATATTATTGTGAACCGCTGTTGGAAGAGCCCTAAACTTAGAGAATCCATAGGTCATATGTTATTGCCTTGAGTCGGTTTTAGTTTTTGTTTTGGTTGGTTTGTCCTTGTGGTTAGCTAGATCCTAGTGATTGCTTTGTATTAACTGTCTTTTTTGGATCAATAAAGTTTATTATTTCCAAAAATAATAATAATAATAATAATAATAATAATAATAATAGTAATTATAATAGTAGTAATAATAGTAATAATAGTAATAATAATAGTAACAATAGTAATTATAGTAATAATAATAGTAACAATAGTAATAATAATAGTAACAATAACAATAGTAATAATAATAGTAACAATAACAATAGTAATAATAATAATAATAATAACAATAATAATAATAGTAACAATAACAATAATAATAATAGTAATAACAATAGTAATAATTATAGTAATAATAATAGTAATAATAGTAATAATAATAACAATAGTAATAATAATAATAACAATAGTAATAACAATAATAATAATAATAACAATAATAATAATAATAATAATAATAATAATAATAATAATAATAAAGGGTACTATGTTATATACAAATATAAAGATAGAGTTTTTAGTATTTCATAATGTAAAATTGGAGGCAAAATGAGTACAATGTATTTGTGTTTGGTTTAGAGTTTTTGCAATATTAGTTCTTTTTGGTTTTCAAGATTAGTGGTTTGTCATGTTAGGGATGGAAACAATGTTTTTTTTTTACTGAAATGAAGTATGAGGTTTTTGAACTAAATACATATGGTTTGTGTTGGGAAAAAACCAAATCACAAGATAATGATAATAGAGAGATGGAGAAAATGAGAGAAATATATAAAATTAGGATGAAAATATGGTGCTATTTCATTAATAACCTAAAGTGAGTATTTAAACAATAATTCAAAACAATATAGCTAACCAACTAATGAGAAAAACAAACTTTACAACCCAATAACTGTTACACCAAACCTGTAACCAGTTACAGAAAGCTACTAACTTCTAAAAACACAAAACTAAATGTTGGTAACCTGTTACATTAAACTTGTAACCGGTTACAAGAAGCTTATGTAAGATATTGAACTCTACTAAAGGGGTGGTAGTCAGTTAGACTTCTCCTGCAATCGGTTACACCAACTTGAATTATTCCATTTTCTCAACACACCACCTTAATTCAAGTCCACCAAGTCTTCCATACTCATGTGTTTTTTCAACCTCTTGAACACTTCAATTGTTACTCCTTTGATTAGCAAATCAGCCACTTGGTTTTCACTTATGCAATACCCCAACCTTAATTTTGCTTCACTCACAAGCTCTCTCAAGTAGTGAAATATCATATCTATATGTTTGCTTATCCTATGTGCAATGAAATTCTTAGCAAGGTTTATAGCAGAAAGATTGTATATAATCAAAGTCACAACTTTATACTCTTCACTGAATAACTCCTTCATCAAATTCATCAATCATATAACTTGACACGCACACATAAACGTTACAATGTACTCGACCTTGCAAGAAGAGAACGCCACAACTGGTTCCTTTTTAGGCACAAAGAGATTGATGTTTCTCCATACATAAAGATGTACCAAATAGTGAATTTCTATTATCATTATCTCCACACCAGTTTAAGTTAGTATACCCGTGCATAATCACTTTAGAAGAGCATCAATATTGATATTAACATTGACATCAAATCATTGTGAAGAAAATAAGTACTTTATTATATGATGTATATTTTCCCTGCATTACTTTACTTTAGATTCTACTCTTTTTTCTTTTTGATAATATCAAAAAGGGGAGGAAAGATAACTTTTTTTGTTAATTATCATAATAACAAAGATAAAGCATGAATTGCAAAATAAAGGGAGAGATATACAATACAAGGGGGCATTAGGTGTCAAACAAAAACATCCTATCAATATATTTTGTCATCCTAAAAAAGGGGGAGATTGTGAAGAAGATGTTCATTATCTATCTTAGTTTAATTTTGATGACGACAAAAGTTTATCAAAGAAGATAAATAATAAAAATGGGATGTCAAAGGATTATCAATGATGAAGATAACCAAGTGAAGAATCAAGTAAATAATCATGATTAAATGTACATTACAATTCATATTATATCACATTGAATGCTCAAATATATGTATCAAACTTCATCTATAATCTTCCTAAACATATTGCATTAAAATGCATGAATCCATTAATTAAAAAGTCATTTTTAGCCAAATTGATAATGTTATTCGAATTCCATATACTTGAATTCGATTATTACTCACACAAAAGCAAAATTGGCTTGGTGGTATTTGAATACCATATATAGTATATGAATACCAGTTGAAAAAACTATAGATTTTTCACTTTTAAAAGAGTGGTATTCAAATACAATGTGGTATTTGAATACCAGTTTTCAAATTTTGAATTTTTAAACATTTTTGAAGTTGTATTTGATTACCATATTTTGGTATTC
The DNA here is from genome assembly GCA_022829125.1 of Lathyrus tuberosus. Taxonomy (NCBI): domain Eukaryota; kingdom Viridiplantae; phylum Streptophyta; class Magnoliopsida; order Fabales; family Fabaceae; genus Lathyrus; species Lathyrus tuberosus. The sequence continues at coordinate 914,988 of JALAZF010000715.1, read as the reverse complement.
ATATACCAACCTGAAGCAATGCATTTTTTCATTTTCAAAATGTTTCTGACACATTTCAATACTTCATGGAATGTTTTTCAAACTTGTACATTTTTTTATAGCAATGCTTCATGAAGTGTTTTTCAAACTTGTGCATCCTTTCATAATAATGGTTCATGATGTACATAAGATGTACACTTCAAAAATTTAGACTTAAGTGTTTAAACATATATTTTTAAGTGTTAAAAAATCTTTAAGTCATGAAATTGTAACAAGGGTACTCTTATCAATTTCTTAATTATTAAGCCTTTCCACTTTACGTTACTTGTGTATTACTCACACAATTGTAACAAGGACTTAAGCATTCAAGGTATTTTACACTTTGTATCGAAATACAAAACATGAGTTCACATAACTCAAATGAATCACTATTCGACAATACAACAACAAATTATCTTCTCATCGGCCGATCCTACGTCTAGGACTATAGACACAAGTCACATATCTCTTTTACCTTGCACAATTTCTCCCCGACTGATCTAAATACATGGACCCTGGATACATGTCACAATTGTCCACTCAATCAGGAATTTCTTCTCCACCAAAGATCCCAATTCAAGGACTATGAACACGGGTCACAAACTTTCTATAATTGGAATACTTCTCCCTGACCGATTCAAATCCATGGACTATGGACACGAGTCATGATATCTAATCTCAATGATTCGTCTTCCCGGTTACTATTTTATATAAGTCTCGAACTCGGGATACACATGAATAATGGGTTATTTCCGAATACACAATTATTCTCTTTAATCACAACATGATTGTTCTCATCAATCTCCGTGTGATTATATCACAACCATCATATGATTATACACAATTTCCAAGCGATTATATCAAAATCATAATATATTACAATGTGTTTCCATACAAGCTCATTGAAACGCAACTATGACATCGTTCCTCATCCATGCCTTCAACATTTCGTAAATGGGATGACTCACCTCACATGACTACTCGCTCACGGGTACACACCCAATTACCTCTTATGTTCGAGCACCACAACTAAGTTAATTACCATAACCTAAGTTATCTTTACTAATTTCACTCACCTGTCTATAACTCTAGGTTTACTCTCACTCATCATCATGAAACTTGATTCATTCAATACATACATATCATAATATGATACATGAAGCACACATAATAGTTCGTTACTATTATCCAAGTAATAATTGGAACACAAGCATAATTTCTCTTTACTAAAAGGTAGAGCATTGAACTAGATTTCCAATGTAGCTAACCTCACATCAATCAGAGTTATGAATCTCGTTTTATGGTGGAAACAAGGAAACAAGAAATTCTTCAAATTCTCAGACTCTTGCCTAGTGAGACGTCAAAACAAACTCTCGCCTAGAGAGCTCCCAGCGAGGCTCAAGCGAGGTCAAACAAAATTACAATTTTCCCTAATTTTCACTGTCTCTCTTAGGGTGTGTTTGGTTGTGAAGAGACTATGAGAAGAGAGAAAAAGGTAAGAAAGAGTGTGAAAAGAGAGAAAGTGATAAGAAATAGAGTAGATTTCATGTATTGTTTGGAATAGGATAGAAAGAAAAGAAATAGGAAAGAAAGAAGTGTTAGTTATTTATGAAAGTACAAATATGCCCTAAATAAAAAAAATTATACAAATCAATTTAATTTTTTTTTACTAATTTCAATTAATAAATTATATTATAATTATAATCAAAATATATTATATTATTAATATGTTTAGTTATTTAATTAACTATATGAATTTAATTTTAAAATATTTAAATAATTAAATTTATTAGGTTTGTATAAAAAATTAAGAGTCATTATTTGAAGTTTATAACTATTGAATAGGGTTATTGAACATGGATGATAATGGAATTGGATAAAAACATATAAGCATCATTGTTCATTTCTTCCTAATTCAGCGAAGACTTATAAAAGTTGTGGGGGCCAGGAAAATTTAATCTGTTTGCTCAACTTCTCTGCATTCTAAGCAGGAGAAATTAAGTATTTCTATTGTACTTCTCTCTTCAAACTATCTCTCTTCACAACTTCTATTATAACAAACACACCCTTAGCGAGTTATGTCATCACCTAACGAGTATGACAGACAAACTTCTGCACTATGGACTGATACACTTTCCTAGCGAGCAACTCTCTTGCCTAACGAGAATTGTAGAACTTAGCCACTACAAAAATGTAATAGGAAGGGGAAAATGGTCATACATAGCATCATATATCATTATATTGCACCCAATAACACCAATTTACATGGTTTAACACAAATAGGCATGCAAAACAACAAGATGATCATGTATTAACATAAATTTCACACATATAGCAAAAATTCACAAAACCTAATTCCATTTTAATGACCCCCCCCCAAAGCTAGGTCTAACTAGGAACCCTCCTCTTAGAAGATGAAGATGATGAAATATGAAGATGAGTTCTTTACGATCCTAGCTTTGATCTTCACTTTCCAAGTTTTCCTTTTTTTTTTCCTTTGTTCTCTTATTCTCTCTTCTTTTTCTTTCTCCTACTAACAAAAGGTAGGTTATATGGAAGGTAAGAAAGAATTAGAGAAAAATATCTTAATAAGATTATATCCCTTAGTGGATAAATGACCATTTACCAATGTTACCAAAATGTCCTTTCTTTTACTAATTAGTAAAGGTCAATTAAATCGAGTGAGGATTAAGCTCATCTAAGTTTACTAATTACTCAATTTGTCCATAATGAAAAGGAATAGAGCATATAAGAACTCAATTTGTCATAATTGACAAGTAACAAAGCATGTAAGAGGATATGGGGTATTACATTCTCCCACCCTTAAAATAAAATTCATCCTAAAATTTTAAAGATTTACTTGGAATAGATGAGGGTAAGCTTTTGGTATCTTGAACTCTAGCTCCCAAGTAGCTTCACCTGGGTGTGAACCATCCTAAAGAACTTCGAAAAGAGGAATCTCTTTGTTCCTTAATATCTTAGTTGCACGATCTACAATCTGACTAGATTGGGGTCTGAATGAAAGATCTGTTTCGATCTGTTTCTACCTCAACGATATATATAAGAATAAGCTCAAGAGAGTAGCGAACAAACCTCCAACACAGAGATACATGGAATACATCCAACCAGAGAGTGAGGGTGGTAAGGCTAAACGGTATGCTACTTCGGTGATCCTCCCAATGATCTGATATGGTCCAACGTACCTTGGACTCAACTTTCATGACTTAAAAGGTCATTTCAATCTCAATCTTAGAGTAAGTTTCAAGAATACATGATCACCTTCCCCGAACTCTAATGGTATCCGTCTATGGTCTGCATAACTCTTCTGTAGATCTTGAGACTTCTTTAATTTCTCTTGTATCATCTTTATCTTTATAGTGGCCTCTTGGATAATTTTCGGTCCTAAGATTCCCTTATCACCAACCTCCACCAAACAAAGAGTTGTTCGACATCTATTTCTATAAAGAGCTTCATATGGGTCCATATCAATGTTAACACGATAACTATTATTATATGTGAATTCAATCAAGGGTAAAAGATCTTTCCAATTTCCTCCACTTTCAAGTACACATGCTCTTAGGATATCCTCAAAAGTCTGAATCGTTCTCCCGGTCTGCCCGTCCGTCTGAGGATGATTATAACTACTTAAACACAACTTAGAACCCATAGCATGTTGAAATACTTCCCAAAATCTTGAAGTAAACTTTGGGTTTCTATTAGATACGATATTATAGAGAATACCATGCAACTTCACGATTTCTACAATAAACTATCTTGTGAGATGAATATCTTTGTACGTGGTTTTCATGGCTAGAAAATGAGATGACTTAGTTAGTCTATCCATAATTACCCAAATCGAGTCATGATCACCCTGAGACGCGATAACTATAGCAAAGTCCATATAAATACTACCCCATTTCCACTCCGGGACTTCTACGATAGCAAAGTGAGCAACAATTCACCTAGTCTTTGATGCTCAATTTTCACATGTTGTCATACTACACATTTAGTCACATATTCAATGATACTCTTCTTCATACCAGGCCACAATAATACTTCTTCATGTCTTGATACATTTTGGATGAACTCGGATGAATGGTAAACATAATCTTATGTGTTGCTTCTAAAATTGTCCTTATCAACTCTACATCATTTAGAACACATATTATTTGACTAAACAAAAGAATTCTATCTACATCCTGAGTAAAACCCGATTGATTTGCCATCGAATGTAACCCATCATCTAATAACTGACTTTGTCAAATCCTTTCCCTCAAATTTGAAGCGACTTTCAAGACTAAAGTTACCCATCAATACACCACTTTGAGTCTATGCAAATTGAAGGTTGAGATTTTGAAACTTCTCTAATAGAACATATTCTAACATCATTAAATCATCCATATGCATTTCTTTCCTACTTAACGAATCCTCCATTTTGTTTGCTTTACCTAGATGGTGCTTCAATTCAAAATCAAAATCCTTCAGGTACTTCATCCATCTCCTTTACTACATGTTCAGCTTGTTCTGGTCAAACAGATATTTCAAGCTCTTGTGATCACTGAACACCTCGAAATGCACTCCGTATAAATAATGATTCCAGAACTTTAATGCAAACACAATATATACTAGTTCAAGATCATGTGTTGGGTAGTTCTCTTCATGGATTTTTCAGCTGTCGAGATACATAAGTTACAACCTGTCCATTTTTCATTAGGACTCCACCTAGTCATTTCTTGGATGCATCACAATATACTTTGTAAAGTGTAATAGCATATGGAATTATCAAAACAGGGGCGGTATTCAACTTTTCTTTTATGTTAGCAAAGCTCTGCTCATAATCTGAATCCCAACTGAAAGGGATCTTCTTCTGGATTGTCATACCCCAAAATTTTCCCTGGCTTTTTCTCATTTCATCTGGCCCATGGTCCCATTTCCTCTGCATAGTCTTACTTTAAGCATCCATCATGAGACATTCATCTGCACTTGCACTTTTTAAGTAACATCTTTGATTCAAAGGTTTCTTATTATTTAAGATATAAGACACTGAATTATGGTATGCAAGCTTGTGGGTTCATCATGCTACATCTTAACTATTTGGGCACACCAAACTTGTGGTTGATCACTTTCTTGCCCTAATTCTTTGGGGACCACTAATATTGGTATAGACTTGTTGGTTATATTGATTACATCATGGACAGATGAAATTTAGAGGTCACATGCAAGTTTGACTTTGGTCAACAAAGTCAACCCATGGAAGGTTGACTTTTTTGTTGACCAATTTCTTTATGAACCTTTTGCATGTCAATGGATTGGCTTTTGTTCTTTTGGTTCAAGACGTGGCATTGCAAATTCTAAGTTCAATTCAAGGTCAAGATTCAAATATTTCATATTATAAGGAAAAATGCTTATCTTGTAAATCGAGTTACAATCACATTCAAGGGGTCCAATTTTCATTATAAAGTCATAATAGTCATTATAAAGACCAAAGATTACGAAATTATACAAAAAACCATTTTGACCTAGAGTTGACTTTTGGTCAATTGTTGACCAAAGTCAAACTAACCCTAGCCTACTTTTGTCTTCATCCTTAAGGCATTCCATTTATGTTTTTGATGCATTCCAAAATCTTTTCTTATCCATGATGCCATGCCAAATTTGAACATGCCATGCCAATCCAATTCTTGCTTACCCTTTCAAATTCACATTAGCCCTGCACCAATAAGAAGAAATTAACAACATGCATATTATAAAAGAAAACTCAGTTATACACACATACACATGACCTACACAACAAGATTCAGCATGCATATCATAAAGCCCACAAGTCCAAGACATTGCAATGTGATGCATCAGACTATCACTTGCAACACACAAACCGTCCATTCCAATCCGAAAGGTTTTCAATATCAAGTTTCAGATTGTTCGATTACCCACATATACATTTAGGGTCCGTTTGGTTGGATATTTTTGGAGGGGAAGGGAGGGAGAGGAGGGAATATTTTAAATTAAGTATGTTTGGTTCAGTTTTTTATGAGGGAAAGAGAAGAGAGGGGAAGAAATCTGAATCCCTCTTGGAGCAGTTTTTCGTTTCCCCTAAATTGGGGGATTTTGGAGGGGAAGGGAGAGATAAAAGTTGTAATAATATATATTTTTGTTATCTTAACAAAATTACCCTTATTTTTTATTATAATGCTAAATTTTTCTTAATAAATATTATATATTATTTTTATTCCTCTGACTCAACTTTTTTTCTTTTTTCATGCGATTTATTTTATTCATTTTTATTTATTATTTTGTTTGTAATAACTTGATTTTTTTTATACATTATTGTGTTGTATTACATATTGATATATAATTGTAATATATGAATTATATATTATCTAAAATTTAATTTCATAAATTATTTATAGGATTGGATGAATCATCAAGATGAGAAAATGATTTATTTTAGGAAAAATACCCAAATTGGTCCCTTAAGTTTACCTCGGGGTCCAATTTGGTCCCTCAATTCTAAAAGGTTTCAAAGTGATCCCTTAAGTTTTTAAATGGTGCCAAATTGGTCCTTTCCGTCAGTAACCCTCTAACGTCCGTCAATGTGTGCAGACGTGGCTGATGTGTTGGCCTGTTGTATTGTCTTCTTCCTTAAGACGTTGTTGCACTTCATTTCTTCCCCAAATTGATTCAGAAATTTGAGTTAGGGCTAGAGCTAGAGATTCAAGGATGAAACCTTGCGAATCTTCGTCATTGCTGAAATAGAAAAATGCAGAAGGTGGTTGTTCTTCCAAGGAAGGTTCGAATCTTTATACAAGCTCCGATTAGAAACCCTTATGTTATTGTGGGGACCGGGTCGTTCTTCGAAGGGCATCAACTGTTAAGAACTATGGAAAACATTTCTGGGGTTGTCCTAATTATAAGGTATATTTCATGTAAATTTGATGTTTGTAATTTGGAAAAAAAATAATGCTGCAACTAATTGATTTGTAGCCTATGAATATTTTAGGGATCTATGCAAGCTGGGTGTGGGTACTTTGGTTGGTTTTATGAAGATGTTAGAGATGAAAATGAGCAGTTTTGGATGGATAGAGTTGAAAAGCTATCAAAGGCAGTTGCAGAAGGAAAAATGGCGAATGAAGAACTTGGGCAACAAATGATGAATCTTGAAAGGGAAATGAAGAACATTATGAAGTGGAAAAAACTTTGGAATTTGATGTTGTTTATGATTATAATTGTAGTAATTTTTAGAATGAATTAGGGAAACACTTTGATTTGTATCAGTTTGTACCAGTTTGTTCAAGTTGAAATGAATAGACAAGTATTAGATTTGTATTAGTTAGTTCTATAAGTATGTACCATTTGAAATGAATAGACAAGTAATTTTTGGAATTTGTTGTATTATTTATTTGCATTTATTTATAAGCTGGTTCTATAAGCATTGTTTATAACAGTTGTTACTATAAGTTTGTTCTATAAGCATTGTTTATAACAGTTGTTGTATAATTTGTTTGCATTTGTTTATAACAGTTGTTATAATTTATTGTTGATGTTACAATTTGTTGTATCAGTTGTAACAGTTTGTAGCAGTAGTTACAATTTGTTGTACCATTTATAAATAAGTCAGATTACATAAGTCATAGGCAAAATACATAATAATAACATTGAAACCATAAGTCATAGCCAAAATACATAGTGATAGCTTGTGTCAGATTACATATTGAAGGCTCTGCAGATTTGAGTAAATTTTTGGAAAACAAGATGATAAATGAAATGTTCCAACATATAGAAGATATGATGTCCTAACAAATGTCATGACATCTCAAACTGATACAGCAGACTATTTTGTTTGGTCCAACAACTGAGGAAGCAATCAGAGCATGGATCAAGGACAAAAGATTGAAGCCCAAGGAAGCAGAAGACACTATAAATAGAAGACTTAGACCTAGGTTTTTCATGCCTTAGTATGCCTTTTGTAACCTTGCTTTCTTGCGTAAGAAACAAGGGTTTAGGGTTTTGAGAATCGTTGGCTCTATAGGTAGTAAGTCTGCCTTTGTATTAGTTGATACATTATGGTAGATATACGTGTCGCACAGATCCATAAGCCTTGAGGTATTGGATTGTGTATTGTTCTTGGATAAAGCTTTTAAGCAAATCCAAGTTAGCTTGTTTGTCAAGTATGCTTGACAGATTTCTGTATTGATAGGGATGATGTAGAAATCACAGTTGGTGATTAAGGGAGGTGAGTGGGGTATCTCGTATCAGGGTTCTAAACGTTTGAGTTTAACCTTGGTAAAGATGTTCATGGGGTAGATGTTAGGGTCAAAGTTGTAAACGTGGAAGTTTAACTTTGTAACAGTCTACACGATAGTGAAGTCTTCTTCCTGGATTGGTATCCCCCAGATGTAGGTGAGTTGCACCGAACTGGATTAACAATTATTGTGTTCTTTATCATTCTGCAGATTTATGTTTTATGTTAGGGTTCATGATAAACATGTTGGATCAGATGTCGTGACATCTGTGATGGTGCAGTTCTGATATTCAAGGTATCAGTCTGCTGTTATGCCTCCAAGTTTAAATGATTATGTAGCACAATGTCTTGACATGTGTTAGGACATCTGCTGTCTGCATAGGCCAGAATTTCAATTGGTATCAGAGCAGGCATCCTGTCTGGTTCTGGATGAGATCTTTGGGAGATAATTTCTGGCGTTTAAACAAGGAGGGTTTTGGAGATCAGATCAATCAACTCAAACATACCCAAGGGTATTAATGGATGTTCTGGATCGAAGGGAGCAACTCGGAGGTTGTTCATGTTGCTGAGGAGATTCTACAGCAACTACAGAAGAAGTGGCTAGTTCTCTTGTTGGTGTGTCTTATAAGATGTTGTGACATCTTATTAGGGAAAGCAGGATCTGTTCCTTGGTGGTTCCGCTGCATGAGTTTCTGATGGAAGAGCTCTAGAATTATGGGATTCTGGAGTTGTTACTGAAGACAGTTGGTGGAAGGTCTCAATCGTCGGCCTCTCTATTTGAAGATATCTGAATTCTTTTATTCAAAAGTCGGGAGCGATGGAGTGAAGGAAGTCGTGGTCAAATATCTGGTATGATGACTTGGTACTTGGAAGCTTGGTTTCCTGGTGCAGTTTGGAGTCAGTTGAAGAGGAGAGGAGTTGAGTTAAAGTTTATCAGGTTCTTGCTCTAGGAGTTTGATAAACGTTTGGTCGACTAGGTTGTTAAAGATACTTGAGAATTCTCTCAAGTCCACTCATGAAGACATCTATGTCGTGTATCTGGAGTCTTCTAGTTACTCTTCTGACTAGAAGGTGTTTCCTTGAGACACAATCTGAAGAACGTGGAGGTGATTTATTTTCACCATCCAAAAACAACAAGGAATGATTCATCTCTCTTGACCCTAAGAGTGGATCCAATCTGATTAAAGAATTGTTGAGGTAAATAAGATTTGTTCAGAGAAAGTCTTAGTTACTTGAGTCAAGGGTGGCAGCCTTGGCATCTCAACATTGTCATTGAAGAAGATACTTGTAAAAAGATTGAATACTGTATAAGTGTTCATGACATGATCTGGTGGAGCTCAGCTACAACAGTGAAGAAGGGTTATTGTACAAGGATTTAAGATCAATTGCTACTTGTGGAATCCACATGTATTTAATTGATTATCCTTGAAAGTCAAGATTGAGGATGTTCTGTCAGATGTTCTAACATCTTTATATCAGAGCCTTGGAGAATCATGGCAGGGGTTCTACATTCACTCAAAAGCCTCCTAGGTGTTGACCTGGGATTATTGGCTTATCATCTGTTCCTGGAAAGTATTGTGAATGACTTGTCCAGATGGTGATGCTGTTGAAGATGGAGATGGAAGACTATGAAGACATCATATTCTTGATGGTTACAACTTGGGTCAGTTTATTTCTGATCCAGTTGCTTTGGAGCATAGTGTTTGCTCTGGTTGTGAAGGTCGAGGATAAGTGGCAGTTATCTCTGGCTTTCTACTGACGGCTCTACTAAGGAAAGTGGCATTTTTTGGTATTTCTATGGGGTAGTCTTGGACTACTTATTTTCTAAAGATTCAGATGTGGCAGGTTTGAAGTCTTTGGAGTTTCAAAGCAGAATGGAGGTTGTCTACTCAAAACTTGGTTGTTGAATCAAGTATGTGAGAGCATGGAAATCTGTTTCTGCAAAGGGAGAAGGTTCTTCTAAGTGGCAGAAGGAAGAGCTGAATTCAACAGTTGGATGTCATAATGTTTTGACATCTAACATAACATCAGAAGTCTCAGCTGGTGATGTGGCACATCAGCTTAAGATAAGGTGATCTACAGGAGAATGGGAGTGATGGATTCTTCAAAAAGGTCTATCTCATGCAGTTTGCGGGAGCTGTGGATGAGAAGATGTTACATGACTAAGAGGCTTGGTGGATCCAAGATGTCTTGCTATAGGGCAAGTAGTTCATGTGACTTGAAGATCTAATTTCATTAGTAGATCAGGGTATCTTGTGGGAGTTCTGAAGATGAGTGAGGTCAATCAAAAAGTGGCATTTGATTGGTTTCACAATGTGCGTTCAAGCAGGATGCTTGAAACTGATTGCTCTTTTGTAGAAGAGTAGTTAGTTAAAATTGTAAGGAGGTTCTGGTTCTCTGGGAGCTTATGGCAAAAGTTCTGGATTGAGGATGGAAGCATACCTTCTTGGTGGATGAGAGTTTATTTCTCTCTGGGTTTCTGAAGTCTTCTTTGTTCAAGCTGGTGGTGCAGTGTTGTGTGAAGATCTTTAGTGTAAATTACTATGCTGATAGTAAGTCCAGTGGTGGAACATATCAAGACCCATGGTGTGTGGTGTCTATGACGTGTGGAAGATGTCCTAACTGATGTTAGAACATCTTTGGGTTAGTTATCCTTGGTGAAGGATTTCAAGTTTTTTGATGAACTGGTTACTTGCATCGTGTCCAATAAGCATCTACATGATCATCCGAGAGAATGATGGAGTAGAAGGGTCCCTTGGAAGGAGGATGTAAGTGTTTGTGAAGACTGAAGTGGATCATGTGTTGATTGCATGGAAGTCTGTTTCCTGAATGCGTTCAGAAGTGGAGATTCACCATAAATCAGAAGTATTACAGATTATCATACGGGAGAATGATAGGAATGACTGTCTTGGATTGTGGGGTGTTTATCTCTAATGCTGGCCTGGTGAGGTCAGTGGAAAATCTTGCATACGACATTGGAGCCCTTGGAGAAAGTCATGCTAGTAGTGGATTAGTTTAGCATCTGTGAAGTTCTGGAGCATGCATACGATAGCTGACATCGTTATAACAAACTAAGGGGCCCTATGCGTCTCTTTGAGGAATGTGAAGCATTCTGATTCAATTGGTTTGTGCCTCAAGCAGCTGGAGGTCTATACATGAGAATTCAAGAGGAGTTCGTGTGGGGTTTAGATGGTTACAGGATGAGGGGGATCAATGGGACTTTGATCTTAAGCCAAGAGTTTGTTATAGTTGGTATACACTTCCTCACGGGTAGCATGATGGTGATCATGTGTGAGTGATTATTGTTTCTTGTCAGAGGGAACAATAAGAGAGTTGATGATTGCGTTCAGCAGGTGTGTTGAATAGAGGGTGCACTCTTGAAGACATGAAGATGCGTCTTATGTTTTCCAGTCATTAGCTTGGGTGTTGTGTGGAGGAGCACCAGTTACCTTAGTCAGGGGGAGAGGCCTCTTGATCTGAGATGAAGTTCCAGTTTGCATTTGTGTGTCAAGCAAACTGAGATGTCAAGGAGGATGGCTTGACATTATTGCTGAAGATCCAGTTTTCATTTGTGCGTCAAGCAAATTGAGATGTCAAGGAGGATGGCTTGGCATTATTGTGGAAATTCCAGTTTGCATTTGTGTGTTAAGCAAACTGAGATGTCAAGGAGGATGGCTTGACATTATTGTTGAAGTTCCAGTTTGCATTTGTGCGTCAAGCAAACTGAGATGTCAAGGAGGATGTCTTGACATTAGAGTATTGTTGCAAGTTGTGGGAAACTTGGCAATGCATACTTGAATGGTTCTTATTCGATGCTTAAGAATCATTGACTGAGTCTGGGGAATTTATTTTTCTCTGCAGACTGTGAACTCAAAATTGTGAAGGGTGTGATCAATACAGAAATCTCTTGGGTGCTAACTGGGAGATGTTTGAAGAAACATCTTATCATCTTGATCTGTTTTTTTGTCTTCTGATTAAAGGGATTACTCTTGAGAATCATCAACAGAATATTCTCAGACCTGAGAGTGGGTCCTAACTGGCTGCTTTAAACGGTGGGAAGTGTTTCCTAAAAAAAGGCATGAGTAACATGTGTTACAAGTGATTACTTTTGGACGGTTACACTTAACAGTTTGAACAGTCTCATCAGTATTGGGCGGTGCACAGTCATTAATGTTGGTTTCAACTACCTGAATTTATCTCTTCTTTGAAATATCCAACGGTAACTTCGTTAGACCATAGGTATCCAGAGAAAGCATTTAGGTATTTAAGAGTGCATCTGTTTGAGGTATTCCAAATTGTGGATTGTTTCATCATGTCGTTCATATGTGTTTGGATATGTAACATATGGATATGGAACTGTATTGGCTTCTTTTGTAAATTTTTGGCTAAAAAGGGGGAGAAAGGATGTGTGTGTGAGTCATTCAACATACATCTCTGGTGGTTGCTTTGCAAGAATGATGGAAAGGATGTTCTAACATTCTATCTGAATCTTTCTCCTTGTGCCTTGTGATCTGAGTTGTGAAATAGGTTGTGCCTTGTGATCTGATTTGCATTCCCTGTGAACTCTGTATTACAAATGATACAACTATTTCTTCTTAAGCTCTTTCTGAATCTTCTTGTGGGTTCTCTTATGCTACTAAAGAGGAAGATTCACCCTTTCGTGGCATGTACTGGTTTGAGGGGGAGAGAGTCATACACTCTTCTTCATGTACACCAGCTTACAGCTAATTTTTTTTTCAGGGGTAAGTAAGAGTCTCAGATGGGTTCCAATCATATCGACCAAACGCCTGGTTTTAACCAAAAATTTGTCAAAAGGGGGAGATTGAAGGCTCTGCAGATTTGAGCAAATTTTTGGAAAACAAGATGATAAATGAAATGTTCCAACATATAGAAGATATGATGTCCTAACAAATGTCATGACATCTTAAACTAATACAACAGACTATTTTGTCTGGTCCAATAATTGAGGAAGCAATCAGAGCATAGATCAAGGACAAAAGATTGAAGCCCAAGGAAGCAGAAGACACTATAAATAGAAGACTTAGACCTAGGTTTTTCATGCCTTAGTACGCCTTTTGTAACCTTGCTTTCTTGCGTAAGAAACAAAGGTTTAGGGTTTTGAGAGTCGTTGGCTCTCTAGGTTGTAAGTCTCCTTTTGTATCAGTTGATACATTGTGGTAGATATAGGTGTCGCACAGATCCATAAGCCTTGAGGTATTGGATTGTGTATTGTTCTTGGATGAAGCTTTTAAGCAAATCTGAGTTAGCTTATTTGTCAAGTATGCTTGACAGATTTCTGTATTGATAAGGATGATGTAGAAATCACAGTTGGTGATTAAGGGAAGTAAGTGGGGTATCTCGTATCAGGGTTCTAAACGTTTGAGTTTAACCTTGGTAAAGATGTTCATGGGGTAGATGTTAGGGTCAAAGTTGTAAACGTGGGAGTTTAACTTTGTAACAGTCTACACGATAGTGAAGTCTTCTTCCTGGATTGGTATCCCCCAGATGTAGGTGAGTTGTACCGAACTGGGTTAACAATTACTGTGTTCTTTATCATTCTGCAGATTTATGTTTTCTGTTAGGGTTCATGATGAACATGTTGGATCAGATGTCGTGACATCTGTGATGGTGCAGTTCTGATATTCAAGGTATCAGTCTGCTGTTACGCCTCCAAGTTTAAATGATTATGTAGCACAATACCTTGACATGTGTTAGGACATCTGTTGTCTGCATAGGCCAGAATTTCACATATGTCATACCCAAAATACATAAGTGACACCCAAAATGCATAAGTGACACCCAAAATACATAAGTCATACCCAAAATACACAAGTCATAGCTTGTGACAGATAGCAGACAGAAACTAACAAAGTGGTAAAGGTTCAAACTTAAACTAACAAAGTGAACACAAAATTCCATAGACTTAAACTAAATTTTCCAAGTTGGCCCAACAGTTGATCTCTTAGTAGGTGTGGATCTCCTTGTTGTTGGCCCAACAGCAGCCTTGGCTGCAGTCAGTCTTGTGGTAGGTCCTGGTGGTATGAAAGGCTTAGTTGGCCTTCTGATAGGAAACTTCTTGGCCCTTCAATGAGATGCTGAAGTAGATGATTGGCCCTTCTTAATTGGTTGTTTTGCTGCCCTTTCATGAGATGCTTGAGATGCTTGGGATGGCTGTTGAGATTCATGAGTGACTCCTTGTGAAACTTGTGTTGATGGTTTTTGGGATGGATGCTGAAATTCATGAGTGACTCCTTGTGAAACTTGTGTTGATGGTTGTTGGGATGCCTGCTGAGATGGCTGCTGTGAGGCATGCTGGCTAGATGGGGTCACCTTGCAAGTAAGCTTGTTGTGACCTGGTTTCTTACATCTGCTACACCTAACATTAAAACCAGTCTTTCTCATTTTTTTGTCTGAACCATCTATCTAAATTCCTTCTCTTTTTTTGCCTTTCAGGTATCTTCCTATACTTGGGTGGCAGCACATCAGGATACTCAGTCCTTACCCAAAGATTAGACCCATTAACTGGAAAAATAACATGTTTATACACTTCCATATATCTTGCCTTTCTGTAATAATCTGGAATGTAGTCATCAATTCTGCAGTTCCTACTCTTCATAGCTGACAGTGCATGAACACAAGGTAAGCCTGTAAGTTCCCATCTTCTGCATGAACAACTATGCCCCTTCAAATCTACTGAAAACTTGTCAGCTTGGTTTTCAAGGTACCTCACCTCAAATATATGCTCATCAGACATCCTAAAACATGAACACATGATCATCAGACATAGTTGTTTAAAAAACTTCATCAGACATAATATTAAACTTAGGTTAAGTTCATGTATCTTACCTGACAAGCCAGAGGTTTGTGTATGAGCTAGTTTTCTCAATTTTCCTTCTTATGTTTGGTAACAGTTCAACATCTGCCATGTTCTGAAATCTCAACCTGTTTGTTGCCCATCTCTCCATCATGTATGTCCTTATTTCTTCCACCATGGTAATCAATGGCTTGGCTATAGAATCTAGGATTACACTATTAAATGCCTCATACATGTTGTTCAGAACGACATCACATTTTTTATGTGCCTTGAAATATGATCTACTCTAGAATCTAGGTAGGGTGCTCATCATGTGCTTGTAGGCCTCTACATTGACATCCTTTATTCCTTTCATCTCTCTTTCCCAGGCTTGGTAGTATGTTGACTTTGCTGCCTTCCAAATGATTTCCTTCAACATCTTGCCAGGATATTTTTTCCTAAAATTGTTATATAGATGTCTTACACAAAATCTTTGCTCAACTCTAGGTAGTAGTTCATCCATGGCAGGTAATAATCCCTATGCAATCAGTTTTGAACATAAGACAAGTATAAGCATAACAAGTATTGAACATAACAAGTAATGAACATAACAAGTATAAGCATAACAAGTATTGAACAAGTAAATGAAATAGACAAGTATAAGCATAACAAGTATTGAACAAGTAACTGAAATAAACAAGTAATATACCTTTTGTTGGTCAGATATAAAAGTGTATGTGAGGCACTTTTCTCTCCCACCAAGATCATCAATAAGCAGCTCCATGAACCAGGTCCAACTATCCTTATTTTCACTTTCAACTACTGAAAATGCTATTGGTAGCATTTGATCATTTGGATCTCTACCTATGACTGCCAATATTTGACCTCCACACAGCCCTTTAAAAAAAAATCCATCAAGACCAATGAAATGTCTGCATAATTTGAAGCTTTCCTTACAAGCTGCAAATCAAATGTATAGCCTTCTAAAATGGGATCTTTGATCATCAATACCCTCTTGTACAGGTTGGACATTCAGTTTCACAGTAGATCCTGGATTTCATCTCAATAACTTATGGCAATAGTCATAAATCCTTGTATAATCCCCTAGAAAAGATCCATCAACCATGTCTCTAGTAGCAAATCTAGCTCTTATGGCCTTAGTCTTATTGACCCTTACATTCCACTTCTCTTGTGCTTTTTCCTTTATGTCCTTAAGCTTCAATCTAGGGTTGATTTTCAATGAATTTTATAGCCTTTTGCTTAACCATTTCACACTCATCAACTTCACATTGTACTCCATACTGCAACTATGACTGTCTATTATCTTCCTTAGTTGCCAAGAATCCTCATTAGGTAAATTAGCACAGTAAGTTTCCCACTCACAACCATCCTTACACCTAACCCTCACTCTAACTTTGTCATTTTTAGTGAACTTCAGGTTCCTGCCAGATTGGACTGCATAAGAGGTTAGCTTCCTTGAAATCAGCTTTGGTAATAAAGTACATTCCAACCTCCCATTTGTAATTGGCCATGTCTTTTTGTAACTTGAACATGGGGTACTTTTTTCTCCTCACTCCACTACTATCATCACTATCACACCTACTTTGTAAATCATCACTTTCACTATCACTACCTTTAAACTCATCTTTGTTTTCCTGCCACTTTTCTTTACCTATTTTTTTGTTCCCCTCTTGGTCATCATCTTCATTCACATAATTAATTAAATTATCCCCTTGTTCCTCATCCAAATCATCATCATACTCATCTGATTCATCATCAAATGCTGCCTCCATTGCACTGTCATAGATGAAGCTTACATCCTCACTATCTTCAGAACTAAATATATCATTGATAACACCACCACCTTGTCCATTATCAACATTTCCATCAGTTTCCATAACAACATTTTCACTATTAACTTTTTCCCTAACAACATTTTCCCTCTCATCATTTTCACTAACAACATTCTCCCTACAAGCAGTTTCCTTTGCACTATTCTTACAACTGCCATCCCCTTCCATCTGCTTAGTTTCCTTCAAACTTCTATAACTGCTTCCTTCAACATTACAGCAATGACTTGTTCAGTTTCATCCACAGTTTCATTTTGCTCTACAACTATTTCATCAACAGGACCATCATAGTAATCAGGTTGTGACAATGCGTGTTGAATATAAATGTAAACACTAAGATGCACCCTATAGAGATCAGCAATCTCTAAAGCACCTTTGTCATCAACCAACAAGTTCATCCCAAAGGTTGGATTCCTATAATATATCTTCTCAATCGAAGTGTACCCTAAATCCTTAAAACAACCTAACAGTTCAAAATAACTCCATCTATCAGAATCTATTTTCAACTCAGCTACCTGACCCCCTTCGTACATATTCATTTCTACATCAACAAATTCACCACTATGGTGGATTTTCAAGTTCAAATACTCAGCCATATCAAACTATATCATATGTCCTAAAAAGAAGCGCAGAAAAGAGCAATATTTCAGTTCAATCACTAGAAGCTACATTTAAGTTCAATCACTAAAACCCTAAAGCGAACAAAATGGAAACATTTTCACTTCAATCAGTAGAAACCATACCTGGTTGTCTTCGATATCAACTTGAAGAGTAGAGATTGCTTCAAAACGCAGCTGAATCGCCTTCAACATGCAATAATGGACGCGCTAGGGTTCCACCAACTTTATTTCTTTCGCTCCTTCTGAACAATGGATTCGTTTCAGTTTCCATTTCTTTTTTAGGCATTCCAATTCCACATGGCATCCACATGGCACCCACATGGCATGACTAATCACACTTCAGCCCCACGTGTTCGTCAACTGTACAAACCCATTGACTTTGACTAACGTTGGTGACGATAAAAACTAACGTGGCACCATTTAAAAACTTAAGGGATCACTTTGAAACTTTTTAAAATTGAGGGGCCAAATTGGACCCAGAGGTAAACTTAAGGGACCAATTTAGGTATTTTGCCTTTATTTTAAGATTGATTATATAATGATTCTACGATATTTATCAATATTTTATATACATTTTAATATATTTCAGAGTATTTGAAATATTAAATATTTTGCATTTGAATATCTATGTTGTTTATGAATTGAGAATTTTTTTTTTGTGAATATCATTTCATTTTTATTTTATTTAGAAGGAGTGTTATAATATTTTAAAGATAAAAAAATAAAATAGTTTTAAAATTTCTATTCTTCCCTTTTGAACTAAACATATTTTTGATAAAAACTTCTCTCTCCTCTTCTTTTAAATCAAGGGTTAATAGTCATTTACCTCCTTGTAATATAGGCGGGTTTTGATTTACCCCCTTTAAAAAAATAATTTTGGATTACCCCCTTGAAATTTTGGAGTACCCCCTAAGCGTGTAAAAACCAGGGGGTAAATAAAAAATATATATTTTACAGGGGGTAATTTTTCTACCTGGGGGCAAAAGACTTACAATTTTAAAATTTCAGGGAAGTAATCCAAAATTATTTTTTTAAAGGGAGATAAATCAAAACTTATCTATATTGCAGAAGATAAATGACTATTAACCCTTAAATCAAATATACATTTAATTAAGATAAATCCTCTAACTTTCTTTTTCCTCCTCTTTATTAAAATTCCACATCTCCCTCCCATTTTTTGAACCAAATGGAACCCTTACTAAAACCGACCAATTCCAATCCGTTTTAAACAGATTTTTCCACTTTATGAACTGGGGATAAATGATTTTGATTTCAATTTCGTTCGGTTTCGGGCGGGTGAGCGGTTATTATCCACCCATAATTTCGATAAAGTTGATACCAACTTGCACATTACTCTTACTACATGATATTTCCTCAGTCACACAGTATTCGTTGCATGATATCCAATTACTCATTGGATAAAATGATTAAATTTAATTTGCAAACTAAAGTGATAATGCCTAGAACAATTTTTGATTGCAATAACAATTATTATGAGAAAATTCGAGTACTGAAGCTAGGGCTTTGGACGCGAAGCTGAAGCAGAAGCATGCCGTCGACAAACCCAGAGATTGCAAGACGCAAGAGGAGCGGAAGACAGAGATTCCACCTCACTTCCATCTCAACAGCAGCACGGTCATGGGCTTCAGATCTGAACAATGGGCTTCAGGCCCGCCCATTACATTGAGTCCACAATGTGAAAGAAATGCTGACGTGGATAATTTCCACAACAGAATAACAGATTCCATATAACTAACCGTTACTTTCCCTCCAAAAACGGCGTTTGAAGTTTCAACCTTCCTCAACAATGGTGTCATCAACTAGCTCCGCCTCAACACAGGAATCTTCCCTGCAAAATCCATCTGAGCCGGAGATAAACTCGTCGCCACCGCGCAGTTACTTGCCTGAAACGCCGGAATCTTCCCTGCGCAATCCATTTGAGCCGGATATAAACTTGCCGCAGCGTAATTACTTGGCTGAAAGAGTGTTGAAGAGAAGGCTCATCGAAGAAGCTCAAGATGAATCACTCATCCACGGCTTGAAACTTCAAGAACACGCAGCAAAGTTCCTTGAATCCAACGACCTCTCGTTGCTCCAAGAAGCAATCGACGAATCCGATGAAACCAAGAAAGAATCGTTATCGAAAATCTTCAGATCATTCGAGCTTCACTACCCTAATGCATTCTCATTAAAGCTCGTTAACATCCTCCAACTCCATCCTCCGCTTCTAACGCGAGTCGATAGCTTAGGTTACCTCCTTCATATTCTCCAGAGAGGGGAAAAGAGTCCCTTGAATTCCTCTATCCTGATCGAACTCAAAAGCCCTCTCCTTCATTCTTTTAAGGTGGAATTTGAAGAAGATATGTTTCCTGGGCTATGTGAAGCGATTGGCCTCCTCGTTGACAGGTTGCACCAATCTTCTCTTGGCGGTTGGGAGGAGCTTCTCCAGTACGTTTATGATTGCATTTCTGGCATCTCGAAATTGAACAATAAGAAAGGGCTTATGTTGTTAACGAATTCTACAGTGAACAGAGAGTTCTGGCTGAATCAAGGGAACTTCGATCTTGTCTTCTCGATTGTTTCAGAATTGGTTTACTCTATGGATCAGGAATTAACGGCACTGGCATACAATTCATCGATTTCGTTGATATCATTGTCGAAGGATCTTCAGAGAACAAAAGTATCTGATTCTCTCTTGCCGATTTTGTTGAATACCATCGATCAACACGGAGAAGAAGCAGTTCTGATGAATAGGATTGGTAGTTTGTTGGATTTGGTTACACCGGGCGATGGAACTATCTTGAAGGGGAAACATGGTGATGTGTTTCGGTGTATGATTCGAGTAGCGGAGATAGAAGATGCAAGCGAAGAACTAGAGTCTCTGGCGGTTTATGTTATTAAGGAGCTCTATGAGGCGAGTGTGATCAAGAATCTTTCTCATGAGGAATTGAAGAGGGTCCTTCTTGTTGCTATGAACATGTTGTCGCATGTTGTTGATGATCCTCTTTGGTATGATGTGGACTATAGGCATTTTATTAATGTTGGGATGACAAATGCTTTTTACCGTGGGAGCTTTTTATTCAATTCACTCTCGTTAGATGGGGATGAAGGTGTGTTTATTCCCACAGCAATTGAGACGATAACAATAAAATATGCATCGGATATTGATTGGCGGCTTCGTCATGCAGCAATGCTTGCCTTTGGTCGGATTGCAGAGAGAAATATCAAAGGGGTATGTATGTAGTATATGATATTGAATAAGCTTTGAACTCTCAAGTGTTTTCTTGATGATGCATTACCTTATAGAAAGAGCAATCATGTCATGTCATGTCATGTAATTTTTCTACGTGTTCTCTGTAGTACATTGTTTTTGAGAAGCGTGCATGTGTTTCTAGACAAGCATTATCCCTTTCATTTTTGTTATCATGCGAGCTAGGGTAAATCGCGACCAAAGATTTGAATCAGGTCTCCAGTCGTATCGCGTTGTGATCCTTAATACTAAGAAAAATTGCAGACTTGCAATGTGGTTATAGGAACAAGAAAAAAATACGCCGCAGCCATAAATACAGGTGCAGGCAATTTTTAAAAACCTTGGTCATGATATGAAATATGTATGTCATGTCCTGATGTGTGTTTATATGTAACTTTATGCGGATGAAGTTTGCATTTGTATTTTGGTTTCTCTTACACAAGCATAAACTTTAATGACACCACTGAGTTTAAATAATTGCATTCCTTGTGGAGTATGGACTTTCATTAATCAAGCAGTAACATTTAACAAATTAAAATCTAATGGATTTTGCGAGATGTCAGATACCGAGTTTGTAACTCTTGGTTGGTTACCTGTAGTTGTGTCATAAGAACGGTACATTCTTATGCGAGAAGTTGACAATTTGAAACTACATGTTTTTTCTGAGTGGACACAATGCTAGAAAATGTTTTTTGTTATTTATTATTTTTGCCGATTTTGTTCAGATCATGTTATTTGTGATTCTAACAATTTCATTCAAACAATTTCATACAGTACTTTGACCAAGTTGTGAGACTGGTCCTTAAGTCACTGGATGACCTGGAACCCCGGGTACTTTGGGCTACTATGAAAGCAATTGAGTCTTTGAGTGAATATAAGGAACTATTAATGCATGGCCAATATCACAAGAAGTTATTGGCTAAACTAGTTCCTATCATCAGATGTAACTCTTGTGCTCGTGTACAGGTACAAAAATATTTACGCTGCAGCTTGACATCAGTTAGTAAAAATTTGTTTGTTTTCTTTGATTCAATTTATATGTTTCTATTTACCTTTGGACACCATAATGTACCAACAATGCAGGTAACTTTTAGTGCCAGCGCTGCTTCTCTGTGGAGTGTGGACTTTCACTCCACAGCCTTCTTAAGTGATTATTTCAACTCACAAGTTACAATTGATTGACTCTTCTCATATTGCAAACAATCACTCACAAATAGCTAGTCCAGTCCATGATTAGTACTTGTGGGCTTCATGAGAGATATTGACCTATTTTTCTTATTTTTAACTTGTTTTAAATTTTTATACATTTTCTTCCGAAACGTTTGTTATTGTTATTAGTTTACTCGTATTGAAATGTGTACATTTTATCCTCAGTTTTTAGACATACTAGTAACTATCTTAAAAACTGATTTCACCTTAGTTTTTCTATGTATACATTGAAACATTATTTATTAAGTTGTTTTGCAATGATATCCTTTGTTTACTATTTTCTGCAGTTATATGCTGTTATGGCCATTCATTCATTGGTAAAAAATTGTGGCTTAGACAAAATATCACCTTTTGGGGAATCAATTATAGCATCATTACTTGCACTTCTTAAGGTACATGGTCTGCAGTTTTCACTATCAACTTCCCATTTACACATGTATTGTGGTTTTATATGCAATTATTGCTTACTGTACATAATCCATATGATTGTTTGTACATATTTAATTGTCATATTGGTGTAGTCTCAACCATTATTTTTCTATGGTTTCTTATGTTTTATGTACTTACATAAGTTAAATGGGTTTTCTGAGTTTTCAGCATGACAAGCAGAAGTTACAGGTCCAAGCTATTGACACCCTGAAATCATTTGCAGTTTTAATGCCGGTATATGTTAATCTCTGAAATCTAGGGATGACTTAGATTTTGATTATGGTCAATAATTATGCTAATGTGATTTGATAATTGTTGCATACAGGGAACTTTTCGCCAAAATCATTACGATACGACATTGGAAGGATTGAAAGTCATTGTGTTTGATAAGTATAATTTATCTAGATTCTTGCTCTTTGCCAAATGTCTAGAATGCATGGTATATCTTGTTAGGGAAGTTGGGCCAGATAGTTTCGAAGAGCAGGAAGTTGTTCAGGTGAGTATTTTTGCTAATTCTATTTTGAATTGACTCAAATAATATAGAATGTATCATTGAAAGCAAAGTTAAAACTGAGATATAAGTAGAAATTCAAAACTAAAAGGGGGATATATAAGATTTAATTTATAGGTCATACAAATACTTTTGCTATTGTTCAAGAATAGTCTTGATGTACACATAATGATCTTAGAACAATATATCATTTGAAATTTGGTTAAATCTGTGACAAATTCATATATCTCAAAGGTTGTCAAATAATTACGAAAGAATTTCTTTTTGTTCTAACTGATCGTGTAACATTTCAAGGTCATGGAATCTGTAATATCAATTGAAGAAAACTTGAGCAGTACAGAATACTTAACAAAATGTTTCATCTTAAAGGTATATTTGAAATCAATTACCCCCCACCACCACACACACACGTACACGATTATGCTAGTTGAAAGTTGACATTCCTAGTTTTATAAACATTGTGCAGGCTCTGGATCAAATCTGTCGATGCCCAAGAGTGAGTATTGACAAATATTTAGATAAACTTATGCCAATGTTGCTTGGATCCGCTCAACTCCATCTGGCCTTAACTGTCGATAAGCTCAAGGATGATTATGAAAAGAATTTGGTTGAAACTATGATAGTTTGGGCATGTAATACTTTGTCATATTCTGCTGTTCGGTCATCTACAAACTTTTTCCCCAACATAGGCAAGGTTGTTTTGATAGATCTGATGTTTGTGGTTTATGTAGTGGTTTCTACCTAACAAGGAAACATGCGCGACTAATTAAACATGTATTTTAATGTGTAGGTCACTGCATTGTTTACGCGCTTGCTTGGTTGTTCTAGTTTTCAAATTCGCAAGGCTTCTGTTTTAGGTGAAGCTAAATTTAAAATTATTTTGATTATGTTCAAATTTGTTTCATAAAAAATGTCTTCAAATTTGGGTTTGAGCTATTTTTGATAAAGTAATTCACTTCCTATTTCTAGGTTTTCCAAACTTATTACTCTCACTTAAAGTAGGTGATAAAAATATTGATACTAAAAGTGGTTTGACTTTCTTCATTGTGAAGTCTCTCATTGAAGTGTTGAAGAAGGTATTTGGTTATCGTTCTTACTTCGTAATATATCAGTTAATCAGTTAATGGATCGACTTATTTCTTGCCATTGTGAAACACATGCAGGAAACTGACAGGGTTTTGTATGCAATTGTATGGAGCGTACTTACCAAATGCATTCAGGTACAAAACAATTCTGCAAATATATATATTGATGATATGTTTGGATCATATTTATTTTTTCATATAAGCAACACATGTTCATTATGCAGACCTCTAGTTCATATTTCAATGATAAATTGATCAAGGTTATTGCTGATGAAATAGAAGATACAATAAGAATGATAATTGAAATTGAAATAACAAAAGCACAAGAAGTGGAGACTTCGGAAGGTAGATGTGAATCTTTACCAACTGAAGATAGAGTTCAGGTCATATCTTTAAATTCTTTTGCTTTTGAATATTTTACACGTGTTATGTCAAATCCACTTGCTAAACTCTTCTTATTTAGTATTTTTTAGAAAAAAATTGTGAAAGAAAAATGATATGATCTCTGTTTGTTGACCATCAGTCTATGGAACTCATGCTCAACACCGTTCCTTGCAAACTAAACAATTATTTCCAAAATAAACCAACCAACAATGAATCGCGATCAGTAACACTAGACTGTGGAATACCATGAAGGGGCACCACCTCCTTAGTGAATCCCTCAGCCACCTTCCTATCTGTGTGAGGGTGTTTTCAGGAATGTGGTGACCATACTTTGACAATCTATCCACATAAAGATGGCCTCAAATCCTTTATACTTTGGAAGAGCCTTGTTGAAGTAATATATCGTCCCAAATTTGCTTCGAAATTGGGAGGGATAGTAGAAAATCCATAGGTGACAATGCAACACATTTTGGTCGTTGACATACATCACAGCCTTGCAGAAATCAGCCTTGCATAAATTCTTGGATTGTTCTTCTCATACCTACCCAATTGAGATTCTCCGCAATCCTTGATTTGGTGTTATTTGGAATGAGTGTCAGAATGTGTGATTTGCAGCGAAGTAGGGGTAAGTCGAAATTGAAACAGGGTTTGCCGAATTTTTTCTCACCAGAGGACAGTGGATCCACCGAGCAAGCACGGTGTACGGTTGCCTCTCAATAGGTTATGGATACCATATTAAAAGAGCGAGAGAGAGTAAGACATAATGAGAGGCATACACTAAAACCGCGTGTTTGAGTAGCATCACATCACAGGAATTCTGTTATATAGGCACTATACAATCAAGAGCATTAATGACAATGACAAAGGAATATGCTCAGAACATTGAATATATTTACTTACGAACTATTTCTATATTGTTTAAATAATGTTTAATTATCACAAGAGTTTTATACAGTGTAAACAAATTTTGTACATATTTTAATTATATACATGGTTTCATCACAAGAGTTTCATCACCCTATCACATGATTTTCATAAGGAAAATATGCACGTGCATATGTGCGAGTCGATCTATACCTATTTAGAGGATTCTTTGATACCCTTGAGTTTATTAGCTATACTCCTAAATTTTCATTTACATTTATGGATCATAGAGTAGGAATGATGATTAGACTTTTTACTCATCACAGGGGGTAGTTCACTTGATAACAACAACAATTGACACCTTTAAAGATCGATTCATGCCACATGTTGATGACTTCTTGTCAAATGTTGTTGTGTTTTTGGTATGTTCATTATTTCTTCTAATCTCAAAGTTTTTTAAACGAGTTTGTTATAATCATCGTGCTAGATGATAACCTGCATATATCAAAACAAGAGTAATATTAGATCAAGAGAAGAATATTTTCAACTTCCTGTAAAAAAAATTATTTTCAATGTACCATTTATATTTGAACTATGTTTGGGGTTATATGTGAGATATGAATGATTGTTTTTTATTTTTAATAATTTATATTAAATTTTTATTAGTTTTTTTTATTTAAAATTAATCCAACCCAAACCATTTCTATTCAAAATCAATTAAATCCAATCCACAGTCACTCAGATGTTATAATCAATAGCGCAATTTCTAGTGAATAATCTTAAGTAAAAGTTGTGTTCCGTATGCTATTTTTCTCATCAATTTTATTATCGCTTCGTTGTAATCTTTGGCAGGCCGATGACAATTCAGATAGGCTGGTTGCTTTTGCAATTTCCATTTTTAATGTTATCTTGCCACAATTCCCAGACAAATTGCCTCTGTAAATCTAGTTTCTTTTATAATTTTCATCTAAAACTATAGCAATAATGAATGGCTATATTATTAATGGATCTTGTTTCTCTGTGCTATGTGAACAGGTATCATGACAGATATAGTTTAGCCTCCTGTTTTGCATTAAGGAGAGACTATCCTTGTTCCGAGCTGGTATTTTGAAATATGTGTGACTAATTTAGTTTCTGTGTTTATTTATATATTAAAAACATGATCATTAGTTTTTGGGTAACGATTATTCCAGCATGCTACACGGGCTATTGGTATTTGTGCTATGTATGGAGGAGATCAATTTAAAGCCTCAGCTAGTGGTAACTTCTTAAGCTCTTATATATAGATGCACACAGATGCATATATTAACTTTTGTTGGAATATGACTATAGGTTTTATGCAGAGAGTATCTTGGGACTCTACAATGTCATGGGTAAAAACAGACATTGTATATTATGCGATACCGCAGTTGCAGCTCTTGGAAAAATCTTTGAATTTCATCATGACAGTATTGGCCCTAAGGTAATAATCTTCCAAAATATCATTAGAAAATATGATTATTCAGATGAGAAATAATAATTGGTTAGAGCTACTTCAACTAATATTCTATCATGCTTCAGAAGCAAGACAGTAAGTAATACAGGACCAGGACATTGGTTCCACAAGTTTCTCTTAGGCTTCTAATTATATTACACAAATTAAAATTTACGTGCAGGTGTTAAAAAGTGCTATGTTAACATATAGTAGTAGTAATTTAGTCTTATATTTTTGTGTTCCTTTTATTACTTTATCAACATGAGCAAGTGCTAACCTTGCCTTGCCACCTGTTTCCCCCTCAATCATAATGTTTTTAAGCAGGCGATTCAAAAATGGTTAAACTTTTTTCCATTGAAGCATGATTTCAACGAAGCTAGATATGCACACGGGCTGCTTTCTAAATTAATACAAAGGTGTTGAATTGTTCTTATGACCATTTTTTGCTTTATATTCAAATTATTACTATATTCATTGTAAACTGGTTATATTGATCAGGTCGGATGAATACCTATTTGGAAGTAATAACGAGAATCTTGCCAAGATCATTTGCATCGTAAAAGAAGTAAGTCAAAGCAATTTTCTTTACTTCCCTGAAATACGGATTTATCCTAATATATTTTCTTTTAGATTTTATCAGGACCTGACCGCTTGGGAACCGAGGAAGCTATTAATCAGATGATTGACTTCATAGATCAACATGGTGGAGTGGAAGTCGAAGTCGAGATAGGAGCTTAAAGTTTATGTAGAGCATCAAGCACTATATATGTCCATACAATACCATTTCTCTAATTATTAGGCTTTAATTTCTCTGTTGATTTATTCAATAGCCAGGAACGTGCAAGATTTATTGTCTTCTGATTGAATTGCAACAAATAATACACATGTAAATGTACAGATTTCAAAAGTGTTTTTCCTTTGCTGCAAGCACGCTTTGTTGGGGATACCTGAGATTTGCCTCTTGTTAGTTACGAGGTTATTAAGTAGGAACACAACAAAGTCAATATGTCCGAGTGGTTAAGGAGACAGACTTGAAATCTGTTGGGCTACGCCCGCGCAGGTTCGAACCCTGCTGTTGACGAAGTTTTTATTTTCTTATTTTCTCTTTGCATTTGATTAATCAATTATTTGTCGCGTCACACTAAAAACCTAAAGGATTGGTATGCTCATAATATTTTTATAACACTAAAAGAGTAATTTGTTAGAAGAATCAATACCGTGGACATTGATTGATATCTTTTATAAAAATATTTATACAATGATTTAGTTTTATAAATATCAAATAATATTATAGTATTTATAAATATTATTTTAATTGTATATATAAATATTATTAACTTAAATAAATATTATTAACATAAATAAATATATTTTCTATAAGTATTATTACAAATATCTATTTCGTAGTGCTGATATGTTACACGCATCTCTTTTTTTTTTTTTAAATAGGATTAATAAAAATTAGTAAATATAAAAAATATAATTCATATTAAAGAAAAGATAGAATAAGAAGAAAAAAATAGTATTAATAAAAATAGGATTAATAAAAATTAGTAAAATATAAAAAATATAATGTATATTAAAAAAAAAGATAGAATAAAAAAAAAGGTTAATAAAAATTAGGAAATATAAAAAATATAACTCATATTAAAAAAAAAAGATAGAATAAGAAGGGAAAAACTGTATTAATCAAAATTAGTAAAATATAAAAAATATGATGTATATTTTTAAAAAAGAGATAGAATCCCAAAAGTAGGATTAATAAAAATTTGTAAATATCAAAAATATAATTCATATTTTAAACAAAATAGAATCAATACTCGTGGACATCGGTTGATATTTTTTTATAAAAATATTTATGCAATGATTTAGTTTTATAAATATCAAATAATATCATAGTAATTATAAATATTATTTTAACTGTATAAATAAATATTATTAACATAAATAAATATTACTAATATAAATAAATATATTTTATGTAAGTATTATTACAAATATCTATTTCGTGGGATACACATATTAGTACTCGTATATTTGTCCGAGTATCGGTGTGTTAAACGCATTTATTTTAAAAAAATAGGATTAATAAAAATTAGTAAATATATAAAATATAATTTATATTTTAAAAAAAATGATAGAATCAATATCCGCGAGAATCGGTTGGTATTTGTTATAAAAGAAAAACATATTTTTATTTTTATTAGGAACATAAGAGGGGCTTGTAACAAACCAGTACCCGTACCCGTGCCCTATATTTGGAGCATAAATATAGTTTTTATATATATACAAATATTTCAATCAACCATATATTTTCTTTAAATATTAAATTTGTTTTGACATTATTTATTAAAATATTTATACAATCATTTAGTTTTATAAATATCAACTAATAACATAGTATTTGAAAATATTATTTTAATTCTCTAAATAAATATTAGTAACAAAAATAAATACATTTTGCTCGTGTTTGGATTTATATATTATTTAAAATTTGAAAAAAACAAATTAAATATGATTAATAAAAATTAGTAACTAAAAAAATATAATTTATATTTTAAAAAAAAAAAAGATAGAATCAATACATGAAAAAGTGAGGGGTTGAATTCATACAATTTGAATAAAAATGATATGTGGAAATTTGTAGTTACTTAAAATTAAAATAAAATACACAATTTTTTAGATATCCTATATGTGTAGGGTTTGAATTCAGCTAGTGGTTTACTTTATTTGTTTCATCTTTAAAAATAAATTTTTAAAAGTCAATTGACAAATAATTACATTTTAACTTTTTATATCAATCTAATTAAAGTCTTTAATACGATTGTTATTTATATTTTGCTCATTTTTTTAATATGTAAGATATGGTCTCTATTGATTCTTTTTATATCTCATGTAGGTTATATATATATATATATATATATATATATATATATATATATATATATATATATATATAATTTAAAGTATTTAAATCTTATCATTATCTATTAAAATGTATTAAACTGATTTCTTAGTATATAGATACCTATTTTAGATATAATAAATATAGCATTGAAAATAAAATAAAATTTTATAATTAAAATAATATAAATAACAAATTTTTATTTATACAAAATTATTTAGTACTACACAAACAATATTAAAAAAACTTATTACTAATTCTTAAAAGAGATTGGACCCTAAATTAAAAATAATTTTAAATTAAAAAGATTAATAACAAAAAAAATAAAAAAATCAACACATTTTTCTTGTGTTTGAACCTTTCATTTTAATTTTCTTTTATAAATAATTCAATTATTTTATAATTGATAAAATACATTATGCTAAAAAAATAAGAATGAATATAATATAATATTAAAATATACACTATCACTTTTGAATTTATTTAGATGGTCATATTCAACATTTCACGTTTATTATTTTAATTCAAAAATTATGATTTTTTAAATTGATATATTATTATCATTTTTAGAAAAGTGTTGCATCTTGATTTAAAAACATCGTCAATAAATTTAAAAAACTATTTTAAATGCTAATTAATTTTCATTTATAATGAACATAATAAAAAAAATATATTTTAGACATATTTAGATAATTAGAAATTATTGCATTTATAATTTGAAATATAATAAAGGATAAAGGATCAGGATCTTGCAAGCCTTGAACAGAGGTTTCCCCCATACCTGAGCTTCATCTTCTCAAGACATATTTAGTTGTACTAAGAGACACATCTGTTAATGACTTCTTCTTTTGAATATCTTTAGATTGATCCATCTGTTTACTTTCAAAAAAGACTGATGGCATCTTGCACAGTTATCCTCCTTACATCAATTTCTGGCTTCTTAAAAGGCTGTTCTGATACTTCCCCTTCAAAACCATTTTCAGCAGCGCCTCTATAAGATCTAGCAGGGACAAAATTGAGACTCTTAATAGTTAATGATGCAGCTCTGCGGGGCCCAGCCTTTCCTATCTGTACCATTCACATTGGGGATGCTGACCTTCTCAGCAGATATTTGGTCCTCATCGCTAGAGTCAGAAGATTCCTCACTTCTTATTGAACTGTCTCTCTCAACTTGAGCAACTTTAGCTGACAGTTGAAGGTTTAGATATATGCAGGTCTATAAATTCCTTGCTTCCATCATTGTGCAGCACATGAGTTACATCACACGTGAGCATGGTAGTTTCATCCATGGTTTTAAATTGCGGTTGCGGCTGCGGTTGCAACCACTGCGGTTGCGGCTATTGCAGCTGTTGCGATGCGGATTGCGGTCGTTGCGGCGTGAATTTATTTTTTATCAACATGAAATAATATAATTTATTATATGTAATAGGTTTTACATATCATTTATTATTGCGGGCTGATGCGGTCCGATGCGGGAGGCTAAAGGTGTTTGACTCCACAAGAGAGTGATTTTCTATCTCGTACGAAGCCTGAGATGGAGGCTAAAGGTGTTTGACTCAACAAGAGAGTCTTTTATACTCAACAAGAGAGTGATTTTCTATCTCGTACGAAGCCCGAGATGGAGGCTAAAAGTGTTTGACTCAACTAGAGAGTCTTTTATACTCAACAAGAGAGTGTGGAAAGGTTAACTCCACTGGGGAGAATCATTGTACAAAGCCCAAGAGGAGGCTATCTATGCTGGTGACTGTTTCAGTTTAGTGACAGGTCCAGTGTGTCATACCCCAAATTTTTACCACTAAGATTTCCCATCATTGTGCAAATCATCACCACAATATGGGTAATCCATCATGCCTCATTAGTCTCCCCAAAGATGGGTGAGCATCCACTACAATCAAGCTTAGGGTTTCAAGCCCTCTCGGAGCTCTTAGAAAAAGAATCAATCAAGGAATGACATGATCTTTAACTTGTCTAACCTCTCAAACATCCACAAGGGATCAAGAGGACTCCCACATCAAGGATTAAGCACAAGGCTGCAACTTTTTAAATGGATCAAGCCTCAAGATCGCCAGTGTCACCAAATTAGGGTTTTGGTCGACCAGGGCCTCCAGATGGAAATTTTCCCCTGGGCATGAGCCAATGGTTCAAAGAATAACTTGAATTACTCCATGGGACCTCATAGACCCTATCATCAAGTCAATTTAGCCTCAGGGGATGCATTCACTAAAAAATCAGGAATTAGGGTTTCTTAACCTAATTCACCACTAAGTTGACTTTTGGGACAAATCATGAGCCAAGACCTCAAGAGATGATTTGAGGGTCCCTAACACACCACATTGATCCATTTGCAACAATGGATTGGTCCAAGAAGCTTGAGCAACAAGTTTCAATTTCATCAGAACCACAATTAGGGTTTCGCGGGAAAAGTCAATAGTGCCTTTGACTTTTGACCAGGACATGCTCCTAAACCCTAGGACATGATTCAATACACCCTATAACACCTATGAAATCAATCCATCAAGTTTGATTTAGGTCAAGGACTTGATTTCATAGAGAATCGCACAGTTTGGAATTCATCTGACAAAAAGTCAACTGTGCATAAAAGTCAACTTTGACTTTTTGAGGTTTTTCACAATTATGGTTCCTTAATCCTAAAATGATGTTAATGTGTGATTTGAATCAACGTTCATCAAGAAAAATCAAGAAAAGTGGGATAACTTGTAAAAGGGGTAACCATAAAAACTTAGAAATTTTTTGTAGGATCATAACTCCTAAACCACAAGGCCATTTTTCCACATCCAAAGCTGGATTTGTAGCTCTCATGACCCTCTAAAAAAGCTTCAAACATAACTCATTCCAATTCCTCATAGATTTTAAGTTATGGAATGATCAAAATCACAAAAAGTGAAAATGTCACTTTTTTCCAACACTTAGTGAAATTTTCACTAAGTCAGAATCTGCCTTACTTTTTTCCAAATGTAGGGGCATTTTTCCCTTGGATCCAAAAAGTATCAAAACCAATTATGATCAAACAGTGGTGTATCATATGAGGGCTTTCCAAAATGGCCAAGAACTCCATCAAATTCCACTTGAGCCATGAGATATGACAATGCCAATATGCCTTGCTGCAAACTGTCATGGCAAGGCAGATTTGGGAGTTTTGCTCAATTTGCTCAAATTTTGCAAAGGAAAAGCAAATCTATCCACCTGAACACCTCAAGGGGGGACCAAGGAGGAACCAACTCTGATACCAAGCCTCCCAAGTCTTTGGAACCAAAAGTAGCATGCTAAACCTAGAAATCCCTAAAGAGGGAACAAGACTCCAATTTTGTTTTGGAGCATTCAATGGATGCACCAAGGTGGCATGGACTGAGCCATTTCCAACTGAATTCAGTCAAGACTTATCCAAGACCAAGGGAACCAACAGCCTGTGCTCTAACCTCTAGTCAATGGCTAGAGGAGACTTGGATTCTCATTGATCAACATTGGCCAAACCTATGCAGCAGTTGCCATCCACTATTCCTGGCAAAACAAACTTGCTCTACTATAAATAAAGCTCATTTGTGATCAGTTTGAGTACACCAAAGCCATCAAACATATGCTTTCCTCAAAATCTCTTCTTTCACTCCAAAATTGCCTTCCAAAGCAAGTCAATATCGGGTTTTGAGTTTGAGAGCTATTCCAACCAGACCAATCACACACACCTCTCAAAAACATCATATAGAAGTGATCCAAACACTTAAACAACATCTGGAACACTGATTTCTCAGAATCACCAGCCAGCTGCTCAAGGTTTTAACCAAGTTGCAGTTGGGATACCATCTTCAGTTCCAGATCATTTCCATTCATTCCAAGCATCCAGACACACTCCATAGCACCTAGGGAAGCTGTCCATATCCTTGGAACCAAGCTGCAACACCTCTAACACAAAACACGATCACCAGCTTCAAGAGGTAAGCATGAGCTCTTCTAACTCTATGATCCATGCATTTTTTGCTGCACAATAATTTGGCAATATGTTCATAATCATGCATAGAGTGTTTTCCCTCAATCAATTGCTTTGTTTGAATTGTGTATGAAATTTCTGAGCCTTCATGCAAATTTTAGGGTTCTTGAGGTTTCTCTTTGATTTCTTATTCCATGCTTAAAATAAATGAAATTAAAGACCATAGCCATGACTGTGAGGTGAAAATGAGCAAATTGATATGTGGATTGCATGAAATAATTAAGTATTCAGTGAGATTGGATAGAAAATGCAAATCTGCAAAAACAGAGGGTGGCGCGTGTTCTTGCCATGTTCTTGGCGCCATTATTGAACATTTGAATATTTGAATTTTGTGATTTTATTTAATTGATTCAAAAATTAATTTCTCTCTGAGTTTTAATGATTTTGAGTTAATTCTTTTTTTAATAATTCACAAAAATATTAAAATATTTTATTTTCACAAAAAATCCCAAAAATATTATTTATTTTATATACTTGATATCTTTGTAAAGAATTAATATTTTAATTGTTTTTTACATTTAAAATATTTTCTCCCTCTTGATTTTTCAAATTGTAGTGATTTCCAAACATTTTGTGGATCAAAACCTAATTTTTGAAACATTAATCCAAGATCACAATTTGTTTTCCACATGTTTAACAATTTTGATCATTTTAATTGAATTTTTTATTCAATTAAAATACATTTTGAAAACAAATTAGGGTTTCTGATTAATTCAACCCTCATCAAACTTTTTCAAACCTTTTGGGCCTTTAATAGAGTGTAAGACCCAACCCCTTTTGTAAATACACCACCTTTTGGGCCTCATTCATTGTATAAGACCAACTGTATTTTCAAAAACAACGGCGTGATCGTCGCCTTTTTAACAAAAAAAACCTTTTGGGCCTCTCCTCGAGCTATATGTCCTATTTTTTTTACTGAAAACCTTTTGGGCCTCTAATAGAGTGTAAGACCCAACCCATTTTTGAAACCAAAACCTTTTGGGCCTCAGTGTATTGTATAAGTCCCGATACCATAAAAAACAACGGCGCGATCGTCGCCTTTTTAACAAAACCTTTTGGGCCTCTCCTTGAGCTGTAAGCCCCATCACTTATACAAAAATAACTCTTTGGGCCTCTAATAGAGTGTAAGACCCAATCTCCTTTTAACCTAAACCTTTTGGGTCTCAGACATTGTATAAGTCCCTCTGCGTTAAAAGAAAAATCTCGTCGCAATCACCAATTCAAAAACAAATCATTTGGGCCTCTCCTTGAGCTGTAAGCCCCACCACTTGTATAAAAATAAACCTTTGGGCCTCTTGAGAGAGGAAGACCCATCCCTTTGTACAAAAAACCTTTTTGAGCCTCAGTCACTTGTATAAGTCCCTCTGTACAAATTCAAAACAACAGTGCAATCACTGATAAATCCTTGAGCCTCTCCTTGAGCTGTAAGCCCTAATAAACTTTTCAAAGCACTTTCTCCTTTGATTTTGAATATAATATTTCTATCAAAGCTTTCTTTGTTGAACAAACTAACAAAACAACATGGAAGCTCTACAACCGAGTAAGTGTTTACCCGCTTTCATATATATATATATATATAACTGTATTGTGGGGCTGCTCACTGTAAGTCTCCTTTCACAAACTTTTATATACTCATCATATACCAACTGTGTAATATTAGTATAGTTATTTAGAGTTTTCCCCGACAACTACGTCTAGCACTAGGTAAAGCCCTATTGGTCACTCTTAAATACAAACAAAACTAGATCCCCATAGGATTACCAGACACAGTCTTCCCTCCTCTTGGGGTGAAACAATATGGAGACGTGAAAGGCAGCATTCTCGATGAACCCTTTCTCAGCCTGTCACCCTTAGAAATCTTCAAAGAAACTCTACTCCCCAGAGATGATCTTTTCTCCGTGAATGGCATCTCTTAAGTTTCTTCCAAATTCTCGAACTTTCCTGGCTTGATCTATTCTCGATGAATGGCATGTCTTGAACTTCTCGGGGTTTGGGGACCCACAGGCTTCTTAAAAGCATCCCCACCTTCTCTTGGGCGTTGTACAAGGACCCTCCGGCTTCTTAAAAGCTCTCATGCCTCCTCTTGGGCTTAGTACAAGGACCCAGAGACCTCTACAGGTATAGGAACAGAACCTAGTCATCAATTTGCTAGAGCTGTCTTTCTGAGTCAAGTGCCAGACCTGTTAATGGGTTGACCTTCATCCCTTAATATACCAGCCTTCTCTTGGGCATTATACAAAGATCATTCACTACCTGAGAATCAATTTCTCAAAACACCCGTAGACTTGGACAGTCTCAATACCCTTTGGATTTCCTTAAAGAACAAGAAATAACCCCGATCCTCTGATCAGTGCCAAAGCACAACAATACCTTTAAATCAGTCCCTTTATAAGAACTGATTTTCTCTTTTATCCAACATATTGGACCTATCACTAAACTGAAACAATCACCAGCATACTAGCCTCCTCTTGGGCTTTGTACAATGATTCTCCCCAGTGCAGCTAACCTATTCACACTCTCTTGTTGAATATAAAAGACTCTCTTGTTGAGTTAACCACTTTTAGCCTCCATCTCGGGCTTCGTACGAGATACAAAAGCACTCTCTTGTTGAGTATAAAAGACTCTCTTGTTGAGTTAAACCCCTTTTAGCCTCTATCTCGGGCTTTGTACGAGATAAAAATCACTCTCTTGTTGAGTATAAAAGACTCTCTTGTTGAGTCAAACATTTTCAGCCTCCATCTCGAGCTTCGTACGAGGTACAAAGACTCTCTTGTTGACTCAAACACCTTTAGCCTCCGTCTTGGGATTCGTACAAGACACATATAAAAGAACTCTCTTGTTGAGTCAACCCTTTTACCCTCTCTCTCGGGCTTCGTACGAGACACATAAAAACACCCTCTTGTTAGGCCAATAGCCTCTTCTTAGGCTTTGTATAAGGAAACCCCGGTTGAGTCAATCAACCTTTTAGCATCAAAATCTGTGCCTCGTTCACGGTATACAAACATCAACAACTCCTTTTCCCCCCATCTAATTGCTGTAAGCGGCAAGCCTCTGGATTATTTACATCCACGCCACTGTCCCTCTTTTAGCATGAGAA
Source organism: Lathyrus tuberosus (assembly GCA_022829125.1). Classification (NCBI taxonomy): domain Eukaryota; kingdom Viridiplantae; phylum Streptophyta; class Magnoliopsida; order Fabales; family Fabaceae; genus Lathyrus; species Lathyrus tuberosus. The sequence goes on along the minus strand of JALAZF010000715.1, from coordinate 878,254 downwards.
ATTCCTTAGGAAAGATAGCATTGCTCTACGCTGAGTTAAAGTCTTCTCCTCCAGGTTTAAAATCCCCTATAAAGGAAAATTATGGCATTGCTGGATTCACATATCCCAGTTAAAGTAATTCTCCTTTATAATCAGTCACCCCAACATTTGTGACAAACGTACCAAATACCCCTCCCCCCTTTAGAGATGACAAATTCTCTCTAAAGTCAAACCCCTTTAGCTTCACATCTTGGGCTTCGAACAAGATACAAATAGACCCTTCAGCTTCACATCTTGGGCTTTGAACAAGATACAAACACCTTTAGCTTCACATCTTGGGCTTTGAGCAAGACACCAAAACGACCTTTTTCCTCCCATAGAATAGGAGGAACTACGATCGCTCTGATTTCCCTGTTTTGTTAAACGGGAATACGTAGGCATAAGATTGAAAAAAATCTTAGTGAGCACACTAATAAAAAAACCCAAAATCTCGTACCTTCATACATCAATCGAAAAGCATCAGTCTTAAACCTCCCACCAATCGTCCAGACACTGTTTTAACAAAATAACCTAAGAGAGACCCACAATCTTTGTAGCATTTGTAAACCAACAGTCATATGTTCAAACTCAGTTTACAAGCAGGGTTAATTGGAGACATCTATTTCCCTTCCTTCATCAGCTTCAATAGGATAAAAAATGAATCGAGCTGTATACCCCAAAGCGATAGTGCTTCGCAACCACGCAAAAACTCGCGCTACAGAAAAATGGCGACTCTGCTGGGGATCACCATTGTATGATCTTGTTTCTTAGGTAGAAACCTTAGACAATGGCACAGCAGATTGGTGACCACAGTGGGAGGCATTCTTTCTTGCTTTCCCAAGGAACGAAACCCTAATTTCGTGTCACAGAAATGACAGCTCTGCTGGGGAGTCATTGTCTGTATAGGATCATAAGACTAGAGGTCTAGGATGATTAAGACAAATATATATACTGCTTTTGCTAATTAATATCTGTGTTTATTTTTCTGCTAATGGGAATGCGTGTGATGCCGCATGTGGAAAGATTGAGTATACACTTAAGATAGGTGATGGCAATGCGGGTAATCTTATTGGGAGTGAATTCCAGTTAAGAGCCCCCGATCGACCATCAAACTCAGTGGAGACTCCCTTTGCAGATACATTGCCTATACGACTTCGGTTGTTGAAAGTAATGTGGTCGACTGGGTTATCTGAGAAGCTGAGGTTTTTAGCAGACTTAAGCCACTTTGTAGTGCGGAAGCTATCAGAAATAATTGTCACACGATACTACCCTCATCTGAGATTGCTCTAAGATACATCACCTAGCACGGTTCCTGACCCGCTGATGTTATCTCGAAGGGAATCAATGATTTTGAGAGACAGGTACAAAAAATCACCAGTATAAACCTTTGGGGGTGGGGGGGGGGGGGGGGGGGGTAGAGCCTTGACTTCATGACACCGACCCTTTGGCCCCATGTTTTTTCTATGTTTTTGTGTGTTGCATTCATACATTCATTTAAAAAACATTAAAACAAAGAAAATCTTCTCTTTTTCAAATTAAACTGAGACAATGATTGCAAATGTCAGAAAAGGAGATTGCGCTAATGGATTTCGGTAGAAGGAAAACTCATAAGTACACCTTCAAGGTTCCAAAGTTGGAGGATTTGAGAGGTTTGGCGAGAATGATCACCAACCACGAGGCTTTCAGAGCCAAGTATGGAGGACTGTTGTTCTTGTTAAGGGTCCACATAATTGAAGGAATCCTGTCCATGTTAATCCAGTTCTACGATCCGGTCTATCACTGTTTCACATTCCCGGATTATCAGCTTACACCAATGTTGGAGGAGTATTCTCACCTGACTGGTTTACATATTACTGATCAAGCTCCCTTTTCTGGACTGGAAGAAATTCCAAAGGATCAGACCATTGCAAGAGCAATTTATTTGGATGAGTCAGAAGTCAGGACTCACATGACCACTAAGGGTGGAATCCAAGGTTTGCCAGCCTAGTTCTTAACAAAGAAAGCCCTGTACTTTGCTAGTATAGGGAACATGGCCGCTTTCGAGAGCACCTTTGTTTTTCTCACCTACGGGTTATTTTTGTTTTCCAACATCGATAACTTTGTAGATCTCAACGCCATTAAGATTTTCCTGATTGGAAACCCCGTACCAACCTTACTCGCAGATGCGTATCATCCGGTACACTTAAGGAATTTATACAGCGGAGGAGTGATCATATGCTGTGTACCCCTGCTATACGAATGGTTCACTTCCCATTTGCCTAAGTATGTTGCATTTTGGGATCAAAAGAATATTTTACGTTGGTCGCAGAGAATCATGTCTCTTACCAACTCTGACATCGATTGGTATAATAGAATCTACGACGGGATTAGAATCATTGACCGTTGTGGAAATTTCCCAAATGTACCCCTTATAGGAACTAAGGGAGGAATCAACTATCATCCAGTGTTAGTTCGTCGTCAATTTGGATACCCAATGAGTCATGTCCCGCACAATGCTCATCTGGAAGGTCTTTTCTTCAAGGAAGGAGAAAATGACAGGGCACTAAAGACGGAAATAGTGCACGCCTGGAAACACGTTCATAGGAAAGGACGAGAGTCTCTAGGAAAACCAGACTGTGTCTCGATGGAGCCTTATCTCTACTGGGTACAAACTAGAGCTCTCAAGCTGAGGATGCCTTACCCTCGTCAGGAAGTTCTTCCATTAAGAGACTCTACCCTTTATTTCATGTCTGAGACGGAAAAACTTCAGGTTACTCTCAGCAAAGTTCAACAGGAGAAGAGGTCTTGGAGGAACAAGTACCGTATTCTCAATGTGGAGTGTAAGAAAATATAGCAACTGTTAAGAGAAAAAGATGCTCTGATTGAGATTTTAGAGCAATATGCTATAGAGAATCTGGATGACCAAAAGAATTTGCTCGCTCCTTTCACTTGGCAAAGGAATGACAACCCGACAACGGCCGAAGAGCCCCGGTCAAAGAAGAGGAAAGTACCAGAACCAACACTTGATCTCTCCTCCGAGAGGACTCAGGATCCATTAGTTTAGGTTTCCTTTTTCAAAACTTTGTAATCTACTGTATTTCCATTTCCGCAATCCTTTGAATTCAATAAAACGGGGTTTCCCCACTGTTTGATATTTGTAATCTAATTGTCGAAGTTTACTTTGAATAAACAAAAATAATTAATAAAACCATTGCATTGCATTCATCATTCTCGCATAATGCATTCTTCTTACCTACGAATCTCAAGTTTGTGTCTCGATTCTAGAGTCAAACTGTCTTATTCGTACAATACTCGGGCCAATCGTCAGAAAAAGATGGATGATCTCAAGGAAGAGAACAGAGAGTTGAGAGAAGAAATCGACACTCTGAAAGAAGATCTGAGAAAGCTTCATAACAACATGCAAGCTCTGGTAGAAGCTCAGATGCAACAACAAAGGGCTGTGATCTCAAAGATCACATCAACGCCCATATTGGAGAAGTATGATCCTAGGTACAAAATGCTGAAAGATTGTCCCTGGGGCATGCCACTTAACTATATCCTAGAAGGATATGTTCCACTGATCGCTGAGGATCAGAGAACCGCAGCAGGAGCCGCTGGGCCCGAAGGTTACAAACTCTGGGAAAGCGAAGATGCCAGGGGTATGACAGCAACTCCTGAAGGTTACAAACTTCGGGAGGCACCGAGAGTCTCGGCCATAATGACTATACCACCGCCCGTGGTACACACTGTCCCGGAAGGACAGATTCCCCAGAACCTTCTGGTAGAAATGACAACATGTTCGATAGAATGAATGAATTCCAGGAACAATTCCTGAAGATGCAGAAAGAACTGCATGCTCTTCGCGGTCTGGATCTATTTGGAATGGACGCCACAGACCTTTGCTTGGTCCCCAATGTGAAAGTTCCGCACAAGTTCCAAGTGCTCGACTTTGAAAAGTACAAGGGTAACTCTTGCCCTCAGAGCCATTTGGTGATGTACGCTCGGCGAATGTCAGCTCAGACAAAGAACCAGGAGCTACTGATTCACTACTTTCAGGATAGTTTAACCGGTGCCGCATTAAAATGGTACATGGGTTTAAACTGTGCTACGATCGGCACATTCAGAGATCTTGGCGCTGCCTTCGTTCAGCAGTATAAGTATAACCTGGACATGGTACCAGACGGAGATCAACTCAGATCGATGTCACAAAAGGACAAGGAAACCTTTAAAGAATACGCTCAGAGATGGCGTGAAATTTCCGCTCAGATTTGTCCACCTCTGGAGGAAAAAAAGATGACAAAGATCTTCTTAAAAACCTTGAGATCATTTTACTACGACATAATGGTTTCCAGTGCGCCCAGTGACTTCACCGAGATGGTGGGCATGGGAGTTCGTCTTGAGTAGGCAGTCCGAGAAGGACGTTTGGTTAAAGATGCTGGATCATCAAGTAGTACAAAATGATATGGTAGTGCTCTCCCTAAGAATAAAGAGCAAGATATTGGGAATATCTCTCTCGGAAAGCAAAGACGACGTTACCAACCAGTAGCAGCTGTAACTCCTGCTTTCAATCCCGCGCCTATTCCTACGTATCAACCTCAGGTTGCGTAGAGCCAACCTAATCAACAGTCTCTTCAGCAGACTCGTCCGCCGTACAACAACAACCGTACAACGCGACCACCAGAGTTCTACCCTATACCCATGTTGTACGCAGAATTGTTTCCGTTACCACTAGTCAAGGGGCATGTCCAAACCAGGTCTCCTCTTACAGTACCGGAAAATCTGCCTTTTTGGTTCAAAACGGATCAGACTTGTCCTTACCATCAAGGAGGACTAGGGCATAACATAGAAAACTGTCTCAGTTTCAAATTCGATGTGCAAAAGCTTGTTAGGAGCGGGGTCTTATCTTTCAAAGATACGAATCCGAATGTTCTCACAAACCCGCTGCCTCAACATGAGAAAGCTGCAGTCAATTTGATAGAGGGAGAGTCTAACAACGCCTATCAAATTCACGATGTACTCTTGTTAAGGGCCAACTTAGTCAAGATGCATTGTAGACAGAGTGGATATGGCCATGTGCCACCTCATAATTATCACCAGTGTGATATCTGCTCTAAAAACAATCAAGGATGTTCTGTGGTGCAATCGCCTCTACAGGAACAATTGGATCTCGGATGGATCCAAGAGCATCGAGTTCATGGAGTCAACATGACCTATACAAATTCCAACATCATTCAGAACCACGACGTCCGTGCAATGAATGTTAACTTGGTGACGATGCATTCAAGGCAAAGCCAATATCATAATCTGCCACGTCACGATTATAATTCCTGCCTGACTTGCTCGGTAAACAAACAGGGATGCTCTTTTGTACAAGAGGCCCTCCAGCGTCAGATGGGTCTTGGATGGATCCAGGACTACCATGATAGGAATCCCTATCAGATCAACATGATTCAAATCTTCGATATTCGCTTGATGAATACCAGCTTGGTAGAGTTACATGCCAGGCAGGTCCAACTCGGTTTTCTCACTTCACATGATTACCAGAACTGTAAAGGATGTTATGAGAGTAACCAAGGGTGCGCTCTCGTTCAGAGAACTTTACAACACTTGTTAAACCACTGGTGGCTTCCAATATATCTAGATGAAGACACACAACAAATCAGTGTGCATAATGGAAACCCTACTCGGCGTCAAAATCAGGATGTCCGATCTATGGAAACAAACCTGGTAAGGTTGCACTGCAGTCAAAGCGGGCTTGGCCAGGTGCCACCACACAACTATGAACATTGTAGAGTCTGCTCGGAGAATAACCAAGGATGCTACCTCATGCGATCAGCTCTCCAAGGTTAGTTGGATCGCAAGGAGATTCACCCATACCTAGCTTCGGGGTCCATTGAATGGACGCCAGACTACTTCGCAGATCAAATCAGAGACGTGGTTGTAATCTCTGACCCTGAGAGGAACAAGGATGTTTGTACCGTCATCCCTCTACTGGACGAATAAAAGGTTCTTAACAAGGAACTGATTAAAGTTACTTATGACAGTCAGAAAACTCGGAAGGCTCCTTTAGTTATCTATTTGCCGGGACCAGTACCATATGAATCAGCTAAGGCAATCCCTTACAAATACGGTGCAATGATAATTGAGAATGGAAGGGAAATTCCATTATCCTCCGTCGTGAATATTGCAGACATCAGTCGTGTAACACGGAGCGGTCGAATCTTCAACCGAGGAGTTGGAGAACCTAAAAAATAAAAGGAACTTCAGACGGAAGTTCCTAATCCTCCAGTCGGTCAGTCTAGTGATCCCGACCTTTCAAACAACAATGATGAGATGCTGAAGCTCATCCAAAGGAGTGAATACAACATTATTGATCAGCTGTTACAAACTCCTTCAAAGATCTCTGTGCTATCACTTTTACTTAGTTCCGAACCCCACAGAGAGGCTCTACAGAAAGTCTTAGAGCAGGCCTTTGTGGAACAGGATGTGTCAATACGACAGTTCGATAGCATCACCTCTAACATCACTTCCTGCAACAACTTAGGATTCAGGGATGAGGATTTTCCAGAGGGGGGCAAAAGTCACAACATGGCGCTCAATATCACAGTTAACTGCCAGGACGATGCTTTAGCCAGCGTACTGGTAAACACATGATCGGCCATCAACATTATGCCAAAGTCCACTTTAATGCGACTATCATTCAAAGGATCCCCGATAAGGGGCAGTGAGGTCATCGTCAAAGCGTTTGACGAATCTCGGAAAACAGTTATCGATGAAGTCGACCTTCCCATAACTATCGGTCCTCACACTTTCCTAATCAATTTCCAGGTCATGGACATCTGGGCAGCGTACAACTGTTTATTAGGAAGACCTTGGATAGACCAGGATGGGGAAGTCACTTCGACGCTGCACCAAAAACTGAAGTTCATCAAGAACGATCAACTCGTCACGGTCTGTGTAGAACAAGCCTTGCTCGCGAGTAACTTATCATCGTCTACTTGTGTAGAACCCGAGGAGGTTGTTGGAACTTAGTTCCAAGAACTTTCGGTGAGCAACGACAGCCAATCGGAGAAGGGAACCTCGATTTACTCGTACAAAGATGCTCTTGAGGCGATCAAAAGTAATAACGCGAAAGGGTGGGGACAGCTTGTCATTCCCACTGATAACAAAACAAAGAAGGGTCTTGGTTTTTCTTCAACCTGTACCTAGACTGCTACTAACGATGAAAGTCTTCATCCCATTTAGGACTTCTTCCACAGTGGAGGTTTCCTTCACCCAGTGTCTCAAGCAGTCCATACCATCAACGAGGAGGATCCCTCCAATGCGGATGAGGAATGGAAGTCCTATCTTAACGAGGACGACTATATGTCTCAGGAAGAGGTGCCTATGCCATTTTGCTATCCTGCACAGAGTCTGAGATTTATACCCAGATCAGATATCAGAATGATATACAGAGATTGTGATACAGAAGGATGTCGTGTTCTGCCAAACTCATTAGAGGAGGACACTCTGATGAAAGACAACTTTGACCATGACTATTATGGCCCAATGGATGGCTTGCCTATCTGGCAACCGTACCCAGGAGACTTGGGGCAAGAAAATCAGCCAAACAATGAAAATCAGTTAAGCATCATTGAACAGAATACATGTGTCCCCACCATATCATGGGATCAACACTCAGGTCGTTTAGAACCTATCCAGTACGATGATGAATTGGCAAAGCTTGTCGGACTAGAATTCATCAACTATGCTTTTCCCGAGGTCAACGTCATCGAGAGAGATGACCCCTCCAGTTCCAAAGAAGTGTGGGACACCTTAGGACAACCAAGTGGAAAAATACAACTTCATGGTCAAATACACCGCTCCTGAAAGCTCTCGTATCAGGTTTGAAGATATCCAGCCAACTGGATGAGGAGATATACCTGAGAGCACAAATACTATGCAAAATACAACAGAGGAATCCTCCTACGACAACTTTGCCTGGGAGACAGATTCCAATGATCCTGCTCCACCAGAAATCAGCGTTATTTCTGAAGACAAATCAAGGAAGGTACCAGACTTTGTGATTCATCGAGGAGTTCGCCGCCAATGGGTTGTTGTCGATGTTCCGAAGATTGTTCATAAGTCAAAGTAATTTCCGTCTTTAACCTTTCACCCTGCCCAGGTGAAACAGATGTTTTGATATGGCTCGCTTTCTGTAAATATCCCTCTTCGCTTTGCCCAAAGCGACAGAGTTTTGTTTTATAGGGCTTTAGTTTCAAGAATCAACTTGTTCATAAATAAAATAACGTCGTTTTGTAATTTCCGCAGTTATTGCTGTTTTCTCTTTTCACTTTTTCCGTAAATGGTAATCCTAAAAAACAAATCAATCATAAAAATAAGCAGTTTTTAAAGAAAAAAACACTGCACGCACTCTTGCATTCTCTCTATCTCTTCTAAACACGAATTATCACGTCATGCAGATTGCTTGTTTTAAACCCCATTGAAACATACGATCCAATGCCTTCTCCCAACTTTGAGTTACCGATATTTGGGGCTGAAGAAGAAGTTGACGACAAAATTCTAGAAGAGATCTCCTGATTACTCAGACTGGAGGAAAGGTCCATTGAACCTCACAAATAGCCGTTGGAAATGATCAACGTGGGTTCAGAAAAAGAGAGAAAAGAAATCAGGATTGGGGCACTGCTCAGTCCAACTTCCAAAGAGAGTTTAACAAAGCTTCTCAAAGAGTTTCTCGATGTATTCGCTTGGTCCTATCAGGACATGCCAGGGTTGGATACTAGCATCGTGGAACATCATCTACCGTTGAAGTCAGAATGTCCACCAGTGAAACAAAGACTGAGGCGGACTCATCTAGACATGGCCATCAAAATCAAAGAGGAGGTACAAAAACAGATTAACGTGGGCTTCCTCGCCACGTCTGAATATCCACAATGGTTAGCCAACATCGTACCAGTTCCAAAAAAGGACGGAAAGGTCAGAATGTGTGTGGACTACCGAGATCTGAACAAGGCTAGTCCAAAGGAGGACTTTCCCTTACCACACATTGACATGCTGGTTGACAGTACAGTAAAATTCAAAGTTTTCTCCTTCATGGATGGGTTCTCGGGCTATAATCAGATTAAAATGGCGCCGAAAGACATGGAGAAAACTTCGTTCATTACCCCATGGGGTACCTTTTGTTACAAGGTAATGCCATTCGGTTTGAAGAACGTTGGGGCAACCTATCAAAGGGCCATGACTACTCTGTTTCATGACATAATACACAAGGAAATTGAGGTATATGTCGATGACATGATTGCAAAATCTAAGACAGAAGAGGAGCATGTGACCCACCTGTCAAAACTATTCGAGCGGTTGAGAAAGTACAAACTCCGCTTGAATCCCAACAAATGCACCTTCAGTGTCCGTTCAGGGAAACTCTTAGGGTTCATCGTCAGCCAGAAAGGAATTGAGGTTGATCCTGACAAGGTCAAGGCCATTCAAGAAATGCCTTCTCCGAAAACTGAAAAACAAGTCAGAGGATTCCTGGGACGTTTGAACTACATCTCCAGATTCATATTCCTCATGACCGTGACATGTGCGCCGATTTTCAAATTACTCAAAAAGAACCAGGACTGCATTTGGACAGAGGACTGTCAAGCCGCCTTCGACAGTATCAAAGAATACCTGTTGAATCTGCCAATCCTGTCACCTCCAGTGGAAGGAAGACCACTGATCATATACTTAACAGTCTTGGAAGACTCCATGGGCCGTGTACTTGGCCAACAAGACGAAACCAAAAGGAAATAGTCTGTCATCTACTATTTGAGCAAGAAATTCACCGACTGCGAGACTCGGTACACTATGCTTGGGAAAACTTGCTGCGCTTTGGCTTGGGTAGCCAAACGTCTTCGCTAGTACATGATTCGTCACACCACTTGGTTAATCTCCGAAATGGATCCAATCAAGTATGTCTTTGAAAAACCTGCTCTCACGGGAAGGATTGCCCATTGGCAGATGTTGTTATCAGAGTACGACATCGAATACCACGCTCAAAAAGTCGTTAAGGGAAGTATTTAAGCCGATCATTTGGCTCATCAACTGATTGACGATCAGGAATCAATCGGGTTTGAATTCCCAGACGAAGATGTCATGTATCTAAAAATGAAAGACTGCGATGAACCGTTACCCAGTGAAGGGCCAAAACCAGGTTCCCAATGGGGACTTATCTTTGACGGAGCTGTCAATCATTACGGAAACGGAATTGGGGCAATCATCATAACACCTCAGAGTACCCACATTCCTTTCACCGCCAGACTTACATTCAAGTGTACAAACAATGAGGCCGAATGCGAAGCTTGTATCATGGGTCTCGAGGAAGCGATCGACTTAAGGATCAAGAACTTGGATGTATATGGCGACTCAGCCCTGGTTATCAATCAAATCAAAGGAGATTAGAACAGCTACCAATCAGGACTGATTCCTTACAAAGATTATGCAAGAAGGTTGCTACCCTTCTTCAACAGAATCGAGTTTCATCATATCCCTCGTGAAGAGAATCACATGGCCGATGCATTAGCCACTCTCTCTTCTATGATTAGTGTAGATCAATGGAACGACCTACCTAAAATCGACATAATGTGCCTTGAAAGATATCAAATGCTTCCTTCAGAAACAAGAGTACCCACCTGGGGCACTAAGGAAGGATAGAAAAACCCTCAGAAGACTGGCTGACAGCTTCTTCCTGAGCGGTGATACACTTTATAAGAGAAACTTTGACATGGTCTTGCTCCGATGCGTAGACAGACCAGAAGCAAACATGTTGATAAAAGAAATTCACGAAGGATCCTTTGGCACTCATGCCAACGGACACACAATGGCGAGAAAAATTCAGAGAGCAGGGTACTACTGGTTGACCATGGAACCTGATTGCTACGAGTACATGAAGAAGTGTCACAAGTGTCAGATATACTCTGACAAAATCCATGTACCGCCAACGAATCTCAAAGTTCTCTCTTCCCCGTAGCCTTTTTCTATATAGGGAATCGACATGATCGGCATGATTAAGCCCAAGGCTTCGAACGAACATCGGTTCATTCTGGTCGCCATTGACTACTTCACCAAGTGGGTCGAAGCAGCGTCATACGTCAATGTAACCCGACAAGTGGTGGTCCGATTTATCAAAAACAATATCATTTGTCGTTATGGTGTTCCAAGCCAGATCATTACAGATAATAGATCTAACTTGAATAATAAGATGATGAAAGAGTTGTGCGCAGAGTTCAAGATCGAACACCATAACTCATCTCGCAACCGACCCAAGATGAATGGAGCGGTAGAGGCAGCTAATAAGAACATCAAGAAGATCGTTTAAAAGATGGTTATAACCTATAAAGACTGGCATGAAATGCTACCCTTTGCTCTTCACGGTTATCGCACGTCTGTCCGTACTTCAACAAGGGCAACCCATTTCTCTCTAGTTTATGGCATGGAAGCAGTGCTCCCTATCAAAGTAGAGATCCCATCAATCTGGGTATTGATGGAAGCTAAGCTAACAGAAGCTTAATGGTGTCAAAGTCGACACGACGAACTGAATCTGATCGAGGAAAAGAGAATAACGACTCTATGCCATGGTCAGTTGTATTAGCAAATAATGAAGAAGGCATTCGACAAAAAGGTTTGACCTCACGTCTTCAGGAAAGGAGACCTAGTGCTCAAGAAGATACAATCATTTCTCACTGATTCCCGGGGTAAATAGACTCCGAATTATGATGGCCCCTACGTGGTCAAGAAAGATTTCTTAGGTGGCGCCTTGAGACTTGCAACCATGGATGGAGAGGAATTTGCCTACCCCATAAATGTTGACGTAGTCAAGAAATACTTCGTCTAAAAAAAACGTCTCGGTGGATTGAAAACCCGAAAGGGCGGTCGAGGAAAAAATTAGAGACATGATCCAAAATCATCCCGGTGGGTTGGAAATCTCAAACTACAATCCAGGAAAAAAATAGGGATTAATGGCAAGTAACTACGTCTGATCAGTTCAACTCCTCAGCAGTAATGCCATCCATCGAAAGAAAAGTCCAGTCAAGGTCATCTTCGACAGAAGCTCAGGATGTCCCGAATTCAAAGTTGATAGAAGGATAATGGTCGTTATGTTTCGATGTAGCCCTTTTCCATTAAATTACCATTTTCAAACTTTGTAAATACTCTATGGAATCACGCGTTTGGCTGATTTCCATCCTATAAATAAAATTTGAGCCCTTGTGCTTTTGTTTGCAATTCTTATTTGTTTTAGCTTTACAGAACGACATTTTAACATGATCAACGGTTCTTGAAATAAAACAAAAATGAATTTACTTGTAAAAATTTTCAGGTTTTAATAAATATGGCAAATTCTTTTGACTGTTGAACATCGATTGCGTCTCCAAAAGTGTTCGAGCCTCAAAGTGCAGAATCAAAGTACTCCTTCTAAGCCAGTGCGCCTGAATGAAGGATCAGCTGTATCAGATGCGAATTTCCCATCTGATACCCCCGATAGAGTTCTTATCTCCTAAGCCCGACCAACGGTTGTCCTCGCAGGGACTATCTCTCCTAAGTAAGGCAAAATTGCTATCGTGAACCATTGATACTTTTCATCCCCCGCAGTGGCCGAGTATCCAGTCTTGTTCATCTACTAGTCTGTATGTCGCGTCAGTTTTATCAGCATAAACATACATACATCATGCATTGTTGATTTGCATTCACATTCATATTGCATCACTATCACTCTAGTCGGTCTTATCCCCTAGTGATAACAGTCCTCTCAATCGAGTTGTCAGTTCTTTCCTCGTCAGGAAATGTCGCGTCTGAACAATCGCTCTCCTCTAGTTTATTTCTGGATTAGAGTTGGTTCCTCGACCACTTTGATAACTTGAACCTCTGAAAGACCGGAGAACTTTTGACAAACATCACTCTTCGCCAGTGAAGATGATATCTCCGCTTTCCCAGATTAAGAAAAATCCCCAGAGAAATCCTCTTAATCAGAGATTCGACAGTACGGCAGTTTTTCTCCGAAAAATCCGCCGATGAAAAGGTCATCAACACCTCAAAATTGGATCACATCATATGGCATTTCTCCGAGAAGATCCCGAGAAAAGTAGGATGCAACATCCCCAAGCGAAAGCAGTCTCTCAAGAGACTCGTTTTCCCCAGATAGAGTCGATAAATGGCATCTACAACAGAGAAGTTTGTGCGTCTCTACAACTCAGGCGACTGGGTTCCCCAGCAAGTCAAACATCAGATCTTTTTCTATCAAATGGCATCTCCCTAGGAAAATTCGGCGAGAAGTTTGAGGGAAATCGCTACACATAGCGCCCCTTGTCAAGAAAGCTTATTGACAAAAGAAACTGAGACCAGTTCCTTGGTAGGAAACCAGGATCGAGGGGAAGTTTATTTCAGAAACTGAGACCAGTTCCTTGGTAGGAAACCAGGATTGAGGGGAAGTTTACATCAGAAACTGAGACTAGTTCCTTGGAAGGAAACCAGGATCAAGGGGAAGTTTATTTCAGAAACTGAGACCAGTTCCTTGGATGAAGACCAGGATCGAGGGGAAGTTTACCTTTTCTAAGCATCATTAGTTAGCAAAAGAAGAAGGATGTGTGAACTGCCATTCTTAACCACCATCAAAATTTCGGGTATTCTGATATTTAATCCTCTTGCACCCCGAATGCCCGAATACCTTCGCCATTCACACCTTCGGGTTCAAGAAGATTAAATAGGGGCATCTGTCATACCCCAAATTTTGACCACTAAGATTTTCCATTATTGTGCAAATCATCACCACAATATGGGTAATTCATCATGCCTCATTAGTCTCCCCAAAGATGGGTGAGCATCCACTACAATCAAGCTTAGGGTTTCAAGCCCTCTCAGAGCTCTTAGACAAAGGATCAATCAAGGAATGACATGATCTTTAACTTGTCTAACCTCTCAAACATCCACAAGGGATCAAGAGGACTCCCACATCAAGGATTAAGCACAAGGCTGCAACCTTCTAAGTGGATCAAGCCTCAAGATCGCCAGTGTCACCAAATTAGGGTTTTGGTCGACCAGGGCCTCCAGATGGAAGTTTCCCCTGGGCATGAGCCAATGCTTCAAAGCATAACTTGAATTACTCCATGGGACCTCATAGACCCTATCATCAAGTCAATTTAGCCTCAGGGGATGCATTCACTAAAAAATCAGGAATTAGGGTTTCTTGACCTAATTCACCACTAAGTTGACTTTTGGGACAAATCATGAGCCAAGACCTCAAGAGATGATTTAAGGGTCCCTAACACACCACATTGATCCATTTGCAACAATGGATTGGTCCAAGAAGCTTGAGCAACAAGTTTCAATTTCATCAGAACCACAATTAGGATTTCACGGGAAAAGTCAACTGTGCCTTTGACTTTTGACCAGGACATGCTCCCAAACCCTAGGACATGATTCAATACACCCTATAACACCTATGAAATCAATCCATCAAGTTTGATTTAGGTCAAGGACTTGATTTCATAGAGAATCTCACAGTTTGGATATCATCTGACAAAAAGTCAATTGTGCACAAAAGTCAACTTTGACTTTTTGAGATTTTTCAAAATTATGGTTCCTTAATCCTAAAATGATGTTAATGAGTGATTTGAATCAAAATTCATCAAGAAAAATCAAGAAAAGTGGGATAACTTGTAAAAGGGGTAACCATAAAAACTTAGAAAATTTTCTAAGTTATGGAACAAAGTGGCTAGGGTACCAACTTTGGAGGATCATAACTCCTAAACCACAAGGCCATTTTCCCCATCCAAAGCTGGATTTGTAGCTCTCATGGCCCTCTACAAAAGCTTAAAACATAACTCATTCCAATTCCTCATGGATTTTAAGTTATGGAATGATCAAAATCACAAAAAGTGAAAATGTCACTTCTTTCCAACACTTAGTGAAATTTTCACTAAGTCAGAATCTGCCTTACTTTTTTTCCAAATGTAGGAGCATTTTTCACTTGGATCCAAAAAGTATCAAAACCAATTATGATCAAACAGTGGTTGTATCATATGAGGGATTTCCAAAATGGCCAAGAACTCCATCAAATTCCATTGAGCCATGAGATATGACAATGCCAATATGCCTTGCTGCAAACTATCATGGCAAGGCAGATTTGGGAGTTTTGCTCGATTTGCTCAAATTTTGCAAAGGGCAAGCAAATCTATCCATCTGAACACCTCAAGGGGGGACCAAGGATGAACCAACTCTGATCCCAAGCCTCCCAAGTCTTTGGAGCCAAAAGTAGCATGCTAAACCTAGAAATCCCTAAAGAGGGGACAAGACTCCAATTTTGTTTTGGAGCATTCAATGGATGCACCAAGGTGGCATGGACTGAGCCATTTCTAACTGAATTCAGTCAAGACTTATCCAAGACCAAGGGAACCAGCAGCCTGTGCCCTAACCTCTAGTCAATGGCTAGAGGAGACTTGGATTCTCATTGATCAACATTAGCCAAACCTATGCAGCAGTTGCCATTCACTATTCCTTGCATAACAAACTTGCTCTACTATAAATAGAGCTCATTTGTGATCAGTTTGAGTACACCAAAGCCATCAAACAGATGCTTTCCTCAAAATCTCTTCTTTCACTCCAAAATTGCCTTCTAAAGCAAGTCACTATCGGGTTTTGAGTTTGAGAGCTATTACAATCAAACCAATCACACACACACACCTCATAAACATTATATAGAAGTGATCCAAACACTTAAACAACATTTGGAACACTGATTTCTCAGAATCACCAGCCAGCTGCTCAAGGTTTTAACCAAGTTGCAGTTGGGATACCATCTTTAGGTCCAGATCATTTCCATTCATTCCAAGCATCCAGACACACTCCATAGCACCTAGGGAAGCTGTCCATATCCTTGGAACCAAGCTGCAACACCTCTAACACAAAACACGATCACCAGCTGCAAGAGGTAAGCATGAGCTCTTCTAACTCTATGATCCATGCATTTTTTGCTGCACAATAATTTGGCCATATGTTCATAATCATGCATAGAGTGTTTTCCCTTAATCAATTGCTTTGTTTGAATCGTGCATGAAATTTCTGAGCCTTCATGAAAATTTTAGGGTTCTTGAGGTTTCTCTTTGATTTCTTATTCCATGCTTAAAATAAATGAAATTAAAGACCATAGCCATGACCGTGAGGTGAAAACGAGCAAATTGATATGTAGATTGCATGGAATAATCAAGTATTCAGTGAGATTGGATAGAAAACGTAAATCTGCAGAAACAGAGGGTGACGCGTGTTCTTGCCATGTTCTTGGCGCCATTTTTGAACATTTGAATATTTGAATTTTGTGATTTTATTTAATTGATTCAAAAATTAATTTCTATCTGAGTTTTAATGATTTTGAGTTGATTCTTTTTTTAATAATTCACAAAAATATTAAAATATTTTATTTTCCCAAAAAATCCCAAAAATATTATTTATTTTATATACTTGATATTTTTGTAAAGAATTAATATTTTAATTGTCTTTGATATTTAAAATATTTTCTCCCTCTTGATTTTTCAAATTGTAGTGATTTCCAAACATTTTGTGGATCAAACCTAATTTTTGAAACATTAATCCAAGATCAAAATTTATTTTCCACATGTTTAACAATTTTGATCATTTTAATTGAATTTTTTATTCAATTAAAATACATTTTGAAAACAAATTAGGGTTTTTGATTAATTCAACCCTCATCAAACTTTTTCAAACATTTTGGACCTCTACTAGAGTGTAAGACCCAACCCCTTTTGTAAATACACTACCTTTTGGGCCTCATTCATTGTATAAGACCCACTGTATTTTCAAAAACAACGGCGCGATCGTCGCCTTTTTAACAAAAAAAACCTTTTGGGCCTCTCCTCGAGCTATAAGTCCCAATTCTTTTTCTGAAAATCTTTTGGGCCTCTAATAGAGTGTAAGACCCAACTCATTTTTGAAACCAAAACCTTTTGGGTCTCAGTGTATTGTATAAGTCCCGATACCGTCAAAAGCAACGGCGTGATCGTCGCCTTTTTAACAAAACCTTTTGGGGCTCTCCTTGAGCTGTAAGCCCCATCACTTGTACAAAAATAACTCTTTGGGCCTCTAATAGAGTGTAAGACCCAATCCCCTTTTAACCTAAACCCTTTGGGCCTCAGACATTGTATAAGTCCCTCTGCGTTAAAAAAAAAATCTCGGCGCGATCCCCAATTCAAAAACAAATCATTTGGGCTTCTCCTTGAGCTGTAAGCCCCACCTCTTGTATACAAATAAACATTCGGGCCTCTTGAGAGAGTAAGACCCATCCCTTTGTACAGAAAACCTTTTTGGGCCTCAGTCACTTGTATAAGTCCCTCTGTACAAATTCAAAACAACAGTGCAATCACTAATAAATCCTTGGGACTCTCCTTGAGCTGTAAGCCCCAATAAACTTTTCAAAGCACTTTATCCTTTGATTTTGAATATAATATTGTTATCAAAGCTTTCTTTGTTGAACAAACTAACAAAACAACATGGAAGCTCTACAACCGAGTAAGTGTTTACCCGCTTTCTTTATCCGCTTTCATATATATATATATATATATATATATATATAACTGTATTGTGGGGCTGCTCACTGTAAGTCTCCTTTCACAAACTTTTATATACTCGTCATATACCAACTGTGTAATATTAGTATAGTTATTTAGAGTTTTCCCCGGCAACTACGTCTAGCACTAGGTAAAGCCCTATTGGTCACTCTTAAATACAAAAAAAACTAGATCCCCATAGGATTACCAGACATAGTCTTCCCTCCTCTTGGGGTTAAACAATATAGAGACGTGAAAGACAACATTCTCGGTGAACCCTTTCTCAGACTGTCACCCTTAGAAATCTTCAAAGAAACTCTACTCCCCAAAGATGATCTTTTCTCTGTGAATGGCATCTCTTGAGTTTCTTCCAAATTCTCAAACTTTCCTGGCTTGATCTATTCTCGGTGAATGGCATGTCTTGAACTTCTCGGGGTTTGGGGACCCACAGGCTTCTTTAAAGCATCCCACCTCCTCTTGGGCGTTGTACAAGGACCCTTCGGCTTCTTAAAAGCTCTCATGCCTCCTCTTGGGCTTAGTACAAGGACCCAGAGACCTCTATAGGTATAGGAACAGAACCTAGTCATCAATTTTCTAGAGCTATCTTTTTGAGTCAAGTGCCAGACCTGTTAATGGGTTGACCTTTATCCCTTAACATACCAGCCTTCTCTTGGGCATTATACAAAGATCATTCACTACATGAGAATCAATTTCTCAAAACACCCGTAGACTTAGACAATCTCAATACCCTTTGGATTTTCTTAAAGAACAAGAAATAACTCCAATCCTCTGATCAGTGCCAAAGCACAACAATACCTTTTAATCAGTCCCTTTAAAAGAACTGATTTTCCCTTTTATCCAACATACTGGACCTGTCACTAAACTGAAACAGTCACCAGCATACTAGCCTCCTCTTGGGCTTTGTACAATTATTCTCCCCAGCGGAGCTAACCTATTCACACTCTCTTGTTGAGTCTAAAAGACTCTCTAGTTGAGTCAACCACTTTTAGCCTCCATCTCGGGCTTCGTACGAGATATAAAAGCACTCTCTTGTTGAGTATAAAAGACTCTCTTGTTGAGTCAAACCCCTTTTAGCCTCCATCTCGGGCTTCGTACGAGATAAAAATCACTCTCTTGTTGAGTATAAAAGACTCTCTTGTTGAGTCAAACATTTTCAGCCTCAATCTCGGGCTTCGTACGAGGTACAAAGACTCTCTTGTTGAGTCAAATACCTTTAGCCTCCGTCTTGGGCTTCGTACAAGACACATACAAAAGCACTCTCTTGTTGAGTCAACCCTTTTAGCCTCTCTCTCGGGCTTCGTACGAGACACATAAAAACACCTTCTTGTTGGGCCAATAGCCTCCTCTTAGGCTTTGTATAAGGAAACCCCGGTTGAGTCAATCAACCTTTTAGCATCAAAATATGTTCCTCGTTCACGGTATACAAACATCAACAACTCCTTTTCCCCCATCTAATTGCTGTAAGGTCAAGCCTCTGGATTATTTACATCCACGCCACTGTCCCTCTTTTAGCATGAGAAATTCCTTAGGAAAGATAGCATTGCTCTACGCTGAGTTAAAGTCTTCTCCTTCAGGTTTAAAATCCCCTATAAAGGAAAATTATGGCATTGCTGGATTCACATATCACAGTTAAAGTAATTCTCCTTTATAATCAGTCACCCCAACAGTTGTGATAAACCAACCAAATACCCCCTTTAGAGATGACAAATTTTCTCTAAAGTCAAACCCCTTTAGCTTCACATCTTGGGCTTCGAACAAGATACAAATAGACCCTTCAGCTTCACATCTTGGACTTTGAACAAGATACAAACACCTTTAGCTTCACATCTTGGGCTTTGAACAAGACACCAAAACGACCTTTTTCCTCCCATAGAATAGGAGGAACTACGATAGCTCTGATTTCCCAGTTTTGTTAAACGGGAATACGTAGGCATAAGATTGAAAAAAATATTAGCGAGCACACTAATAAAAAAACCCAAAATCACGTACCTTCATACATCAATCGAAAAGCATCAGTCTTAAACCTCCCACCAATCGCCCGAACACTATTTTAACAAAATAACCTAAGAGATACCCACAATCTTTGTTGCATCTGTAAACCAACAGTCATCTGTTCAAACTCAGTTTGCAAGCAGGGTTAATTGGAGACATCTATTTCCCTTCCTTCACCAGCTTCAATAGGATAAAAAATGAATTGAGTTGTAGTACCCCAAAGCGATAGTGCTTCGCAACCACGCAAAAACTCGCGCTACACAGTGTGTTGGATAAAAGAGAAAATCAGTTCTTATGAAGGATGTCAGATACCATGAGGCTCCGATGGGTTGATGACAGTAAAATGGTCTGAGTTGGAATTTTTACTGTATTGTGACTGTTGAGTTCTTTTCTCTAGTGAGAATTTCTGTGAGTTTACAGTAATTGACCCATGCTGGGAAATATTAAAGGTAAGGTTGTGCTTTGGTACTGATCGGAGGATCAGGGTTATTTCCTGTTCTTTGAGGAAATGGGAAATCCAAAGGGTATTGAATTTTCCGAGTCTACTGGTGTTGTGAGAAATCGATTCTCAGATAGTGAATGATATTTGTATGATGCCCAAGAGAAGACTGGTATGTTAAGGGATGAAGGTCACCCCATTAACTGGTCTGACACTTGACTCAGAAAGACAGCTCTAGCAAATTGATGACTAGGTTCTGTTCCTATACCTGTAGAGGTCTTTGGGTCCTTGTACTAAGCCCAAGAGAAGGCATGAGAACTTTTAAGAAGCCGAAGGGTCCTTGTACAACGCCCAAGAGGAGGCGGGGATGCTTTTAAGAAGCCCGTGGGTCCCCAAACCCCGAGAAGTTCAAGACATGCTATTCACCGAGAATAGATCAAGCCAGGAAAGTCCAAGAATTTGGAAGAAACTCAAGAGATGCCATTCACGGAGAAAAGATCATCTATGGGGAGTTAGAGTTTCTTTGACAATTTCTAAGGGTGACAGTCTGAGAAAGGGTTCACCGAGAATGCTGCCTTTCACGTCTCCATATTGTTTAACCCCAAGAGGAGGGAAGACTGTATATGGTAATCCTATGGGGGACCTAGTTTTGTTTGTATTTAAGAGTGACCAACAGGGCTTTACCTAATGCTAGACGTAGTTGTCGGGGAAAACTCTAAATAACTATACTAGTATTACACAGTTGATATTTGACAAGCATATAAAAGGATGTGAAAGAATACTTACAGTGAGCAGCCCCACAATACAGTACTATATATATATATATATATATGAAAGCGGATAAAGAAAGCAGGTAAACACTTACTCGGTTGTAGAGCTTCCATGCTGTTTTGTTAGTTTGTTCAACAAAGAAAGCTTTGATAACAATATTATATTCTAAATCAAATGAGAAAGTACTTTGAAAAGATTGTTGGGGCTCACAGCTCAATGAGAGGCCCAAGGTTTTATCAGTGATTGCACTATTGTTTTGAAATTGTACAGGGACTTATACAAGTGACTGAGGCCCAAAAAAGGTTTTCTGTACAAAGGGACGGGTCTTACACTCTCTCAAGAGGCCCAAAGGTGTTTTAAAGAAAAGGAATGGAGCTTATAACACAAGGGTAGGCCCAGATGATTTGTTTTTGAACCGGCGATTGCGCATAGATTTCTTTAACGTACTGGGTCTTATACAATACATTGAGGCCCAAAAGTTTTGGTTTAAAAGAAAGGTTTGGGTCTTACACTCTATTAGAGGCCCAAAGGTGATTTTAAAAGAAAATATGGGGCTTACAACTCAAGGAGAGGCCCAAATGATTTTGTTTGAAAAATGACGATCGCGCCGAGATTTCTTTAACGTACTGGGTCTTATACAATGCATTGAGGCCCAAAAAGGTTTTATTTACAAGGGGTGGGTCTTACACTCTATTAGAGGCCCAAAGTGTTTGAAAAAGATTTGTGAGGGTGAAAATCAAAGAAACCCTAAATTTGTTTTCCTTTAAAAGTCAATATTTAAAGAAAATCAATAAAATGATAAAAAATACCAAATAAGTTTGAATAAACCACTTGTGATTTTTGTTTAAGGTTTGAAAAATGAGGTTTTAATCACAAGATGAATTAAAACTCATTTGGTTTTGATTTTCAAGGTAAATATTCACTTTTAAATGTTTAAAACAATTAAAAATGAATTTATTCACAAAATACTAATTATATTAAATAAATAATACAAATTTGATTTTTTTGTGGGATAAAATATTTCAACATTTTTGTGATTTTTTGCAAAAAGAACCAATAAAAAATAATTAAAATTGAGGGAGTTATCAATTTTTCAAATCATTAAAAATAATATGAGAAATAGTAAAATATGAAAAAAGTGGTAAAAAAGAGGATCTGGGGCGAGGGGGATTCGAACCCCAGACTTCTTGTGTACAGGGCGCGCGCCTTACCACTGGGGTGGTAATACATCCGTTGATTGAAACACAACCGCAAATATACAAGGCTTGCCTTGTTTTTGGCCTGGCCCAAGGCAAGGCAAGGCAAGGCAAGATTTTGGTTAGATGAAGGCCATAACTTTCTTATTTATCCATGGATTGGGACAAAATTTAGGTCTATCCTGCCTAGAATTTCACAAGGAATCAAATGGTGATGGTGTTTTTTTTTTTCAGATCATGCTCCTATTGAAAAACCCGATAGTGGTTTTGAAATAGGCAATGATTTGCATTTTCTGTGCTATCTCTTGGTACAGGTATGAACTATATGATAAATTGGTGCAAACACAACACATATCACATGTATAAGAGATGCATAATCAGTGGACATCAAAAGAAAGCATGATTAAAAGAATTCAAGTTGTGATGCTTACCCCTTTTTGGAGCTTTTGTGCAATCTGCCAAGGGATTTATTCCAGAAATTATTTGATGCTTTGGACACCCTCAAATGATCTCTTAGAAGCTTTTAGGATGGTTGGAATTAGCTGGAAACCTAAGGAACAAGTTTGAGCTCTTTCTTGCAAAAGGGGCAAAAGTGGCCAAAATAGCAACTCTCTCAAATGGTGTTCCAGATGTGTGGAACCATTTGGGATAGTTCAAGGATGATATTTGGAGTGTGTTTGAGGTCTTATTTGGTTTGGAAAGTGACAGAATCAAGACATGGCTTGAAAAATGCACAAAAGTCCAAATTTGAGGTTTTGAGAGGTGACTTTGAGATTTTGGTGTTACAGGTCACTTGTGAGTGTTTGAATCACCTCTATATGATGTTTATGAGGTGTGTGTGTGTGTGTGATTGATTTGGTTGGAATTTCTCTCAAACTCAAAACCCGATAGTGACTTGCTTTGGAAGGCAAATTTGGAAGTGAGAAGGTGATTTTGAGGAAAGCATCTGTTTGATGGCTTTGGTGTACTCAAATTGATCACAAATGAGCTCTATTTATAGTAGAGCAAGTTTGTTTCGCAAGCAATAGTGAATGGCAACTGCAGCAGAGTGTAACACATCAAAATTTGCCCTTTTGTTTCTAACCCTTTTGGCTTATGTTTCATTTCATTTGCATTGTCATTTTTGCATTTGCATATTTCTTTTGGGCATGGGATCAAGGCATTTTCTAGCAGCTCATGGCGTTATCAGCTCCGGAATTATTTTCAGCAGTATTCAGGGTCAAGCAGATAGCTTTCAAAGTCTTTTTGAGCATTTATTTTGCTCATTAGATGATTTGATGATCATAAATCCTGGCAGTCAATTTTTGATCGGTTATTCGGCATTAGGCATTATTAATACAACAGGATGTCCCAAGGTGTCAGCAAGAATTTGTGTTCTTTTTAGGTGTTACTCAGTGGAAATATTAAGTTTTGAGTTTCGGAGGTTTAACGGGTTCAAAAACAGCTATCAGAAGCCACTTTTTCAAGTTTCCCTCCAAAAGGCGCCAAAATTCAAAATTTGAACTGTGTAACCGGTTACAACATATGTGCTAACCGGTCACTCATTCATTTTAAGCATATTCTCAAGGTTTTTGATCTGTGTAACCGGTTAGCAGATATGCTATAACCGGTTACTCTGGGCGTAGTTTGAAAAAAATTAAGTTTGTATCATTAGTGATCATGTGCTTGGCTTGTGCATGTGTGGGAAGGATCTAGAATTGATCCAATTTCATCATTTTCCATCCAAATTCAAATTCTCTCCATCATTCTTCTACTCAAATTCCTCATTTTCTTTTTCTAATCCACTTTTCACCCCAATTTCCACCCACTAAACCTCACTCCAAACCATATTTGAATTCCTAACCTAACTTCTATTTAAATCAATTCATTCCAAACCTCACAACTTGGATTCATTTTCTGAATTTTCTACACATTTCACTCCATTCCAAAACCCTTACTCAAAGTTCAACAAATTTTGCATTGAAATTTGTTGATCTTGGAACTAAACCTTCACCTATTCACTAATTCTTGAAGGAATTCTGATTTTGCTACTGTTTTGCTTCTGGATCTAAGTTCTTGGAAGTGATTTTTGGAGAAGCTAGAAGCAAGTTCATCACATTGCATTTATTTTGCATTTTTTGGTTAAGATAGCATTGGATCTCTTGTTTTCTTGCTTAAATTCATCTATTTTAGCTTATCAACACTCACCAAAGCAATTCTCAGCTTTGTAGGTTGGTGAATTTCAGATCTACTTTTCATTTTAGCTTATTTTGCTTGTTCATGATGTAGATCTTGAATTTGTTGTGTTTGATCCATTGGATTGTGGATTTGACTGTTGTTGTTTGTTAATTGATGTGTGTTTACTGGTCTTGAGATGTAATTTTCATGCATATTGAGATGCCCTAACATGCAGGTGTTTGGAGAAGTGATAAGCTGCTGAAAAGTGCTTTTGGAGCTGTTTTTTTTAATTCTGTTGCTGTGTAACCGGTTAGCAGTTATGCTGTAACCGGTTAACATGTTGTTTTTTTGCGTATTTTCAGGCTATTTTGAACTGTGTAACCGGTTACAGCGTAACTGCTAACCGGTTACCACTGCTGCAGAATGTGATTTTCTTGCATTTTCTTGCTTGTTTGAGATCCTTTGCATGTCTAAACTTTATGGATTGATATGATGACGATTTGTGGATCATTCTTGAGTTGTTGCACCTCACACTATTGCGTGAACACAATTTTCCGACACGTGATTCTTGATTTTCATCTATAAATGTTTATGTTTGCGTTGTTGACTAATTGATGCGACAAACATGATGCACACACATTTGAATCATGTTAATTCTTGATTGATGCTCAACTTACTGGACATGTGATGCGGGGTTGTTGTTTGCTTCCGTGGTTGCTTATGCATGATGTTTTGATCGACGTTTGATTTGTGCAACTTTGTTGAGTAATTGTTCTTGAATTGTTAGCATGATCATGTTATTCATTCTTAATGCTTGCAACCTTTATGATTGGTTTACCATGCTTTGTGTGTCTATTTGCAATCATTGCTTGCATGAGTATTTGTTTTCAAATGCATGCTAACTTAGGTAGATGTTTCCCTTTCAACATCAACTATAGGGCCACCTTTGCATGATAACATTAGGAACAATTAGTTTCCCTTTAGTGTTTTATTTTCCTTTGAGTCTTCTCTTCTCATCTCATAACACTTCTAAAACACTTAATAAATATAACGAATATTGCGCTCGAGCCTTAAGTGTAGGAAATGAAGAACGAGGGGTCTCCCCTCCTCTTCTAGAGTGTTTAGCATACGTCCCATTTGGGGGCGACCATGCGATTCACTCGTTCCCGCATGGTATACTTTAGTGCAGTGTAAGTTACGAACTAACTTCAATCCACTTCTGTCTAAAAAACACAAAAACAAACTCAAACCTTTTTCATCCTTCAGGATCGTTCAAGTTCAAATCATTTTCAGAAAAGGGCACATTACTCCCGTCTCGTCGCAAACAGGCATCGACCCTAACTGCCGGACGCGAATCTAACGTCGCTCATAAAAAACACTAACCGACCTCGTTAGGTCGAACAATGACTACTCTGATTTCCTCTTTCTCTAGTCCGATTGAGAAATATGTAGGCACGAGACGACGATGTCTTGGCGAGCAACCTCCCCCTTTTAGTTCGTGTCCGAACTACGTTGACTCTGACTTTCCCATTGCACGAGGGAATACGTAGGCATAGGACGAGCGATGTCCTATCGAGTCACTTCTTTTTCTTTTCTCCCCCCGTTTCTTCGCTCTTTTTTGTTCCCGTTCTTTCTTCTTTCCAGTAGCAGTGGAGCTCCAGATAACGACACCCTTTGATCGAGACAACAAGCATGGATCCCATCGAGTACGATGGACGCGTGAGGTTGCTAATACCTTCCCCTCGCGTAACCGACTCCCTTACCCGTTTCTCTTGGTCGCGAGACCATGCTCTTTTCCTTCTCTCAGGTTTATGCAGTGTTTCCTTTCCCTCTCTTGGGATAAATACACATTACCCGGCGACTCTGTTTCTACGCCACTTTCGCATTTGTACCTAGATGAAAATCCTCGGGAGCGACACAGAGGTTTGGCCAATGGTTGCACTTTGGAATCCAAGTCTCCTCTAGCCATTGACTAGAGTTTAGGGCACAGGCTGTTGGTTCCCTTGGTCTTGGATATGTCTTGACTGAATTCAGTTGGAAATGGCTCAGTCCATGCCACCTTGGTGCATCCATTGAATGCTCCAAAACAAAATTGGAGTCTTGTCCCCTCTTTTAGGCATTTCTAGGTTTGACATGCTACTTTTGGTTCCAAAGACTTGGGAGGCTTATGGATCAGTGTTTGTCCCTCCTTGGTCTCCCCTTGAGGTGTTCAGATGGATAGACTTGCTTGCCCTTTGCAAATTTTGAGCAAATCGAGCAAAACTCCCAAATCTGCCTTGTTATGACAGTTGCAGCAAGGCATATTGCCACTGTCATAACTTCTTGCTCAAATTGAGTTTGGTGAAGTTCTTGGCCATTTTGGAAAGCTCTCATATGATACAACATATGTGTGATCATAGTTTGTTTTTATACCTTTTGGATCCAAGTGAAAAATGCCCCTACATTTGGAAAAAAGTGAAGGCAGATTCTGACTTAGTGAAAATTTCACTAAGTGTTGGAAAAAATGACATTTCATGTTTTTAGCCATTTTGACCCAATCATAACTCAAAATCCATGATGAATTAGAGTGAGGTGTAGTTGAAGCTTTTGTAGAGGGCCATGAGAGCTACAAATCCAGCTTTGAATGGGGAAAAATGGCCTTGTGGTTTAGGAGATACGATCCTCCAAAGTTGGTACCTTAGCCACTTTGTTCCATAACTTAGAAAAATTTCTAAGTTTTTTTGGTTACCCCTTTTACAAGTTATCCCACTTTTCTTGATTTTTCTTGATGAATGATGATTCCAATCACACATTAACATCATTTTAGGGTCAAAGAACCATAATTGTGAAAAATCTCAAAAAGTTAAAGTTGACTTTTGTGCACAGTTAAATTTTTGTCAGATGAACTTCAAACTGCGCGATCCTCTATGAAATCAAGTCCTTGACCTAAATCAAACTTTATGGATTGATTTCATAGGTATTATAGGGTGTATTGAATCATGTCCCAAGGTTTGGGAGCATGCTTGGGTCAAAAGTCAAAGGCACAATTGACTTTTGCCGCGAAACCCTAATTGTGGTTCATATGAAATTGAAACTTGTTGCTCAAGCTTCTTGGATCAATCCATTGTTGCAAATGGATCAATGTGGTGTATTTGAGACCCTCAAATCCCCTCTTGAGGTCTTGGCTCATGTTTTGTCCCAAAAGTCAACTTAGGGGTGAATTAGGTCAAGAAACCCTTATTCTTGATTTTTTGTGAATGCATCCCCTGAGGTTAAATTGACTTGATAATTGGGTTCATGATGTCCCTTGGAGCATCTTAGGTTATGCTTTGAAGCATTGGCTCATGCCCAGAGGAAGATTTCCATCTGGAGGCCCTGGTCGACCAAAACTCTAATTTGGTGACACTGGCGATCTTGAGGCTTAATCCACTTGGAATGTTGCAGCCTTGTGCTTGATTCTTGATGTGGGAGTCCTCTTGATCCATTGGGGATGTTTGAGAGGCTAGACAAGTTGAAGATCATGTCATTCCTTGATTGATCCTTTGTCTAAGAACTCTGAGAGGGCTTGAAACCCTAATTTTGATTGTAGTGGACGCTCACCCATCTTTGGGGAGACTAATGAGGCATAATGATATACCCATATTGTGATGATGATTTGCACAATGATGGGAAATCTTAGTGGTAAAAATTTGGGGTATGACAGTTGCCATGGGCAGAGTCCGCAGTTGTGGGCACGGACGTCGTAACTATTTCTGGATGGTGGAACCGTGCGTGACGGGCATGAACTGCTAAGGAGGGGCAGCTGACTCTGGGGGTCATCGACCAACCTTGCTTCGTAGAGGGACAGAAAGGTAAATGCTGCCCTAAATTGGCTGGACTTGGGCAATTGGGCCGTTCTGGGAGCATAAGTGGATTAGGCCATGCCTAGCCATTCGGTCAGTCCAGAACAATACTCGTCTAAGCTCATAGGATTATCCTTCTTCAGAATCAAAGTGAAAAACGAAGAATTAATCGCCTTCGATAGAATCACCTTCTCATGAAAATCTTTAAAGAAACGATTTACATCATTTTTAATGAAATTCCAACATTTCCTAAGGAAAAAGAAGTTATACCCGTCTGGCCCCGGGCTCTTCGAACCATCGCCCCCCTAAAACACCTCCTTAGTTTCAAGTTCAGAGAATTCAGGTTCTAAAAAAAGACTATTTGCCACACACAGCCTGTTGAAAACAATCCCATATGGAGTTGGACGACCATAATCTAGTTCCTTGAACGCCTCAAAATAAAATCTGCAAACTTCTGACTTTACTTCATCCACTTCTTCCACCAAGCCATTTCTGTATGAAGGGAGCCAATTAAATTCCTACGTCTTCTTTCTCTCATGACACCGTGGAAAAATCTATTGTTCACATCCCCATCATTGTCCCACTTCTGCCTGGATTTTTGTAACAACATATTTTCTTTGATCTTCAAATTCTACCAAAAACAATTTGTCGCTTTGCTTTATCTCCTAACCAAATCTTCCACCATATTCTAATCACAATAACCTAACAACTCGTCTGCTTCATTTATCAGCCTACTCCCCGCCTCAATTTCCAGATATTTCCTCCCAAAAACATCAGAATTCCATATGGGCAAACTAACGTTCAAAAGCCTAAGCTTCTCTTTTAACAAAAATTCGCTCCTTCCTTCCACCTTGAGATTCCTCCATTCTTGCTCGACAAAATGAAGGAAATCGTTATCATCGAACCAGCAATTGTTAAATCTAAAAGGTTTTGGTCCCCAGTCAGATTTGTTTATCACTAACTGAATTGGACAATGATCCGATATATCTCTTTTACCAATTAGTTGACCCACAACTCCCCCACCTGTTAATCAAAGAATTGGGAAGAAGAAAAAGATCTATCCTACTCATGGATTTTTCGTCGCTGCTAAACCAACTGAATCTGTTCTCTTTGAAAGGGAGATCAATCAAATTATACTCGCTTATAAAATCAAAAAAATTCCCTCATCCCCGCGGTTCTTCTTCCCGAAATTCTACCCTTCCTTTCACTGGGTTTCACAATTGAGTTAAAATCGCCACCCAAACACCATTCCCTATCATAGTACTTTAATTTGAGGGGCAAGCAACTCCTTCTATAAATTCCTTCTAAGGGCCAATGGACAAGGAAAGTAAATGTTGATAATGTAGATAAAAGTACCTTTCCTAAGCAACTTGACCCCTAAATAACCTTCACCTTTGAAACTGAAGATGACCTCAAAATTCCCTTCCTTCCATAAAGTGATCAGCCCTCCAGATAGCCCGTTCGAATTAGATTAGGACCATCCTACATTCTCTTTGTTCCAGAAACTCCTCACAATTCCAGCATCAACATAAAAATTAATGAAAACATGTTTAGAAATAGAGATTTTGACTTGTCATCCCCAAATTATACATGGCACCCCCCAAATTTTCATAATTCCAAAACTACCCTTAAAATATTTTGAAACAACTGAAAAAAATTTATATTATCGCAAATTTCAAAATTTCTGATAAAAAATGAAAATTTCCTACAAAAATTATGAAGAATTATGGAATTTAAAAAAAAAAATCAAAATTTTTGAAATTTTTTACACTACCTGAAATTTCAAAATTTCCAGTACTATATAGGAAATTACGAAATTTCCAGTAATGTACCAGAAATTTCAAAATTTCCGGTAGTGTAAAATTTCTTTTCATATTTATTCCGGAAATTTCGAAATTTTCGGTATTCTTCATATATTTTGTTATAAAATTTCATATTTTATCAGAAATTTCAAAATTTCCAGTAAAAAAATGGAAAAATTCCAAAATTTCGGGTACATATTGCAAATTTCCGGTAAAATTAGGTAAATTAGAAAAAAAATCTGATTTTTACAAAAGGTATAATGGTAAAAGTGCTTTAAATGGGGGGGTGTCGGGTATAACTGAGGGTGTCAAGTTAAATCCTTCTAGAATTAAGATGATGGAGGAGGAGCAAAGTCCAGTTGGAGGCTTGGGAAGGAAGAAAAATAATGGTGTCTTAGGGTCTGAGAGTGGAGAATCAGAGTCAGAGAGGAATTACGAAGGTTCGGAGGAATATGATGATGATATTGGTTTCGAGGTTCATATATCGATGATGAAAATCGAGATAATGAAGTTGATACGACAAGTGAACAAGTCATAGGTGATAAAGCGGTGGTAGTCTTTGATAGGGCTAAAGATAATCATAATATTTCACCAATTTTACAACATTTGGTTGCTAATAATGATGTTGAGGATGGTATAAAGGCTGTGAGTGTGATAGCTCATAATAACTTTTAGGAGGTCAACCAGAATATGTGTCTCGAGATAGTGGAGGTTTCAGAGAAGTCTGAGGAAGGAATGTGTTGCAACGATTTAGTTAAGGTGAGGAGGACCCACATCGAGGAGGGATGGGTGAATGAAATAGTTGGGCCTTTAGCTCTAGACCCAACAGTTAAAGGCCCAATTACTTTTGATGAGGCATGCTTGACGACAAGGAAGGCTAAGCCCAAGAGGAAAAAAGTTAGGGAAGTGGGAGATTTGGGAGAAAAGGGAGAAATTAAACCATCTTATTTAGCTTGTCTCAATTCGAAGAAAACATTTTTTCAGCTAAATCAAAGTGTTCTATGGATAAAATGAGCAACAATGGGGATCGTTTTTCGGGTGGGTCTGTTGTGTGCTATAGATCGTTGACGGAATCTGATGTTAATCAGTGTAATAAAAGGATTAGAAAGAGCTTAAATTTAGAGGTGGGTAGGTTGTGTGAGAAACTATTTCAAAATTAGGGATAACTAGTAAGGGCAAGAAATAAGAATCAGTGAAAGAAATTGAGAAGATGGAAAGCAGAGATAAAGAATGGAAGTTTAAGATGGAGGCAAAAAACACAAGTTGTTACCATGAATATTTTATCTCTTAACATCCGAGGTGGAGGAAGTAAAACAAAGAGGAAGAAAATTAGCTTTATCATTCAATAAGGTAAGGTTGATTTATGCTTTCTTCAAGAAACAAAATTTAAAGATTTTGATAGTAAATTAGCTGTGGACTTTTGGGGAAATAAGGATGTGGAGTGGTCCTCAAATGAATCAGTAGGAGCTTAAGGAGGAATGGTTATATTGTGGAGGAAAAACATACTTTCGTTAAATTATAGTTTTAGGGGGGAAGGGTATGTGGGAGTCAATGTAGATTGGAAGGGTGAAGCTAGCGGGATTATACGTGAGTGAATCGCACACTCAAAGATACAACAGAGTCGCCATCAAACTTTACTTAGTCCCAAAGGACAGGGAAAATATCGATAAAACCCAAGGGGAAAAGAAACGGGTAAGGGGGGTCAATTATATGAGAGAAATGTACTAGCACCTCACGCATCCGTCGTACTCGACAGGAACCGTTTTGCTTACTTCTAGGCTTGATTGGGTTATCTATCTAAAGGTTACTCGCTAAAGAGGAAAGGAAAAAAAAGAAAGAAAATTGCTTGCGGAGGATTGGGGCCCTCGTGCATACGTATCCTCATAGTGTAGTGAGGAATTCATAGCTTCGTAGTTCATGGAACCAGGAAGAGAAGAAGAATGGAAGAAGGTAGCTCGCCAAGATCTCGCGATCTCGTGCCTACGTATCCTCATAGTGAAATGAGGAAGTCAGAGCTCCGTAGTTCGGGGAACTAAAGACGTAAAAAGAAAAGGAAATGGTGTCAAAACCAAGAGCGAAAGGAGGTAGAAAGATTCTACTGGGGAAGCCCAAAAGGAAACAGTGTCAAAACCAGGAAAGAAAGGCTAAGGGATAGTGTCGAAACCAAGAGAATAAATGAGCAAAGGAATAGAATTGAGACAGAGTAAGAGACACTGAAGATTTGGTATATTAACAGGTATGCTCTGATTAACCGAGGAAAGAGAATATTGCAACTCTGAGAGGGAAAAAAGGTTGTGACCCAAAGGAGTTCGGTACAATGACTAAACAAGCAGTGCTTGAATGAAGAAGGGGCATTTGAACCAAAAGAAGGTTACTAACCCAAAGGTGTGAGTATTTGAACTAAAGAAAGGTTGCTAACGCTGGGGATTCAGTATTTTAACAGACGGACTGTGATTAACCGAAAAGAATGAGTTATTAACCAAGAAACGGTGATTAACTCAAGAGAAGCTCACTATGTTAACAGAAGGACTGTGGTTAACTGAGGAACGGGTGATTAACCAAGAGGTTATTAACCCAAGGAAGATTGGTTTTAACAAGAGGACTATGATTAACCAAAAAACGGCTGACTTGTGACACCCCCATTTAAAATATTTAGTCATTGTGTGCTGTTTGTGATTTATTTGACTTAATTAAGGGTGTGTTGTTAAGGGTGAGTGTGGGGTTAGAGTAATATGAATAAAACTTTAGAATAATATGATAATGATAATTAATTAATAATGAGTGGGAAATATTAGTAATATTATTGTTATTATTATTACCATTATTATTATTATTCCTATTATTTCTATTATTATTATTATTATTATTATTATTATTATTATTATTATTAGTAGTAGTAGTAGTAGTAGTAGTAGTAGTAGTAGTAGTAGTAATAGTATTATTAAGAATTAATGAAGGGAGATAAAACATAATTAGGATAGATAAGTGGGAAGTTACACAGAGAAAATCAGTTTACGTGAAAAGAGAAGGAAAAGAGAGAAGGAGAGCTAGGGCAAGAGAGTAAGAGGATTTTCCACCATTTTTTTGAAGGATCAAAGCTCAAGTTTCAGGTAAGGGGGGGGGGGGGGGGATGGGGGTAAATAATGGTGATTATAGCATGAGAGGGTAGTGAGGGTGCCTTTCCCTCTTTGGATTTTCGTGCATGTTCCTTTTCTTGTATTTTTTGACTCTATAACTGTGTGAATGTTGTGAAATTCGTGTTGTTTGTGATGATACTTGTATGAATTGTGTCTGTTGGAGTAATATTGATATGAATTCGTGGGAATTATGGACTGTTAATGTGTTTTACCATGTTGCATATCAATAAAATTATAAGGTGTAGAATAGGACGAAATTAGAGTTAAGTGATGAAAAATCTTGATAGAATGATAGAACAATTAGATGGAATGGAATTATGGATAATAAATTGGTATATAAGATTGTTTTGGATCTAATTTGGGTGCTGGAATGGATTTCAATGTGTGAGAATTCATGTAGATGGAAAACTGGGACTTTTGGTATGCAGACTAGTCATATGCATATGGGGGAGGCCATACGCGTATGAGGGACACCCCCAGAGGCCGTATGCGTCTGGTACGCGCATTTTCCCAAGGTCAGCACAGACCACTGCCCATACACGTAAGGTACGTGTAAGAGAGGCCAGGTAGTACGCGTATTGGTGAGGCAATACGCGTATGGGGAGACTGAAGGAGTTTTGAGAGAGGGAGTGACCTCTGGTCATACGCGTATGGCACAAGGTAATACGCGAATGACATAGGCAGCTGAGAGGCCATACGCATATGATACGCAGGCCTGGGGCGAGGGAAATGAGTCCATACGCGTATGGGCAGAGCTGTGGTGAAAATTTCCCGTTTTCGCAATTCCTGTCCCGATTTCGCATGCAATGCAATTTCTCTGGACCCGTAAGAATGAGATGGTATAGTTAGACATAGAGGAAACTAGTAATAACATTAAATAGGATAAAACGTGGAATTTTATGGGAATGTCTGGTTGAGACGTGTTGGGTGGTTGTGAGCCAAGATTGTCAGGTGTGGACGGTCTTGGGCTGCGGTGGTAATTCTGGAAGGAATTACGGTGAGTGTGTGGCATAATTTTGTGCATAATTTTGTGTCATGAATTCATGTCATGTGATGTGGAGATGAGCTAGTGGGAATCCATGATGGGTGCCTAGTCTCGTCCAGACTCTATGTGGGAGTCGAGTGGAGATAAGTTGTAGTTCAGAGGAATGTATACGACTTATCCGGATTACGACGGGAATTGGGTTCTAGGGCGAACCGTATGTGATTGTGATGGTACCGCATGAATTGTGTCGTGTCAGTTGAGTCGTATTGCATATGTATATGATTGAATGTGGGCTGATTATGACGAATGATGATGCAGGCACTTGTATGTGCGATGTAATTGTATGATTGGTGTGTTTTGTGTATTAACTACTCCTTAGCATGTGATTTTCACCGTGTATTATTGAATGTAGTTCTCACCCCTTTTCTGTTTGTTGTCTCTTTGCTCCTTGGGGAGTACAGATGATTAGGTGCCTGAGTAGTGCTTGGAGCATGTGTTGCTATTTGATCGAGTCTTAAGAGTCGCTCTGATACGTAACATGAGAAGGATGGGGATTTCATATTTTCTTTATATTATTTGACATTGCATTTGTTACGTATTTGGTTTTGATTAATGTTGTTGAACCACGTATTTTATGGGGATTTGATGTAATTGAAGCTTAATGCTAAACCATTTGAATTAATTCCGCTGTTGAATCGAAGTATTTGTTTTTATTAATGAATAAGATATGAAGTGATTTGATACTTCATGTTGATGAATGTTGAATGTGACATCCTACATGTGTAAATCTGATTAATTTCGCAACTATTTTTCGTATTTTCAATTATTATATGAATGGGTAGAGTAGGGTGTTACAATTGGTATCATAGCAAGTCGGTCCGTTTGTAGTAGAGTCCGACTATAGAGTGTGTATAGTCGTGTGTTTCTTCTAACTTGTGTTTCCTTTAGTGTTGAGCAATATGGCTGGCAGGAATGATGTTGTGATTGCTGATGTGTTACAAGCTGTTGGGCAGGTGGTACGGAGTACCAATCGGAAAACTGAGGGTAAACACGAACTGAATGTGGCGCAAAAGTGGCTGAAAGATATTGAGAAGATCTTCAGAGTCATGGGATGCACTGAAGCTCAGAAGGTACAATTTGGCACTCATATGATGAATGGGGAAGCTGAAGACTGGTGGGATAACACCCGTCAAAGGATAGAAGCCGCAGGTGGTCCTATTACTTGGAAGGTGTTCAAGGATGAGTTTATGGAGCGGTATTTTCCAGAGGATGTCCGTGGCAAGAAAGAAATTGAATTCCTGGAATCGAAGCAGGGAAACTCGACAGTGGCAGAATATGCGGCCAAGTTCGAGGAACTGGTGAAGTATTGCCCTCATTACAATACTGATACTACTATGGGTTCGAAGTGTATCAAGTTTGAGAACGGTCTACGTCTCGAGATCAAACAAGGTATCGGTTATTAGAAGATCAGATACTTCCCTGAGTTGGTGAACATGTGCCAAAATTATGATGAAGACAACAGGGCTCGGGTTGCTAACTACAAGGCTCTAAGTGACAAAAGGGGTAAGTAGAGACACATGAGTACACCTTATAGTGCTCCGGCAGATAAGGGAAAGCAGAAAGCTATTGTTGGCAAGAAGCCAAGTGGGGGAAGAAATTCTTCCAACCCTATCAAGTGTTTCAGATGTGGTGGCGCGGGTCATCGTGCTAATGAATGTCAGAATGAGGTAAAGAAATATTTCAAATGTGGGAAGCCAGGTCATGTTGTGGAAGATTGTAGGACCAATATACCTAACTATTACAACTATGGTAAACAGGGTCACATCAGCACCCACTATCAGAAGCCGAAGAAGTCGCAGACTAGTGGGAAGATATTTGCACTGGTGGGACCTCAGCCTACCGGTGAGGATTGTTTGGTCAGAGGTACTTGTTACATTCATAACACTCCTTTGATTGCTATCATTGATACGGGTGCGACCCACTCATTTTTTCTATTGATTGTATGAAGAAACTAGGACTTGTGCCGTCTACTTTGAGTAAAGGGATGGTGATTGATACTCCATCTATTGGGTTGATAACTGCATCGTTAGTGTGCTTGAACTGTCCTGTGTCGAACTTTGGTAAAGATTTTGGAGTGGATTTAATTTTCTTACCACTCAGTGATCTGGATGTTATTTTGGGGATGAATTGGCTAGAGAGCAATTATGTCTACATTGACTGTTATAGGAAGAGGTTACTATTTCTTACTCCGGAGGAGGAAGAGTTGGCTAATTTCATATCTACCAAGGAATTGAGGACCTTGTTGGAAGATGAATCTAAAATGTTCGCGGTATTTGCCTCATTGTCTGTGGATGGAAAAACATTGATTAATGAATTACCTGTAGTGAAAGAGTTTCCAGAAGTGTTTCCGGATGATATTTCAGAGTTGCCTCCGTAGCGAGAGGTGGAATTTGTAATTGATCTTGTTCCTGGTACCAGACCTATATCTATGGCACCATACAGAATGTCGGCATCAGAATTGGCAGAGTTGAAATCTCAACTCAGAGAATTGCTTAATTAAAAGTTTATTAGACCTTGTGTGTTGCCGTGGGGAGCTCTAGTGTTGTTTGTTAAGAAGAAGAACGGTAGTATGAGGTTGTGTATTGATTATTGTCAGCTGAATAAAGTGACCATCAAGAACAAATATCCGCTTCCGAGAATTGATGGTCTAATGGATCAGATCGTAGGAGCTCGTGTTTTTAGTTAAATTGATTTAAGATCAGGTTACCATCAAATTCGGGTGAAAGAGGATGATATTCATAAGATGATTTTCAGGACTCGGTATGGACATTATGAATATGCTGTAATGCCGTTCGGAGTGTCCAATGTGTCGAGCGTATTCATGGAGTACATGAATCATATCTTCCATGCCTACTTAGATCAGTTTGTTTTAGTTTTTTATTGACAATATTTTGATTTACTCCAGGTCAGAAAGAGATCATGTAGAGCATCTGAGGATTGCACTGCAAGTGTTGAAAGATAATAAGTTGTTTGCAAAACTTTCGAAATGTGAGTTCTGGCTGCACGAAGTGAGTTTTCTAGGGTATGTTATTTCTGGTGATGGCAAAGCAGTGGACCCATCCAAAGTAAGTGTTGTACTTCAGTGGGAACCTCCAAAATCAGTGACGGAGATTAGGAGTTTCTTTGGTTTGACAGGTTACTACCGCATGTTTATTGAAGGGTTTTCTAATTTGGCCCTTCCTCTGACTCAGTTGACTAGAAAAGGTCAGGCCTTTGTGTGGGATATCTTGTGTGAAGAGAGTTTCATGGAGTTGAAGAAGAGGTTGACTACAGTGCCAATATTTATTCTACCAAAGCCAGATGAACCTTTTGTGGTATATTGTGATGCGTCTAAAATGGGATTAGGTGGAGTATTGATGCAAGATGGTAAGGTCCTGGCTTATGCCTCACAATAATTGAGAGTACATGAAAGGAATCATCCTACTCATGATCTTGAGTTAGTTGCAGTGGTTTTCGTGTTGAAAATTTGGAGACATTACTTGTACGGGTCGAGGTTTGAAGTGTTCAGTGATCATAAAAGTTTGAAATATTTATTTGACCAAAAAGAGCTGAATATGAGATAGAGAAGATGGTTGGAATTCTTGAAGGACTATGATTTTAGCTTGAGTTACCATCCCGGTAAAGCTAACATCGTAACGGATGCTTTGAGTCGAAAGACAATTCACATGTCGACATTGATGATTAAAGAGTTGGATTTAATTGAACAGTTTAGAGACATGAGTATGGTTTGTGACTTGACTCATGAGAGTGTGATGTTGGGTATGCTGAAGGTTAATAATGAGTTCCTTAGTGAGATTAGAGAGAGTTAGAAACTGGAATTGAAGCTGGTGGATTTGATGACTGCAGGGGGTCGAATGCAGAAGGTGACTTTAAAGTAGATGATTTTGGTTTGTTGAGATTTAGAGGCAGAATTTGTGTGTCGGATAATTCTGAATTGAGAAAAATGGTCTTAGAGGAAAGCCACGGGAGTAGCTTGAGTATTCATCCAGGAGCTACGAAAATGTATCAGGATCTTAAGAAACTGTTTTGGTGGCCAGATATGAAGAAAGGCATAACTCGTTTTGTGTATGCTTGTTTGACTTGCCAGAAGTCAAAAGTGGAACATTGAAAACCTTCTGGTTTGATGCAACGATGGAAATACCAGGGTGGAAGTGGGATAGTATTGCGAAAGATTTTGTGACTGGTTTTCCGAATATGGC
This sequence comes from Lathyrus tuberosus, assembly GCA_022829125.1. Classification (NCBI taxonomy): domain Eukaryota; kingdom Viridiplantae; phylum Streptophyta; class Magnoliopsida; order Fabales; family Fabaceae; genus Lathyrus; species Lathyrus tuberosus. Next base: position 840,086 of record JALAZF010000715.1, on the reverse strand, counting down.
GAAAGGCTTTGATGCTATTTGGGTGATTGTGGATAGACCGACGAAATCGGAACATTTTATACCGATTAACATCAGTTTTCCGTTGTCAAAGTTAGTAGAAATTCATATTAGGATAATAGTGAAGTTGCACGGGGTTCCGTCGAGCATTGTGTCTGACAGAGACCCGAGGTTTACTTTTGGATTTTGGAAGAGCTTGCAAGAAGCTTTGGGTTCTAGTTTGAAGTTGAGTTCGGCTTATCATCTGCAGACAGATGGACAATCTGAGAGGGATATTCAGTCACTGGAAGACTTGTTGAGAGCTCGCATACTCGAGCAGGGAGGCGCTTGGGATACTCATTTCTCGTTGATTGAATTTACTTACAATAACAGTTACCATTCTAGTATTGGAATGGCGCCTTTTGAAGCGTTGTATGGTAGGAGGTGTAGGACACCTCTATGTTGGTATGAGTCGGGTGAGAGTGTTGTACTTGGACTCGAGATTATGCAACAGACTACTGAGATAATTTAGATGATTAGAGAGAAGATGAAGACATCCCAGAGTAGACAAAAAAGCTATCATGATAGTAGGAGAAAAGACTTGGAATTCAGCGAAGGCGACCATGTGTTTCTAAGGGTCAATCCTGTGACCGGTGTTGGTCGTGCGCTGAAATCGAAGAAGTTGGATCCTAAGTTCATTGGATCGTATCAGAATTTGCAGAGAGTTGGAACTTTTGCTTATAGAGTGGCTCTGCCACCTGAACTTTTGAATTTGCATGACATGTTTCATGTGTCGCAACTTCAGAAGTATATTGATGACCCATCCCATGTGCTCCAGAGGGATGAAGTACATATTCAGGATAATCTTATCGTGGAGGCGACGCCGATAAGGATCGAGGATCACAAGATGAAATAGTTAAGAGGCAAAGATATTTCTTTAGTGAGAGTTGCTTGGGGAGGAGCTGCTGAAGGAAGTGTGACCTGGGAATTAGAGAGCAAGATGCGAGATTCGTATCCGAAATTGTTCTCGTCAGGTATATTTTCGAGGACGAAAATATTTTAAGTGGGGGAGAGTTGTGACACCCATTTAAAATATTTAGTCATTGTGTGTTGTTTATGATTTATTTGACTTAATTAAGGGTGAGTGTGTGGTTAGCCTTAATGGAGTAATATGAATAAAACGTTAGAATAGTATGATAATGATAATTAATTAATAATGAGTGGGAAATATTAGTAATATTATTGTTATTATTATTATTATTCTATTATTGTTATTATTATTATTAGTAATATTATTAATAGGAATTAATTAAGGGAGATAAAACATAATTAGGAGAGATTAGTGGGAACTTACACAGAGAAGATCAATTTACGTGAAAAGAGAAGGGAAAAGAGAAAAGGAGAGTTAGGGCAAGAGAGCAAGAGGATTTTCCACCATTTTTTTTGAAGGATCAAAGCTCATATTTCAGATAAGGTGGGAGAATGGGGTCAATAATGGTGATTATAACATGAGAGGGTAGAATAGGACGAAATTGATAGAATGAGGTGTAGAATAGGATGAAATTAGAGTTAAGTGATGAACAATCTTTATAGAATGATAGAATAATTAGATGGAATGGAATTATGGATGATAAATTGGTATAGAAGATTGTTTTGGATCTGATTTGGGTGTTGGAATGGATTTCAATGTGTGAGAATTCTTGTAGATTGAAAACTGGGACTTTCGGTATGCAAACTAGTCATACGCGTATGGGGGGAGGCCATACGCGTATGAGGGACACCCCTAGAGGCCGTACACATCTGGTACACGCCTTTTACCAAGGACAACACGACCCTCTGCCCATACGCGTAAGGTACGCGTAAGATAAGCCAAGCAGTATGCGTATTGGTGAGGCAACATGCGTATGGGGAGACTGAGCAGGTTTTGAGAGAGGGAATGACCTCTGGTCATACGCGTATGGCACAAGGAAATACGCATATGGCATAGGCAGTTGAGAGGCCATACGCGTATGATACGCAGGCTTGGGGCGAGGGAAATGAGTCCATACGCGTATGGGCAGAGTTCTGGTGAAATTTTCCAGTTTTTCGTGATTTCTGTTCCAATTTCGCGTGTAATGCAATTTCTCTGGATCCGTAAGACTAAGATGGTATAGTTGGACATAGAGGAAACTAGTAATAACATTAAATAGGATAAAACATGGAATTTTATGGGAATGTCTAGTTGAGACGTGTTGGGTGGTTGTGAGCCAAGATTGTCGGGTGTGGACGGTCTTGGGATGCGGTGGTAATTCCGGAAGGAACTACGGTGAGTGTGTGGTTCACGTGTGATCATTGAGGATAGTGAATTATGCTTGAATAGTTATTATATTGTGCATAATTTTGTGTTATACATTCATGTCATATGATGTGGAGATGAGCTAGTGGGAATCCATGATGGGTGCCTAGTCTCGTCCAGACTCTATGTAGGAGTCGAGTGGAGATAAGTTGTAGTTCAGAGGAGCGTATACGACTTATCCGGATTTCGACGGGAATCGGGTTCTAGGTTGAATCGTATGTGACTGTGATGGTACCACATGCATTGTGTCGGGTCAGTTGAGTCGCATTGCATATGTATATGATTGAATGTGGGCTGATTATGACGAATGATGATGGGGCACTTGTATGTGCGTTGTAATTGTATGATTGGTGTCTTTTGTGTATTAACTACTCCTTAGCATATGATTTTCACCGTGTATTATTGAATGTAGTTCTCAGCACTTTTCTATTTGTTGTGTCTGTGCTCCTTGGGGAGTACAAATGATCAGGTGCCTGAGTAGTGCTTGGAGCATGTGTTGCTATTTGATCGAGTCTTAGGAGTCGCTCTGATACGTAACATGGGGAGGATGGGGATTTAGTATTTTCTTTATATTATTTGACATTGTATTTGTTACGTATCTGGGTTTGATTAACGTTGTTGAACCATGTATTCTGTGGGGATTTGATGTAATTAAAGCTTAATGCTAAACCATTTGAATTAATTCCGCTGTTGAATCGATGTATTTGTTTTTATTAATGAATAAGATATGAAGTGATTTGATACTTCATGTTGATGAATGTTGAACGTGTGTAACTCTGATTAATTTCCGCAACTATTTGTCATATCCCAAATTTTGACCACTAAGATTTCCCATCATTGTGCAAATCATCATCACAATATGGATGTACCTTTATGCCTCATCAGTCTCCCCAAAGATGGGTGAGCATTCACTACTATCAAAATTAGGGTTTCAAGCCCTCTCTGAGTGCTTAGACAAAGGATCAATCAAGGAATGACATGATCTTCAATTTGTCTAACCTCTAAAACATCCACAATGGATCAAGAGGACTCCCACTTCAAGGATTAAGCACAAGGTTGCTCCCTTCCAGGTGGATCAAGCTTCAAGATCGCCAGTGTCACCAAATTAGGGTTTGGTCGACCAGGGCCTCCAGATGGAAATTTTCCTCTGGGCATGAGCCAATGCTTCAAAGCATATCCTAATATACTCCATGGAACCTCATGGACCCAATCATCAAGTCAATTTGGCCTCAGGGGATGCATACATCAAAAATCAGGAATTAGGGTTTCTTGACCTAATTCACCCCTAAGTTGACTTTTGAGACAAATCATGAACCAAGACCTCAAGACATTATTTGAGGGTCTCTAATATACCATATTGATCTATTTGGAACAATGGATTGATTCAAGAAGCTTGAGCAACAAGTTTCAATTTCATCTGAGCCACAATTAGGGTTTCGCGAGAAAAGTCAACTGTAGCTTTGACTTTTGACCAGGACATGCTCCCAAACCCTAGTACATGATTCAATATACCCTATAACACCCATGGAACATGTCCATCAAGTTTGATTTAGGTCAAGGACATGATTTCCCAAAGGATTGCACGGTTTGGAATTCATCTGATAAAAAGTCAACTGTGCACAAAAGTCAACTTTGACTTTTTGAGATTCTTCACAAAAATGGATTTTTAACCCTAAAATGATGTTAATGTATGATTTGAATCATCATTCATCAAGAAAAATCAAAGAAAGTGGGATAACTTGTAAAAGGGGTAACCATAAAAACTTAGAAAATTTTCTAAGTTATGAAATAAAGTGACAAAGGTACCAACTTTGGAGGATCATAACTCCTAAACCACAAAGCCATTTTATCCCATCCAAATCTTGATTTGTAGATCTCATTTCCCTCTACAAAAGCTTCATACTGACCTATGTCCAAATTCCTCATGGATTTTGAGTTATGGAGTGATCAAAATCAAGAAAAGTCACTTTGTTCCAACACTTAGTGAAAATTTCACTAAGTCAAAATCTGCCTTATTTTTTTTCAAATGTAGGGGGATTTTTCACTTGGATCCAAAAGGTATCAAAACCAAATATGATCAGACAGTTGTTGTATCATATAAGGTCTTTCCAGAATGGCCAAGAACATCACCAAATTCAATTTGAGCTTTGAGATATGGTAGTGGCAAGATGCCTTGCTGAAATCTGCTAAGGCAAGGCAGATTTTTGCACTTTTAGTCGATTTGCCAAAATCAGCCAATTCCAAGCCTTGTCATCACTTTGGACACATCTGAGGATTGAATCTAAAGGGGACAATCACTGAGCCAAGCCTCAAAAGTCCTTGGAACAAGAAATGGCATGCTAAACCTAGAATTGCCCAAAATATGGACAAGACTCCAATTTTGGATTGGAGCATTCAATGGAAGCACCAAGGTGGCACGGACTGAGCTATTAGCAACTGAATTCAGTCAAGACTTATTCAAGACCAAGGGGACCAGTAGCCTGTGCCCTAACCTCTAGTCAATGGCTAGAGGAGACTTGGATTTTCATTTGCCAACATTGGGCAATCCTACTCAGCAGTTGCCATTCACTATTCCTTGCAAAACAAACTTGCTCTACTATAAATAGAGCTCAATTGTGATCAGTTTAAGTACACCAAAGGCCTACAACACTTTCCTTTCTCAAAATCCACTTCTCACTCTCAAAAATGCCTTTCTTAGCAAGTCACTATCGGGTTTTTCATTAGAGAGCAATTCCACTCAAACCAATCACACACACACACCTCATATACATCATATGTGAGCTGATCAAACACTTAAACAACAACTGTAACACTGGTTTCTCAGAATCACCAGCCAGTTGCTCAAGTTTTCAATCAAGTTGTAGTTGAGATGCCATGAAGTGATCCAGCCATTTCCAATCAAGTCTAAGCATTCAAACACACTCCATAGGGTGTAGAGAAGCTGTTCAGATCATCACAATTCATCTGTAACACCTCCAACTCAGAAATCAATTTGCTCTTGCTGTCACGACCTAGAGGTAAGCCTAAACTTAGTCATCTCTCAATCTATGCATATTTCCTCGCACAATACTTTTGCCAAATGTTCATAATCATGCATGAAATGTTTCCCCTCAAGTAATTGCTTTGTTTGAATCGTGTATCAAAAATCTCAGCCTTCATGCAGAAATTAGGGTTCTTGAGGATTTATCGTGATTTCTTGTTTTATGCTTAATTTAAATGAAATTAATTGTCATAAACATGATCGTGAGGTGAAAACGAGCAGATTGATATGTGGATTGTATGATATAATCAAGTATTCAGTGAGATTGGATAGAAAACGCAAATCTGGGCAAGGCAGAAAACACGCTTGTTCTTGGGCCATGTTCTTGGCGCCATTTTCACAAATTCAAATATTTGAATTTTGTGACTTTTGTTTAATTGATTCAAAAATTAATTTCTCTCTGAGTTTTAATGATTTTGAGTTGATTCTTTTTTTAATAATTCACAAAAATGTTAAAATATTTTATTTTTCCAAAAAATCCCAAAAATATTATTTATTTCATATAATTGATATTTTTGCAAAGAATTAATATTTTAATTGTTTTTGACATTTAAAATATTTTTTCCTTATTGATTTTGCAAATTTTAATGATTTATAATCATTTTGTAGGGCAAAACTTGATTTATGAAGCATTAATCCAAGATTATAATTTGTTTTCCACATGTTAAACAATTTTGATCATTTTAATTGAATATTTTATTCAATTAAAACACATTTTGAAAACAAATTAGGGTTTTTGATTAATTCAACCCTCATAAATCATTTTCAAAACACTTTTGGGCCTCTAATAGAGTGTAAGACCCAATCTTTTGTAAATACAAACCTATTTTGGGCCTCACTTATTGTATAAGTCCCGCTGTATTTCAAAAAGTTCGACGCGATCATCGTCCGTTGAAAAGCAAACATTGGGCCTACCCTCGTGTTATAAGCCCCATTTCTTTTCTTTAAAAATCTTTTGGGCCTCTTGATAGAGTGTAAGACCCAAACCCCCTTGTACAAACAATTTTGGGCCTCACTTATTGTATAAGTCCCTCTGTACAAGTAAACGGCGCGATCATCGCCTTTTAAATCTATTGGGCCTACCCTCGTGTTATAAGCCCCACTCTTTTTCTTTAAACCTTTTGGGCCTCTTGAGAGAGTGTAAGACCCAAATCCCTTTGTACAACAAACAATTTTTGGGCCTCAGTCACTTGTATAAGTCCCTCTGTACAAATTCAACAGTGCGCTCACTGATAAAACCCTGGGCCTCTCCTTGAGCTGTAAGCCCCAAATCTTTCTTTTTCAAAGCACTTTCTCCTTTGATTTTGAATTATACTGTTGTTTTCAATCTTTCTTTGTTGAACAACTAACCAAACAGCATGGAAGCTCTATAACCGAGTAAGTGTTTATATGCTTTCTTTATCCGCTTTCATATACATATAACTGTATTGTGGGGCTGTTTCACTGTAAGTCTTCTTTCATAAACTCATATCAACTGTGTAATACTAGTATAGATATTTAGAGTTTCCCCGACAACTACGTCTAGCATTAAGCCCGTTGATCACTCTTAAATTGTCAAAACTAGATCCCCATAGGATTACCAGACACAGTTTTCCCTCCTCTTGGGGTTAAACAATATGGAGATGTGAAAGGCAGATTCTTTTTGAACCCTTTCTCAGACTGTCACTCGTAGAAATTGTCAAAGAAACTCTACTCCCCAGAGATGATCTTTTCTCCGTGAATGGCATCTCTTGAGTTTCTTCCAAATTCTCGAACTTTCCTAGCTTGATCTATTCTTTATGAATAACCTGTCTTGAATTTCTTGGGGTTTGGGGACCCACAGGCTTCTTAAAAGCACCCTTAGGAATTGTCAAGAAACTCTACTCCCCAGAGATGATCTCTTCTTCGTGAATTGCATCTCTTGATTTTCTTCCAAATTCTCGAACTTTCCTGGCTTGATCTATTCTTTATGAATAACCTGTCTTGAATTTCTTGGGGTTTGGGGACCCACAGGCTTCTTAAAAGCACCATTAGGAATTGTCAAGAAACTCTACTCCCCAGAGATGATCTCTTCTCCGTGAATTGCATCCCTTGAGTTTCTTCCAAATTCTCGAACTTTCTTGGCTTGATCTATTCTCTGTGAATAGCCTGTCTTGAACTTCTCGGGGTTCGGGGACCCACAGGCTTCCTAAAAGCATCCGCCTCCTCTTGGGCATTGTACAAGGACCCGTCGGCTTCTTAGAAGTATCCACAGCCTCCTCTTAGGCTTCGTATAAATGATTTCTTCCTCCGGGAATGATAGCCTCCTCTTGGGCTTAGTACAAATTGTCCCTCGACTTCTTAAAAGTTTCCAGCCTCCTCTTGGGTTTCGTACAAATTGTCCCGACGACCTCCTAAAGGTATAGGAACATAAATCAGTCATCTTAATCGAACAGTCTTTCCAAGAGTCTACTACTGTTTCTCAAAGCATAATACAAAAGACAAAACTCTAGACTTGGACAGTCTAATTTCCTTGAGTCTCAAAGACATTCTCAAGCACCCTTCAAGAATAGGAAGGAACCCCGCAGACTCAGACAGTCTCAATACCCTTTGGATTTCCCATTTCCTTAAAGAACAGGAAATAACCCCGATCTTTGGAACAAATCCATGAGTACAACATTACTCATATAAGAACTGATTTTCTCTTTGAACCAATATACTGGACCTGTCACTCAACTGAAACAGCACCATAGCCTCTCTCTTAGGCTTTATACAATGATTCTCCCCAACGGAACCAAACTTTTTAGCCTTCATCTTGGGCTTTGTACGAGATACAAAACACTCTTTTGTTGAGTATAAAAGACTCTCTTATTGAGTCCCACCTTTAGCCTCCGTCTTGGGCTTCGTACAAGACACATATAAAAGATTCCCTTGTAGAGTCAAACTCTTTAGCCTCCGTCTTGGGCTTCGTACAAGACACATACACAAAGCACTCCCTTGTTGAGTATAAAAAACTTTTTAGCCTCCGTCTCGGGCTTCGTACGAGACACATAAAAAACACCCTCTTGTTGGGCCACTAGCCTCCTCTTAGGCTTTATATAAGAAAACCACTGGTTGATCCAATCAACCTTTTAGCATCAAAGTTGTGCCTCATTCACAGTACACAAACATCAATAACTCTTTCCCCTTCATCTAATCACTGTAAGCGGCAAGCCTCTGGATCATCTACATCCATGCCACTATCCCTCTTTTCGCATGAGAAATTCCTAAGGAAAGATGACATTGCTCTACACTGAGTTAAAGCTTTCTCCTTCAGGTTGGAAATCCCCTATAAAGGAAATTATGGCATTTCCGGATTCACACATCCCGGTTAAAGTAATTCTCCTTTATAAACAGTTGTGACAGACAAACCCCTCTTTAGAGATGACAAATTCTCTCTAAAAACAACACCTTTTAGCTTCACATCTTGGGCTTTGAACAAGATACAAATCACCCTTCAGCTTCACGTCTTGGGCTTTGAACAAGACACCAAAACACCATTTCCTCCCATAGAATAGGAGGAACTACGATCGCTCTGATTTCCCTGTTTTGGAAAAATGGGAATACGTAGGCATAAGATTGAAAGAAAAATCTTAGCGAGCACACTAATCCAAAACCCCAAATCCCATACCTTCACATCTCAATCGAAAAGCATCAGTCTTAACCTCTCACCAATCGACCAGACACTATTTTTAACAAAATAACCTAAGAGAGACCCACAATCTTTGTAGCATCTGTAAACCAACAGTCACCTGTTCAAACTCAATTTCCAAGAAGGGTTAATTGGAGACATCTATTTCCCTTCCTTCATCAGCTTTAATAGGATAAAAAATGAATCGAACTGTAGTAAACCCCAAAGAGCGGTAGTGCTTCGCAACCACGTCTAAAATAGCTCGCTACACTATTTTTCGTATTTTCAAATATTATACGAATGGGTAGAGTAGGGTGTTACATGATTAACCAAAAGAACGTGATTAACCCAAGAGGAACTCAGTGTGTTAACAGACAGACTGTGGTTAACTGAGAAAAAGGAGCAATTAGTGTTTTAACTAATAGGCAGTGATTAACCAATAAAAAAGGGAGAGAACTAAGAAATGGTTGCGAACTCCGCTAGGGATTTGGTGTTTGACAGACAAACAATGATTAACTGTACAAAAAGGATTGCAACTTTGCTGGGGAAAAAGAAAAAATGATAATTAACAGACGAACTGTGATTAACCAAAGAACGGGTGATTAACCAAGAGGAGGTGATTAACCCAAGGAAAACAATGATCTTGAACCAAGGAAAAGGTGATTGATCAAAGAAAAGATTGAAGAGACATGAATAATCAAGGATCAAACTCGACTGAGGATCAAGAGACACTACAATTTGTGAATAGAGGTGACATATTCCAGGTTTAAGGACCAGACGCCCTTTCCCAGAAAACAGTCAGAATGAAGGTAGGACAAACTCCATCCTCATTCCTTCTCTAATACTCAAAGTGTAGTGCGGAAGTTGAAACCGAGAGAGAGAGAGAGAAATCATGAATGAAATGCCAAGCATTAAACATAGTCAATTAGCATGCATCATTAGTCATGTTAACACATAAACAAGAGTATGAAAAAGCAACATGAGTACACAACTTCAAGAATGCAAACAATTTCATAATCGATAAATTGTGCATCAAAGTTTCGCATATATACTTCAACCAGAGGCTAAACACCTCAAGAAACATCCACAAATATCAAGTATGTCAAGCCGTGGAAGTTAAATGTGGAAAGAAATCCAAACAAGCATGAAAATGCACAAAAAACAGCTTCTGCAACAGTGTTAATCGATTAACCATTTTTGCCTTTAAGTTGGTTAATTGGTTAACACATTCAAAACAACAAAAAACACATAAAACAGAGGTGTTAATCGATTAACCAGTTTTTCCTATAAACTGGTTAATCGATTAACACTGCACCAGAAGTAGAAAAACAGCTTTTCAAAAGCACTTCCAGCAACAAATTTTCATGTAATTGCAATGGATCAAAGCATGGAAGGAGGAGCAAAATTCATGTTTATTCATATCAAATAAAAGCTAGAAGAATTGATCATGCCGCAACAAGAATTTAAGCAACAAAACCTTAATTAAGCTACATTCTGAAAAATGCGAAAACGATCGGAAACATAAATCGAGCAAGAATAACCAGCCTACAAGGCGGAGGTTTGGCTTGGTAGTTGTTGCAAGTAAAATGTGCTGAGGATAAGGAAAGAAAAACTAGAGAATTCCAAGCTTGAGATCAAATCGTAACGAAACCAACAAAAACACAATAAATGCTCCGAATATGAATTTGCACCAAAACACTTGAGATGATTACTTGAAATGAAGTAGAAGCTACTGTAAATCCATAAATCCAAGTAGAAATGTAGTGGAATAGAGGTTTATGTCAAGAGAATAACAAGTTCAAGGTGAAGATTGTTACACTCTAATGGTGGAAATTGAGCTTTTGTGTGTGGTTTGGTGAAGAAGATGAAGATGAATTGCAGAAAATTCAAATAGAGTTGAGAGAGAAGAGGGAAAGTGAGAGAGAATTGAGAGTGAAGATTGAAAATGGTTAAGGTCATTTTCACAAATGTGAAGGTTTCTTTATATAGAAGCTAGCTTTGGAGTGGGATAGGCTTGGAGGTAGGTTTGGATCTTGCTTTAGAGTTAGTTACATCTAACTCACTGAGTCAGAAGTTGACTCAGTTAGTTATTTTTTAACTTGGTCGGAGTATCCCCATGCAAGTCCAAAATCTAAGGGTTCATATGTTTGGAAATGTAAGTGTATGGCAAGAACAATTGAAAGTGATGTAGTTTAGCAAATGCAAGTGGTTTCTTGAAGTGTCTTGAAGTGTCTAGAATATTCCACATGATGCTAGAACCAAATAGACCAAAAGAACGAGGGAGTAGCTGCTATCATGTTGAGAAACTGCTGAATTTTGCAAAATCCGCAGGTGTTAATCAATTAGCAACTGTTTAAAAGCTGAAAATGAAATTGTAATAAGGTGTTAATAGATTAACCAACTTAAAGGCAAAAGTGGTTAATCGATTAACATAGCCAAAATTTGCCCAATTTGGCTTGAAACGAGGTGCTACGGCCGTGGCTGTGAATTTTGACCCTTTGCTTTGATGAATAAGCATAGAAACCCTTGTATTTTGCTCGTATTAATGATGTGATGATTTTGTGAGGATGCGATTAATCAGGATTTAAAACTTTCTGAATTTATGATTGTTCCTGCAACAAAACGACAGAGAAAAATGCTAATGCATATGCTGGTAATGCGAATGCACATGCTTATGCAAAAATGCAAACAGAGGAGGTCAAATTTTGGGTTACGACAACTGCCCCTATATAATCCTCTTGGATATGAATGTACGGATTCAGCCAACTTTTTGATCATTCGAGGTGGAAGGGGATTAAATAAAAGTGTAGCTCGAAAATTTGGCCGACGGCGATGGTAGACGTGTTTAGAGAGGTAAATGTGTAGAGAGTTTTGATTAAGTGGGAAATTTGGTTGAATATCTATTGGGGAGATGAATCAGTCAACGGGGAGTATGCTTGATGCATATGCTATGTATGTTTGATCTTACATGATGCTTGATATCATGTTATGCAACGGTACAGGTTAACATACTGTGTTATAGGTAGGCAGGGATTGTAGCAAAACAGACTCGACATCCTCAGCTGGGGAAAGAATACCACAGACGGTGACGACTCCGTTGGGGAAAGAGCCTAGAATCTCAAATTTTCAAGCTACTACCATTATTGTTGCTGGGGATGGAGTAAACCTAAACGATCTTCAAACAACTGACTCTGCTTGGAGAAAAACGAGGTCCGAATGATCCTTATTGCGTGGGGAAAAAGGAAAACCAAAACACCATCGCTACTGGGGTTAGGGATGTTGCGAGGATCTTGCTTCTGCTGGGGAAAAGGGGACAAACATGTCTCTGCTTGGGGACCAATCATGGCTCTGTTGAGGAAATGGAAAGCAAACAACCTTCCTAAACAACCATGACGACGCTTGCTGGAGCTCAAGCTCGCAATGGAGACTACTAATCATCCTTTAGGGATTTTCGGTAAGGCATACAATGCATAATGCTTTCTTTGTTGATTTAGCTTTTTGTTATTATCAACGCTTTATAATATTATGTGATCACAAATAATCGTTTATTTTGCAAACAAAATACTGGAAAGAGATAATTGAGAAATCAAATGATGAATTTTATTGAATATGAAAATATTTGTACATAAGGTGTGTACAAGGATGCAAAAACCCTTGATTATGAAATTTGCGATAAATTGAAAAACAAAGGTAAATGGCAATGGGAAATTAAATTTTGCATTAATTACAACATTGGCTACCATCTACTGTAAGTCTAGGTCCCAACACTTTACACCAGTCGACGATGACTTCATTGCTCTTTTATTGTGTGAGATCTAGCTATGATGAAGATAGGCTCAAGTGTTCACAGTTAAATGCCTTTATCCCTAATTTTTTCCTGGACATTTCTCTTCTTTTTTCGTCCACCGGGATACCCATTTTTGCCTAAGTCGGCCTTTTGGGTTTTCAACTTAGCGGGCTATTATTTTTTTTTGCTTTTGTCCCTAACTTTTGCATGGACATTTCTTTTTTTTGGTCAATCGGGACACCTATTTTTTCCTAGATTGTCTTTGTTGATGTCAATCTAGCGGGCTCTTTATTCATCATTTTTCCAGGCATAATATTTTTTGACCGCGTCGGAGTTCACGGGTAGCGGCAACTACTTCCCATCCATGGTGGTGAGGATCAGGGCTCCACATGAGAAGGCCTTCTTGACAATAAATAGTCCTTCGCAATTAGGAGTCCACTTTTCGCGTGGATCCGAGTGAACATGAGAATACCTCTTGAGCACGAGTTCGCCTTCTTGGAACCCTCGAGGGAGAACTTTCTTGTCAAAAGCTCGCTTGAGGCGTCTCTGATACAATTGACCATGGAAAATAGTTGTCAGGCACTTCTCTTCAATGAGATTCAGCTGGTTGTATCTGGATTAGACCCATTCAGATTTATCGAGGTCTGCTTCCATGATGACTCTGAGCAACGGGATTTCAACTTCAATGGGCAGAACAACCTCCATACCGTACACAAGCGAATACGGAGTTGCCCCAGTGGAAGTACAAACTGAAGTTCTGTAGCCATGCAATGAAAAGGGAAACATTTAATGTCAATCCTTGTAAGTTTTGAACATATTTTGAACAATTTTCTTGATGTTCTTGTTTTCTGCTTCGACGGTACCATTCATCTTAGGCCGATATGGTAAAGAGTTATGGTGCTCAATCTTGAATTCTTGACACAACTCCTTCATCATCTTGTTGTTCAGGTTGCTGGCATTGTCAGTGATAATACTGCTAGGAATACTATAGCGACAAATTATCTCTTTCTTGATAAATCTTGTAACCACTTGTCGTGTAACGTTTGCATAAGAAGCAGCTTTAACCCACTTGGTGAAGTAATTGATAGAAAGTAGAATGAAACGATGACCGTTGGAAGCTTTCAGTTCGATCATTCCAATCATATCAATACCCCACATGGAGAATGGCCAAGGATAAGTCAAAACATTCAATGGTGTTGGTGGCACATGGATCTTGTCACCATAGATTTGGCATTTGTGACATCTTTTGGCAAAGTTGTAACAATCTACCTCCATTGTTGTCCAATAATAACCAGCCCGAAGAATCTTCTTAGTCATGGTAGGCCCTTTGGCATGTACACCCTCACAGCCCTCATGTATGGACCTTATGATTGTGTTTTCTTCGTGTCTATCCACGCATCTGAGTAACACATAGTCACAATTCCTCTTGTATAATATACCACCACTCAAGAAGAACTTGGCGTAGAGCCGTCTGAGAGCTTTCTTGTTAGTGATAGAGATACCCTCAGGATATTCTTGTTTTTCCATATATATTTTAATGTCATAGAACCAAGGCTTGTCATCAGACTCGTCTTCGATTGCTAAACAATGTGCTGGTTCGTTCAAATGATAAATGCGGATGGCAGGAGCTTCGTTCTTCCACTTGACATTGAACATGGATGCCAGGGTGGCAAGAGCATCAGCTAGTTGATTTTCTTCCCTAGGAATATGATGAAAAATGATTTCATCAAAATAGGGAATCAATTTCGCGATATGCTTTTGGTACGGAACCAACTTGGAATCTCGGGTCTCAAAATTCCCTCTGACTTGGCCAGTCACCAGAGCTGAATCCCCATAAACTTCAAGAATATTAATCCTCATTTCAATGGCCGCTTCAATTTCGTAGTTACATGCTTTGTACTCAGCCATGTTGTTGGTACATGCAAAGCATAATCTGGCGGTGAAGGGAAGATGAAAACCTGTCGGGGAGATGAGGATAGCACCAATTCCACGACCTCTAGCATTGGAGGCACCATCGATCACGAGTGTCCATCGCGCCCCTGGTTCGGGTCCTATGTCAGGGTCTGGAGTTTCATAATCTCTGATAAACAGAACATCCTCGTCTGGAAAGTCAAACTTCATTTGTTGATAGCCCTCCACAGGTTGATGAGCAAGGTAGTAAGACAAGACACTCGCTTTTATCACTTTTTGGGTAACATGTTGGATGTCATACTCAGTTAACAACATTTTCCAATGAGAAACTCGTCCAGAGACAACATGCTTTTTGAATATGTACTTTATCGGATCCAGTTTGGATCAATAAAGTCGTATGGCAAATCATATATTGTCTCAGGCGTCAAGTAGCCCAGACCAGAGCACAACAAGTTTTCTCCAAGAGTGAGTATCTGGTCTCACAACCAATGAACCTCTTGCTCAGATAGTACATTTCCAACTCTTTTCCACCCGTGTCGTCGTGCTGACCCAATACACAGTCCATAGATTCATCGAGAACAGTGAGATACATAATTAAAGACCTACCAGGAATCGGCGGTACTAAGATCGGTGGTTCTTGCAAATATTTTTTTATTTTGTCAAAAGCTTATTGACAATCATTATTCCATTCAAACAATTTATTTTTCTTAGCAATTTGAATATCGGTTCACAAGTAGCCGTCAAATGAGAAATAAATCTGGAGATGTAATTAAGTTGGCCTAGAAAGCCACAAACTTCATTTTCAGTTTTGGGAGGCGGCATGTTTTGAATTGCTCGAACTTTTTCGAGGTCAACTTCAATGCCTTTCTGATTTACAATAAAGCCCAATAGTTTACCAGATCGAACTCCAAAGGTGCATTTTGCAGGATTCAACCGCAGTCTAAATTTCCAGAGTTTGTCAAACAGTTTCTTCAGATGGCCCAAATGATCATCTTCAGTTATGGATTTGGAAATCATATCATCCACGTAAACCTTAATCTCTTTATGGATCATATCATGAAAGAAGGTTGTCATGGCACATTGGTATGTTGCCCCTGCATTTTTCAAACCGAATGGCATGACTTTGTAGCAATATGTACCTAAGGCGTGATGAAGGTGGTCTTCTCCATATCATTCGAGGACATCTTGATTTGATTATACCCTGAGAAACCGTCCATGAATGAAAAGACAGAAAATTTCGCAGTGTTGTCCACCAAGACATCAATATGAGGCAGTGGAAAATCATTTTTCGGGCTTGCCTTGTTAAGATCTCAATAATCGACACACATTCTCACCTTCCCATCTTTCTTAGGAACTGGGACAATATTAGAAACCCATTCAGGATATTCGTAAGTGGCTAGGAACCCAGTATCAAACTGTTTCTTTACCTCCTCTATGATTTTAAGTGCCATGTCGGTTCTGGTCCTTCTGAGTTTCTGCATGACAGGAGGACATTCGGGCTTGAGTGGTAAGTGATGTTCAACGATGCTGGTATCCAACCCAGGCATATCTTGATAAGACCAGGGAAAGATATCAACATAATCTTGAAATAACTTTACCAACTCGGAGTGTACATGTTTGGCGAGGGATACCCCAACCTTGACTTCTTTTCTAACTTCCTCAGTACCCAAGTTGACGGCTTCCACTGACTCTTTATGTGGCTGAATCTCTTTCTGCTCGTGCTCAATGAGCTTTGATAGTTTAATCAGTAATTCAAAATCTTCCTCGCCATCTTCTTTGGCTTAGTTAATTGGAATCCCAGAATTACAATGGATGTTTGCAATGTTGCTATCAATGCAATTATTTGTTCTGCATGTTTGTGAATTTTGCTTAGAATGAGCTATTTTGATAGATGAAAGTAAAACAAACTTTTTCCATTTGTTATTTGTGAAAAAGTAAAATAAAGAAAGGAAAAGAGCATGATTTGAATGCAAAAAAACTTTTATTTATTGATCACATAATATGTCAAAAGCGGGAGGCCCTTTACAAGCTATCCACTCGTCTCGGGCGATGACGAGGGATCAGAAAAGCAAAATGCATTACATGTTTATAGGAAAAACCACAGGAACCATAGTAGACGCCATAGTAGAAATCTAATTATTGAGCTTGAAGCTAGGCGGACACTTGCGTACAAGTTTGCACTCTGGTTGCTAGGACCAACATCATCGATGGTTGCCATGATGTCACCCTTCTGGAAACCAGCGCTATTGAACTAGATCAGGTTGCACTTCTTTTGACCACACGAGCTAGCTTGTTGATCAAGATGATAACCCAGTCCAAAGTGATCATGCTTCTATACCACATCCAACACATGCCCCCAGCCAGGCATGGCACCTTTTCCAATGGTCTCTTTAACACTCTTGGCAGATGCCATGGACATTTTTGGTGGTCTACTTTGATTGATAGAAGCGGAGTTTACATTTTCTAATTCAATACATTGTAACGGCACCTCAACTATGCCTTCATCAGTCTCGACATATCGGAAGGATGATAACTGGCTTACTAGCAAATCCTCTTCACCATAGACAATGACCAGTTGATCGTCAAACATGAACTTGAGCTTCTGATGCAATGTGGAAGTAACTGCCCCTGTGGCATGGATCTAGGGTCTACCCAATAAGCAACTATATGCAGGATTGATATCCATCACTTGAAAAGTAATGGTGAACAAATGCGGTCCAATCTTAATGGGAAAATCCACCTCACTGATAACTTGCCTTCTGGAACCGTCAAAGGCTCTGATAATTAAAGCGCTCGGCCTCATCTCACTCCCTTCTACCAGTAGTTAACTCAACATGCCCTTAGGCATCACGTTGAGAGAAAAACCGGTATCCACGAGGACACGAGATAGCAAGGCATCCATGCAAGTCACCGATATGTGCAAGGCTCTATTATGCACAATTCCTTCAGGAGGCAACTCTGATTTATTGAAACCCAAATACTGACTTGCATTTATGTTGGCGACCACGTCATCAAACTGATCCACAGTGATGAGTCAAAGCCTTTGTAGTTGGCATATATTTTGGTAAAACTAAATTGGCAGCAAGATGTTGTACAAGATGTCCTAACATGTAGCAGAATTTTATGAAGATCAAGATGTTGGACAAGATGTCCTAACATGTAGCAGAATTTTCTGAAGATCAAGATGTTGGATAAGATGTCCTATCATGAGGATTCTACATCTTTGTCTATTACTTTTTAGTTGTTATTCTGTTTTGTTATTTCAATTTTCAGAATATTCATTTTTCCTATGTGGCGTCCAAGATTGAGGAATCAGAGATTCTGACTATAATTTGAAGATGTTGTTTCCAAGTGTGGAGACATTTTAGGAACCTTAGGATTGAAGAAACTATTCTAGAGAAGAATAAGGTGCAGATTATGTGGAGTAGAATTGCTACATTTTTGAAGCCTAAATCTAGTCTTGTTTATGGTTATAAATAGGATTGATTCAACCTAGAATAGGTAGAGAATATAAATGGTTGTTAGTGAGTACTAGGGTTTGTACTTTTGTGAGCCTCTCTTGTATTGTGTGAATACTTGAGTTAGACTGTTTTATTGAGTTGTAATTGTTCAGTCACTGTTGTGATTGAAAGGGAATTCATAAGGGTCTCATACTTAGGAGTGTCTTATGTAGAAATATAGCACGGGTAGTGATTAGGTGACAAGTTGTAAACGGAGGAGTTTAGCTTAGAACTAACACTGTCTAGTGGATTTCATTCCTGGCTTGGTAGCCCTAGACATAGGTGTTGTTGTTCACCGACCCGGGTTAACAATTCTTGTGTGTTTCTTTATTTTCTGTCTTTTGCATTCTTCTCCTTATTATCCTTGTGTGAGAAGCAGAGATCAAGTGTCTCGATATTCTGTTAGACATCTTAGTGATCTGCTATACCAGAATTTCAATTGGTATCAGAGAAGGCATCCTGCTCTGTATCTGGGTGAGGTTCAGGGCCGATACTTTCTGGTTCAATGGATAAAGAAGGAGGAATGTTGAATAGACCACCCATACTTGATGGATCCAATTATGAATATTGGAAAGTGCACATGGTGGCCTTCATCAAGTCTATGGATGGTAAAGCTTGGAAGTCTATGGTCAAAGGGTGGCATCCACCAAAGGCTAAAGACAAGGATGTGAAGATTACTGATCAGATAAAACCTGAGGAAGACTGGGATGATGAAGATGACAAGCTTGCTCAAGGTAACTCCAAAGCCTTGAATGCCTTATTCAATGGTGTGGACAAGAACATCTTCAGGCTGATCAAGAACTGTACTGTTGCAAAGGATGCTTGGGAGATCTTGAAGACTGCTCATGAAGGAACTTCTAGAGTAAAATCCTCAAGACTTCAACTTGTAACCACCAAGTTTGAGAACTTGAGGATGAAGGAGGATGAAAGTATTCAAGACTTTTATATGAATATTGTGGACATTACCAATACTTCAAGTGATCTTGGAAAAAATATTCCAAAAGCTAAGCTTGTCCAGAAAATCCTAAGATCTCTTCCCAAGAAGTTTGACATGAAGGTGACAACCATAGAAGAAGCCCAAGACATAAACACTCTGAAGGTAGATGAACTCATGGGTTCTCTAAAAACTTTTGAAATGGCCCTGAATGAGAAAACTGAGAAAAAGAAAAGCTTAGCCTTGGTGTCTAATCGAGATGAAGTTAATACAAACTCCAAGGAAGAAATGTCTAAGGTTGTTGTGCTTCTTGGGAAACAGTACAATCAATTACTGAAGAGGATGGAAGGGGCGTTAAGACCTAATGTCAATACTAAGCCTTTTAACAACAATAAAAGGAATGATTTTGGAAGGAACTCCAAATATGAAGAGAAAGCTGTCAAAGGAAAAGGGATCAGGTGCTATGAATTTGAGGGCTTTAGACATATTAAATCTGAGTGTCCTACCTTCCCCAAGAAAGAAAAGAAAGGCTTGTCCACATCTTGGTCTGAAGATGATTATGCAAGTGATGAAGAATCACCTAAATAGGTTTCTGCTCTTACAGGGGTATTTGACTCTGCTGTAGAATCAGACATTGGAGATCTCTCATATAATGATCTGGTCAACTCTTACAGGGAGTTGTACACAAGAAGTGCAAAAGTATGTTAGATAGGAGAGGATAAACATAAGGTTATTATGCTTCTTGAGGCTGAAAGATTGAAGCACCTTGTCATCATCTCTGGTCTAAAAGAGGAAGTTGTTTTGCTCAACTCCAAACTTGACAATGTAACCAAAATTGTTAGAATGCTCAACAGCAGCTCTGATGTGCTAGATGAGGTAATACAATTTGGGAGAAATGCTGGAGATGTCAGAGTACTTGACTATGATGACCAAGTTGTGATGAGCAAAAGAAGAGATCCAGAATCTAGTTCTGCTTAGCCCAAAAGAAGACAGAATCACAAGACGTCAAAAGGGATGTTTCAACATCAACACAGACATCAGAAAGATACTTCAGGAAAAAATAAGCAAGACTTGAAATGTCATCATTGTGGTAAGTATGGTCATATTAAACCTTACTGCTACAAGTTGCATGGCTATCCCAAGTCTGGCTCTCAATCCAGAAAGATGCAAGCTAGTAATACAGGAAAGAAGTGGAGTTCCAAGAATGAGTATGTGGCCCTAATAGCTCATTCTTCTCTAAGAGGCTCTGCCGAAGAAAAATGGTACTTTGATAGTGGCTGCTCAAGACACATGACTGGTGTCAAGAAATTTTTGGTGAATATAGAAGCTCATGCCTCCAACTATGTCACTTTTGGAGATGGGTCCAAAGGAAAAACTAAAGGGGTTGGAAAATTGGACCATGCTGAGAATCCTAGACTTGACAACGTGCTACTTGTCAAAGCACTGACTGCTAATTTGATTAGTATTAGTAAATTGTGTGACCAAGGTCTAAATGTCAACTTTACCAAATTTGAATGTTTGGTTATGAATGATAAAGATAAAGTTATCATAAAGGGTGTCAGATCAAAAAAATTGCTATGTATGGACTTCTTTACAGACAGCGTGCTCATCAATGTCATATGAGAAGCGACAGAAACCCGCATCAAGTCTGAACATTGATGAATGACAAATTGGGAAGTTAACCAAGATGTCACATAAGAAGTTGCAACAACAAACAATCTCAAGGATTCAGGACCTCCTTCATAGGGCCTTTATGGTTGATGACTTTGAAGGGAAAATATGCGCTTATGCTGTCACTGATGACTCAATCATAGAAACTGAAAGAATAGCAACAGGGGATAGTTGCTCTCAGTTCACAGGATTGAGACAGGTGCTATTTTGGCATGATGTAACACAAGATGTCATGACATCATCCCGCGACAACTTGAACCTCACTGGTGGTATCAAAAATCAGGAGAAGATGTTAAAGGGCTAATTAGAGTTTTGGTTGCTTGAAGGTTTGGAACAATTAATGTGTGGGAACACTATTCAAGGGTATGTATGGTTTCAAAATCAATAATTTTAAATCAACCTAAATCGCTCTCACGCTCGATACCTTTATTCTGCACCATTCTCCACAAACTGCTCCATCTTCCAGTTTGAAGAAAAATCTAATTATGTTCACTCTACGATGTCTCAACAACAATCGTCAAAAAGGGCAAGCAAGAAGGAGAATGTTACTACATTCGCTACTAGGGCAAATCCTGAGGAGTTGTCTGCTGGAGATGATATTGATGTTGTTCCCTGGCTATGGTGCCATGCAAGCCTGACAAAATCCATGTGAGAAGATCTGAGAATCTCCCTATAGGTAACACTTCCCAGACTTCTAATGCTTTTACTGATACTAGGAGTGAGAAAGAATTTTTTTATACAGATAAGAGAATAAGAGCAATAGTGGCTCAATGCTTAAATATAGGGGGTATACAGAATTTTGATGGAATTACTAGACCTCTGGCTCAGATTATGCCAACCACCTCTGCTCTTGTTGCTAAACTGGAGGTGGTGACTGAGAGGAATACTGATGAGGATATTTATGAAGGAGATGGTCATGAAACGTCAGAAGGGAATCTTCACACCCTTGTTGATTCTGTTGTGAGAGATGTTGGATCAGATGATGGAACATCTCCATCTGTAGAAGAATCTCAAGAACAGGCAACTAAGGATACAGCTGGAGAGGTTGCTGACAAGGTTATCAATGTTGACAACATGCCTTTTGATGATGAGATCATTGCTAAGAGTCTCCACCCAGGTGTGGCCAGGAGACTAAAGTCAAGAAAAGGTAAGAGTGTAGCTGCTGAAGACACTCCAACCAAGATACCTAGGAAATCTGTGGTTGGACCACATAAACCTTGGAGTAAAGTTGTTGTGGTGTCAAGGAAGAGAAAGACTGAATCTAATATTGAATCAGACTTTGATGTCCAGGACATCATGAATGTTAAGAAACCAGCCTTTAAGAAAAAGGTTATTACCCTCCCTAAAGCTCCCTTGGACAATATCTCAATTCATTATGTTGAAAATGTAAATAGATGGAGGTATGTGTACCACAGAAAGGCTACATTGGAGAGGGAATTGAGGAAGAATGCTCTCAATTGTAAGGAAGTGATGGATTTGATTGAAGTTGTTGGCTTTTTAAAGACTGTCACTAAATTTGGCTCATGCTATGAGAGACTGGTTAAGGAGTTTGTGGTAAACATTCTGGAGGGATGTAATGATCGAATAAGTGAAGATTACCTGAAGGTATATGTCAGAGGAAATGTTGTGACATTTTCTCCTGTCGAGATCAACAAGTTCCTTGGAAGATCTGAAGTTCCTCAAGCTGAGATTGAAGATACTGATAATCAGGTGTGTAGGGAGACTACTTGCAGTACTGTGAAGAATTGGCCTAGAAAAGGGAAGCTGTCAGCTGGGAAGCTGAGTGTGAAATATGTCATTCTTCATAGGATTGGCATTGTGAAATGGGTTCCTACAAATCACACCTCAACCATTTCTACTAGGCTTGGGAGGTTCATTTATGTTGTGGGTAAAAGAAAGTCATTTGACTTTGGTGCACACATCTTTGAACAAATTTTGAAGCAGGCTGCCTCTTCTGTTGTGAAGATGCCTATTTGCTTGCCTTCACTCATCTGTGGAATGATTCTTCAATAACTTCCTAGGATCCTTCTACCTGTTGATAATGTCATGAGGAGGGAGTATCCATTGACCTTGCATTATAAGCAATTTGCTGGAAGTCATATTCCAGATATTGCTTCAACATCTGCTCCAACATCTGTTTCTACAACTTCAAAGGAGGAAACCACTACTCAGCTGAAGGAGACCTGCAGGGAGATTGATGCCATAATCAAGTCCAGTACATCTAGGAAGGCCAAACTTGAGCAATTAATACAAGCCTTAACTGCTGAGCAAGACAAGGGGACTGAAGCTGAAGTTGGTACTAGTGTTGCTGAAGAGGTTGCTACTGGCGATGATGATGATGGCGATGCTGAAGATAAAACTGATGATGATTCTGGTGGTGATGAAGAAGAGGAAGAAAATGATGAGGCTACTGAAGATTATTGCTGAATTTTGTCTTCTTTTATTTTGTGGTTATGTAAGGGCTTAATGCCCAGGATTATGTTTAGCATTTTATGTGCTTGTTTTGTACTTTACTACTTTATGCTTTTTCTTGGTTATTCAGATAGTTTATCTTCCTTTGTCATATTATGTCTAAAAAGGGGGAGTAATACTAACTTTACTAACCACTGCTACTAACCACTGCTCTTGCTGCTAACCATTGAGGGGGAGTATGCTACTGCTGCTTGCAGAAAAAGGATCTGGTTGAGGGGGAGACAATATGATGTTTTTTTTTTGCTGTTGTTGTTCTAATGTTTTGTTTCTTGGCCTCAGAAGGTGGTTCTCTATCTGCAAGTTTCATTTAGTTAGTTTTACCTAAAATCTTCCAAAAGGGGGAGATTGATGAGTCCAAGCCTTTGAGGTTGGCATCAATTTTGGTAAAACTAACTTGGCAGCATGATGTTGGACAAGATGTCCTAACATGTAGCAGAATTTTCTGAAGATCAAGATGTTGGACAAGATTTCCTATCATGAGGATTCGACATCTTTGTTTGTTACTTTTTAGTTGTTATTCTATTTTGTTATTTCAGTTTTTAGAATATTCTTTTTTCCTAGGTGGCGTCCAAGATTGAGGAATCAGAGATTCTGACTATAATTTGGAGATGTTGTTTCTAAGTGTGGAGACACTTTAGGAAACTTAGGATTGAAGAAACTATTCTAGAGAAGATTAAGGACCAGATTATGTGGAGCAAAATTGCTGCGTTTTTGAAGCCCAAATCCAGTCTTGTTTATGGTTATAAATAGGATGGATTTAACCTAGAATAGGTGGAGAATTTACACGGCTGTTAGTGAGTACTAGGGTTTGTACTTTTGCAAGCCTCTTTTGTATTGCGTGAATACTTGAGTTTGACTGTTTTATTGAGTTGTAATTATTCAGCCACTGTTGTGATTGAAAGGGAATTAAGAAGGGTCTCATACCTAGGAGTGTCTTAGGTAGAAATATAGCACGGGTAGTGATTAGGTGACAAGTTGTAAATGGAGGAGTTTAGCTTAGAACTAATAATGTCTAGTGGATTTATTTCCTGGCTTGGTAGCCCCCAGGCGTAGGTGTTGTTGTTCACCGAACCGGGTTAACAATTCTTGTGTGTTTCTTTATTTTCTATCTTTTACATTATGCTCCTTATTATCCTTGTGTGAGAAGCAGAGATCAAGTGTCTCACATCCTATTCAACATCTTAGTGATCTGCTATACCAGAACTTCACACAGGAATGTCGTGCATCACATAAGTAGTGTTTAAAACTTTCAGCAAAGCCAATCTGTGCGCGGGTGAGCTCATAAGCAAGGATAAGATTGAAATCTTTGAAGGTGTTTGCCCCAACTGATCTACAATCTTAAAATCACTCTCCTTGATCAGATTGAGAAATTCTTGATCAATAATTACCTCTTTATTTTTTGTAACCTCCCCAGACGGAATGGTTGGTACTGATGCAGTGGTAGATGCCCCTTGTTGCACAACAGAGGTTGTTGAAGTAGATTTCTCCTTGGGAGGAACAACAATTGGAATTTGTACTGGCTTAGATGTGACCTTTGGAGCAAACACTCGTCCACTACGAGTCATGCCACCAGCAGGAGTCACATTCACAATATCAAATTCTTAAAACTGAATTTCTTGACCCCCAGAAAACACGGTGGAACCATACTTCCAAGGTACCTCTTTTGAACTCTGATAAGGGAAAGGCTTTGGCACACAAATAGTGATATGCTATATTTTCTTAGGAGCTTCCACGGGAACCTTCCTATATATGATAGTGAACGGCTCAATGGTAGCTACCTCTTCCACAGACTTGGATCTGGCGAACTAAACCACACCTCGGTATAGCAAGATTTGAACACAACCCTTCAACCTTCGGCACTGACTAGGATTATCATCACAAATCTGGCACTCCCCATGAAAACCTTTCAATAACCCATGTTCATTAAACTTCTTGATCATAATAGTCATCAGAGTTTTCACTTCGTCGACATCTCTGATCAACTCAGCCCCTTGATTGTCTTTGACCATCTTAACACCCGGTCCACCATGAGTAGGCAAGGGATTAGTCTGTACAATCAGACGCTCTTCAGCAAAAGTCAGGATTTTCTGATCAATAAGCTCTTGAACCTTGGTCTTGAAAATAATGCAATCTTCCGTAGCATGTCCTATGTACCCAGAATGGTAAGCACATAATGCATTCGGATTATGCTTCGAGCCATAAGAGGGAATTGCAGGCGAGATATCTTTTGGAACGATTTCCCCTTGATGAACCAGATAAGGAAATAACTCTGTATACGGCATGAGAATTTGGTTAAAATTCGGACGCTTACAATTGTTCTGATTGTTGTTGTTCTATTTGTTCTTGTAATACCCCGTATTATCTAAATGCTCAATTGGAGATCAGATGAGATCAGATGAGTATCTATGTGCTCTATCTTTGGTAAATTGGATTAATGGGATCCTCTAAGTACTTTAAGTATTATCAATTGGGATCAATAGAGCAACTAATGAACTCTGAAGAGATCAATTACTTTAATTCAAGAATTGGTTTTTACGGTAACTCTAATAATTGATCAATTGGTTGAGACGACAAAATATCAATTGGAGATATTTTACCCGGTTGGATTATATTATATTATAAGTTTATATATATATATATATATATATATATATATATATATATATATATATATATATATATATATATATGTTAGAAAGGAAATAGAAAGAAGAAGAAAGAAGAGAAAGGAAGAGAAGAGAAGAGGGAAGGAGGAAGAAGAGAGAAAAGCTGGATCATCATCTTCTTCAAACTCCTCTTCGATTATCAGGTGGGTTCTAGTTAGAGACTCTAAGTTCTAGATATCTATGATTTGAACTTAGGTTAGTTTTGAGAGAAAATGATTAAACGGATAAATCAACGAAATCTAATGGGCGAAAATCGATATAAATTGCGTAGTGTAGTCGTAAAATGCATGTGATCAATCGATGATATCTGTTTTGATGTTTGGAAATGATTGGGTATGGAAAAGATGAATTTTGGGTGGTGGAAACCCTAAGAAACTCAGCAGAAATTCTGCATCTGATACGAAGCGTCTAGCGGTGGTTTGAGCGCCGTGCGACGCAGGAGTTGCGCCGCTGCTCCGCCGGGCGATGGTCAAGAGGCGTAGCAAGTTTTGATTCTATAACTTTTGGGTTTTGGCATGGGATTTTACGCCGCTGCTTCGCCGGGTAAAGCACAGGCGAAGGGGGCACCACCGGGCGGAAAGTTGTAGCGCCGGGCGCTCCTAGGATTTCTCAACAATTCTGTTTTCTTTAAAAATCCATAACTTTTGATCCATAACTCGGATTGAAGCATTCTTGGTGCCGTTAGAAAGCCACGACCCTCTACCCAATAAAAAGTGAAAATATTGTGTATGAGATGGGATTAATTAATTAGTGGCATTTGGATGATAACAATATTTTGGTGATATGTTGAAATCCATATCTTTTGGATCGTAAGTCCGATTAAGGCATAATTACAGCCGATTCAAAGCTATGGAAATATCCTACGGGATGAAAGTGGAAAGTATTGATTTCAATACCCGATTAAATGAATAGGAGGGAATCCGAAAGTGATGTTTTATGTGAAGAATCATTATATGTGATTCCATTGTGTAATTGTAATGTGTTTTGTATAACTTGTGATGAAATTATTATATGTAAATCAAATGTGCAATTGTAATATGCTTTGCCTAATATTGATGTTAAACCTGATTGAAAATAAATGCATGTTAAAATATGAAATAGAAAGAGTGAGGAAACTTTACCCCAAAACAAATGGCATAGTTTAGGATATTGGAACCTAGTAATGAGCTAGGAAATTGAGGAATAACTTAATGACAACGCTCATGCAAAAGAGGCCGAGGCGTCTGTCCATTACCGAATGGTATTGAAATGAGTGGAACACTAGTATGGAACACGTGTAATTATTATGTTTATTTGAGAAAGGTAAAAGAGGCCTAAAGGCCAATGTGGCCTAGAAATGTTGAATACAATTATGGTTGTATGTGAAATCATGAAATCGTAACGATTATTCTATTATGTGCCATTTCATGAGTAACGAGCTCTTTTGTAATGAATGCACGATTTCTTGGTAGGTTTGATTCCCAATGTTATAGTACGAATGGAGCCTACGGGTAAAGAGACTTGTGACGGTGTACGGGCCGTGTGAAGTGACGATTTAAGGTGATAATGTGTCCCTTATTTCCGAATCCATTTCGTATGCCAAGAAATCTATGAGGTTCCATGACTCGTTCCTACTTCTAGACGTAGAAGAGGGCGGGAGAAAGGGGATGCCTTGACAAGGTTATCGATAAGTGAATATTTTGAGTAACGGGCTCAATAACGTGTTTCCATATAGTGTGAGATTGTGAATTTGTGAGAATATATACTCAAAGTCATTTCCCTTCCCTTTGACTTGAGTTAGGATTTGGCTAGAACCCTGTAAAGCCGAGAGAATCCATAAGATAGGGAACTCACTGAGATTTGATGTATCTCACCCCACTATTGTTGATTATTTTCAGGAGGTATTTGCAGGTTTGATTTACAAGTGGAGCTATGCTTGGATGTTTCAAGAGAAGCTTGGCTTTAGTATTTTTCGTTGTGTATTTATTGTATACAATTGAGGATATTGTATATTGATCTTAGATTTTATAATTTTTTGGCTAATTTCCATAGCTTGTACCATAGTTTGTATTTATATTTTAAAATGGTCAAGTATTTGAATTACGCCATTAGCCACTTATGATGGTGTCAGTACCAAATAAAATGCTTGTATTGTATTATTCTAGGTATATATTATACAGGGCATTACAGTTATGATATTGCTGATTTATGTTGTTTTGTTGAGTTTGTTGACGTTGTGGTTGTTGATTCTGAGGAGTCTAGGCTTGTTGTCATGGATGATATTGATATGGCGGTTGTTTATACTGGGCAGCAACGATGTAAGGGTATGGATAATATGGCATGAGAGCCATAAGATCCTGATACTGAGGAAGTTTTGACATCACGACATTCGCCTTGCCTTCCTTCTTCTTCGAATAGCTGCTCTGAGGTTTCTTGTTGGTTGGTTGTTGACCAGCGGTACCGGCGATCCTACCATTTTTCAACCCATTTTCAATTCTTTCACCAATAGTTACAATGTCAGCAAAATTTGAAGAAGAATTGCCCACAATTTTCTCATAGTATAGTCCTTGTAATGTTCCCATAAAGATATCAACCAGCTCAGTGTCAGAAAGAGTAGGTCGCACACGAGAGGCCATTTCGCACCACCTCTGTGCATATTCTTTGAAAGTTTCAGTTATACGCTGGGACTGATTTTGCAATTGCAATCTGGTAGGAGCCAAATCAAGATTATACTTGTACTATTTCAAGAAAGCTTCAGACAAATCTCCTAATGAGCGAATCTTGCTACGCTCTAAACCCATATACCAATCCAAAGAAGCTCCAGACAAGCTATCTTGAAAGAAATGCACTAGCAATTCATCGTTATCAATGTAGAATGCCATCTTCCTACAGTACATTGTCACGTGACTTCGCGGACAACTCAACTCTTTGTACTTTGGCAGCTCTGGAATCTTGAACTTTTGTGGCAGCACAACATTAGGAACCAAACACATGTCTTTGGCATCCGTGCCAAAAGCAGAATACCCTTCACTAGCTCTGATTCTTTCATCTAACATCTTATAGTCAGTAGGTATGTTATGATCAGTAGGTCTGACAAGAGTCCGTGGATTTGGAAGTTGTGAAGCGGCAAGAGCATGCATCTGAGGGAAGCAAACTGAGAGGTATACACCAACCCATAATTTACCATCTGACCAGCATTCTGACCCATCTGATACCCATACTGATAACCAGGTTAAGGTACCACAGCCGCTGAGGATGCCCCAGGGTAAGGCACTCTAGAATGAACATTCTGAACAACAGTTTGAGAATATTGAGATAAAACCAGAACATGAATTGGAGGACCTCTGTACACATGCTCATCCTCATCAGGGATCTCAACATCAGTCAACCTAGGAGTCTGGCGAGTCTGCGCTTAAGGAATCTCATGATCATCATTATTCACCACAAGAGGTGGAATCGGAGTAGGCATGCCCCATGGGTACACAACAGAATTACCATTGGGCACGGGCACAACAAAAGGTTGATACGACACAAAGGCGCTACCGCTGGAAATCTGAGGAGTGAAATTCGGGGACATTCCCCAAGGATAAGCAGCAGACATCCTACTCAGACCAGGCTGGGAGCTTGGTGGATTGACAACAGGTTGAACAACAGTCTCGACCAGGACTTCAACAATAGCAGGAGAAGAAGTAACAACCGGAGTGACGACAATTGCATCAGTAGCGGTTGCAACAACAATAGTAGCAACAGTAGTGTAACACCCCTAATCTATACCCCCAAGCTATTAAAGCGATAACAATTAATCAGAGTATAATTAAAATTCACGGCATAGACCGAGGGGTCATATCAATTTGAAACAAACATACAACAACCTGCTCATATAATATGCAACATCCAGGTAGCACATAACAAAGGAACTGAGTTCCTACAACCCACAATTCAATTACAGAATAAAAGCAGAAAATTCGTAACGGAATATCAAGTATATATAC
The DNA here is from genome assembly GCA_022829125.1 of Lathyrus tuberosus. Lineage (NCBI taxonomy): Eukaryota > Viridiplantae > Streptophyta > Magnoliopsida > Fabales > Fabaceae > Lathyrus > Lathyrus tuberosus. The sequence goes on along the minus strand of JALAZF010000715.1, from coordinate 810,195 downwards.
ATATATCATAAGAAGTTTGTCTGCCATATACAACATCATACATGTACAATCCAAAAGATACATGTATACATAATACAATTTAATCACACTCGATCACCCCAACTACCCGGTGCGACATATCAGAGCCGACCGACAAAAGAATGAAGACCTAAGCTTCACAAAAAGACCTCCAGCAATATAATCTGCAATGCCTCATAGAGCATTATAAAACAGCAGAAGGGTGAGAAACACAATCATAATATAATTGTATATAATTATATAATAACACTCGATTGCACAAACATAATATTCTCACCACACTATACGCTATAAATCAGGTACAAACCAACACAATGAATTTTCTCACATACCGGTCACAAAAGCATATCAATTGTACACAATTCAATTATCACCCACATGTATATTCATATATCAACTCACCACTTTCATTCACAATTCCACACATAATCAAACCATTCATGATTTATGCAAATGCAAGAGACCGACACAACGACTCTATGCATATGCACATGCGGTACCGACTTCCATCAATTCTCAACACCAGTTCACTCAAGAACTATTGGAACCATTGCTCGTTACTTAATGTAACTCCCCGTCGGGCATATGATATTCCCCGTCGCTTTCGATCCTCTTTGTATAAGGCTCACGACGTTTATGGATCGCTTTTGGTCCTCTTTGTATAAGGCTCACGATCCGATCGCTTTCGGTCCTCTTTGTATAAGGCTCACGATCGTCTATAATCATCGCTTTCAGTCCTCTTATTTTTTTAAGGCTCACGATGTTATAGCGGATTCCCTCTGGAACCGATTCGTCACTCACACCCACTAGGGCACACGACATCACAAGAATGCACATCATGATGCTCAGCATACGATGACTCATGACATTCAAATGCACACATATACACATTCCATAATCATGCATATATCAACAAATACCACACATTGCATTTTATTGCCCTTAGGCCACAATTCATCATCACAACATATATCACATGCATATTCATTTCACAACAGCACACAAGTCATACAATTCATATCACAAGCATGTTGCATAATAACACGCCAAATGCACATCATTAAAACGGTAAAAGTCAACAAACAACACATTCCAAATTCCCGACATAATTAAATCGGCTAACAATCTTGAAACCATTAATATAAGAAAGAACACGGCAAAAGCTCTCCAACGCATCAAACTTCGCCTCAAACCGACTCGCGGATCAAAAGTTATAAAGAAAACAAATAGGGAAAAACTGTCACATTCGCAGTGCGAAGCTCCTAGCGAGTCCTTCACTTCTTCATTCGTAGTGCGAATGTCCCAGCGAACCAAGTCAGAAGCAAAAATAGCCTAAAAATTACCCAACGTTCGCAGTGCGAACCATCCAGCGAATGCTCGCTACCCTATTCGCAATGCGAATCCTCCAGCGAACAGTGGCAGAATGAAAAATAATACAAGGTTCGCAGTGCGAACCTCACGCGAACGCTCGCCACTCATTTGCTGGCCATTCGCAGTGCGAACCTGCGATTTCAGCAAAACCCAACAGCGCACCAAATCACCCAAAAATGATATTTTCTCAAACAAAACATTTCCAAACCAACATATGACAATCAGAACCTAGTATAATCATGGTAACAAGTATTCTACCGCATTTACATCGATTTCCAACCGCGAAAACATCGATTTCTCTCTATCGACGTAGAATATAAAACTATGAAAACATAACAAACAATCCAATACACACATACATAATCATACACAAGCATAGTATAATGGAGTTTCGCACCCTTACCCGATTAAATAGCGTGTAGAAAAGTCGGTTGATCGATTCTTATATTTTCTAAGTTTTCTCTCTATCTCCTTTTTCTTTCTCCTTTCTTTCTTCCTCTTTTTCTTCTCTTCTTTTTCTTTCCTTTCTATTTTCTCTCTTTCTATTTCTAATTCTATGAAAAATATAATATCTACCCAAACAAAAGACCAAAATACCCCTACACTCAAATATCTCGCAAACGCTCCCAAAACGCGATAAAATATAACCTCGATGAAAAATAACATATTTTCAAATAAAAGTCGAAAATACAATAATATAATAATAAAATAATCAAAACGACTCAATTAAATAAAAATACTAAAACTGGGGCGTTACAACTCTCCTCCACTTAGAAATTTTCGTCCTCGAAAATATACCTGAGACGAACAACTCTGGATACGACTCCCGCATCCGACTCTCCAACTCCCAAGTTAAATTTCCTTCAGCAGCGCCTCCCCACGCCACTTTCACAAGTGCAATATCTTTGCCTCTTAACCGCTTCACCTCGCGATCCAAAATCCTCACTGGTAATGCCTCAACCGTAAGGTCCTCCCTTACCTCAACCTCGTCCATCGGAATCACATGCGACGGATCCGGAACATACTTCAGAAGCTATGAAACATGGAACACATCGTGCAAATTCGACAGATTCGGCGGCAACGCCACCCTATAAGCCACCACACCAACTCTCGCAGATATCTGGTAAGGACCAATAAACTGAGAAGTAAGTTTCTTCGATTTCAATGCACGACCAACACCCGTCACCGGCGTAACTCTCAAAAATACATGATCGCCCTCTTGGAACTCAAGATCTTTTCTTCTCCGATCATGATAACTCTTTTTCCTACTCTGAGAAGCCTTCATTTTCTCACGAATAAGTTTCACTTTTTCCGTAGTCCGTTGCACCAACTCTGGTCCAACCACCGAACTCTCACCAGATTCGTGCCAACACAATGGTGTTCGACATCTTCGTCCATACAACGCTTCAAACGGTGCCATTCCAATACTCGAATGGAAACTGTTATTATACGTGAATTCAATCAATGCAAGATAACTATCCCACGCATCACCTTGTTCAAGAACACACGCTCTCAACAAATCTTCCAATGACTGAATCGTTCTCTCGGTCTGTCCATCCGTCTGCGGATGATAAGCTGAACTCAATCTCAATTTAGAACCCAACGCCCTCTGTAAACTTTCCCAAAATCTCGAAGTAAACCTCGGATCTCGATCCGAAACAATGCTCAACAGAACCCCATGCAACTTCACAATCACACTGATGTAAATCTCAGCCAACCTCTCCAAAGTAAAACTGATGTCAATCGGAATGAAATGAGCCGATTTAGTCAGCCTATCCACAACCACCCAAATAACATTATGCCCTCGCTGTGTATTCGGCAACCCTGTCACAAAATCCATGGAGATGCTATCCCACTTCCACTCAGGAATATCCAACGGTTGCAAAAAACCACTAGGCCTCAGATGTTCTACCTTTGATTTCTGACAAGTCAAACATGCATAAACAAACTGAGCCACATCTCTTTTCAATCCAGACCACCGGAAAATCTTCTTCAAATCTTGGTACATTTTATTCACTCCCGGATGTATACTCAAATTACTCCGGTGTCCTTCCTCCAAAATAATCCTTTTCAACTCCGCATCATCAGGAATACAAATTCGACCTCGGGATCTCAAAACACCATTAATATCCACTTTAAAGTCCTCATTTTCACTTTTCTCTCCAACCGTCATTAAATCCACAAATTTCACATCCATCTTCTGTTTCTCACTAACCGACAACAGAAAATCATTAGTAACCTTCAACATTCCAAGCCTCACGCTATCCGGCGTCACTTCACACACCAAACTCAAGTCCCTAAAAGCTTCCAAAAGCTCTCACTCCTTAACCATTAACGCGGACATATGTAACGATTTCCGGCTCAACGCATCGGCTACCACATTAGCTTTACCCGGATGGTAATTCAAGCCAAAGTCATAGTCCTTCAAAAATTCCAACCATCTCCGCTGCCTCATATTCAATTCTTTCTGATCAAACAAATATTTCAAACTTTTGTGATCACTAAAGACTTCAAACCTTGCACCGTAGAGATAATGCCTCCAAATCTTCAACACAAAAACCACAGCCGCTAATTCAAGATCATGAGTAGGATAATTTTTCTCATGTACTCTCAATTGCCTTGAAGCATAAGCCACGACCTTACCTTCTTGCATTAGCACCCCACCTAGACCAATCAAAGACGCATCACAATACACCACAAACGGTTCAGTAGGATTCGGCAAAATCAAAATCGGAGCTGTAGTCAATCTTCTCTTTAGCTCATTAAAACTTTTGTCGCACCAAATATCCCAAATGAACGCTTTCCCTTTACAAGTCAACTGGGTCAAAGGAAGTGCTAGCTTAGAAAAACCCTCAATGAACCTTCGATAATAACCGGCCAAACCCAAAAAACTTCGAATTTCAGTAACGGATCTCGGAGCCTCCCATTGTAGAGCTGCATCTACTTTAGATGGATCCACAGAAATACCATTACCTGAAATCACGTGCCCAAGAAAACTCACCTCCGACAACCAGAACTCACACTTGGACAACTTGGCAAAAAGCTTTCTTTCCTTCAAAACCTGCAAAACAATTCGCAAATGCTCCGCGTGCTCCTCCCGAGACTTAGAATAAATCAAAATGTCATCAATAAACACAACAAAAAAATGATCCAAATGCTCATGGAAAATACGATTCATGTACTCCATAAACACACCTGGCGCATTAGAAACCCCGAACGACATCACAGAATATTTATAATGACCGTATCGTGTCCTAAAAGCCGTCTTCTGAATATCTTCCTCTTTCACCCTTATCTGATGATACCCTGACCTCAAATCAATCTTACTAAACACACACGCACCAACCAACTGATCCATCAAATCATTAATTCTTGGAAGAGGATACTTATTCTTAATCGTCACCTTATTCAACTGGCGATAATCAATACACAACTGCATACTTCCATCTTTCTTTTTCACCAACAAAACTGGAGCACCCCAAGGCGACACACTTGGCCTCACAAACCTCTTCTCTAGCAATTCATTCAACTGTTTCTTTAACTCAACCAACTCAGATGCCGACATTTGATATGGCGCCATCGATACAGGTCTAGTACCAGAAACTAGCTCTATAGAAAACTTCACCTCTCTCTCTGGCGGCACATCTGAAATATCCTCGGGAAACACTTCCAGAAATTCACACACAACTGGAAACACATCAAGTGAAACTTGACTATCCACAGTCAATGATGCAAACAACCCAAACAACTGAGCTTCATCCGCCAAAAGTTTCTTTAACTCCTTGGTAGATAAGAAACTCGAGTCTTCGTCTTCCTCAAGAGAAGGAAACCTTACTAGCTTATGATAACAATCAATATGAACCTTATTGAACTGCAACCAATTCATTCCCAGAACCACATCTAAACCCTCCAATGGTAAACACACCAAATCCATCTCAAAGTCTTTACCATAAATGGTCAAAGGACAACTTAAACAAACCAAAGAAGTAGTTACTGACCCCACTGCTGGAGTATCAACAACCATTTCACCACCCATCGAAGACAACACAAGATTCAAACGCTTCGCGTACTCAGACGAAATAAACGAATGAGTCGCTCCGGTATCAATAATAGCAACTAAAGGCGTACTATTAATAAAACAAGTACCTCTGATCAGACGATCTGCACTTGAATTCTGAGTTCCCGCCAAGGCAAAAACTTTCCCACCAGTTGGAGCTTGCTTCGGTTTCGGACATTTTGTACTAATATGACCAGGTTCACCACAGTTGAAACACTTCACCACATTCTTCCTTGCGCAATCAGCTGCAACATGTCCTAAACCTCCATAATTAGAACACTTCCTCAAATCCTTCCTACATTCGGACTGACGATGTCCCACATCACCACATCTATAACATCTCAGAGGACTAGACATACCTCCTCCACTTGACCTTCGCACAAAATTTCCCCTTTGTTTACCCTTATCAGCTGGTGTTACATACGGACCACCACGGAATTGTTGCTTCCCTTTCCTCTCGCTCACACTCTTATAGTGAGTAGAACGAGCCTTACTATCCTCCTCATAAATCCTACAACAATCCACCAAATCCGAAAACCTCTAAAACCTTTGATAACCAATTGCATGCTTTATCTCAGGACGCAATCTGTTCTCAAACTTCACACACTTAGAAAATTCCGCAGTCGCTTCAGCATAATGGGGATAAAACTGCACAAGCTCCACAAACTTATCAGTATAATCAACAACAGACATACTACCTTGTTTCAATTCTAAGAACTCAATTTCCTTCTTTCCTCTTACATCTTCAGGAAAATACTTCCTCAGAAACTCAATGCTAAACACAGCCCAAGTGATCTCCTCCTCTGCAGCTTCCAACACATGACGTGTACTAACCCACAAATCATCAGCTTCTTCCAGTAACATGTGAGTACCCAGTCTAACCTTCTGATCTCAGCACAATCCATTACTCCGAAGATTCTTTCAATCTCTTTCAGCCAAATCTGTGCACCATCAGGATCATATCTTCCTTTGAAGACATGCGGTTTGTTCTTCCTGAACTCATCATTACCAGCAGCATTAGGTGCACCCTGCACAGCCCGAGTCATAGCTTGCATAGCAGCAGCTAAAGCAGCGTCATTCCTACCAGCCATATTCTGTTCATTTCCAATAACAGCAACTATGGTTAAACAAACAGCTCACCGAACCACAAATACTAACAAGGACTGACACAACTGACACAGACTAGCTCTGATACCGCTTAATGTAACACACCCAATCTATACCCCCAAGCTATTAAAGCGATAACAATTAATCAGAGTATAATTAAAATTCACGGCATAGACCGAGGGGTCACATCAATTTGAAACAAACATACAATAACCTGCTCATATAGTATGCAACATTCAGGTAGCACATAACAAAGGAACTGAGTTCCTACAACCCACAATTCAATTACAGAATAAAAGCGGAAAATCTATAACTGAATATCAAGTATATATATATATATATATATATATATATATATATATATATATATATATATATATATATATATATATATATATATCATAAGAAGTTTGTCTGCCATATACAACATCATACATGTACAATCCAAAAGATACATGTATACATAATACAATTTAATCATACTCGATCACCCCGACTACCCGGTGCTACATATCAGAGCCGACCGACAAAAGAATGAAGACCTAAGCTTCACAAAAAGACCTCCAGCAATCTAATCTGCAATGCCTCATAGAGCATTATAAAACAGCAGAAGGGTGAGAAACACAATCATAATATAATTGTATATAATTATATAATAACACACGATTGCACAAACATAATATTCTCACCACACTATACGCTATAAATCAGGTACAAACCAACACAATGAATTTTCTCACATACCGGTCACAAAAGCATATCAATTATACACAATTCAATTATCACCCACATGTATATTCATATATCAACTCACCACTTTCATTCACAATTCCACACATAATCAAACCATTCATGATTTATGCAAATGCAAGAGACCGACACAACGACTCTATGCATATGCACATGCGGGTACCGACTTCCATCAATTCTCAACACCAGTTCACTCAAGAACTATTGGAACCATCGCTCGTTACTTAATGTAACTCCCCGTCAGGCATACGATGTTCCCCGTCGCTTTCGGTCCTCTTTGTATAAGGCTCACGGCGTTTATGGATCGCTTTCGATCCTCTTTGTATAAGGCTCACGATCCGATCGCTTTCGGTCCTCTTTGTATAAGGCTCACGATCGTCTATAATCATCGCTTTCAGTCCTCTTATTTTTTTAAGGCTCACGATGTTATAGCGGATTCCCTCTGGAACCGATTCGTCGCTCACACCCACTAGGGCACACGACATCACAAGAATGCACATCATGATGCTCAGCATACAATGACTCATGACATTCAAATGCACACATATACACATTCCATAATCATGCATATATCAACAAATACCACACATTTCATTTTCTTGCCCTTAGGCCACAATTCATCATCACAACATATATCACATGCATATTCATTTCACAACAGCACACAAGTCATACAATTTATATCACAAGCATGTTGCATAATAACACGCCAAATGCACATCATTAAAACGGTAAAAGTCAACAAACAACACATTCCAAATTCCCGACATAATTAAATTGGCTAACAATCTTGAAACCATTAATATAAGAAAGAACACGCCAAAAGCTCTCCAACGCATCAAACTTCGCCTCAAACCGACTCGCGGATCAAAAGTTATAAAGAAAACAAATAGGGAAAAACTGTCACATTCGCAGTGCGAAGCTCCTAGCGAGTCCTTCGCTTCTTCATTCGCAGTGCGAATGTCCCAGCGAACCAAGTCAGAAGCAAAAATAGCCTAAAAATTACCCATCGTTCGCAGTGCGAACCATCCAGTGAATGCTCGCTACCCTATTCGCAATGCGAATCCTCCAGCGAATAGTGGCAGAATGAAAAATAATATAACGCTCGCAGTGCGAACCTCACGCGAACGCTCGCCACTCATTCGCTGGCCATTCGCAGTGCGAACCTGCGATTTCAGCAAAACCCAGCAGCGCACCAGATCACCCAAAAATGATATTTTCTCAAACAAAACATTTCCAAACCAACATATGACAATCAGAACCTAGTCTAATCATGGTAACAAGTATTCTACCTCATTTACATCGATTTCCAACCGCAAAAACATCGATTTCTCTCTATCGACGTAGAATATAAAACTATGAAAACACAACAAACAATCCAATACACACATACATAATCATACACAAGCATAGTATAATCAAGTTTCGCACCCTTACCCGATTAAATAACGTGTAGAAAAGTCGGTTGATCGATTATTAGATTTTCCAAGTTTTCTCTCTATCTCCTTTTTCTTTCTCCTTTCTTTCTTCCTCTTTTTCTTCTCTTCTTTTTCTTTCCTTTCTATTTTCTCTCTTTCTATTTCTATTTCTATGAAAAATATAATATCTACCCAAACAAAAGACCAAAATACCCCTACACTCAAATATCTCGCAAACGCTCCCAAAACGCGATAAAATATAACCTTGATGAAAAATAACATATTTTCAAATAAAAGTCGAAAATACAATAATATAATAATAAAATAATCGAAACGACTCAATTAAATAAAAATACTAAAACTGGGGCGTTACAAGCAGCGTCCTTCTGAATGCGAAGGAACTCCATGATAACATCCATGTTGGTTTCGAACTGATCCATCCGTCCCTGAAACTGAGCCAAAGTTTCTTTGTAGGCAGCATTCTCTTGTTCAAAATTAGCCATGATTTTAGACTTACTTGAACAAGTGAAATAACAATGTCAAGTCGTTGTCTTGCTACAAGGCAGAAATGGATAGTGTAAGTAACCTGATCTTTGGATGATGGGCATGCATATGCGTGCATGAACGTATGCAATTCATGCAAAAATTGATTTTTAATGCATATGCAAAACTAATTGGACATGATGAAATGATATGCAAGAAGTTAGAACAATCGTAATAATCTGGATGATCTATATATAATTCTGCTCAGGTGCAAAGGTATGACTTGGTGAGAGAACAAATGCTATGAAGAATCTTGGTTTCCTGTAGAAAAATCCAATATCCCCCTCACAGGTTTGATCTAGTCTTGAACAAGGGTTCCTGATGGTCCTCAGCTTCTCAGGCTCTCAGGTCAAGAAATAATAATACATTCACCATTTCTGGTTTGGTATTATTACCCCTCAAGAAGGCCTCTACTGATTTCCAATGATCGGTCTCAAGAGTCATAAGTTTTCTATGAGAATATACTATCATCTGCACCAAACGCGCATGACAGAATATCTCCAAAGAAAACCTTGTCTGAATGTGGGTCTCGTGTCAACTAAAGGTGGTCAGACGCCACGTAAGCCACACGACTATCCACTCTAAACCTGTGTGTATGCTTAAGCCTGGGTAGTGGGCTTATCTCTCAAGTAACACCAAGCCATCCCAACAATCAGCAGAATATACAACAAATATCCAGAGTATGCAGCATATGAGTATTTAAAGCAGTAAAGAAATGCAGTAAATAAACATAAAGAGAAAGCAAGTAAAGCGTAAAGATAAACACCCAAACAAGCAAGAAAGCAAACAAAACTAGGCGAGACCCCAACTTGCAAGAGCAAGGACTCCCTTACAGAATCACTAGTTGAAGCTAGCGAGATTATACCAGAGTGAATCGCACACTCAAAGATACATCAGAGTCGCCACCGAACTTTATTTAGTCCCAAAGGACAGGGAAAATATCGATAAAACCCAAGGGGAAAATAAACGGGTAAGGGGGTCGGTAATGTGAGAGGAAGGTACTAGTATCTCATGCATCCGTCGTACTCGACGGGAACCTTTTTGCTTACTTCTAGGCTTGGATGGGTCATTTATCTAAAGGCTAATAGCTAAAAAAGAAAGGAAAAAGGAAAAAAAAAAGAAAGAAAGTGCTCGCGGAGGATCGGGGCCCTCGTGCCTACGTATCCTCATAGTGCAATGAGGAATTCAGAGCTCCGTAATTCATAGAATCAGGAAAGAGGAAGAAGAATGGAAGAAGGTAAAAGGTAGCTCGCCAAGATCTCGCGATCTCGTGCCTACGTATCCTCATACTGCAACGAGGAAGTCAGAGCTCCGTAGTTTGGGGAACTAAGATGGAGAAAGAAAAGGAAATGGTGTCAAAACCAAGAGCTAAAGGAGGTAGAAAGATTCTATTGGGGAAACCCAAAAGGAAACGGTGTCAAAACAAGGAAAGAAAGGCAAAGGGATGGTGTCAAAAACAAGAGAATAAATGAGAAAAGAAATAGAATCGAGACAGAGTAAGAAATGCCGAAGATTCAGTATATTAACAGGTATACTGTGATTAACCGAGGAAAGAGAAGATTGCAACTTTGAGGGGGGAAAAGGTTGGTGTCAACAGACGGACTGTGATCAACCAGAAAAAAGGATATAAGAGATTGACTCTGCGGGGGAGAGACAGAGATTAGTTTTAACAGACAGACTGTGCTTAACCAGAAAAAGGAGAGTATTGAACCAAGATGGGGTGTTTGACTCTCTGGGGTTTCGGTATATTAACTAACAGACAATGATTAACCAATAAGAAAGAAAAATTGGTCTCTAATCGACGGACGGTGATTGACCAAAAGAATGATTATTAACCAAGAGGTGATTAACTCAACAAGGAGATGAGAAATTGGTTTTAACAGACAGATTATGATCAACCTAAAGGACGAGTGTAGAACCAAGCGAAGTTTATGACCCAAGAGAACGGGTGTGGAACCAAGCGAAGGTTGTGACCCAAAGGAGTTCGATACACTGACTGAACAAGTAGTACTTGACCGAAGAAAGGGTATTTGAACCAAAAGAAGGTTACTAACCCAAAGGTGTGAGTGTTTGAACCAAAGAAAGGTTGCTAACCACTAGGGATTCGGTATTTTAACAGACTGACTGTGATTAGCCGAAAAGAATGAGTGATTAACTAAGAGACAGTGATTAACTCAAGAGAAGCTCAGTTTGTTTACAGACGGACTGTCGTTAACTGAGGAATAAGTGATTAACCAAGAGGTGATTAACCAAAGGAAGATTGGTTTTAACAGGCGGACTGTGATTAACCAAAGAACGGGTGATTAACCAAGAGAGGAACTCAGTTGTTAACAGATAGACTGTGGTTAATTGAGAAAAAGGAGAAATTGGTTCTTTAACTGACAGGGAGTAATTAACCAATAAAAAAAGGGAGAGAACCAAGAGAAGGTTGCGAACTCCGCTAGGGATTCAGTTTTTAGTAGACAGGCTGTGATTAACCGAAGAAAATGGATTTCAACTTCGCTGGGGAAGAAGAAAAAATTGGTAATTAATAGACGGACTGTGATTAACCAAAGAACGGGTGATTAACCAAGAGAAGGTGATTAACCCAAGGAAAAAAATGATCTTGAACAAAGGAAAAGGTGATTGATCAAAGAAAAGATTGAAGAGACATGAATGATCAAGGATCAAACTCGACTGAGGATCAAGAGACACTACAATTTGTGAATAGAGGTGACATATTCCAGGTTTAAGGACCATACACCCTTTCCCAGAACACAGCCAGAATGAGGGTAGGACAAACTCCATCCTCATTTCTTCTCTAATACTCAAAGTGTAGTGCGGAAGTTGAAACCGAGAGAAAGACGGTGCAATTTGTACAGTACTCCAATGCGTTGTGCAGACGTCCAGCTCCGCAGGGGACCAAGAAAGAGAAACTCTAAAGGAAGCCTAAAGATAAGAGAAAAAGGAGGATTAACCAATCGAAACAAGGTTTCAATCGATCGATTAAAAGGAAAGGATATGCCAACAACTTTTCAAACGAGTCAAAAAATCATTGAAGCAAAAGTGTGAAGTAATGACTATACAAGATTAAATTTATTCAACAAAGAACAAACTTAATGCAATCAAGAATGAAATACCAATTATTAACAAGAGTCAATTAGCATGCATCGATAATCATGCTAACATAAACAAGAGTATGCAAAAAGCAACATGATTAATGCAAACAATTTCATAATCGGTAAATTGTGCATCAAAGTTTCACATACCTACTTCAACCAGAGGCTAAACATCTCAGGAAACATCCATGAATATCAAGTATGTCAAGCTGTGGAAGTTAAATGTGGAAAGAAATCCAAACAAGCATGAAAAAGCACAAAAAACAGCTTCTGCAGTAGTGTTAATCGATTAACCATTTTTTCCTTTAAGTTGGTTAATCAATTAACACCTTCAAAAGAGCAAAAAAACACATAAAATAGAGGTGTTAATTGATTAACCAGATTTTCCTATAAACAAGTTAATCGATTAACACTGCACCAGAAGCAGAAAAACAACTTTTCAAAAGCACTTCCAGCAATAAATTTTCATGTAATTGCAATGAATCAAAGCATGGAAGAAGGAGCAAAATTCATGTTTATTCATATCAAATAAAAGCTAGAAGAATTGATCATGCCACAACAAGAATTTAAGCAACAAAACCTCAATTAAGCTACATTGTAAAAAATGCAAAAACGATCGGAAACGTAAAATCGAGCAAGAATAACCAACCTACAAGGCGGAGGTTTGCCTTGGTAGTTGTTGCGAGTAAAGTGTGGTGAGAATAAGCAAAAAAAAACCAGATAATTCCAAACTTGAGATCAAATCGTAGCGAAACCGGCAAAAATGCTCCAAATGCTCCAAATATGAATTTACACCAAAACACTTGAGATGATTACTTGAATTGAAGTAGAAGCTACTGTAAATCCAGAAATCCCAGTAGAAATGTAGTGGAATGGAGGTTTAGCTAAAGAGAACAATAAGTTCAAGGTGAAGATTGTTACACTCTAATGGTGGAAATTGAGCTTTTGTATGTGGTTTGGTAAAGAAGATGAAGATGAATTGCAGAAAATTCAGATAGAGTTGAGAGAGAAGAGTGAAAGTGAGAGAGAATTGGGAGTGAAGAGTGAAAAATGGTTAAGGTCCTTTTTCACAAATGTGAAGGTTTCTTTATATAGAAGCTAGCTTTGGAGTGGGACAGGCTTGTAGCTAGGTTTGGAGATTGCTTTAGAGTTAGTTACATCTAACTCACTGAGTCGGAAGTTGACTCAGTTACTTATTTGTTAACTCGGTGGGAGCATCCCCATGCAAGTCCAAAATCCAAGGGTTCATATGTTTGGAAATGTAAGTGTATGATGAGCACAATTGATAGTGATGTAGTGTAGCAAATGCAAGTGGTTTCTTGAAGTTTCTTGAAGTGTCTAGAATATTTCACATGATGCTAGAACCAAATAGACCAAAAGAATGAGGGAGTAGCTGCTATCATGTTGAGAAACTGCTGAATTTTGCAAAATCTACAGGTGTTAATCGATTAACCATTTTTGCCTTCAATCTGGTTAATCGATTAACAGCTGTTCGAAAGCTAAAAATTGCGCTGTAATAATGTGTTAATCGATTAACCAAATTAAAGGCAAAAGTGGTTAATCGATTAACATAGCCAAAATTTGCCCAATTTGGCTTGAAACAAGGTGCTACGGTCGTGGCTCTAAATTTTGACCCTTTGCTTTGATAGATAAGCATAAAAACCCTTGTATTTTGCTCGTATTGATGATGTGATGATTTTGTGAGGATACGATTAATCAGGCTTTGAAACTTTCTGAAATTCTGAATGCTCCTGCAACAAAACCATAGAGAAAAATTCTAATGCGTATGACGGCAATACGAATGCACATGCTTATGTAAAAATATAAAGAGAGGAGGTCAAATTTTAGGTTACGACAAAGGGTATGAAGTACAATTTTGTTAACATATACACTTCTTTCAACAATTTGGTTAGAAGATATCTGTGGAGTAAGTTGGTAAAGGTGAAGAGGAATAACATAAATGAAGAATGATGCTTAACAAGAGATTTTAACTCAGTGTCATGTAAGAAGGAAATATTAGGGTCATAGGTGAATAGCAGAGGTAGTAAAATGGAGGAATTTAGAATATTTATAGACGCAATGAGTAGACTGGACATGTTTTTATTTTATGGAAATTTAATTTCAACGTGGAAGATCACTGGTCAATGGGTGGGCCAAAGAGACATTTCTGACCACTGTCCCATTTGGTTGAAATCTAGTGACCAAGATTGGGGTCCGAAACCCTTCTATTTCAATAACTGTTGGTTTAAGCATGATGAGTTTGTTAATTTGATCAAAGATGAATGGTAGAAGATAGAGGTGGAGGGAATGGGAGATTTCAGGCTTAATGAAAAGTTAAAAAGGTTGAAAATCATACTAAGATAGTGGAATAAAGATGTCTTTGGATGGATAGATTTGCAAGTAGAGGAGTAAGTTGGTGAACTGAATGAGCTTGATAATATGTTAGTCATTAATCAGGGGGGATCAATTGTTAATATTGTGGAGGAAAAAGTAAAGGTAACAGAGAGTTTGTGGATAAATTTAGAGAATAAAGAGTGTATGTTGAGGCAAAAAATGTAGACAGACTTGGTTGAAAGAAGGAGACAATAATTCATGCTTCTTCCATAACTCTTTGAAGGATAGGCATAGGAGAAATTTCATTAATACGGTGGATTCTTCTAGTGGTAGAATGGAAGGAGTGATGGATGTGAACAATGAAGTTAAGAGTTAGTTTAAAGGTTTCTTCAAGGAGAGTTGTTTTATTAGACCTGTCCCAGAATGTATTCAAGTTAGGTGTTTTAATGATTAAGATAGATTGTACCTTGAAAAACCATTTTTCGAGGATGAAATCAAGGAGCCAATTTGAAACTTTGATTGAAATAACAGTGCATATCTAGATGGATATAGTTTTTAGTTCTTGAAGAAGTGTTGGGACATCATTAAAGAAGATGTTTTTTTTGTTTTTAAGGGATTTTCATCTTAAGGCTAGACTTATTAAGGCTTGTACTGCATATTTTTTGACTCTAATTCCTAAAGTCAACAACCCTTAGAATTTGGCCGAGTATAGACCTATATGTCTTTTAGGATGTCTTTACAAGATCTTAGCTAAGCTTCTTGCCTTGAGATTAAAAGTAGTCACTAGAAAGCTTATTTCCAACAAGCGAACAACTTTTGTTCTGGGAAGAAACATTATGGATGGTGTCTTGATGGTTAATGAAGTTTTGGATATCTCCAAAAGAGAGAAAATGATATTTTTAATAATGGAGGTTGATTACGAAAAGGCCTACGATAGTGTTAGTTGGAATTACTTGAGGTTTTTGTTTAACGAGATGGGATTCGGTGCAAACTAGATTAGTTGGATGGAGGCTTGTGTCTTTAGCAGCTCCATGTCAATGGTAGTGAATGGAAGTGCTACGATGGATTTCAATGCGGAAAGAGGGTTGAGACAAGGAGACCAGTTAACTCCATTTTTGTTTGTGATATCAATGCAAGGTCTTACTCAATTGATGAATACATTTATGGAATTAGGGGAATTTAGAGATTTTAAGAAAAATGAAGAGGAGTATCTCGATATTCTACAATTTGCTGATGACACCATTATTCTTGGAGATGGTAGTAGTGATAATTTATGGAGCTTAAAGGCTATTTTGAGAGGCTTTAAGATGACTTCAGGGATGAGAGTTAATTTTTGCAAAAGTAACATTTATAGTATCAATGTGAGTGATTGGAGCATGTATGCGATGTCTTATTTTCTTTCTTGTGGGATTGATCATTTTCCTTTCAAGTTTTTAGGAGTGATGGTTAGAGATAGTCCTAGAAGAACGTCTATGTGGAATGATTTGTTAAGAAAGCTATGGAATATATTATCTTTGGAAAAAGGGAGATATCTTTCGTTAGGTGGGAGAGTTATTTTGATTGACTTAGTGCTGAACTCTATTTCATAATACACTTTTTCCTTTTATAAGGCTTTAGCTAAGGTGTTAAAAGAGATTCATAGCTAAGTTCATGTGACGTGGGGTTGAGGATAAGAGAACAATTCACTAGGTAAGTTAGGATTTATTGTGCAAACCCAAAGATTGTGGAGGTATTGGTATAAAAAACGTCGAGGTTTTCAATAAGGATCTTTTGATGAAGTAGAAGTGGAGGATTGTAAAAGGGAATACAAATTTATGGAGTGGGATATTTCGGCATAGGTACAAGAACCTGAAAGTGAAAATGTTTATTAGAGATAAAAGTTTGATAAACAAAGGAGATTCAATATGGTGGAGGGATTTAATTTTAGCGGACATCAACTTGGATGGAAACCGAAACTGTTTTTCTAACAACATTTTTTGCAGGGTAAAATATGGAAAAAGAATATCCTTTTGGTATAACAATTGGATTTGAAATCAATCGCTAAAGGATGTTTATCCTGAAGCTTATGGTTCGATTGCAGCCCCTTTCAGCAGCATAGTAGATTAAGGGTGGTGGGATGAAGGCTTATGGAGATGGCAGTTTCATTCCATGGTGAACAACCAGAATGATTTCAATAGGCTGCAGATGGATGAAATGCAAGATATGCTTTTGAAAACGGAGATCGTGTAGGATGTGGGCAATGAATTTGTTTGGATGCGTGAAGATAATGACATTTTTACTGTTAAATCTTGTTTCGAAGCGCTAGACTCAAGAATGGTTGATGGATTGGTGACGGAAGATGTGAGATCTGCTATCGCTTTCTTGTGGAAGATAAAGGCTTCGTCAAATATTCAGAAGTTTGGGTGGAGATTGATACTCAATAAGCTTCCTACAAGAGATCAGTTGGTGAGGAGGAGAATTCTAGTTGATGATAAAAATAAGTGTTGTTCTTTATGTTTTAAGGAAGATGAATCAAAGCAGCATTTATTTGGTCGGTAAGAAATCAGCAAGTGAATATAGGCAGTAATTGCTAATTGGTTAGGATCAAAAGTACTTTTGGCTATTGTGGATTTGTCTTGCTTCATTATAAATTATCAGAAAGTGAAGGATGAGGAAGACCATAACATTATAAGTGTAATTTAGTTGGCTGCTAATTGAAACATTTGGTTGACGCATAATGTTATCATGTTCAAAGGTATTGTTTTTAATTTTGAGGATTATATGACAAATATTAACTTCCAAGATTGGAAGTGGATAGGTGTTGGTTGTAATCTAGCTTCCATTTGTAGTTTTTATGATTGGTATACCTTGCCCTTGTCTTGTTTTAGGAAGAGATGTTAATTTAGGTTCTTTGTTTCAGGTTCGAGTACCCCCTTGTACTCATTTTCAATTGAAAGTTTCATTGCTTATTAAAAAAGCCCTTTAATAAATTAAAAAAAATAAGCCTTCATCTACCACTATAAACACCATCTACATATTTTTCTTCTTCACATTATTATTAATCTTTCTATTCTTTCTCTCCATTATCAAACTAAAGACATTGCTAATTTCATTTTTGTTTTAAGAACATGAATCTCTGAGGTTGCTTTTATTAAAACATTTTTTTCTTGGAGGAGGATGATGATTTGGATTTCACAGCAGACATTGAAATAGATTATTCTGTCCAGAATAACTTCAATTGCCATTGTAATTTTGTGTTTAAAACATAGATATCATGAACCTTTCTTCACTAAATACTAGAATAAGACATATGGCAACCTATCTTCATACTAAAGAAGATGAATCTCTTTATATATATATATATATATATATATATAGGCTAAATTACATTCAGGGTCCTTTAAGTTATTTAATTGTAACACTTTGGTCCTTTATGTTTGTTTTGCTTCAAGTAGATCCTTTAAGTTATTTTAAAATATCAAGTTAGTCTCTTAAGTTGTTTTTGTAACGCTTTGGTCCCTTTTTTAAAAATCCCCGTTAAAATAAATTGCAAACTCATACATCATTTCAACTATTTTTTCGCGCTGATCATGAATATGCAATCAAATTTATCAAACAAGTTACGATTCATGAGAATTAGTTAAAAATGGACGAAATACATAATGAAAAAATCATCGATCCGACCAAAATACACAATAAAACGCAAAACTAGTTACATATTCGTGATCAGCGCGAAAAACCAGTTCAAAAGGTATATGAGTTTACAATTTATTTTAACGGAGATTTTTAAAAAAGGGACCAAAGCGTTACAAAAATAACTTAAGGGACTAACTTGATATTTTAAAATAAGTTAAAGGACCTACTTGAAGCAAAACAAACATAAAGGACCAAAGTGTTACAATTAAATAACTTAAAGGACCCGGCAGGTAATTTAGCCTATATATATATATATATATATATATATATATATATATATATATATATATATATATATAAGAAAAATATAAAAGGAAAGCACAATGGTGAAACAACAAAAATTGGTTAAACAAATGTCAAGAAAAGCAAGGGTTAGGAGAACATACAACTCCTAACCACACATATAAAAAACTCAACCGCTCACTCCTTAGAAATGCCATATCTAAAACACTAGGCTCTGGACTTCCATAAAGAGCAAGTTGAAAGAAGGTAAACAAGAGTACAAGACCACCTGAAGAGAAAAAGGAGGGAAGCTGACCACACGTCTCACTCTTAAAAGAGAAGGTAGAATAATGAATCTCTCTTTCAGTTAAACAAAGAAAAGTAAAATCCCTAAGCATGCACATTAACGCCCTTCCAAGCCAAGCTATAATCAAAGGAATCCAGTGATTTAGAATCCTTTTTCCCAAAAAAAAAATTATCACACAACTTCCAGATGGTCCAAATCATCGAATACCATATCAAGCCAAACCTATAATAGACTTCTTTCCCTGGCTAAAACCCTGAAAAGTATCAAACACCTCTATAGTTGAGCTTAGAAGATGTGTATCCACCCACCGAAACACCTTATACCAGAACAAGGCGGTTACCTCACATATTTAATTGATTTGTAAGGTCCAATAATGATCTATTTATTAAAAAAATCAAATGGTTAACATTAACAAAATTAACGAGGTCTTTAGTGGACCTCCATTAATGTTTGTACACTTTAGAATTTTAAAAATAAAAGTTGATGGAAAGAACTAATTTGACTAAAAGAATCAGGTTTAAGATATTAAATATTGTTTTGGACCACCCAAAAGGCTTAAAGGTAAAGGCCCAATAGTAAAACAAAAGAATAAAGCGTCAAACACGTAGACCCTTTTTTCTCTTCTCCATAAGTAAGTTTGCATAAGGAAGACGTACTTGTTGTCTAGATCAATCTAATGGCACATCGTGATCCTTGTTGCACTTCACGCTTTTAGTTGCCAACTGTTTCTCCTATTTATGAAGGGAAAATGTCATTTCTCAAGTATTGAAGTCCATTATCATTCATACATCACTTTTCATTCTCATACTGACTTCAGTGTTGGAGTGTTAACCTTGCATGCCAGCCTCATCTCCACATACCGGAAGCTCAGAACCACCGCAACAAATACCGCTTCCCTTTCATCGATCAATTTTGGTTCCTCTAATATAATATTAACATTATTTATGGTAATTAAAATCTAATTTCCATGAATTTCATGTTCATATATTAATATCTCGACCTCCTCGGTCAGATATCCTTCAATATAGAAATCTTAACCTCTTCTCTCAGAACTACAAATCTTCATTTCTCGAGCTTCCTCATTCAAATTCGACCCTCTATTAATGTTTTTTTGTTGTATTTATTGATAATGATGGATTCCAAAGACACTTGGTCCGTGTTCAACACCATGCTTCCTCCGGCGCTGATGAAACTGCCACAGATCCATCACCTCTTCCTAAAAAATTAGATGATCAAATCATAATAATATCTTTTTTTGTTCCTTCTCTATAAGATCCTGTCCAACTTAGGCCAGAGCAGGGAGTATTTCATCCTCTCCTATGCCCCGGATCCGTACAACAATTACATCAAGGTGAGCCTTCATTCAGACATCCAACATTGTCATGTTACTTTCCCAGAAATGCTATCCGGATTTCAGCTGCTACAAACTAATATTTGTGTATAGAGAGCCAATGATCTCCTAAAAAGTTCTTACAACATGTTTCAAGATCCGTGTTTGGAAAGAAGACTAACCGCTTCAATCCACAATTTGGGAAGGAATATTGGCCTCATTCACTCTCAAGCTTACTATGAAGAAAAGAGGCAAACTCCCACATCTACCGCCTTGTATATTGTGATTGAATATAAATCACCATTTCCCTTAATAAGGTGGTTTGTGATCCTTTCCTACTAGAAGGTCTCAATTTTTAATGGAAACTCTCAAGATCAAGTTTTGCGGAAAGGAGTAGGTCCTTTTGTTTTAACCAAACCTCTATCACTCTTGGTGTTCTTCTTTTCTCTTAACTCCTTTTATTTCTCCAATTTACTTTCTGCATTTTATTTTCCGATGCAATGCTTTTAAACTCTGATTTTCTTTCCTAAAAGTTTTTCAAAACCATGTTTTTTCAATCCACACAATTCACTCCCTTCTTGTGTGTGAAGTTTCAAGTCAAAAAGTGGCATCAAAGCCTAACTCTTATTTAAGGACTACTCGTCTCAAATCCAACAAAACATTTTTTAAAACATCGCCACTTTTTAAAAAATAGCAAGATATTTTATTTTTGTAAACTAAGTTTAGAATTTTTCTTCAAAATATAAACTATGAGTTAAGGTAAACAAAAGGTTCATTTATCCTGCTCATCAATTGAATGGTAAATAGTAGATAAACCTAATTTTCTTTGGATCAAATATGAAAAAAGAAATATTCAAATATTTTTCAAAACCAAAAGATTTATGTTTTTTTAAATAACACAACTTTTCACTATGTTCATCTTTGCAAAACCGCCAAGGAAATGTAGGATGCTCTTAAACTGATACATGGAGATTCTCTAAGTATCAAACAAGAGAAGATGAACACATGAGGAAAATAAGATAATCTTGAATTCTCTTTTAAATATACAAGTATTGGAAAGCTTGTTGTAAATTGTGCTACAAACAAATATCTTAGAATTAAGAATTGGAAGTTCAATCCTAATCTTAAATCAATAGATAGAAGCCTTCATGAATTTCAGGAAGAATCAAGAAAGAAGGAAATTGAAGAGAAGATGAAAGAACTAGTTCAACTACTCAAAGGTGAAGGGACCCAACCTGAAGAATCATCATGATCATCCTACTTGAACAATTTTTGGAAAATTTAACATCAAATGAAGGATCCTCTTGTTCAAATAACGACAAAGAACATGAATAAATTTATTCGATAGAAAATAAGGAGAAACATCAACCTCTGGGAGAAATATAAAAGAACCATCTTCTGACAAAGACGATAAAATATGCTTAAGGGCACCCTACGAGTAAAACATTGTTCCAAATATCAAACCTTCCTATACAGAGTTGTGTAAAATGAGTAATCACTTAGTCGAAGAATATGAAGAGAACGCACCCTAGGTCTTAAGGAATCATTAAAGAGCCCTTGAGAAGGTCATCAACTCCTTCAAAAATAAATATAACTAAGCAAAGTAGCTTACCTATAAGAAACCTAAGGAAAGTTCATCCAAATATGTTTCACCTAGTTTTTATCTAGTAAGAAATTCTCTTTAAAAAATAAAACACACACACACACACACACATATATATTATTTAGAATCTTTATGTTTTATTTAAAAGGATCTAAGGTAGCCACCTTAGATCTTCAGTGACTAATGCACCTGGACCCAAGAAGAAGTGGGGACAAAAGGTAAAAACATAGTGTTTTATGGTGCTCAGAACTATTGAAATTCAGTATTGAAAGCAACGCAAAGAAACCATATACCTTCTAAGTATACATTTGATAAAGTCTTTGATCTTGAAGATGAACAATGATGGCAAATGCCAACACTTGTGATCAAAGCATCTCCTTTGAGAGAAATCTCAAAGTATATGATCCGCAATGATCAGTTTGCATAAATATGTTTTTCATGGACCTATTGATTTTGTGTCTTTACCAACTCTCGCATCCAACAATGTGTGGAGGAAGATACACCATTTGGTGTTTTCTCTCTTGGGAATTGATTATCAAGATTTCTTGATAAAAGAGGTAAAATTATTTTAAGGTTGAAATAATTAGGGAAATATGATTAAAACCTTAAAATAATATTTCTTATATTTTACTCACCAAATTTTAAATGCTTCTAACCCATAAAGATAAGTTCCTTCGAGTGTTTTTATAAATAATGGGTGCAAACAATAACAATGGGTAGTAAAACAAGAAAATTTAACATAATCCTAAATTGCACTAATATGGAAAAAGAAAACAAGCCCAGTCAATTAGCACAATCGATTAGAAAAGTTCAAATCAACTAATTTCATATCAGATCCAAGCCTAATATGTGCCTCAAGCAAACCAAATCTTAACATTTATGAAGATCTCAGAAAATCCCGAGATATTGGAAAATCTAATAGATTTGAGCAATAATTTAATTGATTGGGAGACTCAAATAAAGGAGAAGTTGGATTTGATTTTTTAGCAGCATAATGTGCATTTAAAGTTTTCTTAGTCTACATGTTCAAACCCTCAGAAAAGTACACTATAAAAAGGTATCTTATTCTCATTTTTTTTGCATCTCATTCTTATAAAAACTCTTCTTGTGTCAGCTTTTATGTTGTAGGTCTTATAATGTCATCTTAAAACCATATACCCAAAATACTTCAACAAAAGAGAGGTGTCATCCTAGCCTCACTAAGAAGCAAAAATGAGGAAGATAAAAAGATAATTCAATAAAAGAGAGTTTTAGAACAATGGTTCATGGAAGAAACCTTCATAAGAAGATTCAAACCCTACTCTCACATCTGTCAAGCCTCATTAAGATTTTTTTTTTCACAAGAATACCCGATAAAATATAACCAAATCTAGTACGTGAATTCTACATAAATCTACTATTTATAGGGAAACTCCTAACATCATTAGTGAAAAAATGTAAAGAAAAAAATCCACAAAGAACGCTTTGGAAATTTTTTACACATGCCTTCTTCCCATCATGTGTCGTGAACAACCACTGTCCAGGTACCATGATTGGTGTTTCAACTGAGCTGCTAAGGATATCTGTAACATAAATTATCTTGTCCTTAGGTACCCACTTTCTGGGTCCTCTCTTGTTAGTTTTCCCAGAGTGTTTAACAATTTTAGGCTTTTGTGCAACAAGATAATCAAGTAGAATTTGTGCACGATATTTGACTTTAGAAATAAATTTTTGTGTCGGCGGGGGTTCTTGTGCAAACTTAGAGCAAACAATCTCAGTGCCAGAAGGCACAAAATGGTCATAGAGAGGTCTTGGTTTAACAGGTTGACTTTCATCAATTTCAAATGTTTCTGTACACCCCAAACCTTTCTTACCATTTCTGCTAACTCCATAGATCATGGAAGCTATTATGCTTCTATCTATGCTTTTAGCTAGAAAATACTGGAATGCTCTATCATACTTGTTGATACAACTTGTGTCAGAGACATTGGAGATTAATTCTTCTTCTAATTTAACAATTTTTCTTTTCAGGGCACAATTACTATTTTTTAAGGAAAAAATGTTTTCATTTAGAGATGAATTATTCTGCTCAAGCTTATCTTTTTCCTCAGAAGTAATTACATGTGATCTTTTAAGATATTTGTATTTACTCTGAAGAGTTTGATACTTTTCCAGCATTTCTGAAAGACATGACTTTAATTCACAACGAGAGAGTTTAGATAATACCTCTGAGTCAGAGTCTGAGTGTGATTCTGGTTCTGATGGTATTTTGTCTTCTGGTTCTCTAGAAACTTCATCATCAATTGTTGCTACTAGCGCAACATTTGCTTGTTCTTCATCAGAGTCTTCTTCTTCAGAATCAGAGTCGTCCCAAGTTTCCATTAGTCCTTTCTTCGCTTTGGAGAAGTTCTTCTTAGGCTTCCTGTCTTTCTTAAGCTTTATACACTCGTTCTTGTAATGACCTGACTCCTAACACTCATAGCAGATGAATTCTTTTTTGGAGTTCTGCTTCTTCTGTCCAGATGATGACTCAGAGTGGCCTTTGTTTCTTCTTGATCCTCTGAAGTTTCCTTGCCTATGCTTCCAGAGTTTGTTGATCCTTCTGGAGATAAGCGACAGCTCATCTTCTGATTCTTCATCAGAATCTTCTGATTCTTTCTCGGCTTGATAAGCCTTTTCCTTTTCAGGTTTAGACTTAAGAGCAATAGATTTACTTTTCTTCTGAGGTTCATCTTCTTCCAACTCTATCTCATGACTTCTTAAAGAACTAATAAGTTCTTCCAGAATTATGCTGTTAAGATCCTTGGATAGCTTTAGAGCTATCACCATAGGTCTCCATTTCTTGGGAAGACTTCTGATGATCTTTTAACATGATCAGCAGTTAAGTAACCTTTGTCGAGAACTTTAAGTTATGCGACTAGCATTTGAAACCTTGAAAACATAGTCTCAATTGTTTCATCATCATCCATTCTGAATGCCTCATATTTTAGGATTAGGGTCAGTGCCTTTGTCTCCTTAACATGAGCATTTCCTTCATGAGTCATTCTCAGAGAATAAAAAATGGATTTGGCAGTATCTCTATTTGTTATCTTCTCATACTCAGTATAAGAAATAACATTTAGCAATATGGCTCTTGCCTTGTGATGATTCTTGTAATCTTTCTTTTGTTGGTTGGTCATATCACTTCTAGACACTTTAGCACCTGTATCATCAACTGAGTGAGTGTAGCCATCGACTACAAGATCCCAAAGATCTACATCATAACCAAGAAAGAAACTTTCTATTCTATCTTTCCAGTAGTCAAACTTTTCACCATCAAAGACCGGTGGTTTGGAACTGTAATGATATTTCTCTTCTACAGCAAAATTAACATTAGCTGCAACCATGATATCTCACACAAATACTGGATCGGTACTAAACACGGTGAAGTGTTGATAAATCTTTTTATCATAATCAGAATCGGAGCTCTGATGCCAATTGAAGGTGTGAGAAAAACACAAGAAATGGGGGGGGTTTGAATTGGTTTTTCAAAATGAAAGATTTTTGTGAAACTCAAACAAAGATCACAAATAGAGTAACAATAGAGAAAGACACATGATATATCCTGGTTCACTTGAAAACTATCAAGTTAATCCAGTCCACCTGAAAAGGTGATTTCGCCTTATACACAAGTGAAATTCTGGTACAGATGTGTGATGTCTTTGTGCAATGTCACAACATCGCAATCTGCTGAACAAGGCAATAATAGAAACAGTAAATAACACATTGAATTGTTCACCCAGTTCGGTTCAACAACCTACATCTGGGGGCATACCAAGCCAGGAAGGAAGTCCACTATTAGTAGTATCAAATTACAGACTCAACAGACCAGTTGACAATCTACCTAATTTAATCACTAACCAATGACCCTTCTACCTAAGTCCTCCCTAGGTAAAAGACTCCATCTCACTTCCTATCATCACAATGATGTCTAGCAGTCAACTACACCGTCACTCATCAACAGCTTGTTTACCAACAACTTTTCTAACACAGAAAACCAGAAGACACACTTCCATGACTCACATTGGAGTTGCTTCAAAGCTTCCTCCAAGAACAAACCCAAACTCATTACCTACAGGTTTCTGAGTTAACCACAGTGACCATCTCACAACCCGAGTGGTTCACTTTGACAAAGCCCTAAAGATCTACATCTTGGACCCGTACCTATTCTAGGTTACACGCATTCTATTTATAACATAATCCCAACTGGATTTGGGCCTTCAAATCATATCATATCTTCTGTAACAAATCTCCAAAAGATTCTGCTATAAAATAGATCTTCAATTAGCTCTTCATAATTAACTCTTAATTATTCTTCATATCTTTTAGCCTTAAAAACATCTCCACATAGTATTTCCAGGATATTATGTATCTTTTAAATCTTCACTTTTGAATTCAGCTGCAAGATCTTCTCCACACAAATAGGCAAGATCTTCTCCACATAAATAAGAACAATTCTCCATGTCTATTTGCATGAAAATAGCAACAAGATCTGCTCCACATTTGATTGTAACAGAATATATCTATTTCATGATATTCTCCTGCAATCTCTCAATCAGATCTTATCCTTAACAAACTTGCACATGCGCAGCCCTAAAACTTACCAAATTGATGTTCTGTCATCTGATGTTATGACATCGGGTTTGACATCAGCACAAAACTGCAACCCTTAAAAACTTAACATAACCAGAATGTTAACTAAACATAACAAGGCTGTTAAAAACTCATGTTGAAATATCAACCATGACATCAACATTGTTTTACCAAAATTCTAGCCAACTACAAGAATTAACAATCTCCCCCCTTTGGCTAATTTTGGCTAAAACAATTTCAGCCTACATCAGAACAACTTGCAGCAGAAACGAACACTTTCACATCAGCATAGGGCAAACTCCCCCTCAACCTAAGAACCAGCTCACAGCTGTTCAAACACTCTCCCCCTCAACTGCCGCACCATATCAGAAAAGGCTTCACAACCACACCTTGGCAACTCTCTCCCCCTTTTTAGCCATAATTGGACAAACTCTGAATCTGCCAACCAACATACTCAGAACAAGATCCAGACTCAACAGCTACTACTGAACATTCTCTCCCCCCTTTTTGGGCAACAATTGACAAACATTGGGGTAAATGTATCCTTCTGATTCAATTTATTGACACACAAATTTATAGAACCAGTTCCAAACTGTCAAGACCACCATGAACTTCACCAGTAACATCTTGTCTGACAACTACTTCAACAAAATATCCAAAACAAAAGATCAACTCCCCCTATCTAAGATAACCAATGCTCATTTGTAAGAAGAACACCTTAAACGAATGGAAAACATAAGACTCATCTTCATGCCTTCAAGAGTGCACCCTCTGTTCAACACACCTGCTGAACGCATTCACTTAATGCTTGATCCTCAAACAATCCGAGTACCACACTAGTACAGACACAAGTTCTCCCCTTATATTTCACAACTGATGCTCCTTGACCAGTACATCAGTAGTACATGTCCCATCATGTTGATTGACATCACTCTACGCACTCTTCACAACAATCTGCACCCTTGCAGTAATAGACCATAGACAACAGCCTTAACTCCCCCTGACATAAACACCCAATGCTCCAGATAAAAGCACAATGAAATTTCCACATTATCAACAATAAGAACTGCCACTTCTTGTATTTGTTGAGCATAATCTCATCATGTTTGTTTCAAATACATGGTCTGCCAAGTCCAATATAAACGCCCACTTGATTAAGAATTTCTCACATATTCCATACCAAATGTCTTTAGATTACTTGCAACACACGATAAGGGCTGCCACCACCTTTTACTCGTATTAGAAGAACACTCCTTATATCAGATCACACCACTTCAGACACTAATTCTGCTTCTTCCAACTTCATACGCACAGTCCCAGACCTTCACACCAGACAAAGATGTTGTAACATCATGTAGGACATCAGCATTAGATAACAAATCACATCTTCTGATCACAACAGAGAGGAATAAGCTCTCACACAATTCAGAAAACTGAATTCCATCCATATATCAGACAACTGCCAAGCTCCCAACAAGGTCTTAACTCACTCCTTCACTCACGCACTTCTAATACAGTCAGCTGATAAGGCTACCTCAGGTTGTCATCTTCAAATATCAAGCTACTCCATCATGGCCACAAACAAAATATCCAGACACAGGTTTGCATAACTCTCTAGACAAATACTCAGTCTCCCGTCAAAGTATTTACCCTTATGCACAGCATCACTAATAGACAAATACTAAGTCTCCCGTCAAAGTATCCACTATTAGACAGAATAAGATTACCTTCTCACACAAGGTATGACATTTGGTCTGACATACTTTTATACACACTTGTGGCACTGGCTGATCCTTCTTTTATACATTCACACCGCTGATCACTTCAGATTAGGTAAGTGGCTTGACCTGATACTCCACCATGAGCACAACTAACTTTCTCGGCTGAAAATTCAACACCTTCGGAGTGTTGTCCCAACATCATATATAATTCCCTCTTGGTTTGCTATCTTCACATGCTCCAAAACTCCACATCTTGCCAGGCTGATCATGACTTGACAATAGGTTCATGTCCCCTTCACAGGCTTTTCTTCTGCCTTTAGCAAGACCATGATCTACTTCAGTCTTCACTACATTCTCCATCCCAGGCAGACCTTCTACTTCATCATCCTCCCGTATGACTATGTAGACGATCCTTATGCATAATGTAGGCACCAAGCTTCTGAACCAGAGCATAAACATCCTTCACCAAGGATATCCACAAGTTAGAACATCTCTCATCCACCTTCAAGAAGAATAATCTCCTTTAGTCTTTAACTCATCATCCTTCTGCCCAAGAGTAACTTGTCCCTCAATAATAATCAGCTGCCACACTCTGATTATCTTGATCCTCCAAGGAACCTTGATCTTCAAGTCACATGTTCCTAAGCCATGGTCATGCCACATATTCTCCTTCCTGCAACTCCCGCAAACTGCCAAGAGAACGTTCTTTTTGAAGCATCCTATTGTTCACTCCTGTAGATCACCCTATCAATAGCTGATGTGCCACATCACTAGCTAAGACTCCTGATGTTAAGCTAGATGTCAGAACATTATGTCATCCAACTGTTGAATTCAGCTCTACCTTCTGCCACTCAGAAGAACCTCCTCCCTTTGCAGAAACAGATTTCTGTGCTCTCATAGACTTGATTCAACAATCAAGTTTGAGTAGACAACCCCTATCCTGCTTAGAAACTCCAAAGACTTCAAACCTACCACATCTGAATCTTCAGAAAATAAGTAGTCCAAGACTTCCTCATAGCAATACCAAAGACTGCCACTTTCCTTAGTAGAGCCATCAATAGAAAGCCAGAGATAACTGCCACTTATCCTCTACCTTCACAACCAGAGCCAACACCATGCTCCAAACCACTTAGATCAGAAATAAACTGATCCAAGCTGTAACCATCAAGATTATGAAGTCTTCAACAACACCAATAAAGAGCCACACAGAGAAAAGTATATTCTCAACACTTCAACAGTCCTGCAACAGACATGTACATAGTCTCCCGTCTATGTATTTTGTCATTAGTTGCAAGCACATCCTCAAAAGCATATAAATACTCAACTCCAGTCAAGGTAACTGCCATCTGCTGAATCTTCTCATCATGACTACCACAAAACTCTTCCAGATAAGGTCAGTGTCTTGATCTTTTACTCTACTCTGAGCAAAGAACTGAAATGATGTTTCAACATCAGTTCTGACATATCTCCTAATCGTATTCATTCACACATATCTCTTTGCAGGGAACATACGGGAGCATATAAGGATCTTCCAAAAATAGACCCACAAAACTGCAGTAACTTGCATAACACACTCTTCCAGATGCTTCTTCTAATAAGTACAAGGTTCAGACCTTCTAACCAAGGAGTAATAACTGCCATACCAACGACTACCTGCTACTTTGAATCCTTCAAAGCACAATACTGAAAGAGCTCAAGCAACCACCAATTGACCACCGGCTGAATTGCCCTGCTACTGCACAAACTCTTGGATGCCTTCTCCCTTCTCTTCAACTAGCATAAAAAAAATGTTCAACTTCACAGCTTCAGTGATTCTTCAAAATAGCTACAATCTAATAGGTCCTTGACTTAGCATTTACCATAAACTGCTAATGTGTAGCACGATGTCGAGACATAAGAATTGACATATTAAGCTCAACTTCTTTCTTGATGAAACTTCCTCCTCAATAGGTCGCCATAACTAGGCTCAAGATATAACTTATCAAGATCTTCACTCCCGCATGAAAGATTTTACAGTGATACTCTTTTGCTTTGGCTCCACCCTCTTTTGATCACAAGGATATGAGATAATCTTCAAGTATCTTTGGCATCTCTAACCAAGCGGTTGAAGCTGTCTACGACATCATAGAATATCCTGCTGAGGAGACCAAACCCTAATATCTTCTCAACACCAGAGATACAAGAACCGACCATGCAGCGGAACACATAAAACCTCCTCAACATCCTTCAGGTCACTGCTCAACAATCCTTGCACACCACGTGCCAACTATATCATGAACAGTCCATCCTACACTTCAAGGAATCAAGCACCTATATGAACTGACCAAGTCCATAAGTCAAACCTATCTTCCTTGCTCATGAACCAGAAAGTATCTTCCCTAGATCTCATCCAGAAACAGACAGGATGCCTGCTCTGATACCAATTGAAATTCTAGTACATATGTGTGATGTCTTTGTGCAATGTCACAACATCGCAATCTGCTGAACAAGGAAATAATAGAAACAGTAAATAACACACTGAATTGTTCACCCAGTTCGGTTCAACAACCTACATCTGGGGGAATACCAAGCCAGGAAGGAAGTCCACTATTAGTAATATCAAATTACAGACTCAACAGACCAGTTGACAATCTACCTAATTTAATCACTACCCAATGACCCTTCTACCTAAGTCCTCCCTAGGTAAGAGACTCCATCTCACTTCCTATCATCACAATGATGTCTAGCAGTCAACTACACCGTCACTGCATCAACAGCTTGTTTACCAACAACTTTTCTAACACAGAAAACCAGAAGACACACTTTCATGACTCACATTGGAGTTGCTTCAAAGCTTCCTCCAAGAACAAACCCAAACTCATTACCTACAGGTTTCTGAGTTAACCACAGTGACCATCTCACAACCCGAGTGGTTCACTTTGACAAAGCCCTAAAGATCTACATCTTGGACCCGTACCTATTCTAGGTTACACGCATTCTATTTATAACATAATCCCAACTGGATTTGGGCCTTCAAATCATATCATATCTTCTGTAACAAATCTACAAAAGATTCTGCTATAAAATAGATCTTCAATTAAATCTTCAATTAGCTCTTCATAATTAACTCTTAATTATTCTTCATATCTTTTAGCCTTAAAAACATCTCCACATAATATTTCCAGGATATTATGTATCTTTTAAATCTTCACTTTTGAATTCAGCTACATGATCTTCTCCACACAAATAGGCAAGATCTTCTCCACACAAATAGGAACAATTCTCCATGTCTATTTGCATGAAAATAGCAACAAGATCTGCTCCACATTTGATTGTAACAGAATATATCTATTCCATGATATTCTCCTGCAATCTCTCAATCAGATCTTATCCTTAACAAACTTGCACATGCGCAGCCCTAAAACTTACCAAACTGATGTTCTGTCATCTGATGTTATGACATCGGGTTTGACATCAGCACAAAATTGCAACCCTTAAAAACTTAACAAAACCAGAATGTTAACTAAACATAACTAGGCAGTTAAAAACTCGTGTTGAAACATCAACTATGACATCAACATTGTTTTACCAAAATTCTAGCCAACTACAAGAATTAACAACAAGGACTTAATCCACTATAACCAAACTGATTGCAACTGCATTAGCAACTGCTGGTTACTAACATACATAGACTAACTGTCTCTTCTTAAGGATTCTGACCCAACTGGTCCCTTAAGGAATACAAACAACTATTTGATCAAATAAAATGTTTACAATGAAGTGCTTCTACATAAGCTGATATAAACACAATTTCTAGCTCAATCTAACTTAGAGAAAATCTATACAGTAGGAACAATTTTCTTCTTTGTATTGTAGTGTTTTACTGTTCACTCATGAATTTCTCTATTTGTATTTCTGTGTTTCTTTCTCGTATGAATCAGTGTCTTAGTATATATCTTTTTCACACCTGGTGCCACTTGATTCTTTGAGTGATCAAGTCTTTATATAGCCAGAAAAAGATCCGTTGAAGGGCAGATCAGGAATATCAGTAAAATTACTGGCGACTTGAAATAATGTCGTTATGTTGGGATGAAAATCGTACACTGAAATTGTCCTTTGTACCACAAAATCAGGGTAGTAGAATGGTAGTGGAAAAGAACATGTTTGATCTGTACTATGTACTATTTACCCTCGTAAACATTTCATCTTCTTCCATTCATCAGAGGCTTCTGAATTGATATGGTTGAAGTATGCTCAGAAGAATGGATCACTGGGTCTTCAGAGTCTCGAGTCTTCAGAGTCTTCAGAACTTGTTCAGCAGAACCTTGTCTTCAGAGTCTTCAGCACTCCTTCTTCAGAACCCTTGGTTATCAAAAACATAAGTGTTCAGAATCTTCAGAACTTGTTCAGCAGAACCCTGTCTTCAGAGTCTTCAGAACTTGGTCTTCAGAAACTTAAGTCTTCAAAGTCTTCAGAGCGTTGTTCATCAGAACCTTGTCTTCAGAGTCTTCAACACTTAGTCTCCAGAAGATAAATATCAGAGTTATATTCAGAGCCAGAATCCAAGAGAACATTGCAGCAACAACATATTGTCTTCTTACAGTCTTTCTGAAGCACAGTATATCAGAAGCAATCTTGCTTCTTTGACGCAAAAGAGACTTTTGATAATTTGAGAGTGACGTTTCACATTATCTCTATCAGTGTCTTTATCAGAGTCAGAACTTATTTATTAATACTTTAGAAAACAAGAGTTAGAGTTACAAAATTGTTCTCACACAAATACAACTTTGTTATTATCAAAACTTAGAGATATCTTGCAGAACCAAATCTTGTTCTAACAACTTTCACTCAGTTGCATGATTCAAGAAAGTGGTGAGTACAAAAGGATACATTCATGTATCTGAAGCTTCTGAGAATAACGTTTTGACAAACTTAAGTTTGTTCAACTGAGATACCTTTCTCAAGCTAACAATTCGCTTGTCTTATGTCACGCCAATTTTCCATATGAACACATATGTCAATAATATAGAAATTTAATCATGCATGTGTTGTTCTTCCAAACTTTTGACAGCTTGATAATCTTCCTTTCTGATCACTTCAGAAATATGCAAAGCTTTTCAGAATTGGAGTAGACGTTTTCATTTTGTACAGACACTTAGAAACCTGATAATAAGCTCCAAAGCTACCTTCCAGGCTTGATCAGTTATCATTAGCTTCTATTCAAATAGCAAGCTTCTGATCATCTTCTTCAAGAATCCTAACGAAGAAATCATCATTTAGAATCTTAAATTCTGCAGTCATTATTTAAAATATTAATAACAAGATTTCTAACATCTTCAGCATACTTCACTTTGAAGTGTTCATGCCTCAATATCACGACTCAAGCATTTTCTCTTCTTTACATGAAAGAGTTCCAAATGAGGAATCCTGAGAAAGTCAACGGTAGACCGAATCTGATTGTTGAAAACATCCCATACTCAGAAAGAATAACTTCCATCAAACAAGATTTCTTGCTTTCTAATGATTCTTGTTGATCCTTCTTAAGCCTTGTCTAGGCATCACCTTGAGAAGATACGTAGTTCTCAACTAACGTATTCCAAGAATAGTATTCATCATATTCTTCAAATTATCTGATGAGTCTATTATTCTTTTACCAGCTGATTCTTCAAATTTACTTTCAATCTTCTTGCAAGCATCATAAGAGAGGGTTATATTGTCAATAGCAATCAGCTCTAAGAATTAGTGACATAATCCAGAATGAACCTTTCTGGTTTGTAATTTAAGTACTCAATCTTTTCATCATTGTATGAGACTGAAACTGTAGATGGTGGAGTATAACCAGAGCGTTTCTCAAAGCTCGTCCGGATATTTATCTGACACGGTTAAGTGTTTGATAAACATCAATAACAGAACCGAAGCTCTGATACCAATTAAAGGTTGAGAAACACAAGAAAGGGGGGTTTGAATTGGGTTTCATATTTCGTCCCCATTTGCGGAATTTAAACCAATTGCGTTAATAAGTAAATAAAATAAATGAACACAATTATTTTATCTCAGTTCACTGTTAACGAAGTTACTCTAGTCCATGTAACACCCCCTTCTACACCCCCAGGCTATTAAAGCGATAAAAATTAATCAGAGTATAATTAAAAATTCACGGCAAAGACGAGAGCGTCACATTAATTTGAAACAAATACACATACACCTGCTCATATAGATATGCAATAATTCAGGTAGCACATAACAAGGAACTGAGTTCCTAACACCCACAATTCAGATACCGAATAAAAGCGGAAAATCTGTAATTGAAACTCATATATATACATCATAAAAAGTTTGTCTGCCATATCAAATATCATACATGTACAATTCAAAAGATACATATACATCATACAAAATGATCACACTCGATCTCCCTGACTACCCGGTGCTACATATCAGAGTCGACCGACAAAAGAATGAAGACCTAAGCTTCACAAAAAAAAGACCTCCAGCATCTAATCTGCAATGCCTCGTAGAGCATTTAAAAACAGCAGAAGGGTGAGAAACACAATCATAATATATTTGCATATATTTATATAATAACACGAAAATACACATATCAAATATTCTCACCACCACTTATACCAAAATTCAAACACAAACAACACAAAGTATATTTCATATATCCATCACCAAGGTATATCAACCATGCGCAATACACATAACGCCAACATATAAACATATATCAACTCATCAATTTCATCCACAATTCCACACACAATCAATCCATTCATGATTTTCCACACATAATGCATACATTCACAATTCTCACACACAATCAATCCATTCATGATTTATGCAAATGCACAGAGACCGACACAACGACTCTATGCAATGCATATGCGGTACCATCCATCCATCATTCTCAACATTAGTTCACTCAGGAACTATTGGAATCATCGCTTGTTACTTAGTGTAACTCCCCGTCGGGAAAACGATGTTCCCCGTCGCTTTCGGTCCTCTTTGTATAAGGCTCACGACGTTTATGGATCGCTTTCGGTCCTCTTTGTATAAGGCTCACGATCCGATCGCTTTCAGTCCTCTTTGTATAAGGCTCACGATCGTCTATAATCATCGCTTTCAGTCTTCTTTGTATAAGGCTCACGATGTTATAGTGGATTCCCTCTGGAATCGATTCGTCGCTCACACCCACTAGGGCACACGACATCACAAGAAAGCATATCATGATGCTTGACATACAATGACTCATGACATTCAAATGCACACATATATGAAACAATCTCCATCAACAATAATAATGCTTTGCAATTCAAGCCCAAAACAATGCATTTATTTACCATACGGCCTCAAACCATCATCACAACATTTATCACATGCATTTCCATCGGACAACAACACACAAGTCATACAACATTCATATCAACAACATATTGCATAATACACATCAACTACACACACTTACAATGGTACAAGTTAAAAAAAACGACACCATTCTAATTCCCGACATAATTAAATTGGCCACAAGTCTCAAAACCAATAATATAAGAAAGAACATGTCCAAAGCTTCCCAATGCACCAAACCGCGCCTCAAACCGGCTAACGGATCAAAAGTTATAAAGAAAACAAATTGGGAAAAACTGTCACATTCGCATTGCGAAGCTCCTAGCGAATCCTTTGCTTCTTCATTCGCAGTGCGAATGTCCCAGCGAACCAAGTCAGAACTAAAAATAGCCTAAAAATTTCCTAACGTTCGCAGTGCGAACACCCAGCGAATACTCGCTTCCCCATTCACAGTGCGAGTCTCCCAGCGAACGGTGGCAGAAAGAAAACAACACAAAATAACACAAAGTTCGCAGTGCAAACCTCTGGCGAATGCTCGCCCTCACATTCGCAGTGCGAATAGCCAGTGAATGCTCGCTTTCCCCTTCGCTAGGGGATTCGCAGTGCGAACCTGCGAAAACCAGAAATCCAGCAGCGCTGTTACATAACCCAAGACTATATTTTCCCAACCAAAACACTTCCAAATCAATACATAACAATCAGAATATAATCTAATCATGGTAACTAGTATTCTACAACATTTACATCGATTTCCAACCGCGAAAACATCGATTTCTACTCGTTTATCACATTTCGACCTATATTGAAAACCAATAAAACTTCCACACAAACATACATAATCATACACAAACATAGTATAATCGAGTTTCGCACCCTTACCCGATTAAATCGCGTTTGAAAAGTCGGTTGAATCGGTTCCTAGATTTCCAAGTTTTCTCTCTTTCTCCTTTTCTTTCTCTTTTCTTTCTTCCTCTTTTTCTTCTCTTCTTTTTCTTTCCTTTCTATTTTCTCTCTTTCTATTTCTATTATATGAAAAATATAATATCTACCCAAACAAAAGACCAAAATACCCCTACACTCAAATATCTCGCAAATGTTTCCAAAACGCGATAAAACATATTCACGACGAAAAATAATATATTTTCAAATAAAAGTCAGAAATAAAATAATATAATAATAAAATAATCAAAACGACTCAATTAAATAAAACTAACTAAAACTGGGGCGTTACAACTCTCCCCCACTTAGAAATTTTCGTCCTCGAAAATATTACCTGAGACGAACAACTTTGGATACGACTCTCGCATCCGACTCTCTAACTCCCAAGTCAAATTCCCCTCAGCAGCGCCTCCCCGCGCTACTTTCACGAGTGCAATATCCTTGCCTCTTAACCGCTTCGACTCGCGATCCAAAATCCTCACTGGTAATGCCTCAACCGTAAGGTTCTACCTTACCTCAACCTCGTCCATCGGAATCACATGCGACGGATCCGGAACATACTTCTGAAGCTGTGAAACATGAAACACATCGTGCAAATTTGACAGACTCGGCGGCAACGCCACCCTATAAGTCACAGTACCAACTCTCGCGGATATCTGGTAAGGACCAATAAACCGAGAAGTAAGCTTCTTCGACTTCAATGCACGACCAACACCCGTCACTAGCGCAACTCTCAAAAATACATGATCGCCCTCTTGAAACTCAAGATCTTTCCTCCTTCGATCATGATAACTCTTTTGCCTACTCTGAGAAACCTTCATTTTCTCCCGAATAAGTTTCACCTTTTCTGTAGTCTGTTGAATCAATTCCGGTCCAACCAACGAACTCTCACCAGATTCGTGCCAACACAACGGTGTTCGACATCTTCATCTATACAATGCTTCAAACGGTGCCATCCCAATACTCGAATGGAAACTGTTGTTATACGTGAATTCAATCAGCGCAAGATAACTATCCCAAGCACCACCTTGCTCAAGAACACAAGCCCTCAACAAATCTTCCAATGTCTGAATCGTTCTCTCCGTCTGTCCATCCGTCTGCGGATGATAAGCCGAACTCAATCTTAAATTAGAACCCAACGCCTTTTGCAAACTTTCCTAAAATCTCGAGGTAAACCTTGGATCTCGATCTGAAACAATACTCAACGGAACACCATGTAATTTCACAATCACACTGATATAAATCTCTGCCAACCTCTCCAAAGAAAAATTGATGTCAATCGGAATGAAATACGCCGATTTAGTCAGCCTATCCACAACCACCCAAATCACATTATGTCCCCGCTGAGTGTTCGGCAACCCTATCACAAAGTCCATCGAAATGCTATCCCATTTCCATTCAAGAATATCTAACGGTTGCAACAAACCACTAGGTTTCAGATGTTCCACCTTCGACTTTTGGCACGTCAAACATGAATACACAAACTGAGCCACATCTCTCTTTAACCCGGACCACCAAAAGATCTTCTTCAAATCTTGATACATCTTATTCGCTCCCGGGTGTATACTCAAATTACTCCGGTGTCCTTCCTCCAAAATCATCCTTTTCAACTCCGAATCATCAGGAATACAAATTCTACCTCGGAACCTCAAAACACCTTTATCATCCACTTTAAAGTCCTCATTTTCACTTTTATCACCCACCGTCATCAAATCCACAAATTTCACATCCAATTTCTGTTTCTCACTAACGGTCAACAGAAAATCATTAGTAACCTTCAACATTCCAAGCCTCACACTGTTAGACGTCAATTCACATACCAAACTCAAATCTTTAAATGATTCCAAAAGTTCCCACTCCTTAACCATCAAAGCAGACACATGTAACGATTTCCGACTCAATGCATCGGCTACCACATTAGCTTTACCAGGATGGTAATTCAAGCTAAAATCGTAGTCCGTCAAAAATTCCAACCATCTACGTTGCCTCATATTCAACTCTTTCTGATCAAACAAGTATTTCAAACTTTTATGATCACTAAAGACTTCAAATCTTGCACCGTAGAGATAATGCCTCCAAATCTTCAACACAAAAACCACAGCAGCTAACTCAAGATCATGAGTAGGATAATTTTTCTCATGCACCCTCAAATGCCTCAAAGCGTAAGCCACCACCTTACCTTCTTGCATCAACACTCCACCTAGACCAATCAAAGACGCATCACAATACACCACAAATGGTTCAGTAGGATTCCGTAAAATCAAAATCGGAGCTGTCGTCAATCTTCTCTTCAGCTCACTAAAACTTTCCTCACACCGAATATCCCAAATGAACGCTTGCCCTTTACAAGTCAACTGGGTCAATGGAAGTGCTAACTTAGAAAAACCTTCAATAAACCTCCGATAATATCCGGCTAATCCCAAAAAGCTTCTAATTTCAGTAACAGATCTCGGAGCCTCCCATTTTAGAATTGCTTCTACTTTAGATGGATCCACAGCAATACCGTTATCTAAAATCACGTGACCAAGAAAACTCACTTCTGACAACCAGAATTCACACTTTGACAACTTGGCAAAAAGTTTCCTTTCCTTCAAAACCTGCAACACAATACGCAAATGCTCCTCATGCTCCTCCCGAGACTTAGAATAAATCAAGATATCATCAATAAACACAACAACAAAACGATCCAAATGCTCGTGGAAAATACGATTCATGTACTCCATAAACACACCTGGCGCATTAGAAACCCCGAACGGCATCATAGAATATTCATAATGACCGTAACGTGTCCTAAAAGCCGTCTTCTGAATATCTTCCTCTTTGACCCTTATCTGATGATAACCCGACCTCAAGTCAATCTTACTAAACACACACGCACCTACCAACTGATCCATCAGATCGTCAATTCTTGGAAGAGGATACTTATTCTTAATCGTCACCTTATTCAACTGGCGATAATCAATACACAATCACATACTTCCATCTTTCTTTTTCACTAATAAAACTGGAGCACCCCAAGGCGACACACTCGGTCTCACAAACCTCTTTTCCAACAATTCGTTCAATTGTTTCTTTAACTCTACCAACTCAGATGCCGACATTCGATATGGTGCCATCGATACAGGTCTAGTACCAGGAACTAGATCTATAGAAAACTCCACCTCTCTCTCTGGCGGTACATCTGAAATATCCTCAGGAAACACTTCCGGAAAATCACACACAACAGGAAACACATCAAGTGAAACTTGACTATCCACAGTCAACGATGCAAACAACCCGAACAACTGAGCTTCATCCGCCAAAAGTTTCTTAAACTCTTTGGTAGATAAGAAACTCGAGTCCTCGTCTTCCTCAAGAGAAGGAAATCTTACTAGCTTATGATAACAATTAATATGAACCCGATTAAACTGCAACCAATTCATTCCCAGAACCACATCTAAACCCTCCAACGGCAAACACACCAAATCCATTTCAAAGTCTTTACCATAAATGGTCAAAGGACAACTTAAACAAACCAAAGAAGTAGTTACTGACCCCATTGCTGGAGTATCAATAACCATCTCTCCATCCATCGAAGACAACACAAGATTCAAATGCTTCGCGCACTCAGACGAAATAAACGAATGAGTCGCTCCAGTACCAATAATAGCAACTAAAGGCGTACTATTAATAAAACAAGTACCTCTGATCAGACGGTCTGCATTTGTAGTCTGAGTTCCTGCCAAGGCAAAAACTTTCCCACCAGTTGGAGCTTTCTTCGGTTTCGGACACTTCGTGCTAATATGACCGGGTTCACCACAGTTGAAACACGTCACCACATTCTTCCTTGCACAATCAGCTGCGACATGTCCTAAACCTCTGCAATTAGAACACTTCCTCAAATCCTTCCTACATTCGAACTGACAATGTCCTAGGTCACCACACCTATAACATCTCAGAGGACTAGACATTCCTCCCCCACTTGGCCTTTTCTCAAAATTACCTCTCTGCTTACCCTTATCTGTCAGTGTCACATACGGACCACTACGAAACGATTGTTTCCCTTTCCTCTCGTTCACACTCTTATAGTGAGTTGAACGAGCCTTACTATCCTCCTCATAAATCCTACAACAATTCACCAAATCAGAAAACCTCCTTATCCTCTGATAACCAATTTCCTGCTTTATCTCAGGACGCAATCCATTCTCAAACTTCACACACTTAGAAAAATCCGCAGCCGCTTTAGCATAATGTGGATAAAACTGCACAAGCTCCACAAACTTAGCAGTATAATCAACAACAGACATACTACCTTGTTTCAATTCAAAGAACTCAATTTCCTTCTTTCCTCTTACATCTTCAGGAAAATACTTCCTCAAAAACTCAATGCTAAACACAGCCCAAGTGATCTCCTCCTCTGCAGCTTCCAACACATGACGTGTACTAACCCACCAATCATCAGCTTCTTCCAGCAACATATGAGTACCCAGTCT
Source organism: Lathyrus tuberosus (assembly GCA_022829125.1). NCBI lineage: Eukaryota > Viridiplantae > Streptophyta > Magnoliopsida > Fabales > Fabaceae > Lathyrus > Lathyrus tuberosus. The sequence goes on along the minus strand of JALAZF010000715.1, from coordinate 769,296 downwards.
CACCTTCTGATCCTCGACACAATCCATCACTCGGAAGATCCTTTCAATCTCTTTAAGCCAAATCTGTGCACCATCAGGATCATATCTTCCTTTGAAGATAGGCGGTTTGTTCTTCCTGAACTCATCATTACCCGCAACATTAGGTGCACCCTACACAGCCCGAGCCATAGCTTGCATCACAGCAGCTAAAGCAGCGTCATTCCTACTAGCCATATTCTATTCATTTCTAATAACAGCAACTATGGTTAAATAAACATCTCACCGAACCACAAAGACCAACAAGGACTGACACAAACTGACACGGACTGGCTCTGATACCACTTAATGTAACACCCCCTTCTACACCCGCAGGCTATTAAAGCAATAAAAATTAATCAGAGTATAATTAAAAATTCACGGCATAGACGAGAGCGTCACATCAATTTGAAACAAATACACATACACCTGCTCATATAGATATGCAACAATTCAGGTAGCACATAACAAGGAACTGAGTTCCTAACACCCACAATTCAGATATAGAATAAAAGCAGAAAATCTGTAACTGAAACTCATATATATACATCATAAAAAGTTTGTCTGTCATATCCAATATCATATACATGTACAATTCAAAAGATACATATACATCATACAAAATGATCACACTCGATCTCCCCGACTACCCGGTGCTACATATCAGAGTCTATCGACAAAAGAATGAAGACCTAAGCTTCACAAAAAAAGACCTCCAGCATCTAATCTGCAATGCCTCGTAGAGCATTTAAAAACAGCGGAAGGGTAAGAAACACAATCATAATATATTTGTATACAATTATATAATAACACGAAAATACACATATCAAATATTCTCACCGCCACTTATACCAAAATTCAAACACAAACAACACAAAGTATATTTCATATATCCATCACCAAGGTATATCAACCATGCGCAATACACATAACGCCAACATATAAACATATATCAACTCATCAATTTCATCCACAATTCCACACACAATCAATCCATTCATGATTTTCCACACATAATGCATACATTCACAATTCTCACACATAATCAATCCATTCATGATTTATGCAAATGCACAGAGACCGACACAATGACTCTATGCAATGCACATGCGGTACCATCCATCCATCATTCTCAACACTAGTTTACTCAGGAACTATTGGAATTATTGCTTGTTACTTAGTGTAACTCCCCGTCGGGCAAACGATGTTCCCCGTCGCTTTCGGTCCTCTTTGTATAAGGCTCACGACGTTTATGGATCACTTTCGGTCCTCTTTGTATAAGGCTCACGATCCGATCGCTTTCAGTCCTCTTTGTATAAGGCTCACGATCGTCTATAATCATCGCTTTCAGTCATCTTTGTATAAGGCTCACGATGTTATAGCGGATTCCCTCTGGAATCGATTCGTCGCACATACCCACTAGGGCACACGACATCACAAGAATGCATATCAAGATGCTTGGCATATAATGACTCATGACATTCAAATGCACACATATATGCAACAATCTCCATCAACAATAATCATGCTTTGCAATTCAAGCCCAAAACAATGCATTTATTTGCCATACGGCCACAAACCATCATCACAACATTTATCACATGCATTTCCACCGCACAACAGCACACAAGTCATACAACATTCATATCAACAGCATATTGCATAATACACATCAACTACACACACTTACAATGGTACAAGTTAACAAAACGACACCATTCCAATTCCCGACATAATTAAATCGAAAAATTTCCTAATGTTCGCAGTGCGAACACCCAGCGAATACTCGCTACCCTATTCGTAGTGCGAGTCTCCCAGCGAACGGTGGCAGAAAGAAAACAACACAAAATAACACAAATTTCGCAGTGCGAACCTCTGGCGAACGCCCGCCCTCACATTCGCAGTACGAATAGCCAGCGAATGCCCGCTTTCCCCTTCGCTAGGGGATTCGCAGTGCGAACCTGCAAAAACCAGAAATCTAGCAGCGCTGTTACATAACCCAAGACTATATTTTCCCCACCAAAACACTTCCAAATCAACACATAACAACCAGAACATAATCTAATCATGGTAACTAGTATTCTACAACATTTACATCGATTTCCAACCGCGAAAACATCGATTTCTACTCGTTTATCACATTTCGACCTATATTGAAAACCAATAAAACTTCCACACAAACATACATAATCATACACAAACATAGTATAATCGAGTTTCGCACCCTTACCCGATTAAATCGCGTTTGAAAAGTCGGTTGAATCGGTTCCTAGATTTCCAAGTTTTCTCTCTTTCTCCTTTTCTTTCTCTTTTCTTTCTTCCTCTTTTTCTTCTCTTCTTTTTCTTTCTTTTCTATTTTCTCTCTTTCTATTTCTATTTCTATTATATGAAAAATATAATATCTACCCAAACAAAAGACCAAAATACCCCTACACTCAAATATCTCGCAAACGTTCCCAAAATGCGATAAAACATATTCACGACGAAAAATAATATATTTTCAAATAAAAGTCAGAAATAAAATAATATAATAATAAAATAATCAAAACGACTCAATTAAATAAAACTAACTAAAACTGGGGCGTTACAGTCCACCCCTCAAGGTGATTTCTCCTTATCACAAGGACTTAATCCACTAATCATCAACATGATTACAACCATAATGGAAACCCTCCATTGCCTTCTTGAGAATCCTGGCATTCATTCGCCTCTCAAGGAAACATCCACTAAGCTGTTAGAAACACACTTAGTCTTCTCAAGCTTTCTGGTCTTCACTCGACCGCTCAAGGAACAACCTTCAAGCCGTTAAACCACGACTTGGCCCTCTTGAGATTTCTGGTCACCATTCGACCACTCAAGGAACATTACCGTTTTCAAGAATTTTCTTGTGCACTAATATGCTTCTTACAAGCTGATTACACAAATGAAGTACATAGTAAGTTGTGAGCAACAACTCCTTACTTTCTAATACAGAAACTATCTAAAAATAAACCTCTAAGAGATTATAAAGCTCCCTAGTTCTGTATTTTCTTAAAAGCATTCTTATGAGCAATGCGACTTCTTATTATCAGCTTTAAGCTTCTGCTCTCCTTTCTGAGTAGTTAATGCTTCTTCCAGCTTAACTATCAAGATCAACTAAGTTACTATGCTTCACTTATTGATGTTTCACGTGATGAGTTTCACATGGTTTTAGCATGTTGCATCATTGTGCGTTCTTCATCATTATGCTTCAGCTTATTCTTCATTGAGCATTCTTCATTTAAGCTTCAGCTTGCAGCATCTTGTACTCCTTTTTTGAGCATATAATGCTTTTTCCAATTCAAACATCAAGTTCAACTAAGCTATATATATATATATTATGCTTCGTTTATAATGTCTCACTTGAGTAGTTTCATATGGTGTTAGCATATTCATCATTTGTGCACACTTGTAGTAGCAACTTCATCTTTGCTTGCTACATGTTAATTTGTTTGCCGTGTTGAGCGATAATCCTTTGTATGACCAACAATCAACAATCTTTTATCTTTCTCTCTTGTGATCAATGGCTGCTTCAACAATAATCTATGAGCTTCTAGCCATGAGCAACATTTCTTCAAACTTCCAAGAGAGAATATATCTGTTGAGGGGTATTCTTGGAAATATTTTCCAACAGCAATATCCCAACTTTCACATGAAGGAATGATCAACATCACTGTATAAAAAGCTTCTCCTGCGCCACCTTCTCGAGGTAGAGGATACAAAATTTTAATACTATTATATTCAGCTTAAAACCATTTTGATCTTCAGTCTTCAAGCATCTTTAGAGGCTTTAGATATTGACTTGATGAAGCGTATTGTAGAAGAGTCATTCTTTGTGTAGTCTTCAGAAACTCAGTCTTCTAAATCCCAAGATCTTTGTTCAGCAGAATCTATCTTGAGAATCTTCAGCACTCGTTCTTTTAGAAGCATAATCTTTAGAGTCTTCAGAACCTGTTCCTTCAGAACTTTATCTTCAGAGTCTTCATATTTCATTAAACACGTTCTCTGTCTTCAGTGTCTTTTGTACTTCGTTTAATTAGAATCTTGTCTTCAGAAACTCTTCAGAACTTGATCTTCACAAAACGTATCTTCAGAATCTTCAGAGCTTGTTCACTTGAACCATGTCTTCAGAGTCTTCAGAACTTGTAACATTAGAAGCGCATCTTCATTAGGAAGTCTTGTAGACCTTTCTCATAAAGTCTTAATTAGAATGTCCAGACCTAATGTTCATTAGAACCGTTGTCTTAGAAACATTCATGAATCTTGACTTTACTTTGTACACACACATATGTTTTCTTCCAGAGTGTTGATAATGGAGTCTGATAACGTCACACGCCTTCTTATCAGAGTCAGAATCATATTGACAACAACCACACACTAGAGAGAAATAATATCATATAGAATTGTTCTCTTAGATTATATGTGCAAGTATCATCAAAACTTAATGGCCAGATGTAGAACCAAATCTTGTTCTTACATCCCTGACATATTTATTCCTCAACAACTTGACCCAAAGCTTATCATAGTCATTATGAATATCCCAAACAAGTTTCCTTAACATAACTGCATTTGATTCCATAACCATACGAATAACTAAACCACCATCCTTCTTAAACTTAGTTATATTATCACAACCCACAAAATGGATACCCTTATTAGAAGTCACTTTCCAAATGAAATTCCTGGTGGATTTATTGATAAGGTCGTAGAAAATTTTGGATAACCATGAAAAATGCATGCAATAAGTGGGTATTAATGCCAAAATAGACTTAGCCAAAGTTACTCTATCTGGTTTACTTAAAAGCTCGGTTTTCCTAGAATTGAGCTTGTAATGGATTTTGTCAACTAAAAATTAAAAATCCTGTTGACTAAACCTCTCGTGGATCATTGGGAACCCCATGTACTTCTCTAGAGATGTAGTGTCTAATACCCGTGATAAACACGATAAAATATATCTTACTTCTTCTAGTGATGGCATAGAAAAAGACTCTAGATTTGTTCACATTCACCTTAAGACCAGACTTACCTGCGAACTCCGTCAAAAAACACCTTCAATAATAATTGATTGTATGGCAGTAGCTTTAGCAAAAAGTAACACATCATCAACAAAAAAAGATGGGAAAAGGAAGGGTCATTCCTTGAAATACACAAAGGCCTCCATTGTTTGTTATTAACGTCTTCATAATAGCATCATAATGTATCTATCTATCATCTTAAGCGACAAAATTTCAAGTTTGTGAAGACTCTAATGGACGCATTTCGCTATCAAGAGATTGTAGTAGAGAATAGAAGATGGATTTTTTGGCATGCATTGGTGGGGACGATTATGGTTCTCAATGTAAATGACAGTAGTCAGGGGAACCCCGATCCATCTGGGTTCGGGGGTGTGAAGGTAGTCAGATGGTTCTTGGCTAACTAGTTTTGTTGGTAGTGTTGGTGTTTCTACAATCCTTCATGTAGAACTCCTTGCTTTATATTGTGCCCCCACAATAACATGTGATAAAGGGATTAAAGACTTAGTTTGTTATTTCGATTCTACTCTCGCTATCCATTTAGTGAAAGTAGAAGCTAATCTTTGACACCATTTTGCATATATCATTTCAAATATTAAAGAGTTGTCAGGGAAATGATAGCGAGTCCTCCTTACGTATTCTTGGAGAGAAGTTAATGCTGTAGTTGATTGTTTGGTCAAAATTAAAGCTACTCGATCACTTCCTTAGCTAAAATTTTCTATTCCACGTGAGAATTTACTTCCTATTTTGCAGACTAAAGTGGGTGGGGTACCAGTGGAGAGACGCCAGTCTCAAATTTATTTCTCTTTCCCTTAAAAAAACTAAATTTATATTTTTTTGGGATTGTCAAACTTTAGAATCATATAGGTCTACGGTTTTGAATTTATTTCCCTCATTTTTGTACCTATATTTTTTTAATATATTTTTAGGGTTATTCCTCAGTTTATTAGAAAAAAAATTAAATACTTTTTAATTTAAAAAAAAGCAAATCTGCATAAAATCTGAACCATTCTATAATGATTTAACAGCCGTAAACGCCATGCCTATGTGATTGCGGCAAAATGGCGACTGCAGTGGATCCATTTCCATTTATTTCACTTTTACATAAGCAACGGTTTCTGACTCTGGATTTAAGAGGGATCAGAAACTAGGACGCTTTTAGCATCAGCGAATCACATACTTGAGTTCAGAGGTTCAGTGTATAGTGTTATTTACTGTTTCATCACTTTTCGCCGCCGTATCTATATATATACCCTTGTGTCTGTCTTCCTTTTGTGATCTAATCTTTTTTTTCCTTTCTTCTCTTTCGTTATCGCCTAGAAAGCTCTCTTTTTCTCTCCCTCACGTAAATCCAATTGCACTCTTTTTCTCGCAATGGAACCTGAATTCCCTTTTGAATTACAATCCGAAACTTTCAAGATTCTCAGTTCCAACGACGACACCGCCATGGAAACTCTCTTCTCTCATCTCTACAATCCTCAACAACAACAAAATCGATCTCAAGCTCTCACGTTCCTCCAATGCTGCAAACACCACCACCCCGATCTCCTCATGATCAAACTCTTTTTCCTCCTAACCTCCAGTCCCGAAATCCCCACGCGCACCAACGCCGCACGCGCTCTTAGTTTTGTCCAACCCAACCAACTCTGGCCCAAGTTACGCCCTCAGGCCCAATCTCGTCTTCAGGCCCACTTCATTAACTATCTCACTGAAGAGACGTCAATCCACGTCCTTAGACTCGCGTCAACTATCCTCTCACGAACCGTTTCAGTTATATACAAATCTCAACAACACTGGAACGAGATTATCGATTTTCTTCTCTCCTCCGTTAATTCAAACGACGAAAAGCTTAGAGAGTTTTCTCTTTTAGTCTTCTCCTCACTTTCAAACGACTGTCGTTTAAGCCTCTCGAATTCTCTAAACGACCGTGTTCGTGTACTTCATTCATCGTTTCTGGCATCTCTCACTTCCCGGAACCCTGACGTGCAGGTTGCGTCGTTCGCCGCGGTGGTGAACTTGATTTGTTTGTTTTTTGATAATCAGCTTTTTCACGAACTACTTAGAGCGATGATGGTTGCCGTGTTTGCACTCTTGCATAGCTTCGAGAGAAGCTATTTCAAAAGTGCTTTTGCTGAGTTGGTTAAGCTTGTTTCTGCTGAGCCTGTTCTGTTGAAGCCTTACATGAGTGATATGGTTCTTGATGCGCTTCAGATCGCGGAGAATTGTGGCGTTACCGAAGACGCGTCGTTTGGCTTTTGAATTGGTTCTCGCCGTGGCTGAGTTGAAGGAAAGCGAGCAGGTGCTGGCGAGTCTTCCGCATGAAATGGTGGTTAGGTTATTTATCGTTCCGATGAAGACTTTGGTTCTGTATGTTAAAGAGGATCATAACGGTAATAGTAACGGTGCTGATCGTGGGACGACGGAAGATGAAAGAGAAAAAGGTGCAGATCCCGAGAATGAAAAGGTGGATGATGCGTATGAATTTGGAATCAAGTGTTTGAAAAAGCTTTGTGTTGCGTTTGGAGGAACCAAAGTTGTGACTGTTACTCATGAACTGTTGAAGAATTATTACTTGGACTCAACGGACTGGAAAATGCGGCATGCTGGGATTACACTTCTCACTGAGATTGCGAAAGAGTTCTCAGATGAAATGGTGACTTCATCATCATAATTATAATTTCTCTTTTTATTTTTATAACATCCATCATTTATATAATATTATAGTAGTCACTAGTTCTTGCACTTGAACATATATGATTTTATGCATATTTTTAGGGTTTAAATACCAACTCAGCTAATGTTTTAAAAAACGATCGGCGGTCGCGCAAAGACTTTTGCGATTTCGGTCGTGTTGTGACACTGAATACGGTCAAAGTGTTGTTTTTTAAAACCTTAAACTCAACATTAAGTGTTTGTAATAGTGGTTGATTAGGAATCTTTTAAGACTCCTAGTGTAGTGCATATGTAGTTTTGGTTCAGTTTGACTTAAGTGGTGATTCTCCTTCTGTGTATCTCTATATACATACATTTGTGCAGGTTTTGGAGGATAAATTTCTAGAAGAAATTGTAATCAAAATTTTGAAGTTATTCCAAGACTCTCATGTTCAAGTTCGGTTGACAGCTTTTACTTTGATGGAGATGCCTATAATTTTTGTCCAAGTGGCTCAAATTCGTTATCATCATAGGTTTGTGCATGCTTTTTCCATTGCACTAAGTGATGGAGACGACAAAGTGAAGGTATCCTACAAATCCTTTTCCCACTTAATCTAGAACTTTTACTCTCCATATATAGTTGCTTCACCTCCAAAAGATATGCTTTGTTTATTTTGTCTTTGACTCTTTTATTTTGTCTATGATTTTAAACTGTGGTTGCAGGGACAAAACTGCACTCATGGTAGAAGTTACAACACGCATTATAGTAATTGCAGCATGAAATAATTTAACTATTGCTAACTAAAGAAATATATCAGTTTACACCACAAGTATTCATTGAGAGGTGCTTAACTTAATATACAGTTTTAAAAACTTTAAAAATCAAAATTTTCTTCCAATCACATGTAGATTAGGGCTTTGTATGGTTTGAAATTTTAATTTTTTTTAATGAGGAAGTTTAATAAACACGATAGTGGTAGATTAATGTGATAATTACAATGTTTGGTATACATGATTGAAGATTGCTCCGCAACTGTGTTTGGATGCTATTGCGGAAGTTGCCGCAACAATAAGATTGCAACCACAATTGCTTTGTAATGTTTTTTATATTATTGTAATACAAATTCCCTTTTGATTTTTAAAATTTTCAACTAACAAAACAACTAATTTCATTAAGTTTTCAATCATTGTAAACTTAAATAAATAAAAAACTTTTGCCCTAGTCTTAACAGCACACATGATGGAAAATTTATTTAATCTTATGCAGCAATATTCTTTTGTTTTTTCTTTGATATAGGGGAATATTTTAACTGTGTTTGTGTTAATAAGTAGTTATGGATTTCCACTCCTATTAAAAGGAATACGTTTGAAAGTTATAACTTCAAATTTGCTAAGGGCGTATTTTACTAAGATGCTTTTTCTAAAAAGTATATAGAATAATAGAATATTAGGAGGGATTAAATTAGCAATACCTTTAGTTTTTTATTTTCTGATGGCTTTGCTTTGAATCAATATTTTTAATAGCAGATTGTGGAAAATAACAGTTTGTTTAAATTATGTTACATAATAGTGCTATAGCTCCATTTGACAATATTTTATACTAAATAATGTATTGTGGAATAATAGCAATTTATTTACATTCTGTTACATTATAATATTGGAGGCTGCAAATATATACAGTAATATGTTTATCATCAACAGGTGTGTTTTTCTTTAGCACATTATCAATTTCTTAAAATTTAATAATTGCATGTTTCTTTTCTAGGAACAAGCTGCCTCAGCAATGTTATACTTTCTGCAGAACACTCTTCCAGAAAGCTTATTATTATACCAGAATGTGGATACTGTAATGAGCAAAATTTTATCATCGATTCAGGTAAATTATTGTCTTTCAATATGTTGGATTTCATTATCTTTGGAAAATTACCACATATATGATTTAACATGCTAACTTGGTAGGAATATTATTAATATTTTGGTAGTAAATTGCAGTGCACAATTGCGATTTCTGTGGTTTTGCGGCTGCATTAGCAGCATTTGCCATTTTCTTTGCAAGGTTTTGTTTCTAAACTTGCCATTAGGGCTCATAATAATATTTCCTGCTTTCTTCTTTCAGGATAAAGGGAATGCTAAGCAAAGAAGGATTGTTTTGTCAGCTTTTAACCTAGTTGCACAAAGTTGTCATGGAGTAGCTCACAAGTAGCCTTTTTATCTTCCTCTTCCCTCTTCTTGTATCTTCAATAATATTTTCATCAATGTCATACTAATTGATTATAAAACATTATAGTTTTCGATTTTCCTTTTTTGTAGGTATTTTGCGAATTACCTTCCTATCTTACTGGAAGCATGCCGTGATGAAAATTCTGACATCAAAGAGGTTTAATGTCTTTTTTTCCGTTTGCTTTCATTCTTAATGCAATTTTTGTATATATAATTATTTACTTATTTTGCCCCCTTTTCAGGAAGCAGCAAGGGGAATTCGAATTTGTGCTGAGTTTGGAACACCAAATTTCAAGCCCTTTATCAATAGTATGATGTTTTCTGTGTAATTATTCTTCCATTGTGTGTTATCAATAATTTCATAATTAAATATAATTCTTTTTTGTGTTTTTCAGTGATATTGTCAGAACTCAGTATTTTATTGAAAGATTGCAATGCATCGAATTCCTCTGAGAATGCAACATATGATGTTGCAGTTTCTGCTCTAGGAAGAATATGTGAATTCCATCGTGATAGCATTGATGGCTCCACGGTAACATTTTCCTTCTAATGCCTACTGGAGTATAGATCTTCTTCTTGTTCTATATGTAGATTTCAATGTGGTTTTAAATCGCTGTGAAGCTGCGAAGAATCTTTATTTTGTGGCCACAAAATATATACACGTGATTGAACATCACATTATTGTGGCTGCAATTGCAGATGAGGAATGCAATTTAAAACAATAGATTTTAGCACTATCTATCTAAATTTTATCAAGTTGTATAATCAATTTTTCAATTGGTGACAAGTGAAAACAAATTTTACTTATTTCATTCTTGCAGGTTGTTCCTGCCTGGTTAAGTTTCTTGCCACTTAAAGATGATTTGGCTGAAGCTAAAATCAGGGCCGGCCCAAACAAACTAGAGGCCCTGTTCTAATTTTTATAATAGACCGTAAATAAAATAAAGTGTAATTTACTTTAATTTTTTGGTCAAAAAATAAATATTATTAATATTATAGTTTTTTTAATTCATAGTCATAATGACAATATATAATTATAAGAGATAATAGATGATCCACTGATGGTATAAATTAATTTTATATTATTAACCAATGACAAAAATGTATTCCACTAAATTAGATTAAAATTTAAAATTATTTATATGACATAATAAAATGATATATTCTATTAAATAATAATGTAAAACATTTTTATACTATCAGTACAGCTTCATTAAACTCATATTGTAATTTATAATGTATAAAAAAATAGATAAATTGTATAATATTTATTTAAGAGTTCATAATTAAAAAATATCTTTGTGTAAAAGGCAATCAATATACAACTTAATTTTGTGTAATAAAAGATTATTCATACTGTATAGTAAATTTTAAACACAAGATTATTCAACCGTATTTGAAGAATTCAAGATATTAGCAATTAATATAAAAATTAATATCAATTCAATGACCCTAAATACTAATACTATTGTAGAACTTAATGGCATGCTGTTGTATTTAAACACATATTTCAAAGTAACAATGACATATTAAAAAACTTAAATCAATTATATATTATACACTTTAGCATTAGTTTGTGTATTAAATTAACATTATTCATTCAAGACAAAAGTAGTTTTAAGGGCACAGATCCACAAAATACTATGAATAATAGCACGTCTCATATCCTATCTTATATGTATTTATATTTTGGGGCCCCTAAGACATTTGAGGCCCTGTGCTGTGGCACTGGTTGCACAGGCACAGGGCCGGGCATGGCTAAAATTATGCATGAACAGCTCTGTTCGATGGTTGCAAGGTAAGGACGTTCAAAAGAATTTTTTGAATTATTCAATTGCCAGTATAGAATATACAGTTGTATTAACAGAATGCTTTAATGCTTTTCAGATTAGATAAGGATCTTTTAGGAGCTGGAAATCAAAATCTTGCTAAGATTTTTGCTGTGTTTCTTGAAGTGAGTTATTGTTTTTCTTTGTTTTCTTGTTAGTTTAGAGATCATTTAATACTGGACTATCAATAGTGTCATTGAGATTTATTTTGATATTTGTATTCATTTTATTTGGTTTACATTGTGCTGATATCTTATTGCATATAAATTTTCATTTATTTCAATGAATATTGATAATCTTATGTTTTCTTTTATAATTGCTAGATTTTTTTTAATATATTTTAAATTGAAATTCAGGTTATTGAAAAGGGTGACAAATTGGCTACAGCACAAACAATTGACCAGATGAATAGTTTGCTGAGACAGCTTGCGCAGAACATTCCTCCTAATATGTTTGAAACAATTTTACTGTCTCTGAGTACTCAACAACGAGAATTATTACTGCCATTTCTATCATCATTCTAGTCTCATTCTATGTGTATGTAACCCGTACACACCCAGAGAGCTTGTGTTTGTTACTTTACTGAGATTTAGAACCAGTGTACGTAACCCACCCTAGATAATTGTTGTTCACTTGTTTGTAAGTGATTGTATATTTTGTATTAATCATATATTAATGTGTTGTACACATGATATATACATGTGTGGATCATAAGTACTATTTGTTAAAATAAGTAATAATCTTTTTGGTGGGTGATCTGTAAGTATTTTTAAGTGCTCGCCTAATTTTGAAGTCTGCCCTAACTCAGTTGAGAGATGGAGGCTAACTCATCTAAATTTTTTTTAATCTAAAAAAAACAAGAGATATTTATCTATTGAATTGGGCTACTTCCATAAATAATCTTTCATCAAAATATTAGATAGCTTGTGCTATATATAGTACATACAATATTTATTTGATGGAGACCCGTGTTGTCATGGATGCTGAAGTAAGCTTTTTCACAAAGCTTCATTTCCAATATTTGATGGAGAAAAACTATGAGCTTTGGTTGTAAAACCTACTTGAAAGCATTAGATTATATGGAAGCTGTAGAAAAGGATTTAGGTGTCCTCCCAGTACCCAAAAGTCCTACAGTGGCCCAGGTGAATTATCATAAGGAGAAAAAATTTCACAAAGATGAATACAAAAGTTTGTTTATTTTTTTTTGATAAGCCATGTTGTATTTAAGGGAGAAAAAGGGGTTTTCCAATCCAATACAAACACCAATAAAAAAGATCAAAGAGATCTAAAAAAGAAGGTGACCCTCTAAAACAATTACATAAAATCAAGGGATTATTTCAACCAATCATAGAAAGAGCATCTCCTACGGCCTAACTCCAGCCATCTCCAAGAGACGGTCACGATACGGAGAAATAACTCTTCAATATTACAAAAATCATTATTAAAAATGATATTGTTCCTTATACTCCAAATGCTCCAAATCGCTGCAAACCAAACGAAACAAGCCATGTCTTCCTTACACCTATCTACCAACGCCAAGAACCAAAACAAAGCATGTTTACTAATGGAATCCGCTCGAAACGGGCAAATATCAAGCCAAGAAAATAATTTCCTCCAAAGAAGCAGAATTTTAGGACAGGTTAAAAAAAGATGAAAATAGTCCTCTTCCTCTTGAAAACACAGAACGCAAACCTTATCGTGCGGAGAATTAACGATACCTCTAAAAGCAAGGTTTTTCCGAGTTGGTAATCTGTCCAACGCAAGCCTTCAAGCAAGAATCTTACTTTTCAAGGGGATGCAGGATTTCCACACAACCTTAAGAAACAAAGAATCCCCTTCTAATAAATTAACAGCAGTGGCAGCAGACAAAATATAGGAATAGATGGATCTGATAAAAAATTGGTTGTTCGCTTCCGAAATCCAGACCCAATCGTCCTCTGCGTTGAACTTAGCCTGGAAACCTGCCATAAAATTTTGAAAATTTATGATGGAACCATCGTCCAGCTTCGACTTGTCCAGCTGGAGCAGCTCGACGTTCCACCGCCAGTGGTTATACTCCTAAAACCCCACATATGCTACACTGCAGACCTTGACAACAGTTGCATCAAAAACACTTGGGAAGACAGACTTAAGAACTTCGCTCCCACACCACAAAGAATTCCAAAAAAGGACATTTGAGCCTCTACCTAAAACAGGTTTCACCAACTTCTGAAAATTAAAACCAACGACATAGTTTTATACTTTAAGCATATCTCTAAACCATAAAGAAGCAGTACTAGACAGAGGAGCAAGGTCAAGATCCATCACCCAATTATTCAACCTTCCATATCTACTAACCAAGAAACCCCTCCATAATTCGTTACCGTCGTTAAGAAATTTCCACAACCATTTAGAAAGAAGGGCTTTATTGAATAAACCGACGTGCTTTATTCCCAGACCACCTTTAGCTTTAGGCTTACAAACGTCGCTCCACTTTACCCAAGCTAAAGAACTCTTAGCCTTAGAACCGGACCAAAGGAAACGCCTCTGAATGGCAATGATATCGTTCATGACTTTCGAAGGGGCCTTATAGAAGGACAAGTAGTGAATAGGAAAATTAGAAAGGACCAAATTAATAAGAATTACTCGGCCTCCAATCGAGAGGTTTCTACAAATCCACGAGTTAAGTCTTGCTTTAAGACAAGAAAGAACCGGGTTCCAAAATGAAAGTCTTCTCTGGTTGCCTCTAATTACAATTCCTAAGAATTTAAAAGGAAAAACCCCTGACTTACAATAAAGAAAAGTCTCCGCAGCTTTGAAAAACCCTTGATCAATTCCAACACCATATATACAACTTTTTGAGAAATTGATTTTCAAACCTGATACCATCTCGAAACCACGCAAAATAGACTTGAAAGCCCACAAACTAGCATATCCTCCATCGCTAAATAAGAGTGTGTCATCGGCAAACTGGAGCAATTCAATAGAGGAGCCCTCTTGAAAGCCAAAACCCGAGAAAAGATTGAGTTGAGACGCCTTTCTAACCAAAACAGCCAGCATTTCAGCCACCAAAGCAAAGAGAAACGGAGCAAGTGGGTCGCCTTGTTTCAATCCTCTTATAGCCTCAAAATCCCTAGTCGGACTCCCATTGATCAAAACGGAAACAAAGCTAGAACAAACAACTCCTTTAATCCATTTAATCCAATTAGGTCTGAAATTCATTGCCGTAAGGACTTGAATTAAAAACTTCTAGTCTACGCAATCGTAGGCTTGGGCAAAATCAACTTTAAGCAAGAGACACTTTCTCTTATCTTTTCTGGCCGAGTCAACAACTTCATTGGCTAGTAAGACACCATCCAATAAATTTCTACCCGGTATAAACGCTGTTTGGGATGAAGAGACTAACCCAGAAA
The DNA here is from genome assembly GCA_022829125.1 of Lathyrus tuberosus. Lineage (NCBI taxonomy): Eukaryota > Viridiplantae > Streptophyta > Magnoliopsida > Fabales > Fabaceae > Lathyrus > Lathyrus tuberosus. Next base: position 754,158 of record JALAZF010000715.1, on the reverse strand, counting down.
TGACCGCAGATAACCGTTTAGACAATAACTTAGATATCACTTTAGAGACGCATCCGACCAGACTGATAGGTCTATAGTCTCCAAACCCTTGAGGACTGTCCACCTTAGGAATTAAAGCAAGAAAAGAAGAGGAGAATACCTTAGGCAACTTTCCTGTCAAGGAGAAATGCAGCACGCAGTTAACGAAATCAGGACCAACGATTTCCCAGCATTCCTTAAAGAATCCAAAAGAAAACCCGTCTGGCCCCGGAGATTTAGAACTATCACAGTCAAAGACAGCATTTCGAATTTCTAAAGCAGAAAAATTCGCGTCCAAACTGAATATGTCCTCCTCACTCAGTTTTCGAACAGACCTCATATCCATAGTAGGCCTAGCAAAGCCTTCCCTTTGGAACTTGTCATGGAAGAAAAGAAGAGCAGCATCCTTAATAAGCCTAATATCGTCAATCAAATTGCCTGAAGAATTGATCGCTGAGATAGAATTAACCTTGGTCCTGGCCTTGAGAAAGAAATGGAAGTAGCGAGAATTAGCGTCACCTTCTTTAAGCCATTTCAATCTCGCTTTTTGACTAATCATACTCTCTTTAAAATGAATATCACTCCAAAACTTTTCCTGGATAACAACCCTCTTCTTGATCACGTCATCCGACAACCCCTCGAAACTATTGACCAACACCAAATCCATATCATTGAGTTCCTCAACAGTAGTCTCAATCTTAAGATCAACCAAGCCAAAGACATTAACATTCCACCACTTCAAACTAGATTTGAGGGCCGCAAGCTTTTCCTTGAAGACACACGAAGAGGTACCTTGAAAATGAGCCGAATTCCACAAATTCTTAATAAAAATCATGAAATCCTTTTGCTGAATCCAACAGTTGAAAAACCTAAAAGGTTTTGGGCCCAAATTGACAGAGTTAGATCTAATCCAGATAGGACAATGATCCGATATGTCACGCTTCCCTACTAACTGGGCCTTGAAATCCCAGGTATCAATAAGAAATTCGTCAATAAGAAACCGGTCCAATTTACTACAACACAAGCCATTCGAATTATACCAAGAGAAGCTATTTCCCATGAAAGGCAGGTCCACCAGATCCAAATCTGATACAAAATAATTAAATTCCGCACACTCGCGATTAGCAGAAAGACGTATGCCTTTTCTCTCATCGGAAGATTTAACCGAGTTAAAGTCTCCTCCTATTATCCACCTTCCTCCAGCGTTATCATTTTAAAACTTAATAATGTTAGCCCAAATCATCCTTTTATCTCTCAAAGCACAGGGCGAATAAACATTGATAACAACAAGATTAGTATCTCTCCATAATAACTGAGAACACAAGAATCCCTTACCTCTAAAAGTAGATATAGGGTAAAACAAATACTTACGCCAAATGGTGAGAAGACCACCAGAGGCTCCAACTGAGTCACAAGCGGATCAGACGAAATCCCCTTGACCCTACTGTAACGCCCCGATTTCGATTATTTCCATTTTGTCGAGTCTTTTATTTAAATTGAGTGGTAAATTATTTTATCTGTGAAATTGGTGTGTTAATATGCTATGTTGACATATTATGATATTTTACCGTTTTGAGAGTTTTCGGGGAAAATTAGAATGAAGCGTATTTTAGAAATTTCTCAATTAATGATAAGTTAGAAATTTAGTGGAAATAGAATTGTGTGAGAAAATGAATTAATTTGGTTTGAGTAGAAAATAAGAAAATAGAAAAGAAAAAGAGTTAAGAAGAGAAAATAGGAGAGAAAGAGATAGAAAAGAAAATAGAGAGAAAAAGGAGAGAAAGAAAGAGGAAGAGGAGAAAAGAGAAGGAAAAGAGGGAAAAGCTTGGAAATCAAGAAAACAACTTCTAGGAATCGATTAATCCGGGTAAGGGTGTGAAATATCATTATCTTATCAATGTGTATGACTATGTATGATTGTGTTGTTGTTGTTGTTAATTTTCATGAGTTTTGGTATAAACCCATTTGTGTAGAAAATGGTAGAAATCGATTTAATCGTGTTGAAAATGATGTTTTCGTGTCCCTTGTTGTTATTACACGAATGATACATGTTGTTAGACATCAAATTGGTATTTTTTTGAGTTTAGATGATGAATTTAGGTGTGGTTGGGGTGCAAAACGCAGAAGCACGTTCTGCAGAATTTTTTCTGGGTTTGCCCTGGCCGTACGCGTAAGGGGCATGTCCATACGCGTATGAGCCCAGGCGTTACACGTATCATTGGCCTGTGTTTGTGCCATTACGCGTATGAATTATGTCTTTTCCCTGCAATCTGGTGATACACGTATGGTGACGAGCATACGCGTATGGGCTTTAAAACGTGAAATTTGTGAAGAAAATGGGTTCTGCCCATACGCGTATGGACATTGGTGATACGCGTATGGTCAGGCCAATTGTAAAAATGGGATTTTTCAAAATGTGTTTTCGTTTTCGTCCGTAACTTTTGATCCGCTTATCCGATTTTTACATTCTTGGTATCGTTGTGAAGCTATTGAGCTGTACTTTATTAATGTGATGATTGGGAAATTGTTAGCCGATTTAATTATGTCAGAAAGTTGGGAATAGTGTTATTTAGCGACTTTTTCCGTTTTGAATGTGTGTGTTGGATGTGAATCATACAATAGTGTATTGATGTGAATGTATATAGATTGTATGGGATTGTATGAGATGAATGCATGAATATATTGTGAATATGTATGCATTTCAAGAATGTCTTGAGTCATTTTGTATGTGAAGCATAATGATGTGCATTCTTGTGTTGTGTGATTCTAATGAGAATCCGCTATAACGTCGTGTGCCCATGTGGGGTGTGAGCGATGATTATAGACGATCGTGTGCCCGTGTGGGGTGTGAGCGATTGGGTCGTGTGCCCGTGTGGGGTGTGAGCGATCCATAAACATTGTGTGCCCATGTGGGGTGTGAGCAATGGGTGAACATCGTAGGTCCGACGGGGAGTTACATTGGTAACGAGCGATGGTTACAGCAGAGTTCCTGAGTGAACTAGTGATGATTGAGTCGATACCGCATTGCATTTGGATAGAGTCATGAGTCGGTCTCTATGATTTGCATTTATCATCTTTATAATGGTGCATTGATGAATAAACATGAATATGTATGTATATGTGGAATGATAAGAATTGTGAAAGTATGCATGATGAATACGCTTGGTTTGTATCTATATACATTGTAATGTATATGGGTGAATGGTGAGGAATTGTGGTGAGAATGTGGAATATGTGTATTTTTATGCTAAGATATATAATTATATGCATTGTTATTATGATAATATTTCTCACCCTTCTGCTGTTTTATGATGCTCTATGAGGCATTGCAGAGTAGGTATGCTGGTGGTCTTTTTGTGAAGCGTGTCTTCATTCTTTTGGTCGGTCGGCTCTGATATGTAGCACCGGGTAGCTAGGATATATATGATTCTTTTGCGATACATTGTACATGTATCTTGTTGACGAATGTTTATGTAAACATGAATTATGTTGGTGGATAATACTTGATGATGTATATATATGTTATATATTATTCAATGTTTAGATTTTCCGCTTTTATTCTGAATATTGAGATGTGGGTGTAAGGACTAAGTTCCTCTGTTGCAAAGTTATCCCACTGTGCATATCAATTGTTGAGCAGGTGTTGAATGTTTTAAATTCAAGTATAATGTGACATGCCTCTTTTATACTATGTTTATAATTATACTCTGACCAAATTTTGAATACGTGCCTAAATGATTATGTGATTATTTGGGGGTATAGAAAGGGGGTGTTACATTAAGTGGTATCAAAGCCAGTGTTGAGTCAGTTGTGTCTGTCTTGTTGTTGTGATGGTTGAACTGTTGTTTAACCTTGTTGTCATTTTTGGGAATGATCAGAATATGGCTGGTAGGAACGACAATGCGATGGCTGCTGCTTTGGAAGCAATGGCTAGGGCGGTGCAAGGTGCGCCGAACGTGAATGCTAATGACGAGTTCAGGAAGAATCAACCACCGGCCTTCAAAGGAAGATTTGATCCCGATGGTGCTCAAATTTGGTTGAAGGAGATTGAAAGGATCTTCAGAGTTATGGGCTGTGTGGAGGAGAATAAGGTGAGGCTTGGGTCTCACATGCTGAAGGAAGAAGCCGACGATTGGTGGGTCGGTATGCGTCAAGTTCTTGAGGTGGATGATGAAGAGATAACTTGGAATTTATTTCGTACCGAGTTCTTGAGGAAGTATTACCCTGAAAGTGTGAAAGGGAAGAAGGAGATGGAGTTCCTTGAACTGAAACAAGGTAGTATGTCCGTGGTGGACTATACTGCTAAGTTTGTGGAGTTGGTTCAATTCCATCCTCACTATGCTGTAATTACCGCTGAGTTCTCTAAGTGTATTAAATATGAGAATGGTTTGCGTCCCGAGATTAAGCAAGCTGTGGGATATCAAAGGATAAGAAGGTTTACGGATTTGACGGAATGTTGTAGAATCTTCGAGGAAGATAGCAAGGCTCGTTCTACATATTACAAAAGTTTGAATGAGAGGAAGGGAAAGCAACAAGCTAGAAGTGGACCTTATGTGACACCCGTTGATAAGGGCAAGCATAGCGGAAACTTTGAGAGGAGATCTGGAGGAGGAGGTTCAGGTTCCGTTAAGTGTTACAAGTGTGGTGGAATGGGTCATAAATCATTTGAGTGTGGGAAGACTGTGGTGAAATGTTCTAACTGTGGAGGCCTTGGGCATGCTACTACTGATTATAGAAGGAATGTAGTGAAGTGCTATAATTGTGGAGAAGTGGGTCACATTAGTACTAAGTGTACTAAGCCGAAACAAGCTCAAGCGGGCGGAAAGGTGTTTGCATTAGCGGGGACGGACACTACTAGTGCAGACCGTTTGATTAAAGGTACATGCTTTATTAGTAGTACGCCTTTAGTTCCTATTATTGATACGGGGGCGACTCATTCATTCATTTCTCATGAGTGCGCTAAGCGTTTGAATTTGTTTATGACTTCTTGGGGTGGTGAGATGGTTATTGAGACTCCTGCTTCAGGGTCGGTAACTACGTCTTTGGTGTGTGTAAGTTGTCCTTTGACCATGTATGGTAAAGACTTCATTATGGATTTAGTGTGTTTGCCGTTGGAGGGATTGGACGTAATCTTGGGTATGAACTGGTTGCAATTTAATCGAGTTCATATAGATTGCTATCACAAGTTGTTGAGGTTTCCTTCTTTGGAAGATGATGAAGATGAGAGTTTCTTATCCACTAAAGAGTTGAAGAAACTTTTAGCGGACGAAGCTCAATTATTCGGTTTGTTTGCATCATTGTCAGTGGAGAGTAAAGTTGAGCTCGATATGTTTCCAGTGGTGTGTAATTTTCTAGAAGTGTTTCTGAAGGATATTACGGATGTACCGCCGAAAAGAGAAGTTGAGTTTTCTATTTATCTAGTTCCGGGTACTAGACCGGTTTCGATGGCACCGTATCGTATGTCGGCATCGGAGTTGGTAGAATTGAAGAAGCAATTGAATGAATTGTTGGACAAGAGATTTGTAAGACCAAGTGTTTCTCCTTGGGGTGCTCCGGTATTGTTGGTGAAGAAAAAGGATGGGAGTATGCGGTTATGCATTGATTATCGACAATTGAACAAGGTGACAATTAAGAACAAGTATCTGCTTCCAAGGATCGATGATTTGATGGACCAATTGGTTGGTGCGCGTGTTTTTAGCAAGATTGATTTGAGATCAGGATATCACCAGATTCGTGTGAAAGAAGAGGATATTCAAAAGGCGGCCTTTAGGACACGGTATGGTCATTACGAATATTTCGTGATGCCATTCGGGGTTTCTAATGCGCCGGGTGTGTTTATGGAATACATGAATCGTATTTTTCATGAACAGTTAGATCGTTTTATGGTTGTGTTCATCGACGATATTTTGATTTACTCTAAGTCTCAAGAGGAGCATGAAGAGCATTTGAGGATTGTGTTACAAATTTTGAAAGAGAAACAATTGTATGCTAAGTTGTCGAAATGTGAATTTTGGTTGTCGAAAGTAAGTTTTCTTGGACATGTTATTTCCGGTAGTGGTATTAGTGTTGATCTATCCAAGATTGATGCGGTGATGCAATGGGAGGCTCCTAGATCGGTTACGGAGATTCGAAGCTTTTTAGGCTTGGCGGGTTATTATCGGAGGTTCATTGAGGGATTTTCGAAGTTGGCACTTCCGTTAATGCAATTAACTTGTAAAGAAAAGGCTTTCATTTGGGATATTCGTTGTGAAGAGAGTTTTAATGAGCTAAAAAGAAGGTTGACAACGGCTCCGATCTTGATTTTGCCAAATCCGACGGAACCATTTGTTGTGTATTGTGATGCTTCATTGGTTGGTTTAGGTGGTGTTTTGATGCAAGATGGAAAAGTTGTGGCTTATGCTTCTAGACAATTGAGAGTACATGAAAAGAATTATCCTACACATGACTTGGAGTTAGCGGCCGTGGTGTTTGTTTTGAAAATTTGGAGGCACTATCTTTATGGTGCAAGATTTGAAGTTTTTAGTGATCACAAGAGTTTGAAATATTTATTTGATCAAAAAGAATTGAACATGAGACAAAGAAGGTGGTTAGAGCTTTTGAAGGATTATGATTTTGGTTTGAATTACCATCCGGGTAAGGCAAACGTGGTGGCCGATTCTTTGAGTCGAAAATCGTTACATATGTCCGCATTGATGATGAGAGAATGAAAACTTTTGGAGGATTTTAGAGACTTGAGTTTGGTTTGTGAAATGACGCCGAGAAGTGTGCGACTTGGTATGCTACATGTTACGAATGATTTTCTTGCAACCGTTTGTGAAAAGCAAAAGTTGGATTTGAAGTTCATTGATTTGATGATGAATGAGAATGAGGATTTCAAGGTTAATAATTTTGGAGTTTTGAGATTCCGTGGTCGTATTTGTATTCCCGATGATGCGGAGTTGAAAAAGATGATATTGGAAGAAGGACACCGAAGTAACTTAAGTATTCATCCGGGAGCGAATAAAATGTATCAAGATTTGAAGAAAATCTTTTGGTGGTCCGGATTAAAGAGGGATGTGGCTCAATTTGTGTATGCGTGCTTAACTTGTCAAAAGTCTAAGGTGAAACATCAAAAGCCTAGTGGATTGATGCAACCGTTGGACATTCCGAAGTGGAAATGGGATAGTATATCGATGGATTTTGTTACGGGATTGCCGAATACGCAAAGAGGTCATAATGCTATTTGGGTAATCGTTGATAGGCTTACTAAATCTGCTCACTTCATTCCAATTGATATTAGTTATCCTTTGGAGAAGTTAGCCGAGATTTATATTCTTGTGGTTGTGAAGTTACATGGAGCTCCTAAGAGTATTGTATCGGATAGAGATCCTAGATTCACTTCGAGGTTTTGGGAGAGTTTACAAAAGGCTTTGGGTTCTAAGCTAAGATTGAGTTCGGCTTATCATTCGCAAACGGATGGTCAAACCGAGAGGACAATTCAATCGTTGGAAGATTTATTGCGTGCTTGTGTGCTCGAGCAAGGTGGTGCTTGGGATAGTTATTTGGCGTTTATTGAGTTCACCTACAATAACAGTTTTCATTCAAGTATAAGTATGGCACCATTTGAGGCTTTGTATGGTCGGAGATGTCGAACACCTTTGTGTTGGCATGAAACCGGTGAGAGGACTATAGTTGGACCGGAGATGGTACGACAAACGACGGAGAAACTGAATTTTATTCGGGAGAAGATGAAAGCTTCTCAAAGTAGACAAAAGAGCTATCATGACAAGAGAAGGAAGGATCTTGAGTTTCAAGAAGGCGACCATGTGTTTTTGAGAGTTACGCTGGTTACGGGTGTGGGTCGTGCTTTGAAGTCGAAGAAGTTGACTTCTCGTTTTATTGGTCCGTATCAGATTTCTGCACGAGTCGGTGCTGTGGCTTACCGTGTGGCGTTGCCTCCGAATCTTTCGAATTTACATGATGTATTCCATGTTTCGCAACTTCGGAAGTATGTTCCGGATCCGTCACATGTTATTCCTATGGACGAGGTTGAAGTGAGAGATAACCTTACGGTTCAAGCCTTACCGATTAGGATTTTGGACCGCGAAGTTAAGAAGCTAAGAGGCAAGGATATTGTGCTTGTGAAAGTAGCGTGGGGAGGCGCTACGGAAGGCAATATGACTTGGGAACTAGAGAGTAGGATGCGAGAGTCGTATCCGGAGTTGTTTGAATCAGGTAATATTTTCGAGGACGAAAATTTCTAAAGTGGGGGAGAGTTGTAACACCCCGATTCCGATTATTTCCATTTTGTCAAGTCTTTTATTTAAATTGAGTGATAAATTATTTTATCTTTGAAATTGGTGTGTTAATATGCTATGTTGACATATTATGATATTTTACCGTTTTGAGAGTTTTCGGGGAAAATTAGAATGAAGGGTATTTTAGAAATTTCTCAATTAATGATAAGTTAGAAATTTAGTGGAAATAGAATTGTGTGAGAAAATGAATTAATTTGGTTTGAGTAGAAAATAAGAAAATAGAAAAGAAAAAGAGTTAAGAAGAGAAAATAGGAGAGAAAGAGATAGAAAAGAAAATAGAGAGAAAAAGGAGAGAAAGAAAGAGGAAGAGGAGAAAAGAGAAGGAAACGAGGGAAAAGCTTGGAAATCAAGAAAACAACTTCTAGGAATCGATTAATCCGGGTAAGGGTGTGAAATATCATTATCTTATCAATGTGTATGACTATGTATGATTGTGTTGTTGTTGTTGTTGTTAATTTTCATGAGTTTTGGTATAAACCCATTTGTGTAGAAAATGGTAGAAATCGATTTAATCGTGTTGAAAATGATGTTTTCGTGTCCCTTGTTGTTATTACACGAATGATACATGTTGTTAGACATCAAATTGGTATTTTTCTGAGTTTAGATGATGAATTTGGGTGTGGTTGGGGTGCAAAATGCAGAAGCACGTTCTGCAGAATTTTTTCTGGGTTTGCCCTGGCCGTACGCGTAAGGGGCATGTCCATACGCGTATGAGCCCAGGCGTTACGCATATCATTGGCCTGTGTTTGTGCCATTACGCGTATGATTTGTGTCTTTTCCCGGCCATCTGGTGATACGCGTATGGTGACGAGCATACGCGTATGGGCTTTAAAACGTGAAATTTGACAAGAAAATGGGTTCTGCCCATACGCGTATGGACATTGGTGATACGCGTATGGTCAGGCCAATTGTAAAAATGGGATTTTTCAAAATGTGTTTTCGTTTTCGTCTGTAACTTTTGATCCGCTTATCCGATTTTTACATTCTTGGTATCGTTGTGAAGCTATTGAGCTGTACTTTATTAATGTGATGATTGGGAAATTGTTAGCCGATTTAATTATGTCGGAAAGTCGGGAATAGTGTTATTTAGCGACTTTTCCCGTTTTGAATGTGTGTGTTGGATGTGAATCATACAATAGTGCATTGATGTGAATGTATATAGATTGTATGGGATTGTATGAGATGAATGCATGAATATATTGTGAATATGTATGCATTTCAAGAATGTCTTGAGTCATTTTGTATGTGAAGCATAATGATGTGCATTCTTGTGTTGTGTGATTCTAATGAGAATCCGCTATAACGTCGTGTGCCCATGTGGGGTGTGAGCGATGATTATAGACGATCGTGTGCCCGTGTGGGGTGTGAGCGATCGGGTCGTGTGCCCGTGTGGGGTGTGAGCGATCCATAAACATTGTGTGCCCATGTGGGGTATGAGCAATGGGTGAACATCGTAGGCCCGACGGGGAGTTACATTGGTAACGAGCGATGTTTCCAGCAGAGTTCCTGAGTGAACTAGTGATGATTGAGTCGGTACCGCATTGCATTTGCATAGAGTCATGAGTCGGTCTCTATGATTTGCATTTATCATCTTTATAATGGTCCATTGATTAATAAACATGAATATGTATGTTTATGTGGAATGATAAGAATTGTGAAAGTCTGCATGATGAATACGCTTGGTTTGTATCTATATACATTGTAATGTATATGGGTGAATGGTGAGGAATTGTGGTGAGAATGTGGAATATGTGTATTTTTATGCTAAGATATATAATTATATGCATTGTTATTATGATAATATTTCTCACCCTTCTGCTGTTTTATGATGCTCTATGAGGCATTACAGAGTAGGCATGCTGGTGGTCTTTTTGTGAAGCGTGTCTTCATTCTTTTGGTCGGTCGGCTCTGATATGTAGCACCGGGTAGCTAGGATATATATGATTCTTTTGCGATACATTGTACATGTATCTTGTTGACGAATGTTTATGTAAACACGAATTATGTTGGTGGATAATACTTGATGATGTATATATATGTTATATATTATTCAATGTTTAGATTTTCCGCTTTTATTCTGAATATTGAGATGTGGGTGTAAAGACTAAGTTCCTCTGTTGCAAAGTTACCCCACTGTTGCATATCAATTGTTGAGCAGGTGTTGAATGTTTTAAATTCAAGTATAATGTGACATGCCTCTTTCATACTGTGTTTATAATTATACTCTGACCAAATTTTGAATACGTGCCTAAATGATTATGTGATTATTTGGGGGTATAGAAAGGGGGTGTTACACCTACAAGCTCCTAACCAAAGAGTCCTTCATAAGAGGAATTTTTGTTTCTTGAATAATACAGAGATCAGCTTTACCTTCAATCAAAATTTGACGGATTCTATTTCTTTTAAGAGGCAATCCACACCCACGAACGTTGAAAGAAGCAAAAATCATTGAGCACAGTTGTCTACACCCTTTCTGAGATCAAACTGTTTCTTGTCTCTTTCCTTAAACTTCCTTACCACACCCTCAAAGATTTCGTCATCTTCATCTGCTTCGATACCCAACAAATTAACAGTGTTCCAAATCTTTCTCGGGACATCTTCCATCGCCTCCAAACATCTGATATTACTTCTCCGAATGTCCAATTCATCGACAGAGCAACCAAAAGAACCTTCAGGAATCCCTAAAGGTCCATCAGGACCAGGAAAAAGAGGGAGCGACTTATGCAATCTAGTCGAGACTTTGGATCTCGCCCTAGATAAAAGGGAAGAGGGCATTGCTTTGATAAGAGTGGAAAAGAAACAGGGATTGAAAGGGATCTGGATTTTTTCGTAAAAATCAGCCACGGGCTTTCTTTTTTTCTCTTTCGCCACAAAGGGGGTCTTGATGGAAAAATTGGAGTAGGGGAAATTGAGTCTGAATCATCGGTTAACCCATTACCAACAGAGCTTGGCCCATCAACAAAGCCCAAGTTTTGAGGGAGTCCAATCCCTTCATCTAACGAGTTAATCCCAACTAAGCCAATTGGATTAACAGGAACATGGCAAACCATTAAGTCTGACACGTCCTCAGGAGAAGCCCTCAAACTACAATTGACTTTGTCCAGTTTGACCATCTCATTAGGGACAAAATCTTTATGGCTTTCCTTCTCGTTCCCCAAAGTATCACTAACATGTGAAAAGGAAAAGCTAGCACAGCTCCCCAAATCATCATTAGCAACCTCGTAACCCAAAAGGTTATCAGTCTCACTTTCTCCACTAGGGTGAGACACTACCAATTATGCATCATCATCATCAGAAATCCCATCACTGTCTACTTCATCTACAAACTCCGAAAGATCAGAGGAACCAGCATGAAGATCTCCAAACAAAGGAGCTTTGAATGCAAGCCATGATGATATATCCCTTAGTCTAACAAGGAAGTCTTTGCCATTAATCTCAATAACCAAGTCATGACTAATATTATCAAAAGTATCAGTTTTAATAAATAATTTGGCCACGTCAAATCTTGATTTTTTTTCAGTATCTAGGTCAGCCTTAATAAAAGAACCAAGATGCTTCACAACACAACTGAAAACTTGATTATTCCAAGCAAAGCAAGGAATGCCCAAACAATGCACCCAAGTAAATCTATGGTCATCGACGACATCTAAAGTCCAAGCATTAAGCTCTAGAAACCATTTATTACACCAAACTTGAGCTTGCTTGACAAACGATTGCACATCGCCTTGACCCTTGGACTCCAAAAGGCACAAACTTGCCCCTAATGGAGTAGCCACAATGTCGAAAAATCCTTCTTAGTACAAAGCTTTTTGAATAGAAAAAGGATTGACCTCTGGATGAACTTTACCAACGAGAGCTTTGTCAAAACTAGTCGTATCCTGGTTAGCGACAACAACTTTTTTGATACTAGGTTGAGCGGGTGACACACCATTACCAGAAAAAGGTTTGCCCTTAGCAACAACCTGGGCGAAGGAAACTTGGGGTCCTTTACTAGGCCCTCCCTGATAATAAGTCTTAGGCAGCAAATTTCTCCCTCTCAAGTCGTTAACATCTACCTGGTTCTTAAAATCTCTCGAAACCTAGATTCGTTAGCTTGAATTTTTCTCCCATGCAAGAAAATACTGTCAAGTTTTAACGCCAGGATACGGGGATCATGCACTTTCCTGAAACGGGAAAAGCCAAATCTTAAACCCCTTTTGTTTCTCCCTCATCTTTGAGTACTCAGGCAATTGCTAATAATGTGAAGTTATTAGGCACTGAACTGGCAGACCAAAAATTGTACAAAAAGTTCTTGTGAGTAACTGAAAAATATGAAGCATCTAAAAACAAATTTGGAGAACACAAAAGATCTATTGGACAACACTATGACTTTGGCAGAAGTTTTGCATGCTTTGAAGGTACAAGAGGTAAAGAAGCTTATGAGACATAAGAAATTTATGGATTATGCGTTTCGAATTAAGTTACATTACAACAAATAACGATTTTTATGATGAAGCTAACACCTCGAACAATAGACAAACAAGGAAATAGGTATTAGGAGCGCCAACTTTTTTTTTTAAAGAAATTAACAACCATTTACCTTGGTTTTTCAGAAAAGCGAGGTAGATTTATAAGGGAGCTTTCGACACCCGATAATTGCATTTTATGTTTGTTTTTCAGTTGTTTAGGTTGTGTTTCTCACTTTGCGCCTTTCCAAATTCCCTTTTTATCATTGATATTTTTTTATTATTTATTTATTTTTTATTAGTATTTAACTCCGTGACATTGTCCAACTGAGAGATAATATATTTTGCTTTAATCAATTTCAAACGTATCTTCTAAGATAAGCATTCAACAGATATTACTACATATCTGATGAATCTATTTTGTTAGCTGATTCTTCAATCTTTTATTAAGTTTTAGAGAGAAAGATTCTGTTGTTGACAACAACAAAACTTCAAAAATCAGTGACTTGCTCCGGTAATCCGATTGATTATAATTTAGTACACAGTCATCTTCTGAACTGATATTGAAATTGTAAGTGGATTGCAATCTTACCTAGAGTATTTCTACACACCATGACTGGATCTTTTTCTGACAGTGTTAAGTGTTTTATATCCATCAATAATAGAACCGGAGCTCTGATACCAATTGAAGGTGTGAGAAAGACACAAGAAGGGGGGGTTGAATTGTGTTTTAAACTTTTACCAAATTTTCTCCTCTTATCATTAACGTACAATAGACTTATCAGAGTTGCTTGAGAGACTATGACTTACTAAGTGTCATTCAGATCGTGTTATGCATGAAGCATAAGCGATAAGGCGAATCTGAATTGGAAATGCTTGAATCAGACTTGCAATGCGGAAGCTCATCAGAGTTTGGTTGCAAGGTTCTGACTTGCTATGTAAGGTTCTGATAAATGATACTGAAACACAAATAATCAAACAAAGCAAAAACAAGAGTAAAGAACACACGATATATCCTGGTTCACTTGAGCCATTCCCAAGCTAGTCCAGTCCACCCTTCCAAGGTGATTTTGCCTTGAACACAAGGACTTAATGCACTATAATCAAAACCTATTACAGATGCACGGGCAATAGCCGGTGACTAATATCCTGCACAACCGCAGCTGTGACTAACCCACAATGAACCATTTAGGGATTCAACTTAATGAATATAACGAACATTGACCTAATAGGTTCCAATCTCGCAAGATCTACTATCAGGATTTCACAGCTAAACGTTCAGGGATTCGACTTAACGAATATAACGTTTACTGACCATTCTTCCAGGATTTTCAATGAGTTCTATAAGTGATCTCATAAGAGTCTAACCCACCACTGGTCCTGTTTGAGATATGACTATCATTGACCATATTTCAGGATTTCCACAACGACACCAAGCCATTGTCTTCTCAAGTCTCCGATCACACTGATCACTTGAGGAATCCTAATTCACATAGAATTAGTTGTTTTGGAGATTACATAAATTGCTTCTACATAAGCAGATAACTCCTAAATTTAAGTACAAAAGAACACACAAGTGTTCTAGCAAGATATGAGCAACAACTCCTTGCTTTCTTCAGATTCTACAAAGATGTATGTTGATTTGACAGTTGATGACATCTTGTAGATCTTCTTCATCTTCTTTGTTGAGCAAGCTTTGAGCAACAACTCCTTGCTTCTGATCTTCAATGTAGCGCAGATGATAAAGTAGTTGATGACTTGATTGTTTTCAGACAATGTCTTGATTCATCAACTTCTGTACTTTCTGATTGTTGTTATGTTGATAGATGATTCTTTGTATTTAAACAACAATGGTCGTGTTTCCATTTTAACAACAATAAATGTGTTTGATGATGATGATCTTAATCGTAAAGACGACTTCGATGCGCAACATCACGACCCTCACAAGCACTTTCTTCATTCCTTTAAATAGCCGGGTGATAAATAGAGTTGTTAAAGACCCGTTGGATATTTGAAAAGATTCGTTATGCAATGATGAAAGTTGTACTGCCATATCTTCTTTTTAATGTAGAGAAGTGATGGGATAGATCTTTTTAGCACGGTGTACAGTCATTGCTAACGGTAACATTTGTCTTCAAATCTTCAGAGGCTTCTGATGGTAATTAATTGAAGCATAAGTAGAGACTTTATAATAGGGTCTTCAGAAACATCAAGTCTTTCGTCTTCATAACTTGTCCATTAGAAATCTGTCTTTAGAGCTTCAATACTTGTCCTTTAGAACCATAATCTTCAGAACACTTTAGTCTTCAGAATCTTTCTGCACTTGGTCTTCAGAGCCTTCAGCCTTCAGAACTTCAAGTCATGAGAATCTTCAGCACTTCGGTTCTCCACAAGATTATTTCTTCAGAAGCTTCACTATCTTCAGAATCATAACCACTTTCAGAGTAGCATCCACAAGAGCATTGCAACAACAATATCGGCATCCTTGGATCTATCTGATTATGATCAGATACATAAGCATACTTGCTTCTTGCGACTTGCGACTTGTGTTACACATAATAACTCGCATATGATCATTTACGCACATCTTGTTGGTGTTTGTTGGATCTGATATCTTCTATGATTATGATCTGAGCACAACATACATTAGAACATAAAATAGTTCTTTCACAAATACTCATTGTTATCATCAAAACATAGAGATGACTTGCAGAGACAACTCTTGCTCTCACACACTCCCTCGTACATGAAGGCGTGGATTGCTTGGACGTAGGCGGTTGAAAGGATTTTTGGAAATTGGGAGGACTCTTACAAAGAACTCCCAAGATACCTCATGGCCCTACAACACTATGCTCCAGGGACTGTTGTCATATTGGAGACGTTTCCGACATATACGCCGGACGGGAATTGTGTAAGTGGAAATGGCATTTTCCACAGACTCTTCTGGGTGTTTAAACCATGCATCAAAGGATTTACATAATGTAAACCTATAATTCAAATTGATGGAACATGGTTGTACGACAAATATAAGGGCACGCTATTGATGGCCGTGGCACAAGATGGCAACAACAACATTTTCTCTATCGCCTTCGCTCTAGTTGAAGGGGAGACTGCTGGAGGTTGAAGTTTTTTCCTAAAAAATCTCCAACAATATATTGCTCCCCAACCTGACTTATGTTTGATCTCCGATAGACATCCCTTAATCGAGAGTGCTTACAACAATCCTAATAACGGTTGACAGAATCCTCCCTCAAGCCATGTGTATTGCATTAGACACATCGGGCAAAATGTCATGCGGGCGTTCAAAGACAAGGGGCTAAATCAGATGGTTACTAACGCGGTCTATGCACTAACAAAGCCTACCTATAGATACTACCGAAACGAGATCAGACAAACAAACCCAGATGCATTGAGTTGGATTGATACCATTCAATGAGAGAAGTGGACAAGGGCGTACGACAATGGCCAGCGATGGGGCCATATGACAACAAACCTCGTTGAATCTATGAACTCTGTATTCAAAGGCATCCGAAACCTTCCGATAACCGTTCTTGTGAGGTCAACTTATTTTAGGCTCGATGTACTCTTTGATACTAGACGTACTAAGTGAGGTTCGCTCATACAATCTAGGCAGCTGTTTAGTGACAGTTCAATGACATTCATGAAGGACGAAGCTGCAAAGGCCAACATACATGTGGTCATGGTCTTTGACAGTACTAAAGGTCACTTCACTGTTGCAGAGTCTATTGATCACAATGAAGTGTCCAAATGTGTCGGGCTTTAGCACAACATCATAGTTACAACTGTAAACTTGTCTATTTATAACAACAACAAATTTTATTTCATTGATGGCATACTTAACTCAATACAACAACATAACATAACATAACTTAATAGCTAAACATCAACAGATAACCATCTACGGAACCTAATACCAAATCAGAAAATAACAATAACAAACCCAAATGAAACAACTCATAGAATCAGCTTATATAGGCAATTACAACCATCAACTTAATTTCCTTTTCTAACATCATCATCATGAGGACGCCAGCATCATTTTCCACTTTCCTCCAAGTCCGGGTAACTGCGTCTGGACCAGACTTCTCAACCAGCCTCTCAATCTTTCTAATTTTTTCACCTACCTAAAATTCTTCTGCTAGCCAGCAGCGAAGTTCCTTGTGCAAATGCTCAAACGTCTGGGTGTTCCAGAGTAGCATCTTCATCGGAGGCTTGACAACTGAGTATATAACTAGGGCATCTCGTTTCATCAGTGGAGACTCTGGAAACTTTTCCTTCGGTGCTGATGATGATGACGACGGACAGCGATTTGAGGATGAAGACATGGTGTTGAGTAGGAGAGAGTTTGGGATATTGGTGAGGGAAGGGAGGAAATTAGGGTTTTGGTGACAAGTGTTGTGCAATAACAGCTGAGGGTGAACCCTTATTTATACGCACATGATACCCTATTAAATAATATAATTAATTATATATTAAATTCACAAAATTTAATTATTTAAAAAAATATTTTTTTTAATTTCCAATTAATAATAAATATTAAAAAAAACTAATTACACTGAGGCGTCATCCCAGATGGCGACTCCCTAGTGTAAATTAGGGCATGACTCATTTTCTTGAGGCGCCATATGGTTTGGCATGTGGCCTCTAACTGAGGCGTCATCCCATATGGCACCACTCTTATAGAGGGTTTCCAAACCCAGCCATTTTCGTAAATTAACTGAAATGTTAGTTTTTTTGGATTTTTTTTAAAAAAATGTGTTATATTAAAAAATAATTCTTAATATGTTGTCATGATTATGATTTTTGTATGTCACACGTTATTCACCGTAAACATTAGACATCATACACCATAATAGATTAACCGCAATACTTTGAAAACCAAATTTACACCATCAAACTTAGGAAAACCTGAGCAATAAACACTAATAATATAAACTTTGATAAACACGATATAATCAATCTTACTTTTTATAGTGGTAACAAAGAAAAAAGCTCTAGACTTGTTCATACTCACTTTAAGACCAGACTCACTAACAAACTCCGTCAAAACACCTACAATAATAGTTGCTCGTGTGGCACTAACTTTAGCAAAAAGTAACACATCATCAGCAAAAAAAGATGGGAAAGGGAAGGGTGATTCCGTAAAATACACACAGGCTTCCATTGATTGTTATTAATTGCTTTCGTAATAGCATGAGATTGTATCTATCTATCATCTTAATCAGTAAATTTTCAAGTTTGTGAAGACTCTACTGGATACATTTCACTCTCAAGATGATATAGTAGAGAATAGCACACAGATTTCTTGCCATGTAGTGGCGGAGACAACTATGATTCTTAATGTATATGACAGTAGTCAGGGGAACCCAGATCCATCTGGGTTCAGGGGTGTGTTAAGGCAGCTGATTGGTTCTTGGTTAACTAGTTTTGCTGGTAGTGTTGGTGTTTCTACAATCCTTCATATAGAACTCCTTGCTTTATGTCGTAGCCTCAGAGTAGAATAGGATAAAAAGATCATAAACTTAGTTTGTTATTCTAATTCCACTCTCGTTATCCATTTAGTGAGGGCAGAAGCTAATCTCTGCCACCATTTAACATCTAATATTTCAAATATTAAGGAGTTGTGAGAGAGAGAATAGTGAGTCATCTTTACGCATTCTAGGAGAGAAGTTAATGTTTTAGCTGATTTTTTGACAAAAATTAGAGCTATTGAGTCAGTTCTTTGGTTGAAATTTTCTATTCCACGTGAGAATTTACTCCCTATTTTGTAGGCCAATGCAGATGGGGTACTAGTGGAGAGGCGCTAGTCCTCAATTATATTTGTTTTTTTTAGTTTTTTTTCTCTTTTCTTTTTCAAAAAATCATAATTTATATTTTTCTCGTCAAAAAAAAAAAAGGAAAAGTAAAAGAAAATATCATAATTTATATTTTTATAAAATACCTAATTTAAAAATAATTGAAAGAAAAAAAAAAAACATATTTATTTCAGCTGTACTTGAGTAACGATTTCTGACTGGATTTAAGAAGGATCAGAAAGTAAGACACTTTTAGCATCAGCGAATCATCACATACTTAGGTTCAGTGTATTGTGTTATTTATTGTTTCAGCATTGCTACCTTGACACCCCATTCGACACTACACCGTATGTCCGCACGGTACGGACGGTACTATTTACAGGCCGTACTGTACGGACAGGTCCTGTTTACGTACGGATATACGTCACTGTTTATGCACGGACAATACTATTCACTGTACGGACGAATAATGTTCATCGGCCGTACTGTACGGACGGCACTGTTCACCGTCCGTACATACGGTGTAGGGTATAAAAATGGATGTCAAAATATCATTTTTGTTATTGTTTCTACCCTTTCCGCTGCTGTATATATATACCCTTGTGCCTGTCTTCCTTGTATGATCTAATTTTTTTTTCCTTTCTTCTCTTTCGTTATAGCCTAGAAAGCTCTCTTTCTCTCTCCCTCGCATGCTTGAACTCACTCACGTAAATCACAGTCACACCAAAACCCTTAACCCAATTGCACTCTTTTTCTCGCAATGGAACCTGAATTCCCTTTTGAATTACAATCCGAAACCTTCAAGATTCTCAGTTCCAACGACGACACCGCCATGGAAACTCTCTTCTCTCATCTCTACAATCCTCAACAACAACAAAATCGATCTCAAGCTCTCACGTTCCTCCAATGCTGCAAACACCACCACCCCGATCTCCTCATGATCAAACTCTTTTTCCTCCTAACCTCCAGTCCCGAAATCCCCACGCGCACCAACGCCGCACGCGCTCTTATTTTTGTCCAACCCAACGAACTCTGGCCCAAATTACGCCCGCAGGCCCAATCTCGTCTTCAGGCCCACTTCATTAACTATCTCACTGAAGAGACGTCAGTCCACGTCCTTAGACTCGCGTCAACTATCCTCTCACAAACCGTTTCAGTTATATACAAATCTCAACAACACTGGAACGAGATTATCGATTTTCTTCTCTCCTCCGTTAATTCAAACGACGAAAAGCTTCGTGAGTTTTCTCTTTTAGTCTTCTCCTCACTCACAAACGACTGTCGTTTAAGCCTCTCGAATTCTCTAAACGACCGTGTTCGTGTACTTCATTCATCGCTTCTGGCCTCTCTCACTTCCCGGAACCCTGACGTGCAGGTTGCGTCGTTCGCCGCGGTGGTGAACTTGATTTGTTTGTTTTCTGATAATCAGATTTTTCACGAACTACTTAGAGCGATGATGGTTGCTGTGTTTGCACTCTTGTATGGCTTCGAGAGAAGCTATTTCAAAAGTGCTTTTGCTGAGTTGGTTAAGCTTGTTTCTGCTGAGCCTGTTCTGTTGAAGCCTTACATGAGTGATATGGTTCTCGATGCGCTTCAGATCGCCGAGAATTGTGGCGTTACCGAAGAAACGCGTCGTTTGGCTTTTGAATTGGTGCTCGCGATGGCTGAGTTGAAGGAAAGCGAGCAGGTCCTGGCGAGTCTTCCGCATGAAATGGTGGTTAGGTTATTTATCGTCCCGATGAAGACTTTGGTTTTGTATGTTAAAGAGGATGGTAACGGTAACAGTAACAGTAACGATGACGATAACCATAACGGTGCTGATCGTGGGACGGAAGATGAAAGAGAAAAAGGTGCAGATCCCGAGAATGAAAAGGTGGATGATGCGTATGAATTTGGAATCAAGTGTTTGAAGAAGCTTTGTGTTGCGTTTGGAGGAACCAAAGTTGTGACTGTTACTCATGAACTGTTGAAGAATTATTACTTGGATTCAACGGACTGGAAAATGCGACATGCAGGGATTACACTGCTCACTGAGATTGCAAAAGAGTTCTCAGATCAAATGGTGACCGCATCATCATAACTATAATCTCTCTTTTTATTTTTATAACATCCATCATTTATACAAGTACCTAGTTCTTGCACTAGAACATATGTGATTTTATGCATATTTTTAGGGTTTGATTGCCTACTCAACCAAAATTTTAAAAAATGGTGGTGGTTGCGTAAAGGCTTTTGGCTTTCCCGATTTCGGTCATGATTTGACATTGAATAGGGTTAAAACCTTGAACTTAACATTGTTTAACAGAAGTGTTTTGTAATAGTGGTTGATTAGTAATCTTTTAAGACTCGTAGTGTAGTGCATATGTAGTTATGGTTCGGTTCAGTTTGGCTTAAAGTGGTGATTCTCCTTCTGTGTATCTCCATATACATACATTTGTGCAGGTTTTGGAGGATAAATTTCTAGAAGAAATTGTAATCCGAATTTTGAATTTATTCCAAGACTCTCATGTTCAAGTTCGGTTGGCAGCTTTTACTTTGATGGAGATGCCTATAATTTTTGTCGAATCAGCTCAAATTCGTTATCATCGTAGGTTTGTGCATGCTTTTTCCATTGCACTTGGTAGCGATGGGGACAACAAAGTGAAGGTATCCTACAAATCCTTCTTCCCCTTACTCTAAAACTTGTATTATCCATATATAGTTGCTTCACCTTCAAAAAATATGCTTTGTTTACTTTGTCTATGATTTTAAATTGCACATTTGCACTCATGGCAGACATTGCAACACGCATTATAGTCATTACAGCGTCAAATTATTTTACTTTTCCTAACTATAGAAATATACCAGTTTACACCACTATTATTCATTGAGAGATGTTTAACATACAGTTTTAAAAAATTTAAAAGATCAAATTTTCTTCTAATCTCAAGTAGATTAGGGCTTTGGAGGGTTTGAAATATTATTTTTTTTATGAGAAAGTTTAACAAACAGGATAGTGGTAGATTAATGTGGCAATTACAATGATTGGTATATACGATTGAAGATTGCACCGCAACAACGGTCGGATGTAGTTGCAAAAGTTGCCGCAACAATAATGCAACCATTGCTTGTAATGTTTTTTATATTACTGCAATACAAATTCCCTTTTGATTTTATAAATTTTCAACCAACAAAACAACTAATTTCATCAAGTTTTCAATCATTGTAAACAATATGAATAAAAAATTATCACCCTACACATGATGGAAAATTTATTCAATCTTAGTGCAGCAGCTTTCTTTTGTTTTTTCTTTAATATAGAGGAATATTTTAATTGTTTGTGTTAAAATGTAGTTATGGATTTCCACTCCTACGTTTGAAAGTTATAACATCAAATTTGCTAAGGTTGTATAGGACAGGAGGGTTTAAATTAGCAATACCTTTAGTTTTTTATTTTCTGATGGCTTGCTTTGAATCATTAATATTAATAGCAGATTGTGGAAAACAACAGTTTGTTTAAATTATGTTACTCAATAGTGCAATAGCTCCATTTGAAAATATTTTACACTAAATAATGTATTGGGGAATAATAGCAATTTATTCACATTCTGTTACATTGTGATAATATAGCAATGTATATAGTAATGTTTATCATGAACAAGTGTGTTTTTCTTTAGCACGTTGTCAGTATCTAAAAATTTAATAATTGTATGTTGCTTTTCTAGGAACAAGCTGCCTCAGCAATGTTATACTTTCTGAAGAACACTCTTCCAGAAAGCTTATTATTATACCAGAATGTGGATACTATAATGAACAAAATGTTATCATCGATTCAGGTAAAGTTATTGTCTTTCAATATGTTGGATTTCATTATCCGTGGAATATTACCACATATATGATTTATTATGCTAACTTGGTAGGAATATTATTAATATATTCGTAGTAAATTGCAGTGCACAACAGCAATTATTGTAGTTTTGCGGCTGCATTAGCCGCATTTGCCACTTTCTTTGCAAGGTTTTATTTCTAAACTTGCCATTAGGGCTCATAATCATAATAATATTTCCTGCGTTCTTCTTTCAGGATAAAGGGAATGCTAAGCAAAGAAGGATTGTTTTGTCAGCTTTTAACCTAGTTGCACAAAGTTGTCATGAAGTAGCTCACAAGTAGCCTTTTTTATCTTCCTCTTCCCTCTTCTTGTATCTTCAATAATATTTTCATCAATGTCATACTAATTGATGATAACACATTAAAGGTTTCGATTTGCTTTTTTGGGTAGGTATTTTGCAAATTACCTTCCTATCTTAGTGGAAGCATGCCGTGACAAAAATTCTGAAATCAAAGAGGTTTATCATTTTTTTTCTGCTTGGTTTCATTCTTTATGCAGTTTTTGTATATAAATTTATTTACTTATTTTACCATATTTTCAGGAGGCAGCAAGGGGAATTCGAATTTGTGCTGAGTTTGGAACACCAAATTTCAAGCCTTTTATCAATAGTATGATGTTTTCTGTGTAATTATTCGTCCATTGTGTGTGATCAAGAATTTCAGAATTAAATATATTTATTTTTTGTGTTTTTCAGTGATATTGTCAGAACTCAGTATTTTATTAAAAGATCGCAATGCATTGAATTCCTCCGAGAATGCAACATATGATGTTGCAGTTTCTGCTCTAGGAAGAATCTGTGAATTCCATCGTGATAGCATTGATGGCTCCACGGTAACATTTTCCTTCTAATGCCTACTGGAGTATAGATCTTCTTCTTGTTCTGTATGTAGATTTCAATGTGGTTTTAAATCGCTGTAAATCTGCGAAGTATCTTTATATTGTGGCCGCAATATATGCCATGTGATTGAAGATCACATTATTGTGGCCACAATTAGGAATGCAATTTAAATAATGGATTTTTCCACTATCTATCTAAATTTTATCAAGTTGTATAATCAATTTTTCAATTGGTGACAAGTGAAAACAAACTTTACTCATTTCATTCTTGCAGGCTGTTCCTGTCTGGTTAAGTTTCTTGCCACTGAAAGATGATTTGGCTGAAGCCAAAATTATGCATGAACAGCTCTGTTTGATGGTTGCAAGGTATGAAAGTTCAAAAGAATTTTTTGAATTATTCAATTGCCAGTTTAGAATATAATATACAAATGTATTGACAGAATGCTTTAATGCTTTTCAGATTAGATAAGGATCTTTTAGGAGCTGCTAATCAAAATCTTGCTAAGATTATTACTGTGTTTCTCGATGTGAGTATTGTTTTTCTTTGTATTTTTTCTTGTGAGTTTAGAGATGCTTTAATACTTGACAACTATCTATGGTGTCATTGAGATTTAATTTGATATTTGTATTCATTTTATTAGGTTTACATTGTGCTGATATGTTATTGCATATAAACTTTCATTTATTTCAATGAATATTGATAATCTTATGTTCTCCTTTATAATTGCTAGATTTCTTAATATTTTTTAATTTGAAATTCAGGTTATTGAAAAGGGTGACAGATTGGCTACAACACAAACAATTGATCAGATGAATAGTTTGCTGAGACAGCTTGCGCAGAACATTCCTCCTAATATGTTTGAGACAATTTTACGGTCATTGAGTGCTCAGCAACGGGAATTATTATTGCCATTTCTATCATCATTTTAGTACACCAATGTATGACACCCAGAGAGTTTGTGTTTGTTACTGTACAGAGATTTAGAACCAGTGTAACTCATCCGAGATAACTGTTGTTTGTAGGTTAATGTGTATTTTGTATTAATAATATATTGATGTGTTGTACACTTGATATATACATGTGTGGATTAGGAAGTTGCATGTTTATGCTTTGTGGGTTAATGTTATGTTGTTGGTCTATTAAGTTTTTCGTTTGGTTTATTTAACTATTGAGTCTCCTTAACGATTGTACATTTTTTAATTAAGTTTTAAATTCGATTTTAGCATATGCATAAATCAAAGTGTATGGTTATAGTTTAATCAATATGATTTAAATCAATCTATTGAGTTTTTGGATCAAAAATTATGTTTGAAAATGGTGTAAATATTGAGTTTTTGGATCTCCAACACATATAAATAGCATTTTCTCTCAAAAATTTTCACCATGTTAAAAAACACACTTCCAATATTGATTTGAAAAATCACGACTAACTTTTTCTCTCATCTTTAAAAAGGGTTTTGAATATTTCTTGAGTGATTGAAAACGATTCCTTTCATCTTCTACCTCATTCTAATTCCATTTTTATGTTGATCTAAATCTCATCTTTAGAGATCAATGATTGTTAAGGAGATTTTGGTATTGTGTTTAAAGTTTCTTTGAAGTTTTTCTGGAGATTTCAGAGGTTTGCAAGATGTGTGGTGTTGTGGCTGATTTAGGCAATTCTAGTGAAAAAGAAGGAGGTTATTCTCTTAAGAATCACTTTGGTAGTGTTGTGTGGAAGCTTACAAGCAAGGTGGAAGTTCTTCTCAATCTTCAAATAGACCAACGTTCAAGATACCGGTAGGATGGATGAAAGATCGCTACAGAACGAAGACTTTGGAGAAGGACTGTTGGAGCTGGAAGATTCAAGATAATTTCACGTAAACATTTTGCAAGAATTTAGTTTAATCCTGTGTACAAGTCAAGGGATCCATATAGAAGATTTTTATATTTTCAACGTTATTTGAATATTATGATTGTACTAAAACTCATGTAATTTTGTCACGAATCATATTGGAAGACAAAAAAATTCAATGTAAAACCATTAGAGAGTGGATTAAGCTTAGTGGGGATGATAACTAAACCACAATAATTCTGGCGTACACCTCTCTCTCTCTCTCTCTCTCTCTCTCTCTCTCTCTCTCTTAAAATTTGCATGTTAGGTTATTTTTATTGTTTTTCAAGAATTGCATGCCATTAGTTTTTTGACTTGGTAGTAATTTATTGATTAATTATAGGTTTTATCAGAATCGACCTATGAAGCCCGTACTCGGACACGGATACGGGACACGACACGGACACGAGGACTCCGCTAATATAAATAACACAGGACACAGACACGGCTATATATATTTTATATATTAATATAATAATGTCATTTATGAGCACAATTTATAAAGAGTTTAAAATGAGAAGCAAAATTTATGTATATTTAAACTTAGTACGTTCAATCAACGAAAAAAAGACATAAATCCACCAAAACAAAATGATACAAATCATATCATAGTTACTCCACATTGAGAAAACCAGCCACTAAATCTGACTCATCCAAAGACAAGTCAACAACTTCAAGAAGTTCACTATCATCTAATGATCCAAACTCATTTCTGACAACATCCCACATTTTATTTTCCTCTTGATGATATTAGGGAGTGCTCCTTGATAGAAGTGGAAGGTTACTATCCATATATACTAAAGCTTCCGCTCGATGTGGTGCTATCTTGCTTCTCTTTAAAGAATGGATAAATGAATATGTGTTCTAATTTCTTTCAACACAAGCAGCAGTGGAATATGAAAAAATAAAGAATTCCAATTGTGTTGTTTTTATAGTGGAGAAGTGGAATATGAAAGATAAAAATTCTATTTTTTTTTAAAACAAAATTGAAATTCTTTTAGTGTAATTCTGAAATTTTCAGTTGGACCGTGTCCTTTATTTGAAATAAGATGTCGTATCCGTATCCGCTATGATTCAAATTTATTTTTGTGTTAGACACTTCAAAAACGTGTCAGATACGTGTCGTACATGTGTCGTACGCGTATCCGTGTCGAACACGTGTCTGACACAGCGACACACCGTGTGAATGACGTGTCAGAGCTTCATAGAAATCGACACTTTCGATTTGTCTTGTTGTTTATTAAGACTGAAAACTATGATCATGTAATTCATATTGTATTGACGTTGCACAAATACACGTTGTTTGTAGTTTTGATATAAATTGAATACAATACATTGGTTTATTCATTATGGTCAAATCATCTATTCATTCTTAATTTGTTGTATGGTGTGCTAATTAAATTGTTTCGTCTATATACCGATTGATAAGAATATTTACCCTTTTAGACCTTAGTATTCTCCATATTTACATCAAACAATTGCCTTAAAGTTAGTCTTTTGTTCAGGTCTAAGTAACTCAAAAGGTTGAGAATATGGGTGATGATGATCTGAAGGGAGTGTATAGTGGAAAACCAATTTCAAAGGCAAATATGGTTTTTTTTTAATTTTTTAATTTTTTATGCATTTTTATCACAAAACACCAAAAATTCTAAAAAAAAATGTAAAATGAGACCAAATTATCAAAATCAAATCTTTTTCATTAATTAGAGATTACATCAAATCCAATTACATCAAAGAGTCCATGGATACTTTTCAAATATGTACAAACTTAATCCCCAAAAACTACAAATCAAATCACAATCAAGCTCATTAATACAAATCTTTCAAAAAAAAAAAAAAACAAATCTATTAGAATTAAATTTTTAACCTAGTGTTTTCTTATGAATACCAAAGAATTTTTCTCATCATCACACACAATTTTCCCATTGAAAACCCTGCACACAAATTCTAAACACTCAAAAAGCCACCAAGAAAATATCCCTAAAAACTTCTCTTCCACTCTCTCACGTTTTTTTCCCAACAACACTAAATTTTCATTATTCAAACATTTCATCCTCACATTCTAAACTTCTAACACCAATATTCATCATCACTACCCTTTCCATTTACTTTAAAACAACATAAACACCACAACAATCATCACACCATCCTCACAAAACATAAAAAAAAAATTAAAAAAAAAAATTGTGGACTTGTTTTGCGTCTGTATAGAGAGATAATAATCCAAGGTTTCTTTTTATTTTTTTTATAATAAATATAAGTGATGTGGGGTTGATTTTAGTTGTATCATGCATATGTGGAAATCAAATAACCCTTCACTTTTTCTTTTTCTTTTTCTTTTTCTTTACTATTACATTATAGATTATTATTATTCTTTTAAATTTTTATTTAAAAGGTACAATAGTCTTTTTTGGTTTTTTTTCTCATATGATACTTCTAGAGTTGTTATGTATAGATTATTTTTCTTTTATTATTTTTTTTTGTTTTAAATTCACTTGTTGTTAGGATAGTGAGAACTAGATTGAGGATGTCTACCCTAAGGCTAGAGATGGGTTGTTGGAATTTCTCCACATATGCAAAGATGACGATTTAAAAGTGATGGTGTGCCCTATGCCCAGTGTTGTATTCTACAAAAAGGATGCAAAGAAGGTCGAGAGCTCCCGGCAGGAAAAGAAGAAGGAAAATTAGAGGAAGAATAGGCATCAGTTCCATTTCGACAAGAAGGGAGTCCCTCTGAAGAAGGAGCAGTTCCCTACTTACCAAATGGACAAGCTTGGTACTTATGTGCCAACATCCAATGCTCCCTAGGGAAGGTGGACGAAACCTGCTAGCAAAGAGCAGTCTGGGAATTAGAAGTGGAAGATGTTCTAAATAGGTTGAGGTTCTTCATTGACCTATCGAGAAAACTTCCAGATGTCGGGGAGGCTCTCATATGCTCCCAATAATTATAAAGGAAAAACCCGATGTCGAGAACTCAGTCGATGAGGTTCCATAGGAAAAAGAAAGCTGAGAGAGAAACTGTTGAATCAAGTAATAATAAGTTATACCAAACTCGAGTTAATAGCCAAGTGAAGAAACCAGTGGGAAGACAATTGTTTTCTAAGATAGTCCATTCAAATGGAAAGGTGAAGGAAAAAGTACCATCTAAGGAGGACGAGTTAGTGACTGAAAATTTTGAATCTGGGTCGGAGGATGATTTTGACATGATGTGTAATGTGGTGTATATACATCTTAGGGAGTACAATTGTGTCATGGAAGTTGTTGAACCTGCAGATTGTGAGGAATAAGAGATGGAAAGGCACAAACCAATGTGTTATTTCATGATGAACAACAGTTGTATCAAAGAATAGAATGCATTTTTCAAAAAGCCTTATAAGGGAATGAATAATCATTTGAAGCCCATTTTTATAAGGGAAAAGGTAGAGAATACTAAGGTGAAAAAAAAGTCTAGTAGATTGAGGGGCAGTTGTTAATCTGATGCCTCATTTCTCGTTTGGAAAGACAGAGAAGTTTGACACAGACTTGAGGCCCCATAACATGGTACTCTCATATTATAAGGGAAAACGGGACAGCTAATGGGCATTATCAAAGTTGATGTAATAGTGGTGTATATAACTCGACCAACAGTTTTCATGGTTATATCGTCGAAGGCTAGCTACAATTTGCTCCTGGGGGAGAATGGATACATGGAGTTGAAGCAGTGCCTTCGCCACTGTATCAAAGGATAATGATTTGGCGAAGTGATGGGATAGTTGAGAATTTTAAAGCTAATTAAGGATACTACATGGCGGAGGTAAACCATGTAGATAAAAGAAATTTTGATAAGAATCTAGCCAATATAGCGCCTTGCACACTAGTAGGGTTTGCTTACATGCCTTTTGAAATTTTGGTTAAGCAAATCACTAAGATGTCAGACAGGATGTAGTGACACTTAATCTCTGCTTCTCACAAGGATTAAGGAAGAACATAAACAAACAGCTGAAAGAAAACAACACATAGAAATTGTTAACCAAGTTCGGTGATCAACAACACCTGCGTCTTGGAGCTACCAAGCCAGGAATGAAATCAACTAAGTAGAATTGGTTCTAAGCTAAACTCCAACGTTTACAACTTAGTACCTAGAAACTACCCTTCCTAGATTTCTACCTAAGACACTCCTAAGTATGAGACCCTTTTCAATTCCCTTCCAATCACAGCAGTGACTGAAAATATTTCAACTCAATAAACTGTCCTCCTCTGGTAATCACGCAATACAAGAGAGGCTCACACAAGTACAAACCCTAGTACTCTATAACAGCTGCAATATCCAACACTTTCTAGGTCAAATCCATCCTATTTATATAGCAAAACAGAACTGGATTTGGGCTTCAAAAATGCAGCAAATCTGCTCCACAGAATCTGCGACATATTATTTTCTTCAATCCCAAGTTTCCAAAAACGTCTCCTTACTAGGAAACCTCATATTCCTTTTAGAATCAGAGTCCCTGATTCCTCAATCTCAGATGCCACCTGGGATCAAATCATATTCCAATCACACCTGGAACATAAATACAGTTATTCCAAAACTGTAACAGACAAAGATGTCGAATCCATCTGATATAACAACTTGTCTAACATCTTAACCTGCAGTTAGTTTATCATGTTAGGACATCTTGTCCAACATCTTTAGGCTAAGTTAGTTTTACCAAAATTGATACCAACCTCAAGGGTTTGGACTCATCAAAATCCCCCTTTGGCAGATTTTGGCTAAAACTAACTTTAATTGACCTGCAGAAGCATATCAGGGAGACCATCATCAGAACATCAGCAGAAACTCAACTTTGTCTCCCCCTCAACTAGTACCTCCTGCAAGCAGCACATAACTACTCCCTCTCAGTGTTTAGTAGTATACCAGCAGTGGTTAGTGATGTTAGTAATTCTCCCCCTTTTTAGCCAGAATATGACAAAGGCAGAAGAACTAACTCAAAAACCAAATAATCAGTTCATAGTAATTAAATTACACACCCAACAAAAGTAAAAAAAATTATCCTGGGCATTCAGCCCTTACACAACCAAAAACAAAGTAAAAGCATAAAAATAAAGGTGAGATCTTCGAGAGAATTTGAAGACAATCCTCTCAAGCCAGATGGGAATACATATTCAAAAAAATGAATAGCATTCCCATAACCAGAGAAATATAGAATCATCCATTTGTTTTACTTGGAGACCAAGGAAGTAAGTTAATTCTCCAACTAGACTCATTTCAAACTCAGATTGCAGTTGCTTAACAAAATGTTGAACCATCTCTTCTGACATTCCTCCAAAAACGATATCATCAACATAAATTTGTGCTATCATGAGATTACCTTTACTACTACAAAACGCTAAAACAACAACGCCAGGCTTACAACGCATCCTTTTACGCCGTTGTAATAGGTTAAAAATTTCGCGCCCAGGCAAAAGCTGGGGTATAAACAGTCATTTAATGACGGTTGACTTAAACCACCGTAGTAATAAATAAAATGTAGCAAGCTTCAATTCCCTGCAACTACATTTTTTCCATTTTTTAGAGTACATTTAGCGTGTGTCACTTAAGTCCATTATTTAAAAAATAAATTGTAAATGATTTTACAACGGTTTAGATGAACAACCGTAGTAATAAATGAAATGTAACAAGCTTCGATTCTCTGCAACACATTTTTTCCATTTTTTAGGATACATTTAGCGTGTGTCACTTAAGATTCCACTATGGTTTGTTTCTCCAACCAAGATTAAAAGCTTTACTGATGAATTAAAACAAAACGTATTATGTACTTCTTTCATAAGACGTCCTAATCGAACAAGTGAGCCAGAGACGCCCTAACCTTTAATCTCTTCGTATCCATTCATTTGGAGCTCAAATATTGACCGTCTTCATTCATTTGCTTCTTCAGCTTCGAAGTAAGGTACTCTTCAACATCTTCATTCCTTTTTTCTTGGTTTATGCTCAAATATTGACCGTCTTCATTCATTTGCTTCTTCAGCTTCGAAGTAAGGTACTCTTCAACATCTTCATTCCTTTTTTATTGGTTTATACTCAAATATTGATCGTCTTCGTTCATTTGATTCTCCAGCTTCGACGTACGGTACTCTTCAACATCTTCATTCCTTACGTTTATTTGATTACAAATTTGAAGTACGGTATTCTTCAATATCTTCATTCCTTTTTTCTTTGTTCATATTGTATATGCTCAAGTCAGAATGAGATGTTTCATATGCTTTACGTTTAGTATGAGAGTACATATTCATTGATTTTTCTTTGTTCATATTGTATATGCATATGCTTGAGTTTTTGGATTAGATTTTGGTGTGTCATTCACATTATTATACATGTATAAATTTCAGAAGTTGTAATGGATCGTAGTTGGATGAAAGCCAATAGATTAGGTCCGGTTTATGAGAATGGAGTTCGTGAATTCCTTGAATACGTTGATAAATATCTTCCTGGAAATAATGGTATCTTTTATTGTCCTTGTGTTGTTTACGCGAATATAAAAAAGGGAACAAAGAAAGAAATACACAATCACCTTTGTTGTGATGGTATATGTCAAAATTATATAATATGGACGTGGCATGGTGAGGTGGATAAAAGGAAAGTCGGGCTTCACAAAGTCAAAGAGTGGATGAAGATGAATATATGGAAGATCAACTAGAGGATATTGAAATTCTGGCCTATGCAGACAACAGATGTCCTAGCAGATGTCAAGACATAGTGCTGCATAATCTTTTAAACTTGGAGGCGCAACTGCAGACTGATACCTTGAATATCAGAATTGCACACTCTCAGATGTCACGACATCTGATCCAGCATGTTTATCATGAACCCTAATAGAAAACATAAATCTGTAGAATGATAAAGAACACAGTAATTGTTAACCCAATTCGGTACAACTCACGTACATCTGGGAGATACCAATCCAGGAAGAAGACTTCACTATTGTGTAGACTGTTACAAAGTTAAACTCCCACGTTTACAACTTTATCCCTAACAACTACCCCATGAACATCTTTACCAAGGTTAAACTCAAATGTTTAGAACCCTGATACGAGATACCCCACTCACTTCCCTTAATCACCAACTGTGATTTCTACATCATCCCTATCAATACAGAATTCTGTTAAGCATACTTGACAAATAAGCTAACTCGGATTTGCTTAAAAGCTTTATCCAAGAACAATACACAATCCAATACCTCAAGGCTTATGGATCTGTGCGACACCTATATCTACCACAGTGTATCAACTGATACAAAGGGTGACTTACAAGGGAAACCTACGACTCTCAAACCTAAAACCTACTTTACAAAATAGGATTCCTAAGTCTATGTCGTCGTCTCTCACTTCTGTCTAGGTCTTGGTCTTTTTTATAGTCTTCTGCTGAGTTAGGCTTTGTATCTTTCTTCCTTGATCCATTGCTAGTCATGCCTTGAATCATGGAACAGATTTAAATAAAACCTGATGTGTCAGTCACGATGTCGAGTCTTCATGTTGTGACATTTCACTCGACATTTTTAGTCTGGGTCAGAATCCTTCGTGTTGGAACATCTTTCCCAACATTATGTTTTACTAAAAATTTAGTCAAACTCTTGGAGCCATCAATCTCCCCCTTTTGACAAATTTTGGCTAAAACATCCTTCAACCTGATGCATGCAGTGGAAAAGTACTTGAAACAAGTGGTGAGGAAAGGGAGAAGATAATTTGGAGTTACCCTCTTCATTTCCTTGTGATACCTTGATCACAGTGAATGTAACTCAGGTCACAAAACACAACTTGCTTTCTAACTCTAGTCACAAAACACAACTTCCCAAGATGTTATAATAAAAAACGTTGGAACATCCTTTGGAACATTTGCATATACCAGCAGCACAGACCATACACCTCTCACCAGCAGCACATACCATACACCTCTCAGCAATGAGCCATTCTCCCCCTTTTTAGCCAAAAGATGACAAAAGTGGCCCATGCATACCCAAACCAAAATGATCCGAACATAACTCATTTTCCCTCAACTTAAGACGAGTGTTTACACCTCTTCTTAAAAATAAGGCTATGTAAATACTGCCAAAAGACTAGTCAAAAGATTCCATCGTTTCTGACTTGTCCTCGAAACTACTTCTGAACCCTGTCCTGATACAAACCTGATATTGTCAGGCTTATGGTCCCCACAAATAGGACTTCTTAATCCAGATTTAGCATACTCAATTACAATTAGAATTCTTTCATTAGTACATAACCAATTTCTTCCTGTCAGCAACCAATAGATTTATGTATTGAATAAACTCTTCACAGTTTTTTTGTGAACCATTTAAATATGCATTGCCAAGTTTCCCACAACTTGCAACAATACTCCAATGTCAAGACATCCTCCTTGACATCTCAGTTTGCTTGACGCACAAATGCAAACTGGAATTTCCACAATAATGTCAAGCCATCCTCCTTGACATCTCAGTTTGCTTGACGCACAAATGCAAACTGGAACTTCAACAATAATTTCAAGCCATCTTGACATCTCGGTTTGCTTGACGCACAAATGCAAACTGGAACTTCATCTCAGATCAAGAGGCCTCTCCCCCTGACTAAGGTAACTGGTGCTCCTCCACTGAACACCCAAGCTAATGACTGGAAAACATAAGACGCATCTTCATGTCTTCAAGAGCGCACCCTCTGTTCAACACACTTGCTGAACGCAACCATTAACTCATTATTGCTCCCTCTGACAAGAAACAATAATTACTCACATATGTCAAAGTCATGCATCCCATGAGTACGTCTATACCAACCATAACAAACTCTTGGCTTGAGATCAAAGTCCCATTGATCCCCCTCATTCCACAACCATCTTATACACCACACGAACTCCTCTTGAATTCTCATGTATAGATATCCCGTTGCTTGAGACAAAAACCAATTGAATTAGAATGCTTCACATTCCTCAAAGAGACGCACATGGCCCCTTAGTTTGTTATAACGATGTCAGTTATCGTATGCATGCTCCAGAACTTCACAGCTGCTAAACTGATCCACTATTAGCATGACTTGCTCCAAGGACTCCAATGTCATATGCAAGATTTTCCACTGACCTCACTCCGCCAGAAATAGAGATAAACCCCACAATCCAAGACAGTCATTCCTATCATTCTCCCGTATGATAACCTAGAATACTTCTAATTTATGGTAAATCTCCACTTCTGAATGCATTTAGGAAACAGACTTCCATGCAATCACCACATGATTCACTTCAGTCTTCACAAATATTTACATCCTCCTTCCAAGGGACCCTTCTACTCCATCATTCTCCCGGATGATCATGTAGATACTTCTAGGACACGATGCAAGTAACCAGTTCATCACAGAACCTGAAATCCTTCACCAAGGATAACTAACCCAAAGATGTTCTAACATCAGTTAGGACATCCTCCACACATCACAGACACCACACACCATGGTTCTTGATATGCTCCACTACTGGACTTACTATCAGCATAGTAATCCATACTGAAGATCTTCACACAACACTGACCCACCAGCTTGAACAAAGAAGTCTTCAGGAACCCAGAGAGAAATAAACTCTCCACCACCAAGAAGGTATGCTTCCATTCTCAACCCAGAACTTTTGCCACAAGCTCCCAGAGAACCAGAACCTTCAATATTTTCAACTAACTACTCTTTTACAAAAGAGCAATCAGTTTCAAGCATCCTGCTTGAACGCACAATGTGAAACCAATCAAATGCCACTTTTTGATTGACCTCACTCATCTCCAGAACTCCCACAAGATACCCTGATCTACTAATGAAACCAGATCTTCAAGTCACACGAACTACTTGCCCTATAGCAAGACATCTTGGATCCACCAAGCCTCTTAGTCATGTAACATCTTCTCATCCACAGCTCCCGCAAACTGCATGAGATAGACTTTTTTTTTGAAAAATCCATCACTCCCATTCTCCTGTAGATCACCTTATCTTAAGCTGATGTGCCATATCACCAGCTGAGACTTCTGATGTTAAGCTAGATGTCAAAACATTATGACATCCAATTGTTGAATTCAACTCTTCCTTTTGCCACTTAGGAGAACCTCCTCCCTTTGTAGAAACAGATTTCCATGCTCTCACAGGCTTGATTCAACAACCAAGTTTTGAGTAGACAACCTCCATTCTGCTTTGAAACTCCAAAGACTTCAAACCTGCCACGTCTGAATCTTCAGAAAATGAATAGTCCAAGAGTACCCCATAGCCATACTAAAGAATGCCACTTACCTTAGTAGAGCCGTCAGTAGAAAGTCAGAGATAACTGCCACTTATCCTCGACCTTCACAACCAGAGCAAACACTATGCTCCAAAGCACCTAGATCAGAAATAAACTGACCCAAGCTGTAACCATCAAGATTATAATGTCTTCATAGTCTTCCATCTCCATCTTCAACAACATCACCATCTGGACAAGTCATTCATAATACTTTCCAGGAAACAGATGCTAAGACAATAATCCCAGGTCAACACCTAGGAGACTTTTGAGCGAATGCAGAACCCCTCCCATGATTCTCCAAGCCTTTGATGAAAAGTTGTCAGAACATCTGACAGAACATCCTTAATCTTGAATCTCAAGGATAATCAATTAAATACTTGTGGATTCCACAAGTAGAAATTGATCTTAAATCCTTGTACGATAACCCTTCTTCACTGCTGTAGCTGAGCTCCTCCAGATCAGGTCATGAACACTTATACAGTATTCAATGTTTTTGCAAGTATCTTCTTCAATGACAATGTTGAGATACCAAGGCTGCCGCCCTTGACTCAAGTAACTAAGACTTTCTCTGAACAAGTCTTATTTACCTCAACAAATCTTCAATCAGATTGGATCAACTCTTAGTGTCGTAACCCGAATTTTGACCTCCCTCTTTTGCCTTTTGCATAAGCATGCGCATTCGCATCGTTAGCATACACATTCGCACTTTTCTCTGTGTGTTTCTTGCCGCAGAATATTCAATTTTTCCAAGCCCGATTAATCATATCCTCACAGGATCATCGCGTCATCAAAGCAAGCACAAAATGAAGGTTTACATACCTATTCATCAAGACAAGAGGTGGAAAACCATAACCGGGACTCCAGTATCATTTCCTGAGCAATTTGGGCAAAATTTGACTGAAGTAACCGGTTAACGCATGGTGAGTAACCGGTTACTCAGTGCAAATTTGCAATTCCTGCTGCATTTTTGGGACAACAACCATGCACTCTCTTTGGTCATTGGTTCTACAGTGTTCTAGCAGTGTGTGGAATATTCTAGACATCTCTAGACATTTCAAGACATTCCAAGTGCATTTATTCCAATGTTTCACTCTAATTCAAGTGCAACATGTTCCTTGTTTTCCAAGTATATCAACCTTTGGATGATGGAGTGCACCTTGGGATTGTTACCGAGTTGGTTCTAACTAACCGAGTTAACCGCCTTGACTCGGTGAGTCAAGTCCAACTAACTCCTAGCCTAGTTCTAAACCCAAAGCTAATTCCAAACCAACCAAACCATCTCACACTCCAAACCTAAAATCTATATAAACTCACCTTCACCCATTTTCAAGGACCTTCAACCATTTTGCTCCATTTCACTCTCAATTCTCCCACATTCCCTCTGAATTTCTCTACTACATCTCCATCTTCATCTCAATTCTCTTCCAAAACCTCACCAAAGCTCATTTCTACTTTGAAGGATAATCACTTTTACATCAAAAGTGATTATTTCTCGAGCTCAACCTTCATCATTCTTGCTATTACACTTGGATTTCTGGAGTTATTTTAGCTTTTGGATTAATCTTGAGTATTTGCTGCAACTTCCAACGGATCGAATTCGCATTTTGGAGCTTTATCGTATTTTGCTCGATTTCGACATGGTTCGTCTACAAATTGAAGATTCCTCTGGTTTTCTTTGATTTTCTGCATCAAGAATCCTTTGCAACAATCACCAAGGCACGTCTCAGCCTTGTAGGTTGGTGGATCTATCTTTTCTCTCTGTTTCGATTGATTTCGCGCGTTTATGTTGTGATTTTAATCGTGTTCGGTTTGATTTACCATGCAATTGTTTGATCTTTGATCTTCGTGATTATTGATTTCAAGTTGTGTTTAACTACCCTTACATGATGTAATTTTCGTGCACAAATTTGTATTTAAGCATGTGGTAGTTTGCATAAGTGATTATCTGTTGAAAACTACTTTTGAAAAGCTGTTTTTACTGTATTTTTTCACCATTGTTCAGTGGTAACCGGTTAACGTTTGGTGGTTAACCGGTTACTCAGTGCAATTTTCCTCAAGAACGCTGATTTTCAAGCAAGTAACCGGTTAACGCATGGTGAGTAACCGGTTACCACTGAACAAAATGGCCATTTTCTTGCATTTTTAAGTGTGTTTGCCATGCTTTCTTCATTTTAACTTCCATTGATTATCATGCTTGATTTTATGGATGTTCTAAATGTCATTTCACTTCTGGTTGAGGCATATTCATGAACCTTCGATGCACGTTTTCGATTATTCATGTTGTTTCATGTTTTTAGCATTGTATGAACATAATCCTTCTTGCACTATCTTTGTTCACATGATACATGATTTTGTGTGGCACTTTGATGATCATTTGGCACTGTTTTGCACCTTCCATTTCAGTTTGCATTAAGTCTATTCTTCATGGATTAACTTAATTTTGTATGATCAATAACTCACTCCTTTTTGCTTTAATGACTTATCATCCTCTTTGGAAAGTTGTTAGCATATTTCTCCCTTGATTAACTGATCGAAACACGTTTCGATTAGTTGATCTTCCCCTTCCTATCTTTAGGCTTCCTTTAGAGCTTTCTCTCTCGTTCCCCCCGTGGAGTTGGAGTTTCGCGCTACGCCTAGCATCGGAGCACTGTACAAATTGACGCCGTTACACTGTCTGTTTCTCTACACAGGAGCACTGTACAACTTGGAACTGTTGTGCCGTCCGGTTCAACTTCCGCATTACACCCTTTGTGTGTTAGGGAAGGGATGAGAAGGGAGAATTCCTACTCTCATTCTGACTACTTCAGGTAGGGGACGAATGACCCTGTGCTTGACTTAGTCATCTCTATCTCCAGGCGGTGATGTGCTTTCTTTCCCCATTCGAGTTGATCCTTGATCACTCTTCTCTCTTTGCGATCTCTTTCGATCCTTAATCACTCATATCTCTTTCAATCTCTCCTTTTGATCAATCACCATCCCTTCTTGGTTAAGATCATTATTCTTGCGCTAGCAATCTCCCTTTGTTTCCTTACTCCTTTCTTCTTGTAATCAATCATTGCTTTTTGATTCCCCTGAAGAGTCTCAATTCTCTTTCTTTGGTCCAACACAGTTTTCCTGTCACGACCATTTTTTTCCCAGGAGTTCGCAACCTTCTCTTGGTTCTTCTCCTTTGTTTGGTTAATCACTGTCGGTCAGTTATAACACCAATCTCACTCGTTTCTTCAGTTAAACACAATCCGTCTGTTAAAGCACCGAGTTCCTCTTGGGTTAATCACCTATTCTTGGTTAATCACCCTTTTTCTTCAGTTAACCATAGTCCGCCTGTTAAAATACTGAAGCCCTTGTTGGAGTTAATCACCATCGCTTGGTTAATCACTCATTTTTCCCGGTTAATCACAACTCTTCTGTTAAAACCGAATCCCTTGCAGTTGGCAACCTTTCTTGGTTCGAATACTTGCACCCTTGGGCTAGTAACCTATTTTGGTTCAATACCCTTCTCCGTTGGTCAAGTACTGTTTGTTCAGTCATTACCAACACCCCTTTTGGGTTACGACCTTTGATCGGTCCTACACTCGTGCTTCTGGTTAATCACAGTTTTCTCTGTTAAAACCAATGCTTCTCTATTCCCACAGAGCTGCAGTCCTTTCCTTCCTCGGTTAATCACTGTTTACTAGTTAATATACCGAGGCCCCTTTAGAGTCAAACACCTTCTCTCGGTTCAGCATTCTCTACCTTGGTTTATCACAGCATGTCTTGTAGCGAGCGGAACTGGACGTGTTTCTTAAGCACTGTCGCTCTTTGGGGATTACTACAGTTTGATTCATTTTTTATCCTATTGAAGCTAACTAAGGAAGGGAAATAGATGTCTCCAATTAACCCTGCTTGCATACTAAGTTTTAACAGCGGTCTGTTAGGTTACGAATGCTATATGGTAGTAGGGCCTCTTTCTTCTTTCTTTGTTTAGAGCGAAACACCGGGAATGTTCATGGGGAATTTTGTTAGGATGCTAGGATTGATGTGAAGGTATGAGATTTTGGGTTTTTTTATTAGTGTGCTCGCTAAGATTTTTCTTTCAATCTTATGCCTATGTATTCCTGTTTTCCGAAACAGGGAAATCAGAGCAATCGTAGTTCCTCCTATTCTATGGGAGGAAATGGTGTTTTAGTGTCTTGTTCAAAGCCCAAGACGTGAAGCTGAAAAGGTAGTTTATATCTTGTTCAAAGTCCAAGATGTGAAGCTGAAGGGTCTATTTGTATCTTGTTCGAAGCCCAAGATTGAAGCTAAAAGGGTGTTGACTTTAGAGAGAATTTGTCATCTCTAAAGGGGATTTGTTTGTCAGGGGTGCCTGATTATAAATGAGGATTACTTTAACCGGGATATGCGAATCCTAGCAATGCCATAATTTCCTTTATAGGGAGTTTTAACCTAAAGGAGAAGACTTTAACTCAGTGTAGAGAAATGCTATCTTTCCTTAGGAATTTCTCATGCTAAAAGAAGGACAGTGGTGTGGATGTAAATAATCCAGAGGCACAGTTTTGATGCTAAAAGATTGATCGACTCAACCGGGGTTTCCTTATACGAAGCCTAAGAGGAGGCTATCGACCCAACAAGAGGGTGTTTTTATGTGTCTCGTACGAAGCCCGAGAGAGAGGCTAAAAGGGTTGACTCAACAAGAGAGTCTTTTATACTCAACAAAAGAGTGTCTTTGTATCTCGTACAAAGCCCGAGAGGGAGGCTAAAAGGTATTTGACTTAACAAGAGAGTATTTTAATGTCTCGTACGAAGCCCGAGAGAGAGGCTAAAAGGAGTGTTGTTTCAGTTGAGTGACAGGTCCAGTAGGTTGGTTAAAAGAGAAAATCAATTCTTATAAAGCGACTGATTATGCTTTGGGATTGATCAGAGGATCAGGGTTATTTCCTGTTCTTTAAGGAAATGGGGAATCCAGAGGGTATTGGAGACTGTCCGAGTCTACGGGTGTTTTCCCTACTTGAGAATGCCTTCGAGGCTCAAGGATATTAGACTGTCCAAGTCTAGAGTTTCATCTTTTGTACTAGGCTTAAGAAACAGCAGTAGCACGTTCACGATAGAAAGATTTAGACTCTTTGAAAGACTGTTCTATTAAGATGACTAATTTCTGTTCCTATACCTCTAGGAGGTCGTCAGGACAATTTGTACGAAGCCCAAGAGGAGACTGAAAACTTTTAAGAAGCCGAGGGACAATTTGTACGAAGCCCAAGAGGAGGCTATCATTCCCGGAGGAAGAAATAATTTATACGAAGCCTAAGAGGAGGCTGTGAATACTTCTAAGAAGCCGACGGGTCCTTGTACAACGCCCAAGAGGAGGCGGGGATGCTTTTAAGAAGCCTGTGGGTCCCCAAACCCCGAGAAATTCAAGACAGGCTATTCACAGAGAATAGATCAAGCCAGGAAAGTTCAAGAATTTGGAAGAAACTCAAGAGATGCTATTCACGGAGAATAGATCAACTCTGGGGAGTACAGTCTCTTGACAATTCCTAGAAGGACAGCCGAAGAGAAGACTGTATCTGGTAATTCTATGGGGATCTAGTTTGGTCTATTTAAGAGTGATCAACAGGGCTTAGTGCTAGACGTAGTTGCCGGGGAAACTCTAAATAGCTATACTATTATTACACAGTTGATATGAGTTTATGAAAGAAGACTTACAGTGAAACAGTCCTACAGTACAATTATATACATATGAAAGCGTATAAACACTTACTCGGTTGTAGAGCTTCCATGCTGTTTTGTTAGTTGTTCAACAAAGAAAGATTGAAAACAACAGTATATTCAAAATCAAAGGAGACAGTGCTTAGAAAGAAAAATTGTTGGGGCTTACAGCTCAAGGAGAGGCCCAAGGTTTTATCAGTAATCGCACTGTCGTTTTGTACAGAGGGGCTTATACAAGTGACTGAGGCCAAAAAGGTTTTCTGTACAAAGGGATGGGTCTTACACTCTCTCAAGAGGCCCAAAAGGTTTTAAAGAAAAAGAGTGGGGCTTATAACACGAGGGTAGGCCCAGATGATTTTTCGTTTTGAAATAGCGATCTCGCCGAGATTTTGAAAACGCAGTGGGTCTTATACAATGACTGAGGCCCAAGATAATTTGGTTTTCAAAAGGGGTTGGTCTTACACTCTAATAGAGACCCAAAAGTTTTGAATGGGTCTTATAGCTCGAGGAGAGGCCCAAAAGGTTTATTTTTAAATGGGCGACGATCGCGCCGAACTTTTCTTTTAACGCAGAGGGACTTATACAATATTTGAGGCCCAAAATTGTTTTGGTTAAAAGGGGATTGGGTCTTACACTCTATCAGAGGCCCAAAAAGTTTTTGAATGGGTCTTATAGCTCGAGGAGAGGCCCAGATGGTTTGTTTTATACGGGCGGTGATCGCGCCGAACTTTTGAAATACAACGGGACTTATACAATGAGTGAGGCCCAAAAGGTTTGTATTTACAAAGGGTTGGGTCTTACACTCTAATAGAGGCCCATGAGTGTTTGAAAATGATTGATGAGGGTGAAAATCAAAGAAACCCTAATTTGTTATTCTTTTAAAAGTAAATATTAAAAGAAAATCAAGGAAAAATACCAAATGAATTTGAATAAACCACTTGTGATTTTTGTTTAAGGTTTTAAAAATGAAGTTTTAATCACAAGAAATATTAAAACTCATTTGGTCTTGATTTTTCAAGATGAATGTTCATTTTAAAATGTTTAAAACAAATAAAAAATGAAATTATTCACAAAAATACTAATTCTATTAAATAAATAATATAAACTTAATTTTTTTGTGGAATAAAATATTTCAACATTTTTGTGATTTTTTGCAAAAAAAACCAATAAAAAATAATTAAAATTGAAAGAGTTATTAATTTTCCAATTAATTAATAAAACATAAAATATTGAAAAAATGGCAAAATATGAAAAAAAAAAACACAAAATGGCATGGGTGGGGTTTGAACCCACGACCTCAAGGTCACAAGGCGCGCGCCTTACCACTGGGGTGGTGATACATCCATTGTTTGAAGTGAAATCACAAATATACAAGTCATGCCTTGGTTTTAGGCCTGGCCCAAGGCAAGGCAAGGCAAGTTTTGGCTCAGAAACATGAAGGTCATAACTTTCTCAATTCTTAATGGTTTGAGACAAAATTTATATGCATCTTGACCAAAATTTCACAAGGAATCCAATGATGGTGGTAGTTTTTTCAGATCAGACTCCCTCCTTAAAACCCGATAGTGGTTTTGAAAGAGGCCTATAATTGAATTTGCTATGCTACACTTTGATACATGCATGAATTACATGATCAGTTGGTTCAAACACAACATATTTAACATGTATGAGGTGTGCATGATTAGTGGACTTCAAAGCATTGCATATTTTGGAAAGTTCAAGTCATGAGGCTTACCTCTTTTTGAACTTTTTGGAGTTTTTGTGCAATCTGTCAAGCCTCTTGTTCCAGAAATGATTTGATGCTTTAGACACACTCAAATGATTCCTTAGAAGCTTTTAGGATGATTGGAATCAGCTGGTACCTACAAAAACACAAACTGGCCCTTTCTTGCAAAAGGGGTTAAAAGTGACCAAAATGGCAACTCTCTCAAATGGTGTTCCAGATGGGGGGACCATTTGGGACAGTTCAAGGATGATATTTGGAGTGTGTTTGAGGTTTTATCTGGTTTGGAAAGTGACTGAATCAAGACATGGCTTAAAAAATGCACAAAGAGCCTATTTTGAGGTTTTGAGATGTGACTTTGTGATTTTGTGATTACAGGTCACTTGTGAGAGTTTAGATCACCTACATATGATGTTTATGAGGTGTGTGTGATTGGTTTGATTGAAAAAGCTCTCAAACTCAAAAACTCAGAGTTACCTTGCTAAAGAAGGCATTTTTGCCAAGAAAAAGGGATTTTGAGGAAAGCATCTTGTAGCGAGCGATTTTGGACGTGGTTGCGAAACACTACCGCTCTTTGGGATTTACTACAGGTCGATTCATTTTTTATCCTATTAAAGCTGATGAAGGAAGGGAAATAGATGTCTCCAATTAACCCTGCTTGCAAACTGAGTTTGAACAGATGACTGTTGGTTTACAGATGCTACAAAGATTGTGGGTCTCTCTTA
The DNA here is from genome assembly GCA_022829125.1 of Lathyrus tuberosus. Classification (NCBI taxonomy): domain Eukaryota; kingdom Viridiplantae; phylum Streptophyta; class Magnoliopsida; order Fabales; family Fabaceae; genus Lathyrus; species Lathyrus tuberosus. The sequence goes on along the minus strand of JALAZF010000715.1, from coordinate 710,606 downwards.
GGTTATTTTGTTAAAATAGTGTCCGTTCGATTGGTGGGAGGTTAAGACTGATGCTTTTCGATTGAGATGTGAAGGTATGGGATATGGGTTTTGGATTAGTGTGCTTGCTAAGATTTTTCTTTCAATCTTATGCCTACGTATTCCCGTTTTTCCGAAACAGGGAAATCAGAGCGATTGTAGTTCCTCCTATTCTATGGGAGGAAGTGGTGTTTTGGTGTCTTGTTCAAAGCCCAAGACGTGAAGCTTAAAGGTAGTTTATATCTTGTTCAAAGCCCAAGATGTGAAGCTGAAGGTAGTTTGTATCTTGTTCAAAGCCCAAGATGTGAAGCTAAAAGGGTTTGACTTTAGAGAGAATTTGTCATCTCTAAAGAGGGGTTTGTCTGTCACAGCTGTTTATAAAGGAGAATTACTTTAACCGGGATGTGTGAATCCGGCAATGCCATAATTTCCTTTATAGGGGATTTCCAACCTGAAGGAGAAGACTTTAACTCAGTGTAGAACAATGCTATCTTTCCTTAGGAATTTCTCATGCTAAAAGAGGGACAGTGGCATGGATGTAGATGATCCAGAGGCTTGCCGCTTACAGCGATTAGATGAAGGGGAAGGAGTTGTTGATGTTTGTATACTGTGAACGAGGCACATCTTTGATGCTAAAAGGTTGATTGGATCAACCAATGGTTTTCTTATACAAAGCCTAAGAGGAGGCTAGTGGCCCAACAAGAGGGTGTTTTTTTATGTGTCTCGTACGAAGCCCGAGAGAGAGGCTAAAATGTTGTTTTATACTCAACAAGGGAGTGATTTGTGTCTTGTACAAAGCCCAAGACGGAGGCTAAAAGGTGTTTGGCTCCGCTGGGGAGAATCATTGTATAAAGCCCAAGAGAGAGGCTATGGTGCTGTTTCAGTTGAGTGACAGGTCTAGTATATTGGTTCAAAGAGAAAATCAGTTCTTATATGAGTAATGTTGTACTCATGGATTTGTTCTAAGGATCGGGGTTATTTCCTGTTCTTTAAGGAAATGGGAAATCCAAAGGGTATTGAGACTACCCGAGTCTATGGGGTTCCTTCCTATTCTTGAAGGGTGCTTGAGAATGTCTTTGAGACTCAAGGAAATTAGACTGTCCAAGTCTAGAGTTTCATCTTTTATACTATGCTTTGAGAAACAGTAGTAGACTCTTGGAAAGATTGTTCTATTAAGATGACTGATTTCTATTCCTATACCTTTAGGAGGTCGTCGGGACAATTTGTACGAAGCCCAAGAGGAGGCTGGAAACTTTTAAGAAGCCGAGGGACAATTTGTACTAAGCCCAAGAGGAGGCTATCATTCCCGGAGGAAGAAATCATTTATACGAAGCCTAAGAGGAGGTTGTGAATACATCTAAGAAGCCGAAGGGTCCTTGCACAACGCCCAAGAGGAGGCGGGGATGCTTTTAGGAAGCCTGTGGGTCCCCAAACCCCGAGAAGTTCAAGACAGGCTATTCACAAAGAATAGATCAAGCCAGGAAAGTTCGAGAATTTGGAAGAAACTCAAGAGAAGCGATTCACAGAGAAAAGATTATCTCTGGGGAATAGAGTTTCTTTGACACTTCTACGAGTGACAGTCTGAGAAAGGGTTCAAAAAAATCTGCCTTTCACATCTCCATATTGTTTAACCCCAAGAGGAGGGAAGACTGTGTCTGGTAATCCTATGGGGATCTAGTTTTGACTATTTAAGAGTGATCAACGGGCTTAATGCTAGACGTAGTTGCCGGGGAAACTCTAAATATATAAAATATTATTACACAGCTGATATAAGTTTATGAAAGAGGACTTACAGCAAAACAGCCCCACAATACAATTATATGTATATGAAAGCGAATAAACACTTACCCGGTTGTAGAGCTTCCATGCTGTTTGGCTAGTTGTTCAACAAAGAAAGATTGAAAACAACAGTATATTTCAAAATCAAAGGAGAAAGTGCTTTGAAAAAGAAAGATTTGGGGCTTACAGCTCAAGGAGAGGCCCAGGATTTTATCAGTGAGCGCACTGTTGAATTTGTACAGAGGGACTTATACAAGTGACTGAGGCCCAAAAATGGTTTGCTGTACAAAGGGATTTGGGTCTTTCACTCTCTCAAGAGGCCCAAAAGGTTTAAAGAAAAAGAGTGGGGATTATAACACGAGGGTAGGCCCAGATGATTTTTTCGTTTGAAATGGCGATCGCGCCGAGATTTTTTTTTAATGTGAATGGGCTTATACAATATCTGAGGCCCAAAGTTGTTTTGGTTAAAAGGGGATTGGGTCTTACACTCTACTAGAGGCCCAAAGTGTTTTGAAAGGGTCTTATAGCTCGGGGTGAGGCCCAATTGATTTTTAAAATGCGACGATCGTGCCGGTTACTTGTACAGGGGGACTTATACAATAAGTGAGGCCCAAAATGGTTTGTACAAGAGGGTTTGGGTCTTACACTCTCTCAAGAGGCCCAAAAGGTTTAAAAATGAATTATGAGGGTTGAATTAATCAAAAATCCTAATTTGTTTTTAAAATGTGTTTTAATTGAATAAAATATTCAATTAAAATGATCAAAATTGTTTAACATTTGGAAAACAAATTGTGATCTTGGATTAATGCTTCATAAGTCATGTTTTGCTCTACAAAATGATTAGAAGTCATTAAAATTTACAAAATCAAGAGGGAAAAAATATTTTAAATGTCAAAAACAATTAAAATATTAATTCTTTGCAAAAATATCAATTATATAAAATAAATAACATTTTTGGGATTTTTTGATAAAATAAAATATTTTAACATTTTTGTGAATTATTAAAAAAGAATCAACTCAAAATCATTAAAACTCAGAGAGAAATTAATTTTTGAATCAATTAAATAAAAATCACAAAATTCAAATATTTGAATTTGTGAAAATGGCGCCAAGAACATGGGCCAAGAACACGCGCGTTTTCTGCCTTGCCCAGATTTGCGTTTTCTATCCAATCTCACTGAATACTTGATTATATCATGCAATCCACATATTAATCTGCTCGTTTTCACCTCACGATCATGTTTATGACAATTAATTTCATTTAAATAAAGCATAAAACAAGAAATCACGATAAATCCTCAAGAACCCTAAATTCTGCATGAAGGCTGGGATTTTTGATACACGACTCAAACAAAGCAATTACTTGAGGGGAAACATTCCATGCATGATTATGAACATTTGGAAAAAGTATTGTGCAAGGAAATATGCATAGATTGAGAGATGACCAAGTTTAGGCTTACCTCTAGGTCGTGACAGCAAGAGCAAATTGATTTCTGAGTTGGAGGTGTTACAGATGAATTGTGACGATCTGAACAGCTTCCCTACACCCTATGGAGTGTGTTTGAATGCTTAGACTTGATGGAAATTGGCTGGATCACTTCATGGCATCTCAACTGCAACTTGGTTAAAACCTAGAATTGCCCAAAATAGAGACAAGACTCCAATTTTGGATTGGAGCATTCAATGGAAGCACCAAGGTGGCATGGAATGAGCCATTAGCAACTGAATTCAGTCAAGACTTATCCAAGACCAAGGGGACCAGCAGCCTGTGCCCTAACCGCTAGTCAATGGCTAGAGGAGACTTGGATTTTCATTTGCCAACATTGGCCAACCCTACTCAGCAGTTGCTATTCACTATTCCTTGCAAAACAAACTTGCTCTACTATAAATAAAGCTCAATTGTGATCAGTTTAAGTACACCAAAGGCCTACAACACTTGCCTTTCTCAAAATCCACTTCTCACTCTAAAAAATGCCTTTCTTAGCAAGTCACTATCGGGTTTTTCATTAGAGAGCAATTCCACTCAAACCAATCACACACACACCTCCAAAGTTGGTACCTTTGTCACTTTATTTTATAACTTAGAAAATTTTCTAAGTTTTTATGGTTACCCCTTTTACAAGTTATCCCACTTTCTTTGATTTTTCTAGATGAATGATGATTCAAATCATACATTAACATCATTTTAGGGTTAAAAATCCATTTTTCTGAAAAATCTCAAAAAGTCAAAGTTGACTTTTGTGCACAGTTGACTTTTTATCAGATGAATTCCAAACTGTGCAATCCTTTAGGAAATCATGTCCTTGACCTAAATAAAACTTGATGGACATGTTCCATGGGTGTTATATGGTGTATTGAATCATGTCCTAGGGTTTGGGAGCATGTCCTGGTCAAAAGTCAAAGTTACAGTTGACTTTTCTCGCAAAACCCTAATTGTGGTTCAGATGAAATTGAAACTTGTTACTCAAGCTTCTTGGATCAATCCATTGTTCCAAATGGATTAATATGGCATATTAGAGACCCTAAAATCATGGTTTGAGGTCTTGGTTCATGATTTGTCCCAAAAGTCAACTTAGGGGTGAATTAGGTCAAGAAACCCTAATTCCTGATTTTTTATGTATGCATCCCTTGAGGCAAAATTGACTTGATGATTGGGTCCATGAGGTTCCATGAAGTATATTAGGATATGTTTTGAATCATTGGCTTATGCCCAGATGAAAATTTTCATCTGGAGCCCCTGGTCGACCAAAACCCTAATTTGGTGACACTGGCGATCTTGAAGCTTGATCCACCTAGAAGGGAGCAACCTTGTGCTTAATCCTTGAAGTGGGAGTCCTCTTGATCCATTGTGGATATTTGAGAGGTTGGACAAGTTGAAAATCATGTCATTCCTTGATTGATCCTTTGTCTAAGAGCTCTGAGAGGGCTTGAAACCCTAAGTCTGATTGTAGTGGATGCTCACCCATCTTTGGGGAGACTGATGAAGTATGATGGTTCATCCATATTGTGATGATGATTTGCAAAATGATGGGAAATCTTAGTGGTCAAAATTTGGGGTATGACACATCTGTTTGATGGCTTTGGTGTACTCAAACTGAGCAAAAAAGAGCTCTATTTATAGTAGAGCAAGTTTGTTTTGGGATCAATAGTGAATGGCAACTGCAGCAGAGGTTTGGCCAATGTTGGCAAATGAAAATCCAAGTCTCCTCTAGCCATTGACTAGAGGTTAGAGCACAGAGCTTTGGTTCCCTACTTGTAGGAGGAATCTTGACTGAATTCAGTTGCAAATGTGTCAGTTCATGCCACCTCTAAGCATCTATTAAATGCTCCAATCCAAAATTGGAGTCTTGTCCCTCTTTTAGGCAATTCTAGGTTTGGCATGCTACTTCTTGTTCCAAGGACTTTGAAGGCTTGGCTCAGTGATTGTCCCCTTTAGATTTGATCCTCAGATGTGTCCAAGATGATGACAAGACTTGAAATTGGCTGATTTTGGAAAATCGACCAAAAATGCAAAATTCTGCTTTGCCTTGGCAGTTTTCAGCAAGGCATTTTGCCACTACCATAACTCTTAGCTCAAATTGAATTTGGTGATGTTCTTGGCCATTTTGGAAAGCCCTTATATGATACAACAACTGTTTGATCATATTTGATTTTGATACTTTTTGGATCCAAGTGAAAAATGTCCCTACATTTGGAAAAAAGTGAAGGCAGATTCTGACTTAGTGAAAATTTAATTTTTTGTGATTTTGATCATTCCATAACTCAATATCCATGAAGAATTGGAATGAGGTCTAGTTGAAGTTTTTGTAGAGGGCCATGAGATCTACAAATCAAGCTTTGGATAGGGAAAAATGGCTTTGTGGTTTAGGAGTTATGATCCTCCAAAGTTGGTACCCTTGCCACTTTGTTCATAACTTAGAAAATTTTCTAAGTTTTTATGGTTACCCCTTTTACAAGTTATCCCACTTTCTTTGATTTTTCTTGATGAATGATGATTTAAATCATACATTAACATCATTTTAGGGTTAAAAATCCATAATTGTGAAAAATCTCAAAAAGTCAAAGTTGACTTTTGTGCACAGTTGACTTTTTATCAAATGAATTCCAAACTGTGCAATCCTTTAGGAAATCATGTCCTTGACCTAAATCAAACTTGATGGACATGTTCCACGGGTGTTATAGGGTATATTGAATCATGTTTTAGGGTTTGGGAGCATGTCCTGGTTAAAAGTCAAAGTTATAGTTGACTTTTCCCGCGAAACCCTAATTGTGATTCTGATGAATTTGAGACTTGTTGTTCAAGCTTCTTGGATCAATCCATTGTTACAAATGGATCAATGTGGTGTAATAGGGACCCTCAAATCCTCTCTTGAGGTCTTGGCTCATGATTTGTCCCCAAAGTCAACTTAGAGGTGAATTAGGTCAAGAAACCCTAATTCCTGATTTTTTTTATGACTGCATCCCCTGAGGCAAAATTGACTTGATGATTGGGGCCCATGAGGTTCCATGGAGTATTTTAGGATATGCTTTGAAGCATTGGCTCATGCCCAGAGGAAAATTTCCATCTGGAGGCCCTGGTCGACCAAAACCCTAATTTGGTGACACTGGCGATCTCGAGGCTTGATCCACCTAGAAGGGAGCAACCTTGTGCTTAATCCTTGAAGTGGGAGTCCTTTTGATCCATTGTGGATATTTGGGAGGTTAGACAAGTTGAAGATCATGTCATTCCTTGATTGATCCTTTGTCTAAGAACTCAGAGAGGGCTTGAAACCCTAATTTTGACTGTAGTAAGTGTTCACCCATCTTTGGGGAGACTAATGAGGCATAATGATACACCCATATTGTGATGATGATTTGCAAAATGATGGGAATCTTAGTGGTCAAAATTTGGGGTATGACTGATGCCCCTATTTAATCTTCTTGGACCTGAAGGTGCGAATGACGAAGGTGTTCGGGCATTCGGGGTGCAAGAAGATTAAATATCGGAATGCCCAAAATTTTGATGGTGGTTATGAATGGTAGTTTGCGCATTCATCTTCTTTTGCTAAGCAATGATGCTTAGAAAAGGTAAACTTCCCCTCAATCCTGGTTTCCTACCAAGGAACTGGTCTTAGTTTCTGGAATAAACTTCACCTCGATCCTGGTTTCCTACCAAGGAACTGGTCTCAGTTTCTTTTGTCAATAAACTTTCTTGACAAGGGACGCTATACGTAGCGGTTTTCCTTAAACTTCTCGCCGAATTTTCCTGGGGAGATGCCATTTGATAAAAAAAAAATTGAGGTCAGACTCGCTGGGGAAACCAGTCGTCTGAGTTGTAGAGGTACACAAACTTCTCTATTGGAGACACCATTTGTTTCTATTGGGGAAAGCGAGTTTCTTGAGAGACTGCTTTCGCTTGGGGATATTACGTCATACTTTTCTCGGGATCTTCCCGGAGAAAGGCCATATGATGGGATCCAATTTTGAGGTTCCGATGACCTTTTCATCAGTGGCTTTTTTCGGAGAAAAACTGCCGTACCGTCGAATCTCTTGATTAAGAGGCATCCTCTGGGGATTTTCCTTAATCTGGGAAAGCGAAGATGTCGTCTTCAATGGCGAAGAATGACATTTGTCGAAGGTTCTCTGGCCTTTCAGAGGTTCAAGTTATCAAAGTGGTCAAGGGCCAATTCTGATCCAGAAATAAACTGGAGGAGAGAGATTGTTCAGACGCAACCTTTCCTGACGAGGAAAGAATTTGACAACTCGATTAAAAAGACTGTCACCACTACAGGACAAGACCGACTGCAGTGATTGTGATGCAATATGAATGTGAATGCAAATCAATAATGCATTATGTATGTATGTATATGCTGACAAAACCGACACAACATACAGACTAAAAGATGAACATGACGGGATACTCGGCCATCGCGGGGCGAAGTCGTACCGTTGATCCAAAAGTAGCAATTCTGCATTGCTTAGGAGAGACAGTCCCTGTGGGGAATACCGTTGGTCGGGCTTAGGAGATGGGAACTCGGCCGAGGATATCAGATGGGAAAACCGCATCCGATACAGCTGATCCTTCATTCAGGCGCACTGGCTTAGAAGGAGTACTTTGATTCTGCATTTTGACGTTCGAACACTTTTGGAGAAGCGATCGATGTTCTTTCGATGTTTAACCGTCAAAAGAAATTGCCATCTTTATTTTTAAAAGCAGAACAATTCTAACAAGTAAATTCATTTTTGTTTCGTTTCAAGAATCGTTGATCATGTTAAAACGTCGTTCTATAAAGCTAAAACAAATAAGAATTACAAACAAAAGCACAAGGACTCAAATTTTATTGATAGGATGGAAATCAGCCAAACACGTGATTCCAAAGAGTATTTACAAAGTTTAGAAAATGGTAATTTAAGGGAAAAGGGCTACATCGAAACATAACGACCACTATCCTTCTACCAACTTTGAATTTGGGGCACCCTGAGCTTCTGTCGAAGATGACCGTGACTGGCATTTTTCTGATGGACGACATAACTGCTGCTGAGGGATTTTCCCCTTTGTAGAACGTAGTTACTTGCCATTATCCCTAATTTTTTCCTGGATTGTACTTTGAGATTTCCAATCCATCGGGATGATTTTTGATTATGTCTCTAATTTTTGCCTAGACCGCCCTTTCGGGTTTTCAATCCACCGAGACGTTTTTTTTAGGCGAAGTATTTCTTGACTACATCAACATTCGTGGGGTAGGAAAATTCCTCTCCGTTCATGGTTGCAAGTCTCAAGGCGCCGCCTGAGAAAGCTTTCTTGACCACGTAGGGGCCGTCATAATTCGGAGTCCATTTGCCCCGAGAATCAGTGAGAAATGATTGTATCTTCTTGAGCACGAGGTCTCCTTTCCTGAAGACGCAAGGTTGGACCTTTTTGTCAAACGCCTTCTTCATTCTCTGTTGATACAACTGACCGTGGCATAGTGCCGTTATTCGCTTTTCTTCGATCAGGTTTAATTCGTCGTGTCGACTCTGACACCATTCAGCTTCTGTAAGCTTAGCTTCCATCAATACCCAAATTGATGGGATCTCTACTTCTATGGGGAGCATTTCTTCCATGCCATATACTAGAGAGAAAAGAGTTGCCCCTGTTGAAGTGCGTACAGATATGCGATAACCATGAAGCGCAAAGGGTAACATCTCGTGCTAGTCTTTATAGGTTACAACCATCTTTTGAACAATCTTCTTGATGTTCTTGTTAGCCGCTTCTACCGCTCCGTTCATCTTAGGCCGGTAGGGAGATGAGTTATGGTGTTAGATCTTAAACTTTGCGCACAACTCCTTCATCATCTTATTGTTCAACTTAGATCCATTATCGGTAATGATATGGCCAGGAACACCATAACGGCAGATGATATTGTTTTTGATAAATCGGACCACCACTTGTCGGGTTACATTAGCGTATGACGCTGCTTCGACCCACTTAGTGAATTTATTAATGGCTACCAGAATGAACTGATGTCCGTTTGTAGCTTTGGGCTCAATCATTCCAATTATGTCGATTCCCCATATGGAAAAAGGCCATGGGGAAGAAAGAACTTTGAGATGTGTTGGCGGTACATGAATTTTGTCGGAGTATATCTGACACTTGTGACATCTCCTCATGTACTTGTAACAGTCGGATCTCATGTACTTGTAGCAGTCGGATTCCATGGTCAACCAATAGTACCTGCTCTTAGAATTTTTCTCGCCATTGTATGTCCGTTGGCATGAGTGCCAAAGGATCCTTCGTGAATTTCTTTTATCAGCATGTCTGCTTCTGGTCTGTCGACGCATCGGAGCAAGACCATGTCAAAATTCCGCTTATAAAGTGTATCACCGCTCAGAAAGAAGTTTCCAGCCAGTCTTCTGAGGGTTTTTCTGTCCTTTCTAGACGCCCCATGTGGGTACTCCTGTTTATGAAGGAAGCATTTGATATCGTAATACCAAGGTTTGTCGTCTATGACTGCTTTGATCGTGAAGATGTAAGCGGGCCTTTCAAGGCGCATTATGTTGATCTTAGGTAAGTCGTTCCATTGACCTACACTAATCATGGAAGAGAGAGTGGCTAATGCATCAGCCATGTGATTCTCTTCACGAGAGATATGATGAAACTCAATTCTGTTGAAGAATGGTAACAACCTTCTCGCGTAATCTTTGTAAGGAATCAATCCTGATTGGTTCCAATCTCCTTTAATCTGATTGATAACTAGGGCTAAGTCGCCATATACGTCCAAGTTTTTGATCCTCAAATCAATCTCTTCCTCGAGACCCATAATACAAGCTTCGTATTCGGCCTCATTGTTCGTACACTTGAACGTAAGTTGGGCAGTGAAAGGAATGTGGGTACCCTGAGGTGTTATGATGATTGCCCCAATTCCGTTTCCGTAATGATTGACAGCTCCGTCAAAGATTAGTCCCCATTGGAAACCTGGTTCTGGCCCTTCACTGGGTAGAGATTCATCGCAATCTTTCATTTTTAGATACATGACATCTTCGTATGGGAAGTCAAACCCGATAGATTCTTGATCGTCAATCAGTTGATGAGCCAAATGATCGGCTAAAATACTTTCTTTAACGAATTTCTGAGCGTGGTATTCTATGTCATATTCTGATAGCAACATCTGCCAATGGGCAATCCTTCCCTTGAGAGCAGGTTTTTCAAATACATACTTGATTGGATCCATCTCAGAAACTAACCAAGTAGTGTGACGAATCATGTACTGGCGCAGACGTTTGGCTACCTAAGCCAAAGCGCACCAAGTTTTCTCAAGCATAGTGTACCGAGTATCGCAGTCGGTGAATTTCTTGCTCAAATAGTAGATGGCAGACTCTTTCCTTTTGGTTTCGTCTTGTTGGCCAAGTACACATCCCATTGAGTCCTCGAGGACTATGAGGTAGATAATCAGTGGTCTTCCTTCCACTAGAGGTGATAGAATCGGAGGGTTCAACAGGTATTCCTTAATACTGTCGAAGGCGGTTTGGCAGTCTTCTGTCTAAACACAGTCCTGGTTCTTTTCCAGTAATTTGAAAATCGACGCACATGTCGCGGTCATGAGGAATATGAATGTGGAGATGTAGTTCAGACGTCCCAGGAATCCTCTGACTTGTTTTTTAGTTTTTGGAGAAGGAATTTCTAGAATGGCCTTGACCTCGAATAGCTTTGACAGATGGGTCACATGCTCCTCTTTTGTCTTAGATTTGGCAATCATATCGTCGACATATACCTCGATTTCTTTGTGTATCATGTCATGAAAAATAGTAGTCATGGCCCTTTGATAGGTTACTCCGGCGTTCTTCAAACCGAACGGCATCACCTTGTAACAAAAGGTACCTCAGGGGGTAATGAACGAGGTTTTCTTCATGTCTTTCGGCGCCATTTTGATTTGATTATAGCCCGAGAATCCATCCATGAAGGAGAAAACTTTGAACTTTGTTGTACTGTCTACCAGCATGTCAATGTGTGGTAAAGGAAAGTCGTCCATTGGACTAGCCTTGTTTAGATCCCTGTAGTCGACACACATTCTGACTTTTTCGTTCTTTTTTGGAACGGGTACGATGTTGGCTAACCATTGAGGATATTCTGATGTGGTGAGTGTCATACCCCAAATTTTGACCACTAAAGTTTCCCATCATTGTGCAAATCATCATCACAATATGGATGAATCATCATGCCTCATCAAATGCCTCAAGGATTGTTGAGCATTCACTACAATCAAAATTAGGGTTTTAAGCCCTCTCAGAGCCTTAGACAAAGGATCAGTCAAGGAATAACTTGATCTTCAACTTGTCTAACCTCTCAAACATACACAAAGGATCAAAAAGGACTCCCACTTCAAGGATTAAGCACAAGGTTGCTCCCTTCTAGGTGGATCAAGTCTCAAGATCGCCAGTATCACCAAATTAGGGTTTTGGTCGACCAGGGCCTCCAGATGGAAAATTTTCATCTGGGCACAAGCCAATGATCCAAAACACAGCCTAATATACTCCATGGAACCTCATGGACCCAAGCATCAAGTCAATTTGACCTCAGAGAATGCATACATCAAAAATCAGGAATTAGGGTTTCTTGACCTAATTCACCCCTAAGTTGACTTTTGGGACAAATCATGGTCCAAGACCTCAAGACATGATTTGAGGGTCTCTAATGCCATATTGATCCATTTGGAACAATGGATTAATCCAAGAAGCTTGAGCAACAAGTCTCAATTTCATCTGCACCACAATTAGGGTTTTAAGGGAAAAGTCAACTGTAACTTTGAGTTTTGACCAGGACATGCTCCCAAGCCCTATGACATACCCCAATATACCCTATGACACCCATGGATCATGTCCATCAAGTTTGATTTAGGTCAAGGACATGATTTCCCGAAGAATTGCACAATTTGGAATTCATCTGATAAAAAGTCAACTGTGCACAAAAGTCAACTTTGACTTTTTGAGATTTTTCACCAAAATGGATTTTTAACCCTAAAATGATGTTAATGTATGATTTGAATCATCATTCATCAAGAAAAACCAAAGAAAGTGGGATAACTTGTAAAAGGGGTAACCATAAAACTTAGAAATTTTTCTAAGTTATGGAAAAAGTACCACTAATGCACCAACTTTGGAGGACCATAACTCCTAAACCATAAGGCCAATTTTTTTCATCCAAAGATGGATTTGTAGCCCTCATTACCCTCTACAAAAACTTCAACTAGACCTAAGTCCAATTCATTAAGGATTTTGAGTTATGGAGTGATCAAAATCAAGAAATCACACTTTGTTCCAACACTTAGTGAAAATTTCACAAAGTCAGATTTTGCTTCACTTTTTACCAAATGTAGAGGGATTTTTCACTTGGAATCAAAAGAGATCAAAACCAAACTTGTTCAAACAGTTGTTGTATCATGTAAGGGCTTTCCAAAATGGCCAAGAACATTGCCAAATTCAACTTACCCCATGAGATATGACATTGTCAAGTTGCCTTGCTGAAATTTGTCAAAGGCAAGGCAGATTTTGCATTTTGGCTCGATTTGCCAAAATCAGCCAAATTCAAATGCTCCTATCCACTTGGACACATCTGAGGATTGAATCTAAAGGGGACAATCACTGAGCCAAGCCTCCAAAGTCCATGGAACAAGAAATAGCATGTTGAACCTAGAATGGCCAAAATAGGGACAAGACTCCAAATTTGGATTGAAGCATTCAATGGAAGCATCAAGGTCGCATGGACTGAGCCATTCTCATCTGAAATCAGTCAAGACTTATCCAAGACCAAGGGAACCAAAGCTCTGTGCCCTAACCTCTAGTCAATGGCTAGAGGAGACTTGAATTTCCATTGGCCAACATTGAACAAACCTACTCAGCAGTTGCCATTCACTATTCCTTGCAAAACAAACTTGCTCTACTATAAATAGAGCTCAATTGTGATCAGTTTGAGTACACCAAAGCCATCAAACAGATGCTTTCCTCAAAATCTCTTCTTTCACTCCAATTTTGCCTTCTAAGGCAAGTCACTATCGGGTTTTGAGTTTGAGAGCAATTCCAATCAAACCAATCACTCACACACCTCACATACATCACATATGAGCTGATCAAACACTTAGATCACTTCTGAAACACCAATTTCACAAAATCACCAGCTGGTTGCTCAAATTTTCAATCAAGTTGCAGCTGAGGTACCACAAATTGATTCAGCCAATTTCAATCAAGTCCAACCATTCAAACACACTCCATAGGGTGTAGGGAAGCTGTTCAGATCATCACCACTCATCTGTAACACCTCCAAATCAAAAATCACATTGCACTTGCTGTCACGGTCTAGAGGTAAGCACATACTTGGTCATCTCTCAATCTATCCATATTTCCTCGCACAATAATTTGGCCATATGTTCATAATCATGCATGGAATGTTTTCCCTCAATTAATTGCATTGTTTGAATTGTGTATCAAAAATCCTAACCTTCATGCAGAAATTAGGGTTCTTGAGGTTTCTTCGTGATTTCATGTTTTATGTTTAATTTAAATGAAATTAAGTGTTATAGACATGATCGTGAGGTTGAGACGAGCATAATGATATGTGGATTGCATGGTATAATCAAGCATTCAGTGAGATTGAGGAGAAAATGCAAATCAGCCAAACCCAGAACACACGCGTGTTCTTGGTGTGTTCTTGGCGCCATTTTTGAATAATTCAAATATTTGAATTTTGTGATTTTATTTAATTGATTAAAAAATTAATTTCTCTCTGAGTTTTAATGATTTTGAGTTGATTCTTTTTTTTAATAATTCACAAAAATGTTAAATTATTTTATTTTAACAAAAAATCCCAAAAATATTATTTATTTCATATAATTGATATTTTTGCAAAAAATTAATATTTTAATTGTTTTTGACATATTAAATATTTTTTCTACATTGATTTTGCAACTTTTAATGCTTTCTAATTATTTTGTAGGTCAATACTTAATTTTTGAAGCATTAATCCAAAATCACAATTTGTTTTTTCACATGTTAAATAATTTTGATCATTTTAATTGAATTTTTATTCAATTAAATACATTTTTGAAAACAAATTAGGGTTTTTGGATTAATTCAACCCTCATAAATCATTTTCAAAACTCGTTGGGCCTCTTGAGAGAGTGTAAGACCCAACCCACTTGTACAGAAATATTTTGGGCCTCATTCGTTGTATAAGTCCCTCTGTACATTTTCAAATAAACGGCACGATCATCGCCTTTTGAAAAATAACCTTGGGCCTCTCCTTGAGCTATAAGACCCATTCAAAAACACTTTGGGCCTCTTGAGAGAGTGAAAGACCCAACCCACTTGTACAGAAATATTTTGGGCCTCATTCGTTGTATAAGTCCCTCTGTACATTTTCAAATAAACGGCACGATCATCGCCTTTTGAAAAATAACCTTGGGCCTCTCCTTGAGCTATAAGACCCATTCAAAACATTTTGGGCCTCTAATAGAGTGTAAGACCCAATCCCCTTTTAACCAAAACCATTTGGGCCTCACTTATTGTATAAGTCCCTCTGCGTTAAAAGAAAACCTCGGCGCGATCGCCATTTCAAACGGAAAAATCATATGGGCCTACCCTCGTGTTATAATCCCCACTCTTTTTCTTTAAACTTTTTGGGCCTCTAATAGAGTGTAAGACCCAATCCCTTTGTACAGAAAACCTTTTGGGCCTCAGTCACTTGTATAAGTCCCTCTGTACAAATTGAAACAGTGCGCTCACTGATAAAACCCTGGGCCTCTCCTTGAGCTGTAAGCCCCAAAAATTTATTTTTCAAAGCACTTTCTCCTTTGATTTTGAATATACTATTGTTTTCAATCTTTCTTTGTTGAACAACTAACCAAACAGCATGGAAGCTCTACAACCGAGTAAGTGGTTATCGCTTTCATTTACCGCTTTCATATACATATAACTGTATTGTGGGGCTGTTTCACTGTAAGTCTTCTCTCATAAACTCATATCAACTGTGTAATAATAGTATATATATTTAGAGTTTCCCCGGCAACTACGTCTAGAACTAGGTGACGCCGTTTCGTTTATTCATAGAAATAGACAACTAGATCCTCAATAGGATCACCAGATACATTCTTCTCTTCGGCTGTCCTCATTAGGAATTATCAAGAAACTCTACTCCCAGAGATGAATGTATTCTCCGTGAATGGCATCTTTGAGTTTCTTCCAAATTCTCGAATTTTCCTGACTTTGATCTATTCTCGGTGAATAGCATTACCTTGAATTTCTCGGGGTTTGGGGACCCACAGGCTTCTTAAAAGCATCGACCTCCTCTTGGGCATCATACAAGGACCCACAGGCTTCCTAAAAGCAACCTCGCCTCCTCTTGGGCTTAGTACAAGGACCCTACGGCTTCTTAGAAGTATTCACAGCCTCCTCTTAGGTTTCGTATAATGATCTCTTCCTCCGGGAATGATAGCCTTCTCTTGGGCTTAGTACAAGGACCCGTCGGCTTCTTAAAAAGTTTCTAGCCTCCTCTTGGGCTTCGTACAAATTATCCCGGCGACCTCCTAGAGGTATAGGAACAGAACCTAGTCATCTTCATAGAACAGTCCTTTCTTAGAGTCTACTACTGTTTCTCAAAGCATAGTACAAAAGATGAAACTCTAGACTTGGACAGTCTAACTTCCTTGAGTCTCAAAGACATTCTCAAGTGACCCATTCGTTAAATAAGAAGGAAACCCGCAGACTCGGACGGTCTCAATACCCTTTGGATTTCCCGTTTCCTCAAAGAGAGGGAAATATCCCTGATCCTCAAATCAAATCCCTGAGTACAGTGTTGCTCATATAAGAACTGATTTCCTCTTTTATAATCAGTATACCGAACCTGTCACTCAACTGAAACAGTCATCATAGCCTCTCTCTTGGGCTTTGTACAATGATCCTCCCCAGCGGAGTGAAACAATGTTTAGCCTCTCTCTTGGGCTTTGTACGAGACACATAAGAGACTCCCTCGTTGAGTCAATCACCCTTTCGCCTCCATCTTGGGCTTCATACGAGATATAACAAAAAAGGTTCTTATTGACCCAAATAAACAATAGCCTCCATCTCGGGCTTTATACGAGATACCAAAAGATTCCCTCGTTGAGTCAAAACCTTTTAGCCTCTCCTCGGGCTTTGTACGAGACACATATCAGCCTCCTCTTAGGCTTTGTATAAGAAAATACTGGTTAATCTAATTAACCTTTTAACATCAAAACTGTGCCTCGTTCACAGTAAACAAACATCAAACAACTCCCTTCATCTAATCGCTGTAAGCGGCAAGCCTCTGGATCATCTACATCCATGCCACTGTCCCTCTTTTAGCATGAGAAATTCCTAAGGAAAGATGGCATTACTCTACACTGAGTTAAAGTCTTCTCCTTCAGGTTAAAAGCCCCTATAAAGGAAATTATGGCATTGCCAGATTCACATATCCCGGTTAAAGTAATTCTCCTTTATAAAACAGTTGTGACATACAACCCCCCTCTTTAGAGATGACAAATTCTCTCTAAAGTTGAGACCTTTCAGCTTCATATCTTGGGCTTTGAACAAGACACCAAAAACAATCATTTTACGAATGCTCTGATTTCCCTGTTTCGGTAAACGGGAATACATAGGCATAAGATTGAAAGAAAAATCTTAGCGAGCACACTAAACAAAAAACCCAAATCCCATATCAAAAGCAGTAATTCAAAAACATCAGTCCTAACATCCTA
The DNA here is from genome assembly GCA_022829125.1 of Lathyrus tuberosus. Classification (NCBI taxonomy): domain Eukaryota; kingdom Viridiplantae; phylum Streptophyta; class Magnoliopsida; order Fabales; family Fabaceae; genus Lathyrus; species Lathyrus tuberosus. Next base: position 693,588 of record JALAZF010000715.1, on the reverse strand, counting down.
ATCCATGTTCCCCGCCAGAAACCCTCTGTCTAGATAAAAAGAAAGAAACCAGTATTGGCGAAAATACAAATAACCAGTACAAAGGCCCCCCCATATTGATAGCATTCGTAACCTAACAGACCGCTGTTTAAACTCAGTATGCAAAGCAGGGTTAATTGGAGACATCTATTTCCCTTCCTTCATCGGCTTTAATAGGATAAAAAATGAATCGACCTGTAGTTTTAAGCTCAACCGCAGAGAGCGACCATCGCTTAAGAACCGCGTCCAAAATCGCTCGCTACAGTGAGGAAACTTGCATCAATCTATTTCTGTACCTCCTCTTTGATTTTGATTGCCATGTCTGGATGAGTCCGTCTGAACTTCTGTTTTACTAGCGGATATTCCGATCTCAATGGTAAATGATGTTCCACGATGCTGGTATCCAACCCTGGCATATCCTGGTAGGACCAAGCAAATACATCAGGAAACTCTTTGAGAAGCTTTATCAAATTCTCTCTGGCAGTTGGACTGAGTAGCGCCCCAATCTTGACTTCTTTTCTATCTTCTTCTAAGCCCAAGTTGACTGTTTCCAGCAACTCTTTGTGAGGCTCAATGAACCTTTCCTCTTGTCTGAGTAGTCTGGAGATCTCTTCTGGAATTTCGTTGTCAACTTCTTCTTCAGCCCCAAATACTGGGAACTCAAAGTCGGGATGAGGCATCAGATCGTATGTTTCAACGGGGTTTAAAACAAGCAATCTACATGACGTGATGATTCGTGTTTTAGAAGAGATAGAGAGAATACAAAGGTGTGTGCAGTGTTTTTTCTTTTACTGCTTGTTTTTATTGAGTTGTTTTTTTTAGGATTACCATTTTCTGAGAAAAGCAAAAGAGAAAACAACAATTAATGCAGAAATTACAGAACGACGTTTATTTATTTATGAACAAGTCAATTCGTGAAACTACAACCCTATAAAACAAAACTCTGTCACTTTGGGTAAAGCGAAGAGGGAAATTTACAGAAAGTAAGCCCTATCAAAACACCCTTTTCACCTGGGCAGGGTGAAAGGTTAAAAACGGCAATTACTTTGACTTTTGAACAACTTTCGGAACATCGACAACAACCCATTGGCGGCAAACTCCTTGGTGAATCACAAAGTCTGGTACTTTCCTTGATTAGTCTTCAGAAATAAAGCTGATTTCTGGCGGAGCAGGATCGTTGGAATCTGTCTCCTAGACAGAGTTGTCGTAGGAGGATTCCTCTGTTGCATTTTGCAGAGTATTTGTGCTCTCAGGCAAATCTCCCCATCCAGTTGGCTGTATGTCTTCGAGCCTGATACGAGAGCTTTTGGGAGCGGTGTACTTAACCATAAAGTCAAATTTTCCACTTGGTTGTCCTAAGGTGTCCCACACTTCTTTGGAACTGGAGGAGTCATCTCTCTCGATGACGTTGACCTCGGGAAAAGCGTAGTTGATGAATTCTAGTCCAACAAGCTTTGCCAATTCATCGTCGTACTGGATAGGATCTGAATGACCTGAGTGTTGATCCCATGACATGGTGGGGACACAGGTACTCTGTTCAATGATGCTCAGCTGACTTTCATTGTTCGACTGATTCTCTTGCCCAAGTCTCCCGGATACGGCTGCCACATTGGCAGGCCATCCATTGGGCCATAATGGTCATGGTCAAAGTTGTCTTTCATCGGAGTGTCTTCCTCTAATGAGTTTGGTGGAGCACCACATCCTTCTGGATCACAATCTCCATATATCATTTCGACATCCAACCGGGGTATAAATCTCGGACCCTGTGCAGGAAAGCAAAATGGAGTCTGCGTTTCATCCTGAGACATATAACCGTCCTCGTTAAGATACGACTTCCATTCCTCATCTGTGTCAGAGGGATCCTCCTCATTGATAGTGTGTACTTCTTGGGTCACTGGTTGAAGGAAACCTCCACTGTGAAAGAAGTTCCAAATGGGATGAAGACTTTCATCGCTGGTAGTAGCTGTCTGGGTGCAGGTTGCACAAAAACCAAGACCCTTCTTTGTTTTATTGTCAGTAGGAATGACTAGCTGTCCCCATCCTGTTGTATTGGTACTCTTGACCGCTTTGATAGCATCTTTGTATGAGGAAATGAAAGTTCCCTCTTCGGATCGATTGTCCTTGCTCACCGAAAGCGCTTGGAACTGAGTTCCAATAACCTCCTCGGGTTCTACACAAGTAAATGATGATAAGTTACTCACGAGCAAGGCTTGTTCTCCACAGACCGTGACGAGCTGGTTGTTCTGAACGAACTTTAACTTTTGGGGGAGGGTCGAGGTGACCGCCCCAGCCTGATGTATCCAAGGTCTTCCTAATAAACAACTATACGTTGCCCGAATGTCCATGACCTGGAAAGTGACTTTGAAATTGTGAGGACCGATAGTTATGGGAAGGTCGACTTCGCCGATAACCGTTTTTCTAGATCCGTCAAATGCTTTGACGATGACCTCGTTGGTTCTCATCGGGGGTCCTTTGAAGGATAATTGCATCAAAGTAGACTTCGGCATAACATTCAGGGCTGACCCTGTGTCTACCAGTACGCTAGCTAAAGCATCGCCCTGGAAGCTGACCGTGATATTGAGTGTCATATTATGACGGCGACCTTCTTCAGGTAATTCCTCATCGTTAAATCCCAAGTTATTGTAGGAAGTGATGTTAGAGACAATGCTATCGAACTGTTTGATTGTTACATCCTGTTCCACAAAGGCTTGCTCCAAGACTTTCTGTAGAGCCTCCCTGTGCGCTTCTAAACTGAGTAACAGTGATAATATCGAGTTCTTTGAAGGAGTTTGTAATAGCTGATCAACAATGTTGTATTGACTCCTTTGGATGAGCTTTAGCATATCATCATCATTTTTTGAAAGGTCGGGATTACTGGACTGACCGACTGGTGGATTAGGAACTACTGTCTGAGGTTCCTTTTCTTTGATGGACTCTCCAACTCCTCTATTGAAGATTCGACCGCTCCGTGTTACACGACTGACATATGCAATATTCACGACGGAGGGTAATGGAATTTCCTTTCCATTCTCAATTATCGTTGCACCGTATTTGTAAGGGATAGCCTTTGTTGATTCATACGGTAGTGGTCCCGGTAGATAGATAACTATGGGAGCCTTCCGATTTTTCTGACCATCGTAAGTAATCTCGATCTGTTCCTGGTTAGGAACTCTTGATTCGTCAAGTAGAGGGATGATGGCAAAAACATCCCTGGCCCTCTGATGATCATAGATTACGACAACATCCTCAATTTGATCAGCGAGGTAGTCCGACGCCCAGTTGATTGGTCCGGAACACGGATATGGGCGAATCTATCTACGATCCACCTGACCCTAAAGAGCTGCTCGCACAAGGTAACATCCTTGGTTACTTTCCGAACAGACTTTACAACATTCATAGTTGTGTGGTGGCACCTGGCCATGCCCGCTTTGAATAAAATGTAACCTTACTAGGTTAGCTTCCACAGATCGGACATCCTGGCTTTGACGCCGAGTAGGGTTCCTGTTATTGATACTAATTTACTGAGTATCTTCATCCATATAGATTGGCATCTACCAGTGATTTAACAAGTGCTGAAGTGCCTCCTGGACAAGGGCACAACCTTGATCGTTTTCGCAACCCGCTTTACAGCTCTGGTAATCATGTGATACCAGGAATCCGAGGCAGACCTGCTCAGCATGTAACTCTACCAGGTTGGTATTCATTAAACGAATGTCGAAGATTTGAACCATGTTGATCTGATAGGGATTCCTATCATGGTAGTCCTGGATCCATCCAAGATCCATCTGACGCTGGAGGGCCTCTTGTACAAAAGAGCATCCCTGTTTGTTTATCGAGCAAGTTAGACAAGAATTGTAATCGTGCCGTGGCAGATTATGATACTGGCTTTGCCTAGAATGCATCACCACCAAGTTGACATTCATCGCACGGATGTCGTGGTTCTGAATGATGTTAGAATTCGTGTAAACCATGTTAACTCCACGAACTCGGTGCTCTTGGATCCATCCGAGATCCATCTGTTCCTGTAGAGCTGATTGCACCACGGAACATCCTTGATTGCTTTTAGAGCAGATATCACACGGATGATAATTATGAGGTGGCACATGGCCATATCCACTCTGTCTACAATGCATCTTGACCAAGTTGGTTTTCAATAAGAGTACATCGTGAATTTGATAGACTTTGTTAGACTCCCTCTCTATCAGATTGACTGCGACTTTCTCATGTTGAGGCAGCGGGTTCGTGAGAACATTGGGATTTGTATCCTTGAAAGATAAGACCTCGCTCCTAACAAGCTTTTGCACGTCGGATTTGAAATTGAGACAGTTCTCTATGTTATGCCCTGGTCCTCCTTGGTGATAAGGGCAAGTCTGATCCACTTTAAACCAAAAAGGCGGATTTTCCGGCACTGCAAGAGGGGATTTAGTCTGGATGTGCCCCTTGGCCAGTAGTAACGGAAATAGTTCTGCGTATGATACGGGTATAGGATCAAATCCTGGTGGCCACGTTGTATGATTGTTATTGTATGGAGGACGAGCCTGCTGAAGAGGCTGTTGTGTCCTTTGCTGATTAGGTTGGCTCTGCGCAACTTGAGGTTGATACATAGAAATAGGCGCAGGATTGATAGCAGGAGTCACAGCCGCTACTGGCTGATAACGTTGCCTTTGCCTTCCGAGAGAGATATTCCTAATATTTTGCTCTTTTTTCTTAGCGAGAGTACTACCATATCGTTTTGTACTACTTGATGATCCAGCGTCTTTTATTAGACGTCCTTCTCGAATAGCTTCCTCGAGACGTACCCCCATACCGACCATTTCGGTGAAGTCACTGGGCGCACTGGCAACCATTCTGTCGTAGTAAAATGAGCTTAAGGTCTTTAAGAAGATTTTTGTCATCTCTTTTTCCTCAAGAGGTGGACAAATTTAGGCGGCAATTTCACGCCATCTCTGAGCGTACTCTTTAAAAGTTTCCTTGTCCTTTTGTGACATCGATCTGAGCTGATCTCTGTCTGGTGCCATGTCCAAATTGTATTTGTATATTTGGACGAAGGTAGTGCCAAGATCTCTGAAATCGCTGATCGTAGCACGGCTTAAACCCATGCACCATTTTAAGGCGGCACCTGTTAAACTATCTTGAAAGTAGTGAATCAGTAGATCCTAATTTTCCGTCTGAGCTGACATTCGCCGAGCATACATCACTAAGTTACTCTGAGGGCAAGAATTACCCTTGTACTTTTCAAAGTCGGGAACTTGGAACTTGTGCGGAACTTTCACATTGGGGACCAGACAAAGGTCTGCGGCGTCTTTTCCAAATAAATCCTGACTGCGGAAAGCTTGCAGTTCCTTTTGCATTTCCAGGAACTGTTCCTGGAACTCGTCCATCTTGTCGAACATAGTTTACTTTCTTCCAGAAGGTATCTGTGGAATCTGTCCTTCCGGGACAGTGTGCACCACAGGGGGTGGTACCGTTACTACGGCAGTGAATCTTGGCGTTTCCCGAAGTTTGTAACCTTCAGGAGTCCTCAATATGGCTCTGGCATCCTCGCTTTCCCAAAGTTTGTAACCTTCAGGCCCAGCGGCTTCTGCTGAAGTTTCTGGATCTCCAGTGATCAGCGGAACATATCCTTCTGGGATATAGTTAACAGGCATGCCCCAGGGACGATCTTTCGGCATTTTGTACCTAGGATCATACTTCTCCACTATGGGCGTTGAGGTGATCTCTGACATCACAGTTCTTTGTAGCTGAGCTTCCGCCATGGCTTGCATGTCGTTACGAAGCTTTCTCATATCCTCTCTCAGAGCGTCGATCTCTTTTTTCAACTCTCTGTTCTCCTCCTCAAGATCATCCATCTTTTTCTGACGATTGGCCCGAGTATTGTATGAATGAGAGAGTTTGACTCTAGAACCGAGACACAAACGTGAGATTCGTAGGTAAAGGGAATACGTGATGTGAGAATGATGAATGGAATGATTAAGTGTTTTTTTTGTTTAATCAAAATAAACTTCGACAATTAGATTTCAAATATCAAACAGTGGGGAAACCCCGTTTTATTGAATTAACAGGATTGCGGAAATGAAAATACAGTAGATTACAAGGTACGGAAATAGAAACCTAAGCTAAAGGGTTCCGAGCCCTCCCTGAGGAGAAACCGGGTGCAGATTCTGGTACTTTCCTTCTCTTGGACCGGGGCTCTTAGGTCGTTGTCGAGTTGTCATTCCTTTGCCAGGTGAAAGGAGTGAGCAAATTCCTTTGGTCATCCTAATTTTCTACAGCATGCTGCTCCAAAATTTCAATCAGAGCATCTTTATCCTTCAGTAGTTGCTGTATTTTGATACACTCCACATTGAGAGTGCGGTACTTGTTCTTCCAAGACCTTCTCTCCTGCTGAACTTTGTTGAGAGTAACCTGGAGTTTTTCTGTTTCAGTCATGAAGTACATGATAGATTCCCTTGGCGGAAGAACTCCGTGACGAGGATAAGGCATCTTTAGCTTGAGAGCTCTAGTTTGTACCCAGTGGAGGTAAGGCTCCACCGAGACACAGTCCGGTTTTCCTAGAGACTCTCGTCCTTTCTTATGAACATGTTTCCAAGCGTGCACTATTTCCACCTTTATTGCTCTGTCATTTTCTCTTTCTTTGAAGAAAAGACCTTCCAGATGAGCATTCCACGGGACATGCCTCATTGGGTATCCAAATTGACGACGAACCAACACTGGATGGTAATTGATTCCTCCCTTAGTTCCTATGAGGGGTACGTTGGGGAAGTTTACACAACGGTCAATGATCCTGATTCCCTCATAAATCCTATTGCATCAATCTATGTCAGAGTTGGTAAGAGACATGATTCTCTGCGACCAACGTAAAGTATTATTATGATCCCAAAAAGCAGTAGACTTAGGCAAATGGGAGATAAACCATTTGTATAGAAGAGGTACATAACATGTGATCTCCCCTCCGCTGTACAAATTCCCTTAGTGTACAGAATGATATGCGTCTGCGAACAAAGTCGGCACAGGGTTTCCAATGAGAAAAACCTTAATGGCGTTGATATCGACGAAGTTATTAATGTTGGGAAACAAAAATAATGATAACACTAAAATACACTGTACATTTGGTTCTGATTTTACATGATTTTAGTTGTTTATTTGTTATTTTCCTTTGCTATTATGGTATTTTGATTTACTTTCAAATTTATTGCCTGATTTGAGCCCACAAAGAGAAAACAAAGCAAAACGGAGCAAAAATGAGGATTTCTTGTGTAAAATGTACACTGGCCGTTTCACTCAGCGAGCGCCAAGGAGGATGCCGTTGGCCTTATGACTTCATCCCCACGCCAACAGTCACAAAAGGCGTTTCTCCTCCAAAACAACACTCGGCGGACGCGGAGCAGGGGTCGGCGGGCACCGACAGTTATAAATAGGCAAACGGTTGAAAACGGTAGAGGCAGTTACACACGAAGGAATTATTGTTTAAAACGCTTTCCATAATGTCGTGCAGCAGTTACAGCTTCATGGCCACTATAAATAAGCCTTGTATTTTCATTTTTAGAGTATCCAATCTTAGTTTCAACCTTAGGCATAAAGTTCTCTTGTAAAGCAATAATCCGTCACATCGAGGGGTTATTGCACTATAGTTGTTGGTTCGATTGGAGCATTGTAGTTAGAAGTTGTTTACTTTCCAGCAGTTTAATTTCCAGCTTAGTAGCAGATTCAGTCTCCGCTTTGGAGCAGGTTTATTTATAAATCGCATTTTATTATATTTCGCATCGCCTTTATATTATTTATTTTCTCGCACTGCTTTATATTCATTTATTTTCTGTCTCTGTTTTACTTTGTTATTTTATTTATCTGTGTGATTTGTTGTATTTTGGAACTGAACTTAAGCGTGACACTTGTGTTCACCCTCTTAAAGTACACTATCACACTTCGCACATTTTTTTATGTTATAAATGTTTTCGTTTGCAAACCAATTTATTATTATGTCTTTAATTACTATGTCTAGCTAAATCCCTTGTGCTAGAATGTGAGGATCGTCGTTCTGACGGTTCTCCACATGTCTTCTCTTTAGAAATACTTTAGGGGCTGTTTTTTATTTTAATTAAACTCTTCTGAACTTAAATTGATCGATCATTACATAAATGAAACTGTGTTTTTGTTTGCGTAATGATTGTGACTAGATCGGGTAAGATCGAAAGTCGTCCGACATTTTAGAAAAGAGTTTGTTAGTAGTTAATTGATAAATACAGCGGAAGCACTTTATTGATTAACTAGGAAAGTTTTATATTATTAGAAAGAGGTTTTAAAACTATTTTCGGACGCGTTTATAGATTTAGGATCCGGTTGGCCGAGCATATGCCGGAAACCCTTTGGTATAAAATATTTTCAATTGAAAGCACTTTTTAACTAAGTCTTAGAGGTAATTATATAAAAAAGGACTTTCAACACTTTAACGCAAGGAGCGACCGGTGCAGCGTGAGCGGCTGGTATAGATTAAAGGTTAGGTCTGTTTCCGATCACACTAACGCGACGGATCCTTTTTAATTAACTCTATTTCAAAGAAGGAAACATTGCCCCGTAAGTGTTACTATTTAGAAGATAGGAGTATTGTTTGATTGATGTGAATTACATTCCAGCATATTTATTTATCTGATTAATTTCTATTTTTGTTCAGTTAAAACTTGTACTCGGATTTTGTTTGGCCTTAAATAAACACCGTAACAATAGTAATCGATATATTTGACATTGGTCTCTGTGGGAACGATAAATCTTTTATATTACTCTGACGTACTCCGTATACTTGCGGATAACACACATCAAGTTTTTGGCGCTGTTGCCGGGGGACCAATTTCGTCAAAATTTCGTACCCTGTTGTTACACCGTCTAGACTAAGGCATACCTTAGCCGGTAAATGCGAAGAACTCGCAGTACCGGAAACTTAGTTGATCCATTAGAAGAACCTGAACGTTACGCCCGAGCTCGTCTTTTACTTCGAAAACTTAAAAGAGCAATGGCAGAAGAAGAAAACGCTAAACCTCTTAAGGATTTCGCCTTACCCTCTAACGAAGAACCACATTCTAGTATAGTTAACCCCACTATACCAGCCAATAACTTTGAATTAAAACCATCTTTGCTACAATTAGTACAACAGAACCAGTTCGCAGGTCTTGCCACGGAAAACCCGAACCAACATCTTAAAGTCTTTATTCAACTAGCCGATACCTTAAAAGTGAACGGAGCTCCTCCTGAGGCAATACGTCTAAGATTATTCCCATTTTCCCTTAGAGATAGAGTCCGATCATGGTTAGATTCCCTTCCAGCGAACTCTATAACCACTTGGAATGACCTAAAGAAAGTCTTCCTTGCTAGATACTTTCCACCGAGTAAAACTGTTGTTCTACGATACCAAATAACCCGATCTACCCAAAGCGAGGGAGAATCATTTTTCGACGCTTGGGAGAGATACAAGGAGCTATTAAGAGCATGTCCACATCATGGCTTAGAACAATGGCTCATAATCCATACCTTTTATAATGGACTCATGTACAACACCAAGATGACCATAGACGCTGCCGCTGGTGGTGCTCTAATGAACAAACCCTACGCCGAAGCTAGTGCTCTCATTGAGGATATGGCACAAAACCATTACCAATGGGGGACTGAACGAGCACAAGTAGAGAAGAAAGAGACCAAAGGATGTGTGTATGAGGTAAGTTGTTTTGACCATATGAACGCAAAAATTGACGCTATAGCCCAAAAAGTAGAAAACCTAACTATCAACCCCACAGCAACTGTAGCAGCAATACAACCCGGATGTGAAATATGTGGAACCCTAGGACATACCATGGCTGAATGCAACCTGCTAGCAGAGAGTGCCACAGATTAGGTTAATTACACCCAAGGAAACCCATATTCAAACACATATAACCCTGGATGGAGGAATCACCCAAATCTTTCCTATAAGAATAATAACCCCACTCAAAATTTGACACCTCAAAGACCACCCGGTTTCCAAACTCAAAGACCCAACCAATCTGCAACATATGCTCCTCAGAAGTCAAATCTTGAGAAAAAGGTGGACGAATTCATCTCAGCTCAATTACAATAGAACAAGGAGTTCATTAATCAAAACATTCACATAAATGGACTAATTACTCAGTTGGGTACTAAACTCGATTCTGTAATTACTCATAACAAAATGCTTGAAACCCAAATCTCTCAAGTGGCACAACAACAATCTACTCATGTTACACCCGGAGGGCAATTCCCTGGACAACCTCAACCTAACCCTAAAGGGCATGCTAATGCTATAGCCCTAAGGAGCGGGACCACTTACGATGGGCCTATAAACCCTAGGTTGAATAATCCAGAACCTCCTAGAAAAAAGGTTGTGACCACACCTGAGAAAGAAGTTGAGAAATCATTGGAACCTGAGAAATCTAAAGATACGGAAGTTAAGGAGAAGGAAAGAGAAGAGAATGAAAAAGTTTATGTACCACCTCCTCCTTACAAACCTCCGATTCCATACCCACAAAGACTTAAACAAACCAAATTGGATAACCAATATAAGAAATTCATAAAAGTGATTGAGAAAACTCCATGTAGAGATTCCATTCACCGAAGTTATTACCCAAATACCATCCTATTCCAAATTCCTTAAAGACATTCTGACCAATAAACGAAGATTAGAAGATCGTAAACCTATAGAATGTAATTCAATCGCTGAGAATAAGCTTGCTAAGAAGGAGAAAGACCCAGGAAGTTTTTCTATACCTTGTGTTTTGGGAAACCAAGTTATAGATAAAGCACTTCTGGACTTAGGAGCAAGTGTAAGCCTAATGCCTTTAGCCGTTTGTAAAAGGTTAAACCTAGGAGAATATAACCAACTAGGATGTCTCTCTAATTAGCTGACAGATCAGTTAAATATCCAATTGGCATTTTGGAAGACGTCCCAGTTAGACTTGGTCAACTTTATATTCCAACCGATTTCGTAGTAATGGACATTAAAGAAGACTATGAGATCCCAATCCTTTTAGGTAGACCCTTCTTATCAACGGCCGGAGCTATAATTGATGTCAAGAAAGGAAGAATGACATTCGAGGTGGGTAATGAAAAAGTAGAATTTATACTATCCCAATTCTTAAATGCACCGGCCATAGATGACTCATGTTATGTCATTGATATAATTGATGAATGCATAAGAGAATTAGATGAAGAAGATCCAGTAGAAACCATCAAACTACCTTCCATCCCCATAATGGAGGACGATGAATTCGAACACTTACCTAAACCTTATATAGATAACAGTCTTTATGAATGCTTGGCACTCACCCCAGATCATATGCCATGTCAGAAAAAACCATCAATAGAGCTTAAGGAGCTACCTAAGAATTTAAGATATGAGTTCTTAGATGAAGAATTAAATCGCCCAGTCATAGTCAGTGCGATGTTAGATGGTCCTGAAACCAATCAACTCTTAGATGTTCTACGAAGATATCCCTCAGCTCTAGGTTATAAAATTTCTGATCTCAAAGGAATAAGTCCTTCTGTGTGTATGCACCGAATTATGCTGGAGGAGGACGCTAAACCCTCCAGAGAACATCAATGAAGGATAATCCTATAATGAGTGACGGTTGTAAAAAGGGAAGTGTTGAAGTTGTTAGAGGCTGGAATAATATACCAAATATCTGATAGTAAATGGGTAAGCCCTGTACATGTGGTACCTAAGAAAGGAGGTGTCATAGTTGTACAAAACGACAAAGGAGAACAAATAGCCAAACGTGTGGAAAATGGTTGGCGAATGTGTATCGATTACAGAAAACTCAATAAGGTAACTAGGAAAGATCACTTCCCGCTTCCATTCATTGATCAAATGCTCGAACGTTTAGCTAGGCATTCTTACTTTTGTTATTTAGACGGATACTTAGGATTTTTTCAAATACCCATTCACCCTGAAGATCAGGAGAAAACAACCTTTACATGTCCCTATGGAACATTTGCTTACAGACGAATGCCATTTGGACTATGCAATGCCCAAGCTACCTTCCAACGCTGTATGATGTCAATCTTCGCAGATTTCCTTGATGAGATCATGGAAGTATTTATGGACGATTTCTCGGTATGTGGATCCAGTTTTAAAAACTGTTTAACAAACCTCGAGAAAATCCTGGAAAGATGCGTAGAAGTCAACCTTGTTCTAAACTGGGAAAAATGCCATTTTATGGTGACTGAAGGCATAGTACTAGGACACATAGTGTCCGAAAGAGGCATTGAGGTTGATAAAGCTAAAATAGAAGTTATAGAAAATCTTCAACCACCCAAAACCATTAGAGAAATCCGAAGTTTTCTTGGACACGCCGGTTTCTACCGGCGCTTCATTAAAGACTTCTCCAAAATAACTAAACCATTAACCAACTTACTTATGAAAGACGCCGAATTCAAATTCGATGATAAATGTCTTGAAGCCTTTAAGTACCTAAAACAAGCACTAATTTCCACACCTATAATTCAACCACCTGATTGGAATCAACCTTTTGAAATTATGTGCGATGCTAGTGATTACGCTATAGACGCTGTTTTGGGACAAAAGAAGGATAAAAAACTCCATGTAATTTACTACGCCAGTAGAACTTTGGATGCGACTTAGCTTAATTATGCCACAACTGAGAAGGAACTCCTGGCAGTAGTCTTTACAATCGACAAATTCCGATCATATTTAGTAGGAGCGAAAATCATAGTCTACATTGATAATGCTGCGATAAGATATCTATTAAGCAAAAAGGACGCTAAGCCTAGATTACTACGCTGGATCCTTTTGCTTCAAGAATTCGATTTGGAAATTCGAGACAAGAAAGGCACTGAAAATGTGGTTGCAGACCACCTCTCAAGGCTTGAATATTTAAAACCAGATCTTGTTCCTATCAATGATGATTTCGCGTACGATAGATTAGTAGGAGCAGTTAGAACCATCCATGATGATTATCCTGACCCTTATTTAGAAGTAGACATTGAAAAAGCATTCACAATGACAACCGTACCTTGGTATGCAGATTTTGTTAATTATCTAGCAGCTGATATCATACCCCCTGATCTAAATTATCAACAGAAGAAGAAGTTCTTTCATGACGTAAAACACTTCTATTGGGACGAACCCCTTCTATTCAAGAGAGGCACAGATGGCATTTTCCGTCGCTGTGTTCCTGAAGAAGAAGTTGAAAATATAATTAAACATTGTCACTCTTCACCTTATGGTGGACATCTAGGCTCGTCCAAAACATGCACTAAAATACTTCAAGCAGGTCTTTTCTAGCCAACGTTATGGCGCGATGTTCATGCCTACATTGTAAGATGTGACAGATGCCAACGCACTGGGAAAGTCCTCAAGGAGGGACGAAATGCCTTTGAAAAATATTCAGGAGGTGGAAATCTTTGATGTTTGGGGTATAGATTTTAATGGGACCTTTTTCCATCTTCGATGGGAAACAAGTATATCTTAGTAGCCGTTGATTATGTATCCAAGTGGATTGAAGCCATAGCTGCACCCACCAACGATACTCGTGTAGTCATTAAACTATTTAAAAACTATATTCTCCCTAGGTTTGGAGTACCTCGATTGGTTATAAGCGATGGGGGATCGCACTTCATATCTAGGATATTTGAGAAACTATTAAAGAAATACGGAGTGAAACACCGAGTAGCCACACCTTACCATCCACAGACTAGTGGACAAGTTGAAGTCTCAAATAGGGAAATAAAAAAAAATCTTAGAAAAAACCGTATCAATCTCTAGAAAAGATTGGTCCTTAAAACTACAAGAAGCCTTGTGGGCTTATAGGACCGCTTTCAAAACCCCTATAGGAACAACCCCTTATCAATTAGTCTACGGAAAATCCTGTCATTTACCCTTTGAGCTTGAACATAAGGCCTACTGGGCCATAAAAACCCTTAATATGGATTACTTAACGGCCGGAGACAAACGAATTATAGATATTCATAAATTAGAAGAATTACGCCGAAATGTTTATGAAAATGCCATAATTTATAAAGAGAGAACCAAAGCATGGCATGACAAAAAGATTATCAAAAAAGAGTTCAACATAGGCGATCCTGTACTTCTTTTCAATTCTAGGTTACGATTGTTTCCAGGTAAGTTACGCTCAAGATGGACTGGACCGTATGAGGTCACCAAAGTCCTGAAATCTGGAGCATTTGAAATTGCAAATCATTCATGTAGTCCCTTTCTAGTGAATGGACAAAGATTGAAACCCTACTATGGAGGGGACATCCCTACTTACTACTCAGGTCACACTCTGATAGACCAACCTATAACAACATCCACAACGTAAGTTTTTCAGTCGTCAAGCTAACGACGTTAAACAAGCGCTGCATGGGAGGCAACCCACGATTTTCTTTTCGTTGTTTTTATTTATGCATAGAATTTATTTCGGAAAAAGAAAAAAATAATTTATTAATTATATTATATTATTTTTCTAAAGTGATTAACTTATGCGATGTCTATGTTTACAGGTTACAGATCACATCATCTCAGACATTCCACACTAACTTTCTTTGCAGGATGCAGAGCTATGATGACATGCACATTGTGTTCAGAGATGACGAACAGAGGAAGAAATACGTAGTCCTTTCTGAGAGACCAATCCTACCCACTAGGTACCCTGACCCAAACTGTCTAGCAGCCTTAGGTATTGAGGCCAGTGTGAGGTACCTTTGTCACCAGCTCCAGTGGGATGAGTATTCTGAAGCTATGAATGTAACCTATAAGAATCTGACCTTAGAGTTCCTCAGCTCACTCATTTATGACCCTTATAGTGGAAGAGGTTATAACAGTGGAAGCATAAGATTCAGACTATTTGGAAATGAGTATGCTGGGGATGGATATGCCATGCCTACAGGAATGCAAATGAACTGTTTTGTATGAGATGCATATGGGAATGCAATCGGGCAATCAGATTTTGGTAAGGCTTCCAAAGAAGGATTAATGGAGATTAGATGGAGCAAGGTGAAAGACTCACTGGGAATACTGCATATCAACTCGGGGGTTGAGAAAAGGAAATACAATATCGACTCGGGGGTCGAGGAACATTAAGATAAACTGTCGTCAACTCGGGGGTTGAAAGAAAGGTAAAGGTAATATCAACTCGGGGGTCGAGGAAATAAAGACAATATCGACTCGGGGGTCGAGAAAATAAAGGCAAGGTAATCTATCAACTCAGGGGTTGAAGGAAATAACAAAATATCAACTCGGGGGTTAAAGGTAAAAGCAAATATCGACTCGGGGGTCGAGGGCAGAGATAAAGGCAATATCGACTCGGGGGTCGAGGAAATAAAGACAATATCGACTCGGAGGTCGAGGAAGATAAAGATAACAATGACTCGGGGGTCAGCACAAGCAATGAGATGTCAACTCGGGGGTTGAAGATGTAATAATGATATCGACTCGGGGGTCGAGAAACTAAGGCAATATCGACTCGGGGGTCGATAAAATAAAGACAAAATATCATCAACTCGGGGGTTGAAGGAAAGGTAAATATCGACTCAGGGGCCGAAGAAAAATAAAGACAACATTGACTCAGGGGTCAAGCACAAAACAATATATATCAACGCGGGGGTTGAGGAAGGAAATAGGTTATGCTATGTATGCATATGGTGCGTGTATGTTGTATGTGATGCATATGCGAATGCAAGCAAGGGATTGGTTTTATGAAGGTGCCAGCAGGGTGGACTTTTGGTGGTTGCCAAGCAAGGTTGGACTTTTAGAGGTTGCCAATGAAAGGTTGGACTTTTAGAGGTGCCAAGCAGGGTTGGACTTTGAGGAGTTGCCAATCAGGGTTGGACTTTTAGAGGTGCCAAGCAGGGTTGGACTTTTGGATGTGAAAGGATTTGATTTCCCGACACTTAGTATCTGATAGTGCCATTATCAGAGGATAACTGTGGATCTCTTGGTGCCCCAAGTTTGATCCTTTGCAGAAGTTACGTGCTTAGTTCATGAGAGAACCTCACTTCTAGCTTATGTACCATGATGGCTTGTAAATGGTTGTATGAGCGCAGCGACGTAACCAATGCATGTTGACTGTATGAGCGCAGCAACATAACAAGGTAGTCTGATTGTGCATTTGCTCTGCCCCAAGGCTTTTAACACTTGTTGAACTCAACAGGTCACTTAGTGCATGACATGGCCAGCTTGACCAACTTGAATGTATGAAGGGAATCTGCCCCTATCTGGAGGGTAATGAGATGATCTGCCCCAGTGTCTGGATCAGTAATCTGCCCCTGTCTTGGCTTTTGAAAGACTTGCCTCAGATTGACTAAGTATTGCTTTAAAGGACTTTCCCCAGATTCACAAGGTTATGAGATAGTCTCGATTCGAGTCAGTGCCAACGAATGTTCAAGTTTCCCGCTGATTGCACTTTGTTGGAATTTCCATAATGTCAAATGCTAATTTGCAGGTAAAATTGATCATTCAGAAATGGTAATTTTAATGCGACGTTCATGCAAGTTTTGAAAAATCATTTATTGGAATGATGTGAAAGTGTGTGACGAGTGGACCGTTAGTCCAAACGCATTGCTAATTTACTGATGTGTGAAAGATACAACAAGAGTATGACACCAATACAAAAAGTTAGCAAATATGTAGGAGTCAGTTTACGCAACCTTGCTGTAGTATGCTTTCAGAATAAACCCCGCCTCAATTAGGTCTTTTAAGGGTTGTAACGTGGTCTGGTTCATGGTTATAGAAACAAAGGATATAAGGCTCAAAGTTATATTTGTACCCACCCCTTCTTCGTGATGAACTTCCAGTCCTACGTTCAGTTAATTTGCCCACGTTTGTATTCCAAAAAGGTTGACGGTGTAAGCGTTATGATTCAAGGTTTGGCTCGAAATGGCAGTCACTTTTATTTTGTTTTTGATGGATGCTAGTGACCCTTTGGTTTTGATTATGATGGTCACTGGATCTTTTTTTTTTTGTTGAGGATTCGAGGAACTCTTTTGTTTTTTTATCCCTATCTTTTGCATGGACTGACTTTGCTTTTTGAGTCCATCAGGGTTGCCTTGATTTTTGCCTAAGTCTCCTTTGAGGTGCTCGACTTAGCAGGCTTTTTTTTTAATTTTGTTTTGTCAGAGAATTGTGACTGCCAAGTCATGGGTAATTGATGAACAACCATCATGTTTTTGGATTTTGCTTTTGTGAACTGAGTGCGTAATCAGGTTAACTGAACACTACCCTGCCCCAGGTTGAGCGTAAGGGTTTAGAAATGTGAAGGAAACTCCTACTTCTAGGCTCGAAGTGGTTAACTATGGATTAACTCCTTATCTCTCCAGTGTTTGGGGATTTGAAACAATGCATGTACATCCTTGGCAGGATTCTATCCGAAAGCATACCATCAGCAATTATAAGTATCTCGTTTTCGTCAAACTCCCTCCGATCTTTGCTAAACGACAATTTGGTTAAGAAAGCGAATGAGAGGTATAGAGATGGATATCTTTTTGTTTTTTTTTTATAAGTGAAGAAAATGTGAGCGAATGCGACGTGATTAGTTCAAAAAATGCATGATCACTTCATTAAAATTACCATTAATAAACAACAATGTCTAAAAGAAAATAGAACATAACATAAAGAAACTACAAATGCATAGAAATGACATGATCTAAACATTGCCAGCATTGAGGACTGGGCTTTTCTTTCTTGACCCACTGTTGGACTAGCATTCTTGTTCATCGAGACCACTATGATAACCTTCTTCACACCTACTCTCAACAACTTCTTCCATAACATGGGCGGATGGACCCACTCAATCAAGTGAAGGATTGACGTTGATTTGAAGACCTCGAGGCGTAAATGAGATTAACTTGGACTCAATCAAATCTTGGATCTTGTTTTTGAGCTGTTTGCAATCCTCAGTTGAATGCCCCATGGCACCAGCATGGTATCCACATTGTGCATTGGCGTCGAAGCCTGGTGGGTATGGAGGAATAACAGGATCTAAGCCCTTTGGCACTATTAACCCACTACTAATCAAACGTGGCAATATATGACTGAATGGCACTGGTAAATGATCAAAATTCCTTTTTGGTCTTTGATTATAGTAGCATCAGGGTTGTGTAATTTGATGTTGACGAGGGGGACCTCTATTGGCAGGAGTATACTGACCATGTGGAGAGAATTGAATTGCATAGGGAGGCCCATGGGATTGCTGACTTTGAACATTTGAGATGCTTGGGTATTGAGGATAAGGTACCGGAGATGGAGCTTGTAGAGTGTCCCAGATTACATTGATTTCATCCTCCTCTTCCTCTTGAGAACTGACAATGGATTCAGTCTCCCTATCCTGGATGCTCGAGGCGTCTAGGATCTTTCCACTCTTGATATGACTCTCAATGCGTTCTCCTACTAAAACCAAGTCAGAGAAGTTTGACGTCCCATTGCTCATCATTTTTTCTAGATATGGGCCTTGCAAAGAATTTATGAACAGGTCAACCAATTCTCTATCTAAAAGTGGTGGTTGAACGCGAGCAGCTACCTCTCTCCATCTCTGAGCATACCCTCTAAAGGATTCGTTCTCCTCTTGAGATAAGCCTTGCAACTGTATGCGGTTGGGAGCCATGTCAAGATTGTATTGGTATTGTTTCACAAAGGCGTTGGCTAAGTCCAACCATGATTGGATGTGGCTACTCTGTAGCTGCATGTACCAACTCAGTGATGCCCCACTTAGACTGTCTTGGAAACAGTGGATCATGAGTTTATCATTGAGAGCATTGGAAGTCATCTTTCTACAAAACATCACCAAATGCTGCTTTGGACAACTATCTCCTTTATACTTCTCAAATTTTGGCATCTTGAACCTTGGAGGTAATACAAGTCCGGGTACCAAACACAGGTTCAAAGCATTCAGGTCAAAAGCATCATGCCCCTTCATGGTTTCAAGCTTCTCTTCCAACACACGACATCTTTCAGCAAACTCAAAATCTCGAGGTTGTTCAGTATTCACCACCAGGCTTGTCCCTCGGGAATTCGGTGTAGTGAAGGCAAAGCTATGGTATTCAACTGCATCATGAGACAAGGCATGTTCATCTTGAATAGTGTGACATTCTTGTATAACCTGGTCCCCAACAAGAATCCTCACAGGCTGGAATTGTTCAAGATTATTCACTTGAGGCAGAGTGACGTCCTTAGTGACTGTAGGCCTTTGAATGTTGTCCTCTTTCTTTGCCATAGCTTCCACAAGTTGGTCTAGCTGGTTTTTTATCAAGTCAACATCTGCTCTTGACACAAACTGGTTCTGCCCTTCTGATTCCATGCTTATTCCAAAAGCGGCTTCAATTCCGATGCGGGTGTCAGGAAATCAATTGCGGGTTATGGACAAAGGATGGTTGAGTTTGTGGTTTGGAAAATGATATGCTAATGTCATGAGTATGCAATGCTTATGCAAGGTTCCAGGATCAAAACAACATCTGATTCTGAGGAAGGAGCTAGACACAGGATATCTCTGATCACAGGACCCCATAGGTAGGCTCTAAACGGGTAGGAGCCTAGAGTTACAGATATCTTTCAAAGACATTATAGCCATGACGAAGGAACATCAGACGATAATATACTTGAAAGGATCTCGTCTAGGTGAGGTCTTCGTATCTTCTCCACGAGAAAGACTCCTCGGAGGCGCCCACTACACAACCATCGACACACGGGTTTAGGGTTCTCAGAATCCTAGATCGAGGTCGAAAATATTACTGTCAGGAAGTAATACGTTCGAGGGATATCATCTGATTGTGGCGTTCGCATTAACCCACAAAGTGTTAACACTACTAACCACCATGGAAAAGCGGGTTAAAGGTCCTTGGGATCGACGATTTAGGCTCGAAAATATTACCATCATGGTAAAGTTTCACCACAACAATAATATCTCCAAGGGAACCTACTCCAAGCGGGGTTTTCGCTTCAACTCACGCGGAAGAGACCACGCAAGCCTACACTACACAACCACCATTCTAAACCTAGGGTTATACTCAGACTCGGGTGTAGAGCCATCTCACAAAGTTCCCAATGATCATAGAACCCCAACAGTGTCATACACGATGATAATATGATATAACAATAAATAAGCAACCAAGTAGATAACAGATAGTTAAACAAGCAAACAAGCAAGAGAAGATAAACAAACAAGCGGATCTAACACTCACGGGTCAAGTCAAGTTAGGCTTGACTCTCTCTAGCATAGGGCAATGCAAATTCCCCAGCAGAGTCGCCATCTGTCGTACCTCGAAAAATACGATCCTCGCGATGGACGCAAAAAAAATTGTTCGAAACAGAGTCGCCACCGAACTTTATTCATCCCAAAAGAGGGAAAGGAAAATATCGAGAAAACCTTTGAAAGGATAAGAAAATGGTCATCGTAACCAAATTCGGGTTCGGGAGTCGGTTACGCAAGAGGGAAGGTATTAGCACCCTCTACGTCCGTTGTACTCAACGGGAACCTCTTGATTCGATTCGTGAGAAATGTTAGCTTGGTTTGTTTGTTTTCTTCTAAGGTAGTATGATTTTGTTTTCTAGGGGAAAATGGGGTGGTTTTTTATTAGTGTGCTCGGCAAGGATTAGAACCCTTGTGCCTACGTATTCCCTCGTGCAATGGGAAAGTTAGAGCATTCGTAGTTCGTGGGACTACGGTTGTTTGGTTTATCTTTTTTATGTAGGCGCCAATTGCCCATACACGAGTAAGTAAACTCGCACCCAAGCAATTGGGGAGAAAGGTTAAAGACTTAGCCCCCCTCTTTTACACCTTCTAAGAAATTGTGTTAGATAAGGATTAAATGTATTAGAAAATTTGATTGAGAAAAGAATTTACTTGGTATGTGTTTTAAGGTTTCGGTCGCACAAGGCGAGGAAAGGAGTTTGAATCGTATTGGCTATTTTTAGAGGTGACAATTGTCCACACACGAGTAAGAGAACTCGCACCCAAACAATTGAGGAGAAAGACCAAAGACTTGATCCCCTTCTCTTCACCTTTGGTAAAAGTGTTTAAGTAAGGATTAGGTGTTTTGATAATTTGTTTTAGAAATGGTTTAAATGTTTGTCGATTTCGTGTGTTTTAAAGGCGTCAATTGTTCGCACACTCGTAAGAAAACTCGCACTCAAACAATTGAGAGGTTAAGGTTTAAGTTTTTAGAGGCGTCAATTGTCTACACACGAGTAAGAAAACTCGCACCCAAACAATTGAGGAGAAAGACCAAAGACTTGGTCCCCCTCTTTTTCACCTGTAAAAAAAAACTGTGTTTGAATAGAGATTAAATGTATTAACGATTGATTAAGAAAAGGAGTTTGAGTGTTATCGGATTATATGTATTTTAGAGGCGTCAATTGCCCACACACGAGTGAGGAAACTCGCACCCAAGAAATTGAAGAGAAAGACTAAAGACTTAGTCCCCCTCTTTTTCACCTTTATGAAAATATTTAAGTATTATTACATATGTTGATTTGATTTGAGAAAAGCATTCGACATTGGATCGAGGTTTGGATTTGCGTGCGGAACGGTTTGAGCACTAATGGAAAGGAGGTCCTATGGTTTAAGGTAAGGTCGATTGCGAGGCAAAAGCGCTCGACTTACAAGGGGTAAAGGGACTTGATATGTGGATCAAGTGGATGCTTGAGGATAAATTAATTTGATTTGGAAAATACTTGACGTTGGATCAAGCTTGTTTATTGTTATAAAAAGGGGTTGATTTTAATCTTATGGGAGAGGGGTGTAATTAATCAAATGGGAATAATCGAGCCATGATTAAAGTGAGCCAATCACATACACGCATACAAACCAAAGTGAAATGTGCAACAATTATCGTTGTATAAAGCCCAAGAGGAGGCATTGTGAGGTCGATTGCGATCGTGAAAACGATCGACTTACAAGGTACTAAAAGGGCTTGACATTAAGTCAAGATATTAGTTTGAAAAGATTTTTTTTTTGTTTGAACAAGCATAATATGAATGTCATAAACATAATCAAGGCATGAAATAAATCCACAAGAGAAAATTATATACCTCACATAAAAATCATAAATAAAATGGGGGAAGAAATAATCAAGCATGTTAGTTTAGTTAGTGTTCTAAATTCTTAGGGTTAGCTTAAAGGAGAAATTCTAAACTAAATTGTTTTTAAATCTTTTAGAATGAAAAGAAAACTCAAATAATTAATTAAATTAAACCAAAATATTTAATAAAATTAACTACCAAAGTTAATTAATATTAAATAAAATGGTTTAATAGAATTAATTAAAATTTGATTAAAGAAAAAAGGATTTTTACACTTTTGGAATTAGGGAAAATGGTTTAACTTGATTAATTAAATTAAGATCAAATGTTTAATAAAACTAATTATTAAATCGATTAGTTAATATTAAATAAATGATTTTAATAAAATTAATGAAGATTAATTAATAAACAAATTTTATTATTTTTCTAAAAAAAAGAAATTAGTTTAAAGTGATTGAATCTGAAGCTTTAATCATGAGTAGAGTCAAAGGTTGACTTCCGATCTAAAGGCCAGGAACCCGTGCACACTTGTCACCATCATCAGTAATAGCACGCATGGCAAGAAATTGACAAAAGAGAAAACAGGGTTCATCAATTCATAACATTCAGCCTCTCTCTCACTCACTCTAACTCGTCTCTCTCTCTCTCTCTCTCAAATGACCTCACCAGAAGCCTAGAACGGCTGGAGAAGCGGCGGCCGCCACCGCCTTCTCCGGCAACTCCACCTCAAAACCTCAAACGATCTACACTAACCCCCCTCAACTTTTTACGCTCTTCTCAAATATGAGACCAGATTTTCCAAAAAAACTAAACAAACACTTAAATCAAACCTGTTCCCAAATTAACCCTAGTTCCAAAAAAAACAGAAAATCACCGTAAACAAAGAAAGGCAAGGCAACTACTCGACTCAGATACAACAAGCAAACAAAGTTCGATCTTGAAGAAGTAAAGAGTTCAGAAATACGACCTCTTGAAGATCTCTTCTTGAAGTATTCAAACCACGTTCAGGTACCAGCTTCTGATTCCTTTTTCCTCTACTTGTTTCCTTCTCCTAAGCTTCTTTTGTTCGATGTTGTTGTAGTGTTGAAGCTCGTTTCAAATGGAGTGGTTGAGCTCAAATTATCTCAGAATTTCAATGTGAAATTCTGAGTAATTTTTAGGATTTTTCTTGAGCTTTAGTGAGGAAGGTTTGGGATTTTTGCAGAAAATGGCTAGGATTTTTTCTCCGGTCCCCTTAATGAATGAATAGTAGGTAATATATAGGGTAGAGGAAATTGAGGTACGTGTGAGAGTTTTGTGATTTTCCATTTGGTACGTGAGGGAGTAATTCTGTTAGAGGTGGTGAGAGTGTACCCTGATTGTGTGGGATCCCATGTGCTACGTGAAAACATTCTTCCTGCTGTGAAATCTAAATTTTGTCTTTTCTGCCTTCTAGAAAGTTGACTATTGTGTGGTCCCACTGAATTTCCTTCATTTCATTGTATTGTTATTTGTACCCTGTGCTTGTTATTTTCATGTTGCTGTGAAATTCCCTTAGCTTGTAATTCATGATTTTCACCAGCTCAAACAATGACAACTCCTGATATTATACTGGCTATGTTGTTTTTACATCTTTGCCTTGCAACATTTCTTTTGCCTTTGATTTACTGGTGTGGATAAGTCATTTTATTCAGACTCCTGATTTATATCGCCATTCAGGTATTTTGCCGAGCTCGGATGCTGCCATTCAATTCATAAACTTCATTCAGGTTCATGCTGCCATAAGTGTTATAGAAGAGAAGTGTATTGTCAAAATGTTGCAGCAGGTTTTCCTTTTACTTTGAATTATTCATTTGGATTTCTAGAATTATGACTCGAAAAAAATTCTCATTTTGCTTGGCTAACTTGTGGCTCGAGGAACTAACCCTTCCGTGTGCTTATGTAGATGGTGACGGAATCATAAAGGTTGGTACAACCTCATCAATTCGCAAGTCAATGGTCAGATGGCGTTTGTCACAATTAATCCTCGAAGGCTTACATCCCTGCACATTCAACCCCTAACTTGGCCTTTGTGGTAAGTTGCCTTAATACTTTGCTCTATATCCTGTATCATGGTTTGCTAGATTATAAATTGTAGCTACCGTTTCCTTGTAGAATTTTGCACTCGGAGTATTTGTACTACCTTGAGGTTTTGCCATTTGTGGTGAGTGGTTTTACTGCTATTTTAAATCCACATTATGCCATGTTATTGGAACTTTATTTGGAGTCAACTATGCCTTGAATAGCTTATAGCAACACAACATACGTCACAATTCTGTTTCTGCACTGTACCTTGACATTGTTTGGTCTTACATTTGTGAACTTGTTATGATGTAAAATTAATAGTCATGATTGCTTTTGAAGACTTGTACAGATTGTAAACGTGTGAGTACTTATACAACATTGTTTGTGTGAATTGTAGAGAATTACAGGTTTCCATTGGCGCCTTTTGGACCGTTTGATGGGTGAGGTCAAAGTTGAGGACTTTGACACTGCTGCTGTTGTGGTTGTAGGATGCCCATCGCCGTTTTGTTTTTATCTGTACTTGAAATGACTTAATACCACCTTCCATTAAAATTTGCAAAGCTTGCCTTTGTAAGGGTACATTTTCAAAGCTAAGTTTCCAATAGACTTGGTAATCCTATCTTTTAGAAATGTAATCCATGAATGTCCTTGGTATGATTGGTCAGGTACTTGGAATGAAGCTTGGCTCTTGTGCTACACATCCGGGTGTTGTTGAAGACGCAAAGGGGAAGCAGGGCCAGACAACGCTGGCATTTTTTTACAGCCACTGATTCTGTGTTAAAGAGTTATGCATCATGGCACGCTGTCCATTCTGAGAATTCAAAAAAGCAATGGATAATGACCTTGGTAAACCTTGAACCTGCTGACTGTTAAGTGAAGCATGCTGTCTACTTGACTTGTATCGCCTAGTTCCCTTCTATTTTCAACTACACTTTAGAATCAAATAATCCTTGACAAAGTGAACAATCCAGATGGGGTATTTATTTTATGCAGGTAGAACTTTGTGTAACAGATCCCATGATGCTCGAAGCCGTTTTCGGAACCTCTCGAGGACATCCTGGCTTTACGCTGGTTCGGACCTGCTCAAGATACTCCTGCAGTTTACCAGGACTTGCGGCTTCTTCTTGCGGACCAAGGCTCCAAGTCATTTGTGAACTTTTGTGCTGTTAATTAGCTTAAGATAGCACCCTGTAGTTTTGTATCAACATTATTCTTCCTGAGTTGTATTGGATTTTGCTTGCATCCTGATTCTCATTTTTGTTTTCAAATTGTATATTGTAAAAACCATTGACCTTGCCGTCTTGGAAAGTGCATGGGCTTATCAGCTCAAAAGGTCCGTCTACTATAACACTAGAATGAATAAAACTAGCACGCCTATACCTATGACTTAAGATTCTTGACATGTTCTTTTTAGGAAGCAGACCATAGTTTTGTGAATGAAGAACTTTTGCTCGTAACAAGATTAAACCTTGAATAACTTGACAATGATACCTTATATTCATTTGTAACCTTTTAATTCTTATTCTTCAAATACTCCTTGATTTTTCCTTGTCTCGAAACTACTCATAACTTGTCTTGAAACTTCTAGAGGCTTGTGATATTTTGAATAACTTAGACTAATTGAATTTCATGATCAATCTTGGCACAAATTGAATTTGAATTTCATGATCAATCTTGGCACAAATTGAATTCAAACTCGGCTAATTTGATCACAACTTGAAACTTGCTACCAGATGATCTTAAAAACCAACCAAAGCTTAGAACTTGAAGCAATCTTAAGCATGGATTGAGAAAATCAACTTGAGGTATGACCTAGAATTATTTAGTAGTTGACCATGAGAATGAGGACATATCTCTTCTTGTTTCCACTTGAATTCAACACTCTTGCAAAAGCCTGTAATCACATAGAGTACAAACCAAATCTTCATAGCCTACGTTTTAGAGAATTATGGCCGAAAGATATATGATGATCTTGAGAAAAGTCCATGACACCACAACATGTTTAGTAAAAGAAAAACGAGAGGGTAGGACAAATTTGGGGTATGACAGTTCTCTGTATGAGTTGACAACCTCCAAGCATACATCACCAAATGACTTTGAGGTCAAGAGTTGCCCTTGTACTTTTCAAATTCGGGAACCTTGAATTTGTGCGAAACTTTCACATTGGGGACCAAACAAAGGTCTGCGGCGTCCTTTTCGAATAGATCCTGACCGCGAAGGGCATGCAGTTCCTTCTGCATCTCCAGGAATTTCTCCTGGAACTCCTTCATTCTGTCGTCCATACTTTCTTTTCCAGCAGAAGGTATCTGTGGAATCTGCCCTTCCGGGACAGTGTGTACCACGGTTGGTGGTATAGTCATTATGGCAGTGACTCTTGGTGGTTCCCTTTCCCGAAGTTTGTAAGCTTCAGGAGTTGCTGTCATGCCCCTTGCATCTTCGCTTTTTCGAAGTTTGTAACCTTCAGGCCCGGCGGCTCCTACTGCAGTTTCTGGATCTTCCATGATCGGCGGAATATATCCTTCTGGGATATAGTTGAGTGGCATACCCAAGGACGATCTTTAGGCATGTTATATCGAGGATCATACTTTTCCACTATGGGCGTCGAGGTGATCTCTGAGATCACAGTCCTTTGTATATGGGCTGGTGCCAGAGCTTACATGTCATTGTGAAGTTTCCTAAGATCTTCTTTCAGAGCGTCGAGTTCTTCTCTTAACTCTCTATTCTCTTCCTCGAGATTATCCATTTTATTTTGTCGATTGGCCCGAGTATTGTACGAATGAGACAGTTTGACGTTAGAATCGAGACACAAACGTGAGATTCGTAGGTAAGAAGAATATGTTTTATGAGAATGATGAATGA
Source organism: Lathyrus tuberosus (assembly GCA_022829125.1). Lineage (NCBI taxonomy): Eukaryota > Viridiplantae > Streptophyta > Magnoliopsida > Fabales > Fabaceae > Lathyrus > Lathyrus tuberosus. The sequence goes on along the minus strand of JALAZF010000715.1, from coordinate 666,638 downwards.
TATGCAATGATTATATTAATATTTATTTTATTTTTTTTAATCAAAAGAAACTTCAACAATTGAATTGCAAATATCATACAGTGGGGAAACCCCGTTTTATTAAATTCAAAGATTGCGGAAATAGAAATACAGTAATTTACAAAGTGCTGTAAAAGGAAATGTCTAAACTTATGGATCCTGAGTCCTCTCTGAAGAGGGATCAGGTGCTGGTTCCAGTACTTTCCTTTTCTTTGACCGGGGCTCTTTAGCCGTTGTGGGGTTGTCATTCCTTTGCCAAGTGAAAGGATCGAGCAAATTCCTTTGGTCTTCTTGATTCTCTACATTATTTTGCTCTAAAATCTCAATCAGAGCATCGTTTTCTTTTAACAGTTGCTGTATTTTGTTACACTCCACACTGAGAATACATTACTTGTTCTTCCAAGACTTCTTCTTCTATTGAACTTTGTTTAGAGTAACCTGAAGCTTTTCCGTATCAGACATAAAATAAAGGACAGATTCCTTTAACGGAAGAAATTCTTGACGAGGGTAAGGCATCCTCAGCTTGAGAGCTCTAGTTTGTACCCAGTGAAGATAAGGTTCCACAGAGACACAGTCTGGTTTTCCTAGAGTCTCTCTTCCTTTCCTGTGAACATGTTTCCAGGCATGCACTATTTCTGTCTTTAGTGCCCTATCATTTTCTCCTTCCTTGAAGAAAAGACCTTCCAGATGAACATTACGCAGGACATGTCTCATCGGGTATACGAATTGACGACGAACTAAAACTGGATGATAGTTGATTCCTCCTTTAGTTCCTATGAGGGGTACATTAGGGAAGCTTCCACAACGGTCAATGATTCTTATCCCATCATAGATCCGATTGTACTAATCGATGTCAGAGTTGGTAAGAGACATGATTCTCTGTGACCAACGCAGAGTACTCTTATGATCCCAAAAAGTGGTAGACTTGGGTAAGTAGGAAGTGAAACATTTGTATAGCAGGGGTACACAACATATGATCATTCCTTCGATGTACAAATTCCTTGAGTGTACAGAATGATAAGCGTATGTGAACAGAGTTGGTACAGGGTTTCCAATCAGAAATATCTTAATGGCATTGATATCAACGAAGTTATCAATGTTGGGAAAAAGTAACAATCCGTAGGTGAGCAAGACAAAGACGCTTTCGAAAGAAGTTACGTTCCCTATACTAGCAAAGTACAGGGCTTTCATTATAAAAAAATTGGCTTGTAAACCTTGGATTTCACCCGTAATGGTCATGTGAGCCCTGACTTCTGACTCGTCCAAATATATTGCTCTTGCAATGATTTGATCCTTTAGAATTTCTTCCAGTCCAGAAAAGGGAGCTAGGTCAGTAATGGGTAAATCAATCAGATGAGAGTACTCATCCAGTGTTGGTGCGAGTTGATAATCCATGAATGTGAAACAGTGATAGACTAGATCGTAGAACTGAATGAGCGTAGCCAGGATTCCTTCAATTATATGTACCCTTAACAGAGACAGCAGTCCTCCGTACTTAGCTCTGAAAGCATCAGGGTTGGTGATCATCCTTGCCAACCCTCTTAAATCCTCTAGTTTTGGAACCTTGAAGGTGTACTTATGAGTCTTCCTTCTACCGAAATCCATAACGTAATCTTTCTTTCTGATATTTGAAATCATTGTCTTAGTTTAATTTGAAAAAGAGAGACTATAAAAGAAGATTTTTCTTGGTTTAAAGTTTTTTTAATGAAATGAGTGCATGAACGCAGCACACAAAAACATAGAAAAAACATGGGGTCAAAGGTTCGGTGTCATGAAGTCATGGCTCTACCCATCCCCAAAGGTTGTACTGGTGATTTTTTGTACATGTCCTCAAAATCATTGACCCCCCTTGGGATAACAAAAGCAGGCTGGTTCACCCGAGCGAGCTGCAGTATCCTAGAGTAATCTCAAATGAGGGTATTATCGCATGATAACTGTTTCTGATAGCTTCCTCACTACAAAATAGTAACATGGTCTTAGCCTACTAAATCCTCAGTTTCATGGACACCACAATCGAACAATCTGCTTTCAACAACCGAAGTCGTATAGGCATTGAATCCGCAAAGGGTATCTCCACTGATTCGATGGTCTACCGGGATCTCTTATTTGGGGGTCACTCCCTGTAAGATTACCCGTCTAATGCCATCACTTATCTTAGGTGTCACACAAACATTCCAGATCCGGCATCACCCGCAGTCCCATTAGCAGAAACATAAACACGGATATCAATTAGGAAAAGCGATATATATATTTACCCTAAAACTAACATCCTAGACCTCTTAAGAGCTAATCCTAATCCTATACTGACAATGACTCCCCAGTAGAGTCGCCATTTTTCTGTAGCGAGCGATTTTTGTTGGTGACGTGACCACCTTATCGCTTGGTTTTCCTCACCGCAATGGTAGGAGGGGGTGCTACTTTCTGATTTCTTATTTATCCTATGAAGCTGTAAGGGAAAGGGAAGCTATCTAAAACTAACCTTGCACGCGGATGTTTAACTAAACAAACGCTTTAAAGAGATTGGGGGGTCCGGGGTCAGGTTATACAATGGGGAGTTGACAATTACCCATCCTATATGTTGTTATCCACAGGATATTAGCTTTAGGTTTCGCTTTATACTTGATGGTGTTTATCCGTTAATGGGTTGGGAAAGTTTCTTGGGAAGTATGAGTGAGTTTTTGTTGATGTTCGGGTGTTTTTGGTAAGGTACTGGACCTAAGTTTTGAATGATGTGTGAAGGTACTGGACCTAGAGTTTTTGATTAGTATGCTCGCTAAGATTTCACAATCTTATGCCTACGTATTCCCGTTTAAACAAAACAGGGAAATCAGAGCAATCGTAGTTCCTCCTATCCTAAGGGAGGAAAAATGATGTTTTGGTGTCTTGTTCAAAGCCCATGATTGAAGCTAAAAGTTTATTTATTTGTGTCTTGTTCAAAGCCCAAGATTGAAGCTAATAAGGGTGACTGAGAGAGAACTTGTCATCTCTAAAGAGGGATTGGACTTCCTCTGAGGGGTTGTTGATTTTTGTGTGCCTTGATCAAAGCCCAAGGTTGAGGCTAAGAGGTTGATTGACTCCACTAGGGAAGTCCTTATACAAATCCTAAGAGGAGGCTGGAAAAGACCGACTCAACAAGAGAGTGTATATATGTCTTGTACAAAGACCAAGATTGAGGCAAAAAAGAGACTGGGTCTTTGGGGATATCTTTATACAAAGCCTGATAGGAGGCTAGAAGTTTGACTTTTCTGGGGAAAATGTTTTATCTGTCTTATACAAAGCCCAAGTTAGAGTCTAAAAGGGATGTTGACTCCGTTGGGGAGGGTTTGTATGTGTCTTGTACAAAGCCCAAGATTGAGGCTGAAATGGGAAATTTAACTGACTCTGGTAAGGATATTTTATGTGTCTTGTACAAAGCCCAAGATTGAGGCTGAAATGAGTTTGACTCTGCTTGGGAAATTATTCCTCAAGCCTAAAAGAAGGCTGGGAGGAAATGACTTCGCTGGGGAAGATATTTGTCCCAAGGTTAAGAGATGAAAATTTATGTCTTGTACAAAGCCCAAGATTGAGGCTAAAAGGGTTTGACTCAACAAGAGAGTGCTTTTATCTATCATGTACAAAGCCCAGGATTGTGGCTGAATAAGCTGGAGAAATTATTCTACACAACTTGAGAGGAGGCTAGCTCCTGCTGGGGGAAATATTTATACCAAGCCTAAGATGAGGCAGCAAAAAGATTGACTCAACAAGAGAGTATCTTTATCTATCTTATCTTGTACAAAGCTCAAGATTGAGGATGAAAAAGGTTGACTCAACAAGAGAGTCTGAAATGTGATTGACTCAACAAGAGAGTCTGAGAAAGTGATTGACTCAACAAGAGAGTCTGAAAAGGTGATTGACTCAACAAGAGAGTCTAAAAAGGTTAGCTCCGCTGGGGGAGAATCTTTGTACAAAGCCCAAGAGGAGGCTGACTTTACTGAGGAAAGGTCATTATACAAAGCCTAAGAGGAGGCTAACTTTCTGCTGGGAATTATTGAGATCCAGAGGCAGGTCCAAGTGGGGAATCAACTCTTGCTGATGGTTACAAAAGATTTGGGGTATCAGATACCTTGAGGTTCTGATTTGGGATAGTGTTATACTGATGATAAACTGACCCGACGTGGGGATTTTTAGGAGAAAGACTAGTTTTAGAATCCATGGATTTTAACTCTACTGGATATTTATCCAGAGTGACCGGGGTTTCTTCCTATGTTTGTAAGGAACTTGAGAATGTCTTTGAGACTCAAGGTCAGACTGTCCAAGTCTACTGGTGTGGAAGAGTTTTATCTTTTGTATGATGCCCAAGAGGAGACGGGTGTATTAAGGGATGAGAATCAACCCTAAATTGGTCTGAGGTTTTGACTCTTTGAAAGACTGCTCTAGAAATGGATGACTAAGTTCAATCTTATACCATTAAGAGATCTTCAGGGTCCTTGTATTAAGCCCAAGAGAAGGCATGAGAACTTCTAAGAAGCTGAAGGGTCCTTGTACAAAGCCTAAGAGGAGGCGGGAATGTTTTTAGGAAGCCTGAGGGTTCCAAACCAAGAAAAGTTCAAGAAATACTATTCACCGAGAATAGATCATTTAGTGAAAGTTCTGAGGTTTGAAGAAATTCAAGAGATGCTATTCACCGAGAATAAATCAACTCTGGGGAGTAGAGTTTCTTTGACAATTTCTATTAGTGATAGCCTGAGAAAAGGTTCACGAAGAATAATGCCTTTCTATTTGTTCCATATTGTTTAAGCCCAAGAGAAGGCAAGACTGTATATGGAAATCCTATGGGGATCTAGTTTTGACTGTATTTAAGAGCGACCAACATGGCTTTACCTAGTTCTAGACCTAGTTGTCGGGGAAAAATCTAAATAACTATACTAGTATATATACGGTTGATATATGACAAGTATTTAAAGGGATATGAAAGAAGACTTACCGTGCGTAGCTTCCCACAATACAGTTATATATATTAAAGCATGTAAATGAAAGCAGATAAAACTTACAGGTGAGCAAGCTTCCATGTTGTATTGTTAGTTGTTCAAAGAAATTAAAGAAAGTTTTGATAACAACATATATACATATTTGAACCTAAATCAAAAGAGAAGTTGTTTTGAAAAGATTGTTGGGGCTTATACTCAAGGAGAGGCCCAAGGTTTAACAGTGATCGCACCGTTGTTTCGAAAGCGCATCGGGACTTATACAATGACTGAGGCCCAAAGAGGTTTATTTACAAAAGTTTGGATCTTACAACTCAAGGAGAGGCCTAAGGAGTTTGAAAATGAATAAAGATGGGTCTTATAGCTCAAGGAGAAGCCCAGTTGATTTTGTTACAAAGGTGACGATTGCGCCGAACTTTTAAAAATATACAGAGGGACTTATACAATGTGTGAGGCCCAAAGTTGTTTATTTACAAAGGGATTGGGTCTACTCTCTATTAGAGGCCCAAAGTGTTTTGAAAATTTAAAATCAAGAGGGAACCCTAATTTTAAATAAAAATGTCCCTTTTCAAAGGTAATTTAAATAATAAATGATAAGATATCAATTATATTCAAAAACAAGTTATACACTTTGGAAAATATCTTGAAAAATCATGTTTAATCATATGAAAGTTTAAAATTCAATTGATTTTGAAAGATCAAAGTGGGAATTTCATTAAAAAATGTTTAAAAACAATTAAAATGAAATAAATTACAAAAATTATAACTATATTAAATAAATAAAATAAATTGGATTTTTTTTGCAAAATAAAATATTTAAACATTTTAGTGAATTTTGAGAAAAAGGATCAATTCAAAAACATAAATATTCAGAGAGAAATTAATTTTTGAATCAATTAATCAAAATAACAAAAATTTGAATTATGGCGCCAAGAACACCAAGTTCTTGCCCGCGCCCTCTGTTTTTTCAGATTTACGTTTTCTCACTTTTCTCCATGATTTCTCAATGGTTTTGCACGATTCAAGTACCAATCTTGTTCGCTTTTGAACAAGGATCACAACCATATAGATTAATTGCATTTATTTTGAGTATTGAGTGAGAAATCAGAAGAAAATCTCAAGAACCCTAATTTCTGCATGAACACAATGAAATCTCATACATTATTGATTCATGACAATTGATTGAGGGTTATTATTCCATACATGATTAGGAACATATGGCAAAATTATTGTGCTGTAAAATATGCATGCATCATGGAGTTTGAAGAGTTCATGCTTACCTCTTGCAGCTGGTGATCGAGTTCTAGGTTGGAGGTGTTACAGTTGGTTCCAATGAGGTGAACAGCTTCCTTAGGTGCTATGGAGTGTGTCTGAATGCTTGGAGTGGATTGAATTGAGCTGGAACTTGATTTGGCACCTCAACTGCAAATCTGTCAATGGCTTGTGCAGATAGCTGGTGATTTTGAGAAATAGATGTTCCAGATGTTATGTAAGAGTTTGGATTACTTCTATATGTTATATGTGAGGTGTGTGAATCATTGGTTTGGTTGGAATTGCTCTCAAACTCAAAACCCGATGGTGACTTAAGTTAGAAGGCAAAATTGGAGTGAAAGTGAAGATTTTGAGGAAAGCATCAGTTTGGGTGCTTTGGTGTACTCAAACTGAGCACAAATGAGCTCTATTTATAATAGAGCAAGTTTGTTTTGCAAGTAATAGTGAATGGCAACTGGTACAGGTCTGTGGCCAATTGTGATCAAATGGAATCTCAAGTCTCCTCTAGCCATTGACTTGAGATTAGAGCACAAGCTTTGTAGCTTTGGTTCAGAGATAAACTTGGACTGAATTCAGTTGGAATAGGCTCAGTTCATGCCACCTTGGTGCATCCATTGAATGCTTGGAAACAAAATTGGAGTCTTGGCATCTTTATAGCCTGTTTAGGTTTGGCATGGCTATTGGACTTTGGAGGCTTTGAGATCAGATCATCCCCCTTGGATTTGATCCTCAGATGTGTCCAAATTGATGACAAGGCTTGGATTGATCAGATTTGGACAAATCGAGCCAATGTGCACAAATCTGCCTTGTAAAAACCAGTTCAGGATGCCATGTTCCAAGGGTTGTATCTCCTTGCTCAAATGGAATTTGGAGATGACCTGGTACTTGTTGGAAAGCCCTCATGGTGGACTTTAACTTTGATGTTCACCCCTAGACCTGGTTTGACTTGGATCAAGATGAAAAATGTCCCTACATTTGGGAAAAAGTAAGGCAGATTTTGACTTAGTGAAAATTTCACTTAGTGTTGGAAAAATGTCATTTTCATGTTTTCAGCCATTTTGATCACTCAATAACTAAAAATCCATGAGGAATTGGAATGAGTTGTAGTCGAAAATTTTGTATAGTGTAATGAGAGCTACAAATCCAGCTTTGGATCATCCAAAATGGTTGCTTGGATCTCAAGTTATGGTCCTTGGAAGTTGGTACCCTAGCCACTTTGTTCCATAACTTAGAAAAATTCTATGTTATTTATGGTTACCCCTTTGCAAGAAACCTCACTTTTCTTGATTTTTCTTGATGAATGATGATTAAAATCACATATTAACATTGTTTTAGGATTAAAGAACCTTGGTTGACCAAAAATTCAAAAAGTCTGACCTCGGATTTTTGTATAGTTGACTTTTTATCGGATGAAATCCAAACTGTGCGATCCTTTGTGAAATCAAGCCCTTGACCTAAATCAAACATAATGGATGGATTCCATAGGTGTTATAGGGTGTATTGAATGGTGTCCCAAGCTTTGGGAGCATGTCCTGGTCAAAAGTCAAAGGCACAGTTGACTTTTTCCTCGAAACCCTGATTGTGGTCTTGATGAAATTGAAATTTGTGAATCAAGCTTCTTGGATCAATCCATTGTTGCAAATGGATCAATGTAGTGTATTGGAGACCCTCAAACCATGTCTTGAGGTCTTGGCTCATGCTTTGTCCCAAAAGTCAACTTAGGGGTGAATTAGGTCAAGAAACCCTAATTCCTGATTTTTGGTAAATGAATCCCCTGAGGTAAAATTGACTTGATGATTGGGTCCATGAGGTCCCTTGGAGTATCTTAAGTTGTGCTTTGAAGTAATGGCTTATGCCCAGAGGAAAAATTCCATCTGGAGGTTGTCGCTCCCGGGATTTTCATCCTAGTACAAACGCGAAAGTGGCACGAAAACATAGTTGCCAGCAATGTGTATTTATCCCAAGAGAGGGAAAGGAAACACCGCATAAACCTGAAGGGAAGGAAAAGCATGGTCTTGCGACCAAGAGAAAGGGTAAGGGAGTCGGTTACACGCAGGGAAGGTATTAGCACCCCACGCGTCCATCGTACCTGATGCGATCCACGCTTGCTTGTCTCGATCAAAGGGTGATAGAAAAGATACTGGAAAAGGAATGGAAAAGGAATGAAAAAGGAGAAAGAAAGAGAAACAAATGTAGGGAAAATAAAAGAAGTGCTCGAATGGGCCCTACCCCACTGCCTACGTATCTCATCGTGAGCATGAGAATCAGAGCGACGTAGTTCCCCTCACTAGGGATGGATTGTTTGTGTTTTTTAGTGGAATACATCAACGTTCGCGTCTTGGCAGTTTAGGTGTTGCAGCTCGCTGTAGGGAGACTTAGGCGTTACCTATTTGCGGGTAGAACGAAAATGACGCATCCTTAAGGAATGAGTGAATGAGATGAGGAGAGAAATCCCGGAGGAAAGACGTTATTGTTTGTTTTTGTCTTTTACGAGTTTTTTCATTTGTTTGCATATGATAGTGTATCTAAATCTTAATCATTGGAATGTACACATCCTCACATTCCAAGATGGAATGAGTAAGAAAGTACACTAAGGGTGAAGAAGACCCTCACACTTAGTTCCAATTATTAAGGTTCAAACACACTGGCATACTTGTATTTATTAAGTGTTTTTGTTGATTATGAAATGAAGAAGTGTTTTTTTATTACTTGTACCTTCAACAAGTATTGCATTTAAGTCCCTCATACAAGATCAAATGTTTAACACATTGACCCAAGATGGGCTATATGTTACTCATTCTAAGATTATAAGAGAAGACCCCTTATAATCTTTTCTTTATATGAAAGGCCTAAATGCAATAAATGCCTACCTTTATTACATATTTTGAATTTTCCTTGAGATGAGAAGATGAAAGACTCAAGGGAGGAGAAAGGTGAAATCTATGTGACCTAAGACTCAATCCTAATTGATTAGTTAAGGGAGTGATCCTAATGGTTTGTGAGGTTGCAAAACCTAAAGTCTAAAGAAAGAATGAATTAAACAATTCACTTCTAAAGTAGAAGATGAATTGTAACTCAAAAGGGAAAGTAATGAGTCAATCAGAGAAAGCACATAAGTGCTTAACAAAATACAAGATTGAATTGTAAAAGATGAAAGGAAAGAAGTTTGAATGTGGATTCCTTATCCCCACTCACTTTCAACTTACCAAAGCCCCTACATGGTTAGTAAACAAGGAAACATGTATAAGAAGTAAAAAGAAGTTAATACACAATAAAGCTCAAAAGAAAGAGATGAAGAATCCAATCTTAAGATCACAACCAGAATGTAAACCATATGGATAACAAGTGAATATCATCATACAAGTTCAAAGGAATAAGCAACAATCATTATCCATAGCATTCAAACATGTCTTTATAAGAAAGGAAGATGAAAGATGAAAATCAAGGGAAGAAACATGCATAAATGGAACATGTAATCCTAAAGTTAGAAATTAAAATAAATGAAAAATGACTTATAAACATCTCAAAGTATTCATGAATCAATCATCAAGACATTCAAGAAGTAATAGAAGAAGAAGTGAAATGGAAGTTCAAAAAGAAAAGTGCACACAATACATGTTAAGGATGCACAAAGTTCAAATGGAAATGAAAATGTAAAGGTGACCTACAATGTGTATCAATGACCTATAATGTCACATGAATAGCTCTTACAATATGCAAATGATCATACAAATATGCACAAAAGAACTCATGTAAACATGCACAAGAATTAGAATGATATGACATGTCATTATGCTTCAAATGTAATGCATCAAACAAAAATCAAATGGACCTATGAAAAATTATGCAAGCATGGTATTGGATGGTCTAAATCAGAAGTGAATCATACATCAAAATAGCATGTGAAAATTCAAAGCAAAATGACTTCAAACAATGCAATTAGGTCAAGTTGGAACATCATACAAAGTAGTGCAAAGATAAGCATCAAAATATGTCATAAAATGACGTACAAATTTAAACAAAAATCATCTAACATGCTTCAATGTAATAGTGAACCAATTCAAAAGGAACCAAGTTAAAACAATTTATAATGAGCAAGAACAAAATTATGCAAATTCATGTATCACATGTGGAATGCACATAAATGGAAATTCAAAGAAAATTATGAGACAGGGGCAAAAATGTCATAAAATCATGAAATAAAAATGTCACAAATTTCCTAAATGTCTTGAAAATGTTCCTGAATTTTTCTAGAATTTTATGATGAAGTTCAGCAATTTTAAAAAATAAAAATGAAACGTGTACAAAATGAAGAAAATAAAATAAAATGGAAATAAGGGAGGAGTGCATGCATAGCAATTATTGAGTTCACATAGTTTAGGCTTTAAAAACATAGGGTGCGAATAGCAATGATCCAGTCCACATTCAAAGCGCAATCCATACCAATTATCATGCACTCTCAATCAACAACAGTCAAAACAATCATCACCCTTGGATCAGGTCAAGTCAACACTATAGTCAAAGTAGTTAAATCCAGCACACACGCACGAATGAGCATACTAACTACCATGCACTGCATCACATTTTGTTTAAGTGAAATAAAAAATAACACACGTGACATGCACGCCTATTTTAATGCACTGGCAGCATTTTCACCACACGATTGGACAAAAGCAACGGTCACAATTAAAACACACCAAAACCCTAGCATTTACAGTCACCGGCCGGAGATGACCTCCGGTCATCTTCTACGGTCCCCAACCACCGTCTGCAACTTCAATGTTGCCCAGAATTTCACAAAAATTAAACCAAAATGAAGAGGAAGTAATGGAGAGCACCGATCCAGTGATAAAATTTCCAAAATGTTCATGAAATGAGAGAAACGAACAGAAGAAGATTTGCCCTAACATTTCAACTATGCCTCTAAAGGCCTATCAACTAGCCAGACAAGTTCTTGAGCTTATAAGAAGCTTCAAGAACCTGAAAATAACTTCAAATCATGCCTATAATGGTGGAAATTCGTACCTGAAGCTTTGAGACCTTGAGATGTTCTTCAGAAAACCAGAGACTCTGCTTCCTCTTTGAGCTACTTTTGGCCAAATAAAGGCTTAGATGAAGTGCTTGATGATGATTCAGTGGAGAAGAATTGAAAACAAACTCCAAAACTAGTTGCAATGTGGTGAAATTGAGAGATAATCAGAGAGAGTTTTGAAGTGAGTTGAACAATGAAAGCTTCGCAAATCAATGGCAATGGTGAGATTGAGAGAGAAGAAGAGAGAGTTTCTGAGTGAGAGTGTGAAAAATGACGTTAAAATGAATTTTGAGAGTGAAATTTTTATTTATAGTGTGCTCTAACCATGGTTAAACCGAGTGAGTTAACTGAGTTAAAGTGGTTTAGGTGAGTCATCCCTAACTAACTGAGTCAAGTTAGTTAGGGAGAGCAATGGTATGGTGATGGCAACTCATGGTAAACTATGGTGGAGGTGAAGAGAAAGTGAAATGGCAAGGCTGTGTATCAGAAAATTGCTCAGCAAGTTTGCTCTTTCCATTTTCATGCAAGGCACGTGCTGTAGCAGTATGTGTGATGTTCATGTTGTGTTCAAATAAGGGAAAGAATGTTTGATGGATGACTGAACCAAATCCTGCATCAAAGCCAACAATGCAACAGTGAAACATAGGGTGGTTTATTGAAGTTTTCCTCTCTACTCAATGAATGAATTGGTGAGTTTTTGGGTTCATTTGAAAGGGGAAATGTAATAGAGCATGTTTGGCATGAGAAATGAGTTGACATAATGCTTGGAAGAGGCTGAAAAATGACTTGAAACACAAAGGTTTGGGAACTGGTATAAGGCGTGGCAATGAGGTTGGCTGGCAAGGCATGCGTGGCATGGAAATTCAGCATGATCACACCAAATTGGACTCAACATAACTTCTTAACCTTTGATCAAATGAAAAAACCATGAACACCAATTTTGAAGATCTCACATAGAGGTACAACTTTCATGTTGAAAGATTTTTCATTTGAGGCCTCTAACCATGAGTAATTGATCAAAACATTTGGCCCACCATGTGTTTGTGAAAATGACACGCGCGTGACCTAAAAGTTGACCAAGCTGACTTGCATTTTGCCCAAGTTTCCCTCAACTTTGATCATCCATAACTCTCTCAATTTTTATCCAATGGAAATGTTCTACACATGGATTTGAAGCTTAAAACAAGATCTTTTATTGTGGCCGAGTGGAATTTTAATTTGATGCCTCAATTTTGAATGGCCTTGGTTCAAACTCTGATGCAAAATGGCCTAAAAATTACTATTTTTGGAAACCCTAATTCTTCCAAAAAGGGCAACTTTTCAAATCTTGATTTCTCCATGATCCCTTTGGAGTTTCTTGATCAAATTTTGTACATTGGTCACATATAACATGAATTTCATGATTTTGGGCTCAAAAAGTCAAGAGTTGACTTTTTCCTCTGATTATTTGACTTTGCCCCAATTTTCCTGATTTTTTATCTTTCTTCCAATTGAACCACTTCTAAAACCACTTGAGATGCAATTTTCCACACACATACACTTAAGGACATGTAGAATACCATGACATCAAGTTTTGTCCAAAAAATCAAAGATACCCTGATTTAATTGGAAACCCTAGTTTTGGTACCCACCTCCTAGGAGAAAAATGTGCAGTCTTCAATTTCAAATTCCTCAGAGTATGTTGTGTATCCTCTTAAAGGATGATGAGATATACCACTTGAGGATGATTTTGAACCAATGAACATCTCTTTTGAGGGTTTTCCTTCATTTTGTGGATCTCTTGCATAGTGAAAGATGTAGTGCTTCAATCTCCTATTGAATCTCACCTTCTTGAGGTTTTGGATGATCAATTGAGATAGTATGAGACATGAAAGACCTCTTGGCTTGCCTTGAATGAACTTGTTTGACCTTTTGTGCCTTGAATGATTCCTTGATTGTCCATCTTTCCCCTGATCACATGCCTTGATGGTAAGAAGGATGCTATGCTTCGTTTTTCTATGTTAAAGATGCAATGCAATGCTAATGAGATGGATATGATATGATATATGATAATGCTATGCTAGGATGCTAACAGGTGTCATACCCCAAATTTTGACCACTAATATTTCCCATCATTGTGCAAATCATCATCACAATGTGGATGAACCATCATGCCTCATCAAATGCCTCAAGGGTTGTTGAGCATTCACTACAATCAAAATTAGGGTTTTAAGCCCTCTCAGAGCCTTAGACAAAGGATCAATCAAGGAATGACATGATATTCAACTTGTCTAACCTCTCAAATATCCACAATGGATCAAAAGGACTCCTACTTCAAGGATTAAGCACAAGGCTGCTCCCTTTTAGGTGGATCAAGTCTCAAGATCGCCAGTATCACCAAATTAGGGTTTTGGTCGACCAGGGCCTCCAGATGAAAAATTTCATCTGGACACAAGCCAAAGATCCAAAACACAACCTAATGTACTCCATGGAACCTCATGGACCCATTCATCAAGTCAATTTTGCCTCAGGGGATGCATACATAAAAAATCAGGAATTAGGGTTTCTTGACCTAATTCACCCCTAAGTTGACTTTTGGGACAAATCATGAACCAAGACCTCAAGAGGATTTAAGGGTGTCTAATGAACTATATTGATCCATTTGGGACAATGGATTGATCTAAGAAGCTTGAGCAACAAGTCTCAATTTCATCTGCACCACAATTAGGGTTTCGCGAGGAAAGTCAACTGTAACTTTGACTTTCGACCAGGACATGCTCCCAAACCCTAGGACATGCCTCAATATACCCTATGACACCCATGGAACATGTCCATCAAGTTTGATTTAGGTCAAGGACATGATTTCCTGAAGAATTGCACAGTTTGAAATTCATCTGATAAAAAGTCAACTGTGCACAAAAGTCAACTTTGACTTTTTGAGATTTTTCACCAAAATGGATTTTTAACCCTAAAAACATGTTAATTTATGATTTGAATCATCATTCATCAAGAAAAATCAAGAAAAGTGGGATAACTTGTAAAAGGGGTAACCATAAAAACTTAGAAAATTTTCTAAGTTAAAAATAAAGTGACAAGGGTACCAACTTTGGAGGATCATAACTCCTAAACCACAAGGCCATTTTTTCTCATCCAAAGATGGATTTGTAGCCCTCATTACCCTCTATAAAAACTTCAACTAGACCTAAGTCCAATTCATTAAGGATTTTGAGTTATGGAGTGATCAAAGTGGCTGAAAAGTGAAAATGTCACTTTTTCCAACACTTAGTGAAATTTTCACTAAGTCCAAATCTGTCTTCACTTTTTGCCAAATGTAGGGGGATTTTTCACTTGGATCCAAAAGAGATCAAAACCAAACATGTTCAAACAGTTGTTGTATCATGTAAGGGCTTTCCAAAATGGCCAAGTACATTGCCAAATTCCATTTGAGTCATGAGATATGACATTGGAAAGTTGCCTTGCTGAAATCTGTCAAAGGCAAGGCAGAATTTGCAACTTTGCTCGATTTTCCAAAATCAGCCAAATTCAAATGCTCCTATCCACTTGGACACATCTGAGGATTGAATCTAAAGGAGAAAATCACTGAGCCAAGCCTCCAAAGTCCATGGAACAAGAAATAGCATGTTGAACCTAGAATGGCCAAAATAGGGACAAGACTCTAAATTTGGATTGAAGCATTCAATGGAAGCATCAAGGTGGCATGGACTGAGCCATTCTCATCTGAAATCAGTCAAGACTTATCCAAGACCAAGGGAACCACAACCCTATGCCCTAACCTCTAGTCAATGGCCAGAGGAGACTTGCATTTCCATTGGCCAACATTGAACAAACACCTGCTGCAGTTGCCATTCACTGTGGATCCCAAAAAAAACTTGCTCTACTATAAATAGAGCTCAATTGTGATCAGTTTGAGTACACCAAAGCCATCTAATAGATGCTTTCCTCAAAATCTCTTTCTCTTGGTAAAAATGCCTTTCTTAGCAAGGTAGCTATCGGGTTTTGAGTTTGAGAGCTTTTCCAATCAAACCAATCACTCACACACCTCACATACATCATATAGAAGTGATCCAAACACTCACATAACATCTGGAACACTGATTTCACAAAATCACCAGCCAATTGCTCAAGTTCTTGACAGTTTTGCAGTTGAGGTGCCATCTTCAACTCCAAACCATTTCAATCCATTCCAAGCACTCAGACACATCACTTAGCACCTAGGGAAGCTATCCACATCCTTGGAACCTAGCTGTAACACCTCCAACACAAATCACGTTCACCAGCTGCAAGTGGTAAGCATGAGCTCTTCTAACTCTATGATCCATGCAATTTTTGATGCACAATAATTTGGCCATATGTTCATAATCATGCATGGAATGTTTTCCCTCAATTAATTGCATTGTTTGAATCGTGTATCAAAAATCCTAGCCTTCATGCAGAAATTAGGGTTCTTGAGGATTTTTCATGATTTCTTGTTATATGTTTAATTTAAATGAAATTAATGGACATAGACATGATCGTGAGGTTGAGACGAGCATAATGATATGTGGATTGCATGTTATAATCAAGTATTCAGGGAGATTGGATAGAAAATGCAAATCAGCCAAACCCAGAACACGCGCGTGTTCTTCAGCTGTTCTTGGCGCCATTTCTTTCAAATTCAAATATTTGAATTTTGTGATTTTTATTTAATTGATTCAAAAATTAATTTCTCTCTGAGTTTTAATGATTTTGAGTTGATTATTTTTTTAATAATTCACAAAAATGTTAAAATATTTTATTTTCTCAAAAAATCCCAAAAATATTATTTATTTCATATAATTGATATTTTTCCAAAGAATTAATGTTTTTAATTGTTTTTAACATTTAAAATATTTTTTTCCACATTGATTTTGCAACTTTTAATGCTTTCTAATTATTTTGTAGGTCAATACTTAATTTTTGAAGCATTAATCCAAGATCACAATTTGTTTTTCATATGTTAAACAATTTTGATCATTTTAATTGAATTTTTATTCAATTAAATACATTTTTGAAAACAAATTAGGGTTTTTGGATTAATTCAACCCTCATAAATCATTTTCAAATCACTTTGGGCCTCTTGAGATAGTGTAAGACCCAACCCACTTGTACAGAAACATTTTTGGGCCTCATTCGATGTATAAGTCCCTCTGTACATTTTCAAATAAATGGCACGATCATCGCCTTTTGAAAAATAACCTTGGGCCTCTCCTCGAGCTATAAGACCCATTCAAAAACACTTTGGGCCTATAATAGAGTGTAAGACCCAATCCCCTTTTAACCAAAACATCTTGGGCCTCACTTATTGTATAAGCCCCTCCGCGTTAAAAGAAAACCTCGGCGCGATCGCCATTTTTAAACGGAAAAATCATCTGGGCCTACCCTCGTGTTATAAGCCCCACTCTTTTTCTTTTTAAACCTTTTGGGCCTCTTGAAAGAGTGTAAGACCCATCCCTTTGTACAGAAAACTTTTTTGGCCTCAGTCACTTGTATAAGTCCCTCTGTACAAATTCAACAGTGCGCTCACTGATAAAACCCTGGGCCTCTCCTTGAGCTGTAAGCCCCAAATCTTTCTTTTTCAAAGCACTTTCTCCTTTGATTTTGAATATACTGTTGTTATTAATCTTTCTTTGTTGAACAACTAACCAAACAGCATGGAAGCTCTACAACCGAGTAAGTGGATATTGCTTTCATTTACCGCTTTCATATACATATAACTGTATTGTGGGGCTGTTTTCACTGTAAGTCTTCTTTCATAAACACATATCAACTGTGTAATAATAGTATAGATATTTAGAGTTTCCCCGAAAACTACGTCTAGCATTAAGCCCGTTGATCACTCTTAAATAGTCAAAACTAGATCCCCATAGGATTACCAGACACAGTCTTCCCTCCTCTTGGGGTTAAATAATATGGAGACATGAAAGGCAGCATTCTCTATGAACCCTTTCATAGACTGTCACTCATAAAAGTTGTCAAAGAAACTCTATTCCCCAGAGATGATCTCTTCTCCGTGAATTGCATCTCTTGAGTTTCTTCCAAATTCTCGAACTTTCCTGACTTTGATCTATTCTCGGTGAATAGCATTGCCTTGAATTTCTCGGGGTTTGGGGACCCACAGGCTTCTTAAAAGCAATTGTCAAGAAACTCTATTCCCCAGAGGTAATCTTTTCTCCGTGAATGGCATCTCTTGAGTTTCTTCCAAATTTTCGAACTTTCCTGACTTGATCTATTCCTTGTGAATAGCTTGCCTTGAATTTCTCGGGGTTTGGGGACCCATCGGCTTCTTAAAAGCAATCGGCCTCTTCTTGGGCATCGTACAAGGACCCACAGGCTTCCTAAAAGTAACCCTCGCCTCCTCTTGGGCTTAGTACAAGGACCCTACGGCTTCTTAGAAGTATTCACAACCTCCTCTTAGGCTTCGTATAATGATCTCTTCCTCTGAGAATGATAGCCTCCTCTTGGGCTTAGTACAAGGACCCGTCGGCTTTTAAAAAGTTTCCAGTCTCCTCTTGGGCTTCATACAAATTGTCCTGACGACCTCCTAGAGGTATAGGAACAGAACTTAGTCATCTGCATAGAACAGTCCTTTCAAAGAGTCTACTACTATTTCTCAAAGCATAGTACAAAAGATAAAACTCTAAACGCAGACAGTCTAACTTCCTTGAGTCTCAAAGACATTCTCAAGTGACCCCTTCGTTAAATAGGAAGGAAACCCGCAGACTTGGACAGTCTCAATACCCTTTGGATTTCCCGTTTCCTCAAAGAGAAGGAAATATCCCTGATCCTCGAATCAAATCCTTGAGTACAGTGTTGCTCATATAAGAACTGATTTTCTCTTTCAAAATCAGTATACTGGACCTGTCACTTAACTGAACAGTCACCATAGCCTCCTCTTGGGCTTTGTACAAATGATTCTCCCCAGCGTAGTCAAACAACGTTTAGCCTCTCTCTCGGGCTTTGTACGAGACACATAAGAGACTCCCTCGTTGAGTCAATCACCCCTTTCGCCTCCATCTCGGGCTTTATGCGAGATACAAAAAAGTTCTTATTGAGCTAAACAAGCAACAACCTCCATCTCGGGCTTCATACGAGATACAAAAAACTCCCTTGTTGAGTCAAATAGCCTCCATCTCGGGCTTTATACGAGATACCAAAAGATTCCATCGTTGAGTCAAACCCTTTTACCCTCTCTCTCGGGCTTTGTACGAGACACATAATAGCCTCCTCTTAGGCTTTGTATAAGAAAACCACTGGTTAATCCAATTAACCTTTTAGCATCAAAGCTGTGCTTCGTTCACAGTACACAAACATCAACAACTCCTTCCCTTTCATCTAATCGCTGTAAGCGGCAAGCCTCTGGATCATCTACATCCATGCCACTGTCCCTCTTTTAGTATGAGAAATTCCTAAGGAAATATGGCATTGCTCTAAACTGAGTTAAAGTCTTCTCCTTCAGGTTGAAATCCCATATAAAGGAAATTATGGCATTGCAGGATTCACAAATCCCGGTTAAAGTAATTCTCCTTTATAAAACAGTTGTGACATACAACCCCCTCTTTAGAGATGACAAATCCTCTCTAAAGTTGGGACCTTCAGCTTCACATCTTGGGCTTTGAACAAGATACAAATAGACCTTTTAGCTTCACATCTTGGGCTTTGAACAAGATACAAACCACCTTTTCACTTCACGTCTTGGGCTTTGAACAAGACACCAAAACAACCATTTCCTCCCATAGAATAGGAGGAACTACGAACGCTCTGATTTCCCTGTTTCGGTAAAGGGGAATACATAGGCATAAGATCAAAAGAAAAGATCTTAGCGAGCACACTAAACAAAAAATCCAAATCCCATATCTCCATCAATCAAAAGCAGTAATTCAAAAACATCAGTCCTAACATCCTAATCCTTGATCCCCGCCAGAAACCTTCTGTCTAGATAAAAAGAAAGAAAACAGTATTGGCAAAAATACGAATAACCAGTACAAAGGCCCCCCCCACATTGATAGCATCCGTAACCTAACAGACCGCTGTTTAAACTCAGTATGCAAAGCAGGGTTAATTGGAGACATCTATTTCCCTTCCTTCATCAGCTTTAATAGGATAAAAAATGAATCGACCTATAGTTTTAAGCTCAACCGCAGAGAGCGACCAGCGCTTAAGAACCGCGTCCAAAATCGCTCGCTACAACAGGGAGAGCAAATTTTGGGGTATTACAGCTGCCCCTATTCAAACCCTGTAGACCTGAATGCCTGAAAGCAATTGCTTTCAGACTTTCAAGGTATATAGCGATTGAATACCAAATATAACATAAAATTTGCTCTGGATGATGAAGAACAAAAGGGATATAAACCCAACAAGAATGCTGGATTGAATCTTCAATGAAATGTTGTAGGAGAGCTTTGTCTTTTGAACGACGCAAGACGACTACTGGCTAGCCATACTGTCGATGGACTTTCAACAATGTCTTTTGAACGACGCCAGACGACTACTGGCTTGCCATACCGTCGATGGACTTTCAACAATGTCTTTTGAACGATGCCAGACGACTACTGGCTTGCCATACCGTCGATGGACTTTCAATAATGTCTTTTGAATGACGCCAGACGACTACTGGCTTGCCATACCGTAGATGGACTTTAGCTGCTCTTTTACCAATTCGTGTTGAATTTTTGCCAATCCGTCGTTGGACTTTTACCAATTCGTGTTGGATTTTTGCCAATCTGTCGTTGGACTTTTAAGATTACCAAACCAGCTTTGGAATCTCAAACTTGCCATCTTCAGATGGACTTTTGTAGCTTTGCCAAACTATCATTGTACTTTTACCAATTCGTGTGTGATTTTCGCCAATCCGTCGTTGGACTTTAGTGCTTACCAAACCGGCTTTGGAAGCTTTGCCAAATGATCACTCCACCGGCTGGAAAAATCATCTGCAATACTATCCCACCTGCTGGAATAATATGAACAAACTGTATATAATGACCATCCCACATGCTGGAACAATCATCTGCAATACTATCCCACCTGCTGGAATAATATGAACAACTGTCTGTATGCCAAAAATAAATGGACTTTGAGTTGTAAATGAGCAATGCTGAGAATTACACCACCGGCTGGGTAATATCATATGCTGACACTTTGCTGAAGAAGAGATTCCCTCGATCTATTTAAGCTTTGCTGGGGAATGCCTTTTGAGAGGATTTTACAGAAGACCAAACGTCCTCAAACTCTACTAGGGACAATAGATCGGGAATATCCTTTGCTGGGGAAATAACATGCCCCCTGCATGGGATGTTCAATAACTCCGCCGGGGATTATTCTTCGACAAATTTCACATCCTGAACCTGTAGGAAATACGACACTGCCACTTGCTGGTAAACGCCACAAGGAAAGTTGCTGCGAGAAGCTTCGTCTCTTGAGAGGATTTTATAGAAAACCAAGCGTTTTCAAACTCTTAGACGAACACCCTGTCTTGAACTATCCTTCACATCGTCTTCGAGGTACCGGAGGATTTGCACTCGTTGTTGACATGGAGTGCTCACTGCATTAATAACCGTTATCAACACAGAAGAATTCCATCTTCGACCGCCGTTGCCGTCACAAAACTCGGTGGGAACTCTTGAATGGAAGAATCGACTTAATAAGATACAACAGTATCAAGTCATAGCAAATATCTGTTCGTGGTTATGACCGTGCTGCTTGGATCGATCGTACTCGTTACCTGCAACAGAAAAAGTATATGCATATGCCCCAGGATATTGCGTGGTCTTTTGAGTTCACCATCCAAGGTTGTCTAACAGGCAAAGTAGTTTTAATTGTCTTTGCTGTGCATGTTTTTGCAAGGCCAAGATATTTTCAAAGTAATGTTTTATTATCAAAAATCGGACGTTTTTGCAAACAAAACAGTAAAATGAAAATAAAAGCTTGTGACTGAATATTCAATTTTATTGATGAAATGCCAAAATCGGCGAATTTACAATCGGAAGCAAACCCCTGAAAGAGGTGATTGCCATGAAATTGAGAAAGGAAATCTATCCTAATGATAATGCGAAAATTGGATTCCAACTGATTTTTGATTCTGTTATAACCAGTATGTATTCCAACTCTCTTGAATATCTTCGCCTTCGGAAACTCGTGGTCGGACCAATTCCTCCTTCGGAAACTTTGCTAGTTTGCTGAAGAGTAGAGAACGTACAGATTAATTTAGACTGCAGTCATTCGCTTAAATCCCTCTTTTGCGTGGATCGCCTTTTCAGGTTTTCAATCCACCGGGATACCCCTTTTTGCCTAAGTTGCCCTTTCGGGTTTTCAACTTACCGGGTGTACAATTTTTTTTATTATATCCCTAATTTTTTCCCGAACCTTTATTCTGTTTTTGGTTCACCGGGATGCCCTTTTTTACCTGGATTGTTTTTTCTTTTATCCAGCGGGTCTCTTTATACGAAGTATTTTTTAACTGCATTTGAATTAACAGGGGATGAAAAGTCTTCACCATCCATGGTTGTCAGCAATAAGGCTCCACCTGAGAAAACCTTTTTAACCATGAATGGACCTTCATAATTAGGAGTCCAATTGCCCCTGTGATTTGTACTCGGAGGAAGTATTCTCTTGATTACCACATCTCCAACCTTGTAAACTTGAGGTTGAACCTTTTGATCGAATGCCCTCTTCATTCTGCGCTGGTATAGCTGGCCATGGCATACTGCTGCTAGTCGTTTCTCCTCAATAAGGCTCAGCTGATCAAATCTGGCTCGTACCCATTCAGTTTCATCTAGCTTAACGTCCATCAATACTCGGAGAGAGGGGATCTCAACTTCCACTGGTATAACTGCCTCCATTCCGTATACAAGTGAGTATGGCGTTGCCCCAGTGGACGTGCGGACTGATGTTCGATACCCATGTAAAGCCAATGGTAACATCTCATGCCAATCTTTGTACGTGACAACCATCTTTTGCACAATCTTCTTGATATTTTTGTTGGCCGCTTCGACCGCGCCATTCATCTTCGGGCGGTACGGAGAAGAATTGTGATACTCGATTTTGAAGTCCCAGCATAGCTCAGCCATCATCTTATTATTCAAATTAGAACCATTATCAGTAATGATTCTTTCGGGAACTCCATATCGGCAAATGATATCTCGTTTCAAGAAACGAGCCACTACTTGCTTAGTGACATTGGCATAAGACGCTGCTTCAACCCATTTAGTGAAGTAATCAATAGCAACCAAGATGAAACGATGGCCGTTTGAAGCAGTAGGCTCAATTTTTCCGATCATATCAATGCCCCACATTGCAAATGGCCACGGAGAGGACATGATACTCAACGGATTGGGAGGAACGTGCACTTTTTCGGCATAGAAATGGCATTTGTGACACTTGCGAGCATACTTGCAGCAATCTGACTCCATTGTCAACCAGTAATACCCCAGTCTCAACAATTTCTTAGCCATCGCATGTCCTCCGGCATGGGTACCGAAAGAGCCTTCGTGCACTTCAATCATCAACAGGTCTGCTTCGTGTCTATCCACGCATCTGAGCAGAACCGTGTCAAATTTTCTCTTATACAGCACGCCATCTTTGTTCAAGAAGAAATACCGGCTAGCCTTCTTAATGTCTTCTTGTCCTTGGAAGATGCCCCAGGCGGGTATTCTTGCTTTTCCAAGAAGCATTTAATGTCATGGTACCAAGGCTTGTCGTCAGACACTGCATCGATATCAAACACAAAAGCAGGTCTATCTAGACGAGATACATCAATCCTGGGCACAAAGTTCCAACCATGCACTTTGATCATCAAAGATATAGTGGCCAAGGCGTCTGCAAACTTATTTTCATCTCTGGGAACATGGTATAACTTGACAGTTGTAAAGAATGTCAGCAATCTCCTCGTATAATCTCTATACGGAATCAAATTCTGCTGATGTGTGTGCCAAGTTCCCTTTACTTGATTGATTACCAGTGATGAATCACCAAAGATATCGAGGGTCTTGATTCGTAAATCAATAGCTTCCTCTATCCCTAGTATGCAAGCTTCGTATTCTGCTTCATTGTTGGTACAACCGAAAGTTACTCGGGCCGTGAAGGGCATGTGAACACCTTCTGGCGTAATGAGAACTGCACCAACTCCGCACCCATTCATATTAACTGCCCCGTCAAACATCAAACTCCATTTGGATTCAGGGTCAGGCCCCTCCTCCAGAAGTGGTTCCTCGCAGTCTTTCGCTTTGAGGAACATGATGTCCTCATCAGGGAAATCAAATCTCATGGGCTGGTAATCATCAAGAGGTTGTTACGCAAGATAATCTTACAGTATACTTCCTTTGATTACTTTTTGCGAAGTAAATTGAATGTCGTACTCTGTCAGTACCATCTGCCACCTTGCAACTCTGCCTGTAAGTGTTGGTTTCTCAAATATATACTTGACCGGATCCAATTTTGAGATCAATAGGGTCGTATGGGTGAGCATATATTGTCTTAATCGCTTGGCGGCCCATGCGAGTGCACAGCATGTCTTCTCAAGCATTGAATAACGTGATTCATAATCTATAAACTTCTTGCTCAGGTAGTAGATAGCATGTTCTTTCCTACCTGTCTCGTCGTGTTGACCGAGAACACAACCCATGGATCCTTTGAGCACTGTCAAGTACATAATCAGTGATCTCCCTTGAACTGGAGGTATCAGAATCGGAGGTTCCTGCAAATATCTTTTTATTTTATCGAATGCATTTTGACAATCATCATTCCACCTGACCGTTTGATCTTTTCTTAGCATTTTGAAAATCGGTTCGCAGGTGGCAGTTAGGTGAGATATGAACCTTGAAATGTAGTTAAGTCTCCCTAGAAAGCCGCGAACTTCTTTCTCAGTTCTCGGTATAGGCATATCTTGTATAGCTTTCACCTTAGCAGGATTAACCTCTATTCCTTTTTCACTGACAATGAAACCAAGCAATTTTCCAGACCGTACACCGAAAGTACACTTGTTAGGATTCAGTCTCAACCTGAATTTCCTCAACCTCTCAAACAACTTCTTTAAGTTGATCAGATGTTCCTCTTCTGTCTTTGATTTAGCAATCATGTCATCCACATAGCACTCGATCTCTTTATGAATTAGATCATGGAATAACGTCACCATTGCTCTTTGATAAGTTGCCCCTGCGTTCTTCAACCCAAAAGGCATTACTTTGTAACAGAAGGTACCCTAAGGGGTAATGAATGTAGTCTTCTCCATGTCTTCAGGTGCCATCTTTATCTGATTGTACCCGGAGAATCCATCCATAAATGAGAACACTGAAAACTGAACGGTGTTGTCAACCAGCACGTCAATATGAGGAAGTGGAAAGTCATCTTTAGGGCTCGCCCTGTTGAGATCTCTGTAATCCACACACATTCTGACTTTGCCATCTTTCTTCGGCACCGGTACTATGTTGGCCACCCAAGGAGGATAGTTGGTTACTGCCAAAAAATCTGCATCCAACTGTTTCTGTACCTCTTCCTTAATCTTCAGCGCCATTTCTGGTTTCGTTCTGCACAGCTTTTGCTTGACCGGTGGACAGTCCTCTTTCAATGGTAGTCTATGCACAACTATGTATGTATCTAAACCTGGCATATCTTGATATGACCAAGCAAAGATGTCAACATATTCCCATAGCATGACTATCAGCTCTTGCTTTACATCAGCCCGCAGACTTGCACCGATCTTGATCTCTTTCTTGCTTTCCTCTGACCCAATATTGATAATCTCAAGAGCTTCCTGATGAGGCTGAATGGTCTTTTCTTCCTGTTTCAACAATCTAGCCAATTC
Organism: Lathyrus tuberosus; assembly: GCA_022829125.1. Classification (NCBI taxonomy): domain Eukaryota; kingdom Viridiplantae; phylum Streptophyta; class Magnoliopsida; order Fabales; family Fabaceae; genus Lathyrus; species Lathyrus tuberosus. Next base: position 641,539 of record JALAZF010000715.1, on the reverse strand, counting down.
TTGCGGGAGTTCATAGTCTTCATCACTTTCTTCCTCGGCTTGATAGATCGGATTGTCAAAATCATACGTGGGCATAACAGAATCATTTTCAGAGGAATTCACAGAATCAAGTCTACATGATTGGATTTATGCTTTATTTTAGATTATTTTTTGCTTGAAAACAAAAAGAAACGAAAGTGCATTATCATTTTTAATTTTCTGTGTGCAAAAATAAAAATAAAGAAGAAATAAAGGAACACAAATTTGTAAACAAAAACGTCCTTTTTATTGATGTTTGAACATTATATGAGAAAATATGGTGGCCCTACAAATGGATCCTCACACCTTGGGCAGAGTGTGGGATTTCATACATTATGAAAGACAAGAATTATTACTCTGAATGGTGTACAACATGAATGATTTCTTCACTAGACCAGTTTTGCAATGCCTCGCCCGGAGCCAGTGCATACACCCATCTGTCCAGATAATCTGAGCTTTCAGCGTCATCTTCTATGGCTGAGCAGGACTGATTAGGGGTGATAATTCCTCCACTGTTGAAATTGATTGGCCCACAGAATCGGGGAACTGGCGTCCGGCCCGGCTGGTATCCAATGCCAAACTTATCTTCTTTCACCAACACATCGATAGCTTTACCCCAACCTTGGGCATTTCCGCTTTCAACCACTTCTCTGGCCTGCTTGTAGGACGCAATTGATGCACTCGGCCCAACTGGCACATTTGACACCACTGAGCTGAAGCAGATTCTGGTAAGTTGTTGACATTCAGGGCTTCAAACGACTGGCACAGGGTTTCATGAATTTCTCCATCCATTTCCACATATTTGAAAGTGGATAGATGCCTCACAAATATATCTTCCTCACCACAAACAGTGACCACTTGACCCTCGAACACATACTTGAGCTTCTGATGAAGTGTGGAGGTAACTGCGCCTGCTGCGTGAATCCACGGTCGGCCTAGCAAACAGCTGTAAGCAGGCTGAATGTCCATAACGTGAAAGATTGTCTTGAATATCTGTGGACCAACCTGTATTGGTAATTATACCTCTCCAAACACCGATCTTTAGGATCCATCGAAAGCTCTCACAATCAGATCGTTGGGTCTAAGAATCAATCCATCTACTTCAATTTTCATCAGGGCCTTTTTGGGTAACACATTCAAGGAAGAACCTATGTCGACCAGTACATGCGACAAAATAGCTCCTTTGCATTCAAGTGTGATGTGCAACGCCTTGTTGTGATTACGTCCATCTGAAGTCAAATCCCTATTCGTAAACCCCAACCTGTGGCTCACATTGACATTAGAAATTACTCCCTCCAACTGATTCACCGTAATCTCTTGGGGAACGTATGCTATATTCAAAACCTTCAACAAAGCAGCCCGGTGTGCATCTGAACTCATTAACAGGGATAATATTGAGATTTTAGAGGGTGTCTGATTAAGCTGATCAATGATCTTGTAATCTCTCTTTTTGATGATCCTCATAAATTCCTCAACATCATTATCAAAATTGACTTTAGGGTCCTCTTCCTGAGCAGGCGCTTTGTCATCAATAACCTGTTTTCCTTTTGCCCTTGCAGCGGCTTCAGCTTCTTTATCACTCCTTAGCGTATGGGGAGCAAACAGTCGACCGCTCCTGGTGAAACCACTGGGTCCACTGACATTCTCAACACTTGTACCAACAGCAGCCTCTGCTTTCTGTTAACTTCCTCCTTGATGAGTATACTGCCATGGAACTACCCTATTAGACACATAAGAAGCAGATTCAGGAACTATAATCGTAACTGGTCTCGGCCTCTCGGGCACGATGATAGCAACAGGCTCTTCAACAGGCACTTGTATCTCAACTGGATTATAATAAATGGTAATGGCAGAAACATCTTTTTCTTTCTCTATCTTATCAAACTGAAGGCTTCCTTTATCCATAAGATCCTGCAGTCCAACTTTCAACTTCCTGCAACCATTAATCTGTCTTGAACAATCTTCACAATCAGAGCCACATCCAAGAAATACCTTTCCTTTTAACAAACGCTCTTTTACAATCAACAGCGGAGTCTTTACCAAATTCACATTAGTAATCAAATTCAATTTCTCACCATCAGAAATAGCATTCATGCTTGCACCTCCATGATGGGGCATTGGATTATCATGAAAATTCGGCGGCTTAGAGAAATTAATGGCTTTTGCGTCAATCAAGTCCTGAACCTTATGGTGAAAAGCCCAGCACTTCTCTATCGAGTGACCTTGCGCATCAGAATGAAATTCACATCGAGCATTAGCGTCGTAACCTTGAGGCAATTTTCCAGCATCTATCGGCCTCATAGTCTGAAGTTCAACTAACTTCTGTTTGAGCAATTGTGGTAACAAAGCAGCATATGTCATAGGCAATGTATCAAACTTACGGTCCCTTGTTCTATTAGTCTCGAATCGGGGTCTTGCTTGTTGATCTGGAGCTTGTTGTCCTGCCGGAACCGGAATAGTTACAGCATCCACCTGATGATAGGGTTGAGGCCTACCTCTGCCCCCTCCTCTATGCACAACACTGGACTCCCCTTCTCTTTTCCTTGATCCATTAGCAAAGGGCTTCTTCAAACTCGAAGCACCAGTCCCACTGACGTCTTGAATCTTACCCAACTTCAGCAAACTCTCTATTCGTTCCCCAACAACAACAATGTCGGCAAACCCTGTGGAAGGACATGCAGCCAATCTATCCAAATACGGCCCTTGGAGTGTGCTCATGAACATATCAGCCATCTCACGATCACCCAAAGGTGGTTGAACTCGAGCAGCCAGTTCTCTCCATCTCTGTGCATACTGCTTAAAGCCCTCCTTAGTATCCTGAGTCATACTCTGCTGCTGAGTACGATTGGGTGCCATATCCAAATTATATTGATACTGCTTCAGAAACGCAGCGCACAAATCTTTCCAGCTCTTTATATGAACCCTGTCCAGCTTAACGTACCATTCCAGGGAGGCGTCTGACAGGCAATCCTGGAAAAAATACATCCAGGGCTTTTGATCTTCAGTATAAGCGGCAATCTTGAGATTGTAAGCTTGTAAATGTGTTTTGGGACAGGTACTGCCATTGTACTTATCCAATGCAGGAAGCTTGAACTTGGGAGGGATCCTCACACCCTGCACGAGACCCATATCCTCTAAATCAATTCCCAGAGGATTTTGGCTCTCAATAGCCTTGAGTCTTTCATCTAACCCTTCGTACTTCCGGTCGTCATTGTAGAAACCCATGTCATTGTTGAATGCGGTAAACTGGTCATCTTGACCATCCTCATTATTATCAAATCCCAGATGTACCCCACCAGCAGGGATGGTGCCAACAGGAGGAGTGCGCACATTGTGATTTGGGATTTCAGTCTCCAGCCTCTGAATAGTGGCTCTCATGGCATCTTGACCAACCCTCATAGTTTCCTGATTGACCCTCAACTCCTGCTGACCTTGAGCGATCCCCTGCATAAGGTTCATGAACTGCTCCATCCTTCCCCTCAAATCAGCTAATTCAGTCTGAACTTGTTCCATAACTCTTGCTTGATTACGTCAGGTAGAATATCGGTGAACCGGGGTATCCGCTATCGTGCCTGAAAACCAAATAAAGGTTAGCAGGTGCCTGCAAAAAAGAAAACCTGCAATGCAAAATGATATGATATGCAAATGCAAATGCACAATTATGTTTGTCATTTCAAGATACTTTTCATATCCTGATTCCAATCATAACCACGAATTCCTGACGACCAGAAATCATGATTATTGAGTTTTGCCTTGAAGAGATATTCATATACGCCAATCACAAATATCTGATGACCAAAAATAGTGATTTTGTAGTGTACCGGTGTACAGATATCTTATCACGTCACATATATCTGAATACCAGAAATTGTGAACAGAAATAGCTCATTTCATACAAATTCCCAAGAGTTTTCAATCACATTTGTCATAGTTTCAGCAACAGAAAAGGAAACAAGTAGTCAAATGGATCCATCAACAATTCTAATGGTAACCATTATAAATTACAAAGAAATGACAAAAAACACTAATCCAATAGCTCTACGTCCTTCAGCTTCTGGCTGGAATACTTAATCTCTTCGAACAGGATGCGGGTACGCTGATGATGTGGCTTCTCAATCAGCTCTTTGATCACGACGTCCCTTTTTTCCAGTGCATCAGATAATGAGCCCATGTGCATCAACAAGGCTTCATCTTCATTGGCTCCTTTGCGCCTTTTGATTCCAGCTTGAATTTTAACCAGCTTCAGCTCTGCTGTGACATCTTCAAGCTCTTTGTTGGCAATTTTCAGCTTATCTTCAGTATTCCTTACCTGTTCTTGACTTTTGCCAAGATCCTCTCGATACCTTCTTCTTTCTACATGTGCTTTCTTCAGCTCTTCATCTTTGTCTTTTAACTGGGTCAGCAATTCAGAGTTTTTAATTCAGACTTCATCCCAAGCTTGACGAAGTTTAGCTAATGAATCCTTGCTTCGGGCTAACGCCTGCTTTGTAGCCTTATGAACCTGACTAGTATCATCTTCTCCCAAAGTAAGCTTCTGGAAGTATCGAGCTCTATCATCAAAATCTTCTTCCTTGTCCGCCAAGATTTTCTCCGCTTTCAATGCTCTCTTCTCCAACTCTTTGTTGTCAGTCAAAGCTTTCTGAAGACATCTGCTTATTCCAGAGTTCTCTATCTGCAACTCTCTAACCATTTTCTTCCACTTCTCGCACTCTTCAGCCGATACCATGGAGTGTTGATTCTAACATAAGAGAATTTCTCTTGAAAAGGGTAGCAATAGCTCTTTGACCTTCATCCCAATCCAAACATCATAATCAGGGTATGATCTACAGTCTCCTTTGCCAAAAATTAACTTTCCCTCTTTTTACCTAAATTTCCAAGCATTTATTACTTCTGGCACTCTTTCATTCTTGGTTCCCACGAAGAACAGAGAAGCACTAATCTCTTCATCAGCAGGAGGCTTCCTCGAGGCATAACCAAATTGTCTAACAGCCAACACTGGGTTGTAATTAATCCCACCTCTTCTTCCAAGTAGAGGCACATTCGAAAAACTTCCACATTTAACAGTAAGCTCTACTGTCAGTAATTTGGGATTAAACCAAATGATGTTATTAGCAATCAAACCTATCAATCTCTTGGACCATTTCATTGTCTCAGCAGTTTCTACAAAAGCACCGGTTCGAGGTAAATGTTTGAAGAGCCAATGACATAACAATTGGGTACAGCAACTAACCAAACTTCCTCTTCCCTTCTCATTTTTATAGTGTACTGAGTAATAAAAATCTCCTAGCAAGGTAGGAATCAGATTCTTCGAAACGAACACTTTCATCGCATGCATATCAACAAAGTCAGGTTGACCGGGGAAAAGCACCAAACCATAGATACAAAGAGCTAACACAGCATTGTAAGTAGTCCAGTTTTTAGCCTTGGCAGCTTCCTGAGCTTGTTGGAAAAGAAACTCCAAATGAAATCCTTTATCTTCTTTAAGTTTACTCAGGCCACTTTTCACAACAAACATGTCCAGATGTAGAACAACAGCAATTACTTCAGGGGCAAGAGCACCTTCTGAAAAATACGGTATAGAAGACGTGATTGGAATTCCCAGAATAAATGAGAATTCCTCCAAAGTGGGCATCAAAATGTAGTCAGGGAACAGGAAACATCTCATTGACGGCTCATAGAACTGTAAGAAAGTGTGCAACCCATCCTTCTCATACTTTGTGAATGCATATACCATCTTAATTAGCTCTCCATATTCCTTCTGAAAAGTGCTGAGAACGCCAGAACCAGCCATGCCTATCATCTTGTTCAATAAATCTAGCTTAGGATCAGGGAATTTATATGACACATTATTCTTCCTCTTAATCTCAACTTCTTGGGAACTCATGATTGGAATCAGACAATATGGTAGGTACCTGAAAATGACAAACATAACCTGTTATGCTATGAGTATGTGAATGCAAAAGGCATGTGATCAGGTATCCAGGTGTCTGTGTCTATGTTGAACTATGTGCACTGTGTCTCTGTACTGAATCTGGCAATATATCTGAGATGAATACTCAAACCACTGTCATAGGATACACTGTCTGTAATAATCATGGAATCACAAATAAGGTATATAGGAGGCTGGGTTACCTGCAGACCTGTAAACATCCCACCCATACTCACATGTGGTTCCTAGAAAACAAGGCTTGTCAGCTTTGGAGGTTTGAGAAGCGATAGCACATTCATCCCGTAGGATACAATGTTAAGCCAATCAAAGAGGTCGTCCACTGACTCACCTTAGAAAATAAAGGTTATCCTATGCAAGTACCAAAGTGGGCTCTCGGGTGCGAGTGGGTTTGCCACTGAATGTGGTCTGCCACTGTCACCACTAAAGAGAGATGTTTCCACTAAGGTCCTCATGATCGGTCACTAGAGTCGACAGCTCTCTAGATCGACATCCTGGAATACGCAAGATGCGTATGCCATGATGGGTCCCAAGATAGCCTCGTCTAGCTGTGAATTTCGTGATTACCCAACGTACACAGATGGCACGTAGGTCCCACTACTCTCCACTGTAAGTTTAAGTGTATACTCGAGCCTGTGTACTGAGCTCATCTCTCAGAAATCCCATCCCGCCAAATAGAAAACAGCACAGTCCAGTATAGCATAATATAGCACATGAAATGAAAATGCTAAAATGCAGTAAATACAGTAATATACAGTAATACAGTAACAGTAAATACAGCATAACAGTAAACACCCAATGAAAGAAAACATACAAGCGTTAGGATTGACTCGCTTAGGGATGAACCAGCAAGAGGTCAATCTATCCCCAGCAGAGTCGCCAGCTGTCGCTCCCGGGATTTTCATCCTAGTACAAACGCGAAAGTGGCACGAAAACAGAGTCGCCAACAATGTGTATTTATCCCAAGAGACGGAAAGGAAACACCGCATAAACCTGAAGGGAAGGAAAAGCATGGTCTTGCGACCAAGAGAAAGGGTAAGGGAGTCGGTTACGCGTAGGGAAGGTATTAGCACCCCCACAAGTTCATCGTACCCGATGGGATCCACGCTTGCTTGTCTCGATCAAAGGGTGATAGAAAAGATACTGGAAAAGGAATGGAAAAGGAATGAAAAAGGAGAAAGAAAGAGAAACAAATGTAGGGAAAATAAAAGAAGTGCTCGAATGGGCCCTACCCCACTGCCTACGTATCTCATCGGGAGCATGAGAATCAGAGCGACATAGTTCCCCTCACTAGGGATAGATTGTTTGTGTTTTTTAGTGGAATACGTCAACGTTCGCATCCTGGCAGTTTAGGTGTTGCAGCTCGCTGTAGGGAGACTTAGGCGTTACCTGTTTGCGGTAGAATGGAAATGACGCATCCTTAAGGAATGAGTGAATGAGATGAGGAGAGAAATCCCGGAGGAAAGACGTTATTGTTTGTTTTTGTCTTTTACGAGTTTTTTCATTTGTTTGCATATGATAGTGTATCTAAATCTTAATCATTGGAATGTACACATCCTCACATTCCAAGATGGAATGAGTAAGAAAGTACACTAAGGGTGAAGAAGACCCTCACACTTAGTTCCAATTATTAAGGTTCAAACACACTGGCATACTTGTATTTATTAAGTGTTTTTGTTGATTATGAAATGAAGAAGTGTTTTTTTATTACTTGTACCTTCAACAAGTATTGCATTTAAGTCCCTCATACAAGATCAAATGTTTAACACATTGACCCAAGATGGGCTATATGTTACTCATTCTAAGATTATAAGAGAAGACCCCTTATAATCTTTTCTTTATATGAAAGGCCTAAATGCAATAAATGCCTACCTTTATTACATATTTTGAATTTTCCTTGAGATGAGAAGATGAAAGACTCAAGGGAGGAGAAAGGTGAAATCTATGTGACCTAAGACTCAATCCTAATTGATTAGTTAAGGGAGTGATCCTAATGGTTTGTGAGGTTGCAAAACCTAAAGTCTAAAGAAAGAATGAATTAAACAATTCACTTCTAAAGTAGAAGATGAATTGTAACTCAAAAGGGAAAGTAATGAGTCAATCAGAAAAAGCACATAAATGCTTAACAAAATACAAGATTGAATTGTAAAAGATGAAAGGAAAGAAGTTTGAATGTGGATTCCTTATCCCCACTCACTTTCAACTTACCAAAGCCCCTAAATGGTTAGTAAACAAGGAAACATGTATAAGAAGTAAAAAGAAGTTAATACACAATAAAGCTCAAAAGAAAGAGATGAAGAATCCAATCTTAAGATCACAACCAGAATTTGAACCATATGGATAACAAGTGAATATCATCATACAAGTTCAAAGGAATAAGCAACAATCATTATCCATAGCATTCAAACATGTCTTTATAAGAAAGGAAGATGAAAGATGAAAATCAAGGGAAGAAACATGCATAAATGGAACATGTAATCCTAAAGTCAGAAATGAAACTAAATGGAAAATGACTTATAAACATCTCAAAGTATTCATGAATCAATCATCAAGACATTCAAGAAGTAATAGAAGAAGAAGTGAAATGGAAGTTCAAAAAGAAAAGTGCACACAATACATGTTAAGGATGCACAAAGTTCAAATGGAAATGAACATGTAAAGGTGACCTACAATGTGTATCAATGACCTATAATGTCACATGAATAGCTCTTACAGTATGCAAATGATCATACAAATATGCACAAAAGAACTCATGTAAACATGCACAAGAATTAGAATGATATGACATGTCATTATGCTTCAAATGTAATGCATCAAACAAAAATCAAATGGACCTATGAAAAATTATGCAAGCATGGTATTGGATGGTCTAAATCAGAAGTGAATCATACATCAAAATAGCATGTGAAAATTCAAAGCAAAATGACTTCAAACAATGCAATTAGGTCAAGTTGGAACATCATACAAAGAAGTGCAAAGATGAGCATCAAAATATGTCATAAAATGACCTAAAAATTAAAAAAAAAATCATCTAACATGCTTCAATGTAATAATGAACCAATTCAAAAGGAACCAAGTCAAAAAAATTTATAATGAGCAAGAACAAAATTATGCAAATTCATGTATCACATGTGGAATGCACATAAATGGAAATTCAAAGAAAATTGTGAGACAGGGGCAAAAATGTCATAAAATCATGAAATAAAATTCTAAAAATTTCCTAAATGTCTTAAAAATGATCCTGAATTTTACTAGAATTTTATGTTGAAGTTCAGCAATTTTAAAAAATAAAAATGAAACGTGTACAAAATGGAGAAAATAAAATAAAATGGAAATAAGGGAGGAGTGCATGCATAGCAATTATTGAGTTCACATTGTTTGGGCTTTAAAAACATAGGGTGCGAATAGCAATGATCCAGTCCACATTCAAAGTACAATCCATACCAATTATCATGCACTCTCAATCAACAACATTCAAAACAATCATCACCCTTGGATCAGGTCAAGTCAACACTATAGTCAAAGTAGTTAAATCCAACACACACGCACGAATGAGCATACTAACTACCATGCACTGCATCACATTTTGTTTAAGTGAAATAAAAAATAACACACGTGACATGCACGCCTATTTTAATGCGTTGGCAGCATTTTCACCACACGATTGGACAAAAGCAACGGTCACAATTAAAACACACCAAAACCCTAGCATTTACAGTCACCGGCCGGAGATGACCTCCGGTCCCCAACCACCGTCTGCAACTTTAATGTTCCCCAGAATTTCACAAAAATTATACCAAAATGAAGAGGAAGTAATGGAGAGCACGGATCCAGTGATAAAATTTCCAAAATGTTCATGAAATGAGAGAAACGAACAGAAGAAGATTTGCCCTAACATTTCAACTATGCCTCTAAAGGCCTATCAACTAGCCAGACAAGTTCTTGAGCATATAAGAAGCTTCAAGAACCTGAAAATAACTTCAAATCATGCCTATAATGGTGGAAATTCGTACCTGAAGCTTTGAGACCTTGAGATGTTCTTCAGAAAACCAGAGACTCTGCTTCCTCTTTGAGCTATTTTTGGCCAAATAAAGGCTTAGATGAAGTGCTTGATGATGATTCAGTGGAGAAGAATTGAAAACAAACTCCAAAACCAGTTGCAATGTGGTGAAATTGAGAGATAATCAGAGAGAGTTTTGGAGTGAGTTGAACAATGTGAGCTTCGCAAATCAATGGCAATGGTGAGATTGAGAGAGAAGAAGAGAGAGTTTCTGAGTGAGAGTGTGAAAAATGAAGTTAAAATGAATTTTGAGAGTGAAGTTTTTATTTATAGTGTGCTCTAACCATGGTTAAACCGAGTGAGTTAACTGAGTTGAAGTGGTTTAGGTGAGTCATCCCTAACTAACTGAGTCAAGTTAGTTAAGGAGAGCAATGGTATGGTGATGGCAACTCATGGTAAACTATGGTGGAGGTGAAGAGAAAGTGAAATGGCAAGGCTGTGTATCAGAAACTTGCTCAGCAAGTTTGCTCTTTCCATTTTCATGCAAGGCACGTGCTGTAGCAGTATGTGTGATGTTCATGTTGTGTTCAAATAAGGGAAAGAATGTTTGATGGATGACTGAACCAAATCCTGCATCAAAGCCAACAATGCAACAGTGAAACATAGGGTGGTTTATTGAAGTTTTTCTCTCTACTCAATGAATGAATTGGTGAGTTTTTGGGTTCATTTGAAAGGGGAAATGTAATAGAGCATGTTTGGCATGAGAAATGAGTTGACATAATGCTTGGAAGAGGCTGAAAAATGACTTAAAACACAAAGGTTTGGGAACTGGTATAAGGCGTGGCAATGAGGTTGGATGGCAAGGCATGCGTGGCATGGAAATTCAGCATGATCACACCAAATTGGACTCAACATAACTTCTTAACCTTTGATCAAATGAAAAAACCATGAACACCAATTTTGAAGATCTCACATAGAGGAACAACTTTCATTTTGAAATATTTTTCATTTGAGGCCTCTAACCATGAGTAATTGATCAAAACATTTGGCCCACCATGTGTTTGTGAAAATGACACGCGCGTGACCTGAAAGTTGACCTAGCTGACTTGCATTTTGCCCAAGTTTCCCTCAACTTTGATCATCCATAACTCTCTCAATTTTTATCCAATGGAAATGTTCTACACATGGATTTGAAGCTTAAAACAAGATCTTTTGTTATGGCTGAGTGGAATTTTCATTTGATGCCTCAATTTTGAATGGCCTTGGTTCAAACTCTAATGCAAAATGGCCTAAAAATTACTATTTTTGGAAACCCTAATTCTTCCAAAAATGGCAACTTTTCAAATCTTGATTTCTCCATGATCCCTTTGGAGTTTCTTGATCAAATTTTGTACATTGGTCACATATAACATGAATTTCATGATTTTGGGCTCAAAAAGTCAAGAGTTGACTTTTTCCTTTGATTTTTTGACTTTGCCCCAATTTTCCTGATTTTTCATCTTTCTTCCAATTGAACCACTTCTAAAACCACTTGAGATGCAATTTTCCACACACATACACTTAAGGACATGTAGAATACCATGACATCAAGTTTTGTCCAAAAAATCAAAGATACCCTGATTTAATTGGAAACCCTAGTTTTGGTACCCACCTCCTAGGAGAAAAATGTGCAGTCTTCAATTTCAAATTCCTCAGAGTATGTTGTGTATCCTCTTAAAGGATGATGAGATATACCACTTGAGGATGATTTTGAACCAATGAACATCTCTTTTGAGGGTTTTCCTTTATTTTGTGGATCTCTTGCATAGTGAAAGATGTAGTGCTTCAATCTCCTATTGAATCTCACCTTCTTGAGGTTTTGGATGATCAATTGAGATAGTATGAGACATGAAAGACCTCTTGGCTTGCCTTGAATGAACTTGTTTGACCTTTTGTGCCTTGAATGATTCCTTGATTGTCCATCTTTCCCCTGATCACATGCCTTGATGGTAAGAAGGATGCTATGCTTCATTTTTCTATGTTAAAGATGCAATACAATGCTAATGAGATGGATATGATATGATATATGATAATGCTATGCTAGGATGCTAACAGGGAGAGCAAATTTTGGGGTATTACAGAGGCCCTAGTCGACCAAAACCCTAATTTGATGACACTGGCGATCTTGAGGCTTGATCCACTTAGAATGTTGCAACTTTGTGCTTGATTCTTGATGTGGGAGTCCTCTTGATCCTTTATGGATATTTTGAGAGGTTAGACAAGTTGAAGATCATTTCATTTCTTGATTGATCCTTTGTCTAAGGCTCTGAGAGGGCTTGAAACCCTAATTCTTTGATTGTGGTGAATGCTCAAACATCTCTGAGGATATTGATGAGGCATGATGGTTCATCCATATTATGGTAATGATCCTCACAATGATGGGAAATCTTGGTGGTCAAAATTTGGGGTATGACAATTCCCAACAAGGCTAAACTTTCACCTTAAACATCCTAGCCAGGGTCAATTTACCATCAATAAACCCTCAACAGAATCAGAGCCTTATGGCATCTGGTATTTCAATTCTTCTCTGATTCCCAACAAGAGTAAATTCCTTTTGGATTCCCCAATACAGGTTAGACCTTCTCCTAGATTTCAATAATCCTCAGCAAGAGTCAGCCTCCTCTTAGGCTTCATATAATGATTTTCCCAATCAGCCTTAATCTTGGGCTTTGTATAAGACAAATATCATACTCCCAGTTAAGTCAGTCTTCTTTGAAACTACACTCAAGCTTTTCAGCCTCAATCTTGGGCATTGTACAAGACAGATAAAACACTCCCCAGAGGAGTCATTTTCCTTTAGCTTCAACCTTTGGCTTTGATCAAGGCACACAAAAATCAACATCCCCTCAGATGAGACCATGAGTCCACTCTGCAGGAAGATACATCCTCTGTACATCACATATCAAAATAAACAATCAAAACCTTTGTCCAGATAATTACTGTAAGTGGCACACTTGTTGATTCAAAATCCAAGTTGGAGTTCTTCCCTTATCCTGGCTTAAATTTATCTTTCATTTAACTGTTGTAAGTGGCAAGCCTTTGGATTCCATACATCCAAACCAATGTCCCTCTCTTAGCATGAAAGATTCATAAAGGAAAAAGTGGCATTGCTCTTCACTGAGTTAAAGCTTCTTCCTTCATGACATCCCTCTTATAAAAAAAATTATGGCATTGCTGGATTCTACATATTCCAGTTAAAGTAATTCCCCTTATAATTAATTTCTCAACATTTGTGAAGAATAGGTGAGATATCTCCCTTTAGAGATGACAAATTCTCTCTCTCAGTCACCCTTTTAGCTTCAACCTTGGGCTTTAAACAAGACACAAATACTCTGATAGCTTCAATCTTGGGCTTTGAACAAGACACCAAATATTTTTCCTCCCATAGAATAGGAGGAACTACGATTGCTCTGATTTCCCAAAAACTCTTTACGGGAATATGTAGGCATAAGATTGCAAAATCTTAGCGAGCACAGAAATAAAAAATCTTAGGTTTGGTACCTTCCCAAAAATAACAGAAAACCCGAAAACAACAAAAACATTCTCTCAACCCTCCCAAAGGGGAAACTTTCCTAATCCACAGTAGATAAACACCATAAAGCATTTCAAAATTAGAAGAAATACATGTAAAAGAAGGTTCATTTAGAGTACTATAGATACTCTAGGTGTTAGTAGCTTCCCTTAGTATAACCAGACCCTGATCCCCGATCTCTTAGTATTTGTTAAAAAAAACATTTGCGTGCACGGCTAGATTAAGATATCTTCCCCTTCCTTTCAAGCTTCATAGGATAAATATAGAAATCAGAAAGTAGCACCAAACATGCAGTATGTGGTCGCGTCACCGAAAAAACTGACGGCTACAGTTATAACGGTAAAAGTACTCTAAATGGAGGGTGTGAGGTATAAGTGTGAGGGTGGAAAGTTAAAACATCCTTTCATGAGCCTGAGTTTGTTAGGCTAGTCCATTCCTTTAATTGAAGGCACTAGTCACTTCTAAGTATGGGTGAGAGTAGACTGGGTCGAGAAAGACTTTTCCAAGTCTAAGATTGGTCCGTTAAAAATATTGAAGGCTATGTTTGGTTTGTAGTATACCATAGGTTTATTTTTAAGTTTGAGTCTGACCTTTTCAAAAGGTTGAATGGTCTTTTAACATACTAAAGCCTATTTTATATGAACATTGTTAGAATTAAATCATTAATAGTCAATCGAATATACATGCTCAATAAAATGCGGAAGCCAGATATTCATACAAGCATGTATTATATTAAAATACCTACAAATTGATTTTAGGAATACCTGGATCCTTTGAGAAAAATCCCTTTGACTGTAATCCTAAAACTCAAGAATTGATGGTTTTTATGGTTTTTTCCTCAACCGCTACTCCTTATGCCTTGAATTCTCTTCAGATGGGGAGAAGAGATAATTTGCTTATGTACGGTATATTGGGGATCATAGCTTATTTATAGTGTGATGGCCAATTAGGGTTCCCATTATTCTCAAATGGGTCATCCTGACATCCACTCATATTTGAGTCCATACCCAATTAATTAATTAATGGGTTAATAGTGAATTTCACCCCTGTAATGTTAGCGAATTTTGCTTTTCCCCCCTCTCTGCCTTTTGGCAACGGTTTTTTCAAAAAAACCGTTGCCAAAACTGCCTTTGGCAACAGTGGGGGGGTAAACCGAAACACGCTCATATGGCACGGGGGTTTCATATAATTAACCCTTAATTAATTAATTCATAAAATCTAAATAGTGTTTTTAACATTATTTGATCACTTAATTATTTAAAGGCACGTAATTGATAAAATAGCTAATATAATAAATAAATATATTTGGCCACATAATTATTGGAATATTAATATATTTCTCACTACAACAGATAAGACCTTAGACAACGCTTTTTTTTGCCCTTAGACAGCGCTTTTAAGCGCTGTCTAAACCTGCGCTGCTATAGGTTTAGACAGCGCTTTGGGTAATACCAAAAGCGCTGTCTAAAGGGGGGTATATTTAATGAAAAGCGCTGTCTATGGTACCTTTAGACAGCGCTTTTTGACATTATAAGGTATACCTTAGACAGCGCTTTTGTGAAAAGCGCTTTCTAAGCCTTACCTTTTTTAACATTTTTTTGGTATACCTTAGACAGCGCTTTCACCAAAAGCGTTGTCTAAAGTCAACCTTTTTGAACTTTTTTAGGTATACCTTAGACAGCGCTTTTGGTAAAAGCGCTTTCTAAGGTCCACCTTAGACAGCGCTTTTGTCAAAAGCGCTTTCTAATCCCCACCTTAGACAGCGCTTTCACCAAAAGCGCTGTCTAAGGTATACGAAAAATTTTATATAAATTTTTTTAAACCACAATTTTTACCAGGTTTTTTCAACCAGAATTTGACCTGTTTTTCAACCAGCAATTTTTTTCAGAAAAATACCACAATTTGGAGATTCAAATCAATCCAATTTATCCTATTTAAATGTACCAATTTACACCAAAATTATATATCCAAAACAATTGGCAATTCAAACCAATATATATATTTAAAATTACAAACCAAAATTATATATACACCTATTTATAATTACAAATCATTACATTTTTTCTACAAATGTACATATTACTTATACTAGTACTTTTGCATCCAACCAAAGCATTGCTTCAAATCTACATTATAGGTCCTGAAAACACAAAGATTGTAATTCAATTAAAAGAATACATAAACAAAGTTACACATATTTAAATTCTCATCAATTAAAGTAAGAGTACAATATTATACCTTGTAAAATTCCGAGCTCCATAATGTATTGACACCAATCCTCTTTAATTTCATCCAATTGAGAAATTGAGTAATGAGCACACTTGCATTCTTCAAAGTACTACATAATAATATAACATAGTTTGATTTAGTTTTAACTATTTCATTAGACATGAGAGATATGTGTTAATATTAAAATAACTCATAAGTTAGAAATACATACATCGGATGGAACTAAACAATATGTGGAAATTATGTTGAATAACGGAGACACAGACCTGGATAAATGTGTGGCCCTTGCAATCATCAACCTCCAATATGGAAGCCATGTTGCGACATCGGTAACAGTAGTTAGGAGCACTGAAAATGGTAACCACCTTTTGTTCCTGTTTCAACAAAACAATGCATGTGTCTGAAATCTTACTCCTATAACTATAGAGAGCAAATGAAAGAGATGATCATTCTATGCGAAGGACAATTACATGAGCCCAGTTAAATCCATCCATAACAAGCTGGTGAGCTCTAGCAATCAATTTAAGGTTGTTCGTATGATTGAATTGTTCAGATATATCCTGAAAGAATGCGAATTGGAATTGAAGTTATAATTAAAACAGTAATAGATCTCTCAGTGCTTCATAAAAAAAAATAATAATAATAATCATGTGCAGAGTAGAGAGACTAAAGCCATGTTTACCTGGCCAAAGGTGTATCCAGAAAAAAGGTCTCATTAAAAAATAAGGCAGGAAGAAAAGGCTCTACCTGGACATTACTTTCATCCATTAAAACCTCCTTAGCCTTCTCACATAATTCTTTAACCTAAAGTTAAAGCACAAAACAACACCATAATTTAATTTTTATGTATTTGTTGTTCCCAGGGTGATAATGTCACAAGAAATAAATGAAGTTGGACATAGCTCCCTAATTAGAGACAAAACTGTTCAAACAAACAATACAAAGAATAATTATAAAATGATGCTTGTAAAAAACATTAATACAAAATGATACTCCTTTTAAGTTAATAAATACTGAAAGGGAAAAATATTCCCAGAGATACATTACTCAGGTAGCAGTTACACCCAGATATTGTTCCCATATCAGTATATCGAAAGTAAACAAAATTCACTACAATATCTTTTGCATGGAAAGATAAACAAAGCAGAACTTGATGGAACCAAGAATGTATGAACTATGAAGAACCAACACACTCATATTTTAATCTAATCAACCTTCAATCACATCCAATTAACCCATGTTAAGCTTCTTAAACTCACAAGTCAGAAACAAAACCCACCGTAAACTAACCTCTGATCCATTGAGATGCCAACAAAGCCACGATTTTCCATAGGTAACCCCATCACGATATTGCTACATTCAACAATTTATTCCCAAATTTCTTATGGCAATAGCAATAATTCAAGATAAATCCAAATCCAAGTGCCATACAGTTTCAATTTCCAATATAGAACAACTATATCTTTAGATGTCAAATCTTCAAATGTGTTACATACCATCATACCATAACAACAACATAATCTCCATCTAACAAAACCCAATAATAACATACCAGATACCAAAATGCGAAATTTCAAAGCTGAAAACCAATTTCCAGCAAAATTTAAGGTCTTAAACAAAAACAAAAAGACAATCGCATCTCAGTCTCCACATAACGAAATCAACCACAATTTCCAATGACAAACTCCCACCGAATGCAATAAATGGCGAAAAACTAAAACCTAAAACAAATCAAGCGTGAATTGGACACGTGTTAACCTAATTGTTGAAAAATAAAGCAGATCGTAACAATTTATTGAAATTTCATGAAACCTGCTGTTCAGAAAGTGGCTTGCACTGCATGAGCTGAGAGATCTGCTCGTTGAGATCGTGAGTAGATTCGGCTAGATTCAAATTGGCACCCATTTAACAAACCCTAGGAGGATATTTTTTTCAGCGTCCTCGCTCACAGTGGGAGAAGAAAGAGCGGAAATATGAAAATGAATACTGACTATTCATATATTTTAATTTAATTAGACCTTAGACAGCGCTTTTCATAAAAGCGCTTTCTAAGGTGGACCTTAGACAGCGCTTTTAAAAGCGCTTTCTAAGGTTGGCCTTAGACAGCGCTTTTGATTTTATTTTTTTTTAATTTTTAAGACCTTAGAAAGCGCTTTTAAGGAAAGCGCTGTCTAATATTTTCCTTTAATTTTTTTTTAAAAATTAATAAAACTTTAGAAAGCGCTTTTGACCGAAGCGCTGTCTAAGGTCTTATATTTTTTTTAAATTTATAAGACCTTAGAAAGCGCTTTTAACTAAAGCGCTGTCTAATATTTTCCATTAAATTTCTTTTTTAAATTTATAAGACCTTATAAAGCGCTTTTTACAAAAGCGCTATCTAAGGTCTTATATTTTTTGTGCTTTTATTTTTTTAAATGAATAGTTTCCTTGTTTTTAACTTATAGCAGCGCTTTTGTATTAAAGCGTTGTCTAAGGTGCGATGTTATAACTTACTTTTGTTGTAGTGTCTATATTATTAAAATATTCCAACCAAGCGGTTGTGCTCCAGTGGCATGGAGCCCCATCCAAGGACGTACCCGGGGAATACCGGGTTCGATTCCCCGGTACGAAACAACATGCTTGGCCAGTGCGCATGCCTCTCCGCACGAGCCGGATTAGTGGCACACCTTTGGTGGGTCGACACCGGTGCGATAAGCAAAAAAAAATATTCCAACAAACATATGTAAATAAAAAATTTAATAATAGTTATATAGATTAAAAAAAACTAAAAAGTCAATAATACTAAAGTTTGTTTGCATTGACTTTTTTGGATTTCACCATCAAAATACGATCCATTAGACCAACTAATCTTGTTTAGAGGTGAGTTTTAGCATCAAGTTGTTCTAGCCTTCTTCCAATCACATTAATTTATCTGAACTTATCTAATAGCATAAGTTTTGTTAGGTTGTTTATTATGAAAACTAATGAAAACAAGATATTGTTTATAATTTATTTTCAATATATTTTTATAAGTTCTTCAAAATAGCTAAAATTTATTATTGTATTTTAATTTAAATGACAATATTATAATAATAATAATAATAATAATAATAATAATATTATTATTATTATATATTATTATTATTATTATTATTATCTATTTAAATAAGTCAGTAAATAAGTTTAAAATACCTTTTTCTTTACGGTATGAACCCTATCATTTTTAACTAAATATGTTTATAAAAAAAAAATCTAGGACTTTCTATTTTTTTTAAAAATGGTCTGATCGAAATCTGTATAAATTAGAGCTTAACCCCCTATTAATCGGTGACCTATTTCTATCTTACTTCTAAGTCACTCAAATTTAGTACCTCGCACAATAAATGTGAAGGTGCGAGAAAGACATAAGAAATGGGGGTTTGAATTGTGTATTTACTCTTTTAAGAACTTTTCGCTTCTTGTCATTAAAGAACTTAGGATAACATCAGAGTTCGTTGAGAGACTTTGACTAGCGAAGGTACATTCAGACTTGCAATGCATGAAGCATGAGAACCAACAAGAGTCTGAACATAAACTACATTTCTCATAACTTGCAGTGCGGAAGCTTATCAGAGTTAAGCTGCAAGGTTCTGACTTGCTGATGTAGGGTTCTGATACTCAATATAGAAAGATAAACAAAGACATTAGGCATAAGAGTAAAGAACACACGATATATCCTGGTTCACCACAAAGGCTAATCCAGTCCACCCTCCTCAGGTGATTTCGCCTTGAACACAAGGTCTTAATCCACTATAATCAATCTCGATTACAGATGCACGGGCAACAGCCGATGACTAACCACTTGCACAGCCGCAGTGTGACTAACATACAATGAACCATTCAGGGATTCAACTTAATGAATATAATGAACATTGACCTGCAGGTTCCAATCTCGCAAGATCTACTGCTAGGCTTTTACAGCTAGACATTCATGGATTCATCGCAATGAATATAACGCTACTGACCATATTTCAGGCTTTTCCCACAATGAAATCTCGCCATTGTCTTCTCGAGTCTCCGGTCACACTGACCACTCAAGGAATCCTAATTCACCAAGAATTAGTTATACAGGAGATTACAAGAATGCTTCTTAACAAGCAGATTACTTCTAAGTTTAAGTACAAAGAACACACAAGTGTTCAAGCAAGATATGAGCAGCAGCTCCTTGTTATTCTAAGAAACTACACAGATGTAAAATGATTTGACAGTTGTTGACATCTTGTAGATCTTCTTCTTCTTCGTCTTCTTGGATGAGCAAGCTTTGAACAACAACTCCTTGCTTCAGATCTTCAATGTAGCGCTGACGAGAAGGTGGTTGATGACTTGACTGATTTTCAATGTTGTCTTCTTCATCAACAATTTCTGTACCAATTCATTGTTGTTGTGTTGAATGATGATCTTTGAGCTTCAACAACAATGGCCATGCGTAAATGGTGATAGCTTTGGATATTCTAAGTGTTACAACGAGAACTCATCATTGTTGTTATCTTTACACAATGACTTGATCAATTCACCTTTTGATGGAGTGAATCGATTGCCTTCAGAAGCGAATACTCTTTCCTTTAAATAACCCAGTAGAAATATAGCCGTTTGAAATATTGTTGGCTATTGGAAAAGAGACGTTGTGTAATAATTAGTTGTACTGACACATCTCCTTTTTGTTGTAGGAGAAGTAATGGGATATATCTTTCTTGGGCGCTGTGTACAGTTACTCACAACGGTAACATTTGACTTCCAAACTTCAGAGGCTTCTGATGGTAAATTGATGAAGCATGAGTAGAGCCTTCTTAGCAGGATATCTAATACGTCAAGTCTTCAGTCATTTGAAGAAGTCCATTAGGAATCAGTCTTCAGAACTTCAACACTTGTCTTTAAGAACATTATCCTTTATTTCTTCAAGTCTTCCGAAACTTCAGAACTTGTCCATTAGGAATCTGTCTTCAGAGTCTTCAGAACTTGACTTCTGGAACCGTAAACTTCAGAATACATAAGTCTTCAGAGTCTTTCTGCACTTGGTCTTCAGAGCCTTTCTGCCTTCAGAACTTCAAGTCATGAGAGTCTTCAGCACTTCGGTTCTCCTCTTCAGACGCTTCACAATCTTCAGAATCTTGACCACTTTCAGAGAGCATCCACAAGAGCATTGCAACAGCAATATCGGCATCCTTGGATCTGACTGATCACGATCAGATACAGAAGCATTCTTCCTTTTTGCGACTTGTGTCAGATGTAGTAACTTCGCATAATATCAATTACGCTCATCTGGCTGGTGCTTGTTGGATCTGATAACTTCTATGAATATGATCTGCATACAACACTCGTTGGAACATAAAATGGTTCTTCCACAAATACGTATTGTTATCATCAAAACATAGATTGACTTGTAGAGACAACTCTTGCTCTCACAAAATGTTGTTATATAATTAGTCCATTTGTTCTCTTTATATAAGCATTTTTTCCACTTATATTAAGTTATATTAAGAAAAGTGTTAGTAAATTTAATGTGGTTATTCATATTTTGATTTTCCTAAAGTATCTTTTATATATTAATTTGTATAACCTTAACTTTTTTATATTTTAAAATATATTATTTAAAAAAATAATAATAAATATACCTAGTAAATTCATAGAAACTTATAACTTCTATTTAGGGATGAAAAAAACGCATATCCGCAGATAAAATTCCGTTAGGAATATGGGGTTGCTAGCAGAGAATTTCAGCCAATGAAAGAAACCCAGCAAATAAGGGAAGTTTAGAAGAAATTTGCTTCAATCATATTCTGACACTTAGAGAAAATTTTGTTGTTAAGTGAAGGATCTCGACGCAAATTCACTTTGACCAGACAGTCCCTAAGTTGCTAGAAGGATTGGTCGAGGGAGCAGTAATTTTGGCGCATTGTGCCATGTTCAAATATGAGATAACTACTTTTGTTCCGTTTCAAAAAGACACGTGGAAAGAGTTTGATGATGGATTACATGCAGAATTGCACGTGGCAAGATCAAGAAAGAGGAACGTTGAGGATAGTTATTTTGCACTTGTATATATAGTAGTTCATTAGGTTGAATTAGGTGTGTTCAATTGTGTTACCAAAATCTCACTGAAAAATTCAAAGTATCGACATTAAGAGAAACGAGCGAATGACTGAGAGGATGTAAGGACATATGAAACACCATATTTTACTTTCAATGCGATTTTTCTGGTTTACTTAGTTTACATTTCGTGTTGTTTCTTTCATCTTTATTTCATTTCAAGCCTTTACTTTCTTTTAAGACTTCAAGTCTTATTACCTTACTTTTACCTTCTTGCAATAGCCGAAGTTGTCAATGCAGTATTGATTCAACATTTTCCTTTTGTAGACAACGTTAATCCCCATGTAACTCTCAAGATGTAGTGCAATAGTCGGTTGTATCGGTATTTGAAGAGTCAGTTCTTTCGACGCCAGTTATAACAACGACTCCAACGGCGCCATTCGTAACGATGCAACATTAGAGGACTACACCCTCTCCGTAGTCAGGGAATACCCTTAATAACCCTGCATTTGCGAAACCTTTCTTTAGGTTCTCAATACCACCACATGGCAGAGATTACCTCTATGGTATGCCAACTTCGATGATGGCTAACCTGCAACCCTACATGTCAACCTTTAGTGACAATGTGATGGCCACAACTCTATTATACAATCCCTACAATGCCTCAGCGTCGACCATTAATAATATGGCACTACCAGGAGAGATAAATTATATCTCTCAAGGTACGTCATCTTGGAATACGACTTTTATGATGGCTATGAGGCAGTAGATGGATGGGAATAATTTGGAATTAGTGAATACTCTCACCCAACAAATGGAAACAATTTTTAACCCATTGATTTCAAATGCAAACCAAACTTATGAAGTATTAGAAAATAAAATGGGGCGCATAGCTAATTTCTTTGGCACGCCCCAAATTCCAGTTCGACCGACACCACAGATATCTAATATCAGGATGGTCAAAACCTCTGAGAATGCGACAATACAGGCTACTGCGGCCCAAACTCAAGGGGTGCAATAGGAACTGCCCTTGAATGGAGAGCGGATAGAACAAAACAACCCCAGGACTTTGGTTGTTAAAAGAGATCAAGATGGTGATCAAGTCCTTAGACAAGTCCAGCGAAACAACTTGGCAGGACAAAACAACATAACAAATGTGGTCGAACAAATTTTGGCCCATAATGGCCTTAATGTATGACTTCACCGACCAAACTTTATTTCCCCACTGCCAGACTACATTCGACAGTCGGAACTACCTAAGAGATTAAAAGTCCCAATGTTCACTAAGTTCGCTGGAGACACAAATGAGTCGACGATGGAACATGTCTCCTGGTATCAAATTGAGGTTGGCGACCTAGTGAATAATGAGAGTCTAAAACTAAAGTATTTCCCAAGTTCTCTAACTAAGAACGCCTTTACTTAATTTACGACCCTTCCTCCTCAATCTGTCCAATCATGGAGCCAGTTAGTAAGGCTATTCCATGAACAGATATATACAGGGCAATCGAAAATTAGTTTGAAAGAGTTGGCAAGTGTTAGACGAAATATTTCTGAATCAATAGAAGACTATCTAAATATTAGACTTCTCAAAGCCAGGTGCTTCACTCAAGTACCCGAGCATGAGTTAACCGAGATGGCCACAGGTGGCCTTGATTATTTAATTAGGAAAACTTTAGAGACCCAGTATTTAAGGGACATGACACAACTCGCAGATAGGGTTCCCCGGGTCGAACACCTAAAACCTGAGAAAGGCAGAACTAGTAAATATCACAAAAACTAGGAAGTCGCTTACATAGATGTAGACGAATATGTCTCTGATGTGGGTGATGAGTGTTTAGAAGATGGTGAGGTCAATGTGGCTGAATTGAAGCTAGGACCCCCGTATGTTTGTAAACTATTGAATCCATCTAATGGGAAAAATCCTGTTGAAACAAACAAAAATGAGAAGTTTGCTACTAGAACTTA
Source organism: Lathyrus tuberosus (assembly GCA_022829125.1). Taxonomy (NCBI): domain Eukaryota; kingdom Viridiplantae; phylum Streptophyta; class Magnoliopsida; order Fabales; family Fabaceae; genus Lathyrus; species Lathyrus tuberosus. Next base: position 617,764 of record JALAZF010000715.1, on the reverse strand, counting down.
CTCTTTTGACATTACGAAATGTGATGAAATTTTTTATTTGTTAGTTAAAGATGGTCAGATTTTAGTACCTCCTAGTTTAAAAACTCCTCCTTTGGAACAAAGGAAGAAGAGAGGTTTTAGCAAATATCATAATTTCTTGGGACATAAGACTTCTCAATGTATTCTTTTCAGGAACTTGGTTCAAAAGGCTTTGAACGATGGAAGATTTCAATTTGGCGAGAAGCCTAAATCAACGCTGAAAGTGGACTTGGACCCTATGCAGATGGAAGAAGCCCACTATTCTGAACCTATAAAGATCTTGATGGCGGATGCTTATGTACCCTTTCACCCTCCTCGACCAAGGAACAAGGAGCCTGAGTACACTTCTGGATCAAATGATGATATGGTCGAATATAATTTCAGCAAAAAGTCAGAGGGTGGCCTTCAGGTTAATTATGGAATAGTTTCAGTGCTACCAGCAGAATACGACCGAGTGTTAGAAGTATCTGAGGTCGAATAGGATTTTGTTCCGAACGAGGCCATTAACCAGAATACTATATGTTACTACATCATGAATAATGGTGTAGTTAAGGAACAACAGGAAATTTTTGAGAGGCCTGATCGAAGCCTGATGTATCATTTGAAGCCACTCTTCATCATGGCAAAAGTTGATTCTAAAGTTGTTAACAAGGTTTTTGTAGATAGTGGTGCAGTGGTCAACCAGATGCCTTATTCTGTGTTCAAAAAGTTAGGGAAGGTCGACGGAGATCTAAGACCCCACAACATGGTGTTATCTGTAACACCTCAAAATTTACCCTCATATTTCTAACACTTACTGGCTTATGTTTCATTACATTATTTCATTTTCATTTGTGCATATCATTGGTTTTTAGCATGGGATCAAGGTATCTAGACCAACTCAAAGGAAGAGGGTGTTTTCCCAAGGTTCAAGCAAAAGTTCATGTTTATTGTCCAAGATATTAAGAGGAGAGATGGTTCTTGATGTCCTCAATACTTAAGCCACAAAGGAGCCTTGGACCTCAGGGCATCCTAATTTGTCCATCACCTCATCAGAAGATTGCAATTGGCAAGAAATTTCAAGTGGATCACATCCTCCTAGCCTGATTTCTCAAATTAGGGTTTTGGGATTATTCAGTTTGACACCCCAATGGCAAGATCTTTGAGTTTTTATCATCACCAAATGGCACATCTCATCATTGTTTGAGAGGATACACATCATATTCAGAGGAATTTGGATTTGGAGCATGGGTCGATTCCTCCTAGACTATGGGCACCAAAACTAGGGTTTGTCATAAAATCAGTTTATTTCTGATTTTTTGGGCAAGAATCGATTCCATGGAATTCCTCATGTCCCTAAGTGTCTAGGATTTGAGAATTGTCCATCAATTTGGTTCATAAGGGTTTCAATTGTTCAAAGGATTCAAAATCAGGAGAATTGGGGATAAAGTCAACTGTGCAGTGAAAAGGTCAACTCCTGACTTTTTGAGGTCAACATGTTGATTTTCAAGTCATATGTGATCAATGGACAAGATTTGATCAAGGAATGTTCAAGGATTCATGAAAAATCAAGCACGTGAAAAAGTTACTAAAAATGGAATTTAGGGTTTTAGAAACTTACTATTTTTAGTAATTTTTTATCCACTTTCAAGGTCACTTTTCACCATGATCAAGGCTTTATTAGAAAATCTCTTCCACATTAAAATTGTTGTATGAAGTTTTCCCTTCAAAATGAGCACCAGAACCATGTCATTTGAATTATTTTTGGATGAGTTATGGTGCTCCAAAGTTAGACATTTTCACCTTGCCAAGTTCAAAAACTTAGAATTTTTTCTAAGTCCTTTTAGGCAGATTTGAAGACACATGTTCATGGCAAGTTTTCACATGGTTCAAGGCTTTGTTTCAACCTATTTTCAACATGAATTTTGTTCTATCATCTTCCTATTTTCAACTGATTCCAAGATTGTCTCAAATGGAGCCATATTCTTCAAGATTTGTTCATACAAAGTAAGGTGTTTAGGTTGATTTTAAGGCATTGGTTGGTGGCATATTGTGGAATTGTTCTTGTAGCATGATGATATACTAATGTCACACGAATCATATTACTTTTTTGTGTCATTTCCTTTTCCAAAATGGACTAAACCAAACCATGTGGAATGTGTACCACCCATGCACATGTTGCACTAATTTGGAAGAATAAAACTGCACAAAACTCTGACCTTTCTTTCTTGTCACATGCCATGTACACCATCCCTCATTTCATGATCATTTTAAGTCCACAAAATACTACACCATACACCCTTTGTGACCACTTTTCGTACCACCCCTTCTCTCTTCCAATTTTGATCAAACTTCCAAACACAACTTTATCATTCTCAAGCCCATTAAAAACTCCTCCACCCATCATATATATAGTCATCACAAACCCTGAAACGTGTAGACAAGGCTGCAGTGGGTAAGTTCAGATCAAAAAAATTTCACATTCTCTCACAAAAATTGTTCACCATTGGGTTTGAATTACAAAGACTTGACCTCCATTTCTATGGCTGAATTCTTGCTTCTGGAGTGACAAAGAGACTGAAGAAAGAGTTTGGGATCCTTTTTTTCACGTGGAAGAGTAGTGTTTAAAGCTCACTGGAGGTAAAAATTCTGAACTTTCTTTCTCTGATTGTGTTGAACATCCAAGCATGATGTGAGCTCCTCTGAAGTCCTACCTTAGGGTAGGCATTACTTGAGTGTTTGTTTAGCTATTTTGATGAGTTTCAATCTTAAGTACATGAACTTTAACACTTGATTACATGAGTTTTGTTGGTTGTTTTTGGAATCTATTTGCATATTTGAAACCTCCTTGAAGTGTAATGCAGTGTAGAGCATTGGTTGTCTTGATTTGAATTTGTGGATCCATGAGTGTGGTTTCTTTAAGTTGATTTTTCATGGCCTTAGAGGCAAGAAATCTTGAAAATGATAGCATTTTTTAAATGTACGCAAAAAACTGAGGGGGGTGTCATCGATTTTCTATTTTCGACTGGTCCAGCCGCCGCCGGCAATGGCCGGCCGGACCGGCGCGGCGGTCTGCGTGCTTCTACGCTTTTTTCCTCCCTTCCCGCACTGTTCATGTAGAGCTTGGTGCATGGGATTGATGAAGATGATGAGGTGGCGCCTCATCATTTGTTGCCTGAGTTTTATTATTTTATTTTCTTTTCCTTTTTGTCTTATATGACTTAAGTTGGAGTGCACCAATTGATAGCATGTCACATGATTCAGCGTGACATTTCCTTTTCTTTTTTTTTTATTTTATTTTATTTTATTTTTGTTTCATTCATAAATCTGGTCGATTTACAAGGTGGATTGGGCTTAAGCCCTTCATGCTATTCGCACCACCCGTGTCAGGCCCAAGCGTGGGCCATCATCTTTGCCTTGTATTTGGAATGCTTGGCACACCCCCCTTTGAGACTTCCTCATTTCTACTTCTTTTTATTTCTTTTTTTTGCATTTGTTTATTTTTAATTGTTAAACATATTATAAAAATACCAAAAAATGTTTTTCTGGTCAATAATTGTGTTGACCTATTTTTCATGAATTTTATTTTATTTTTAATTTCCTTTTAATATTTTATTTTGATTTAATTTGAAAGTGTGTTTCCAATGATGCCCTTCATCTAGGGTTAGGAATTTTGTTGATCATTACTCATCTTTTGAGGATATTTTTTTAGCCATATTTTAGCCATGATACAAGGATGTTTTAATACTATTTTGGGCTTGGTTTGAGTTGCTTTAGGTGACTTTCCATCCAAGTTACATTGACCCTCGATTCTTGCTCGATCACTTACATATCTTGACTTGTGGAGCACATTTGAACATGTTATTTAGCTAGTTTTGTTCCAATCTTTTTGTACATGTATTTGGATGTTTAAACTTGTCTTTTATCATTTTTTAGGATTTTATTGAATCATTTTAATATTTTTGGTTGATGCTCTCATTTGATGATGTGTTGAGCTTGCTAGTGCACACTTCTTGACCTAATTTTGTGCCTTTGAATGACATGAACTCCCTTGATGCTTTGTGATCTTTATTTGATGGATAAGACATGTTTGAGATTCTGTTTTTCCTTGGCCCTTGGTGCGTGATCTATTTTTGGTATGGCTTTACTTGTGTGGAAGCATGTGAATCATTTTGAGCTTTATTTTGTGGCATACTTGCATAGTTGTGTTGCATGCTTTGAGTATGATGCTTGATGATATTTCTTGATTGACTTGAGTTTGATTTTGGTTTGTGGATGATGCATTTGCTACTGCCCACTTAGATTCACATCATGTTTTCATTTCATTTGATCATTGTGGTGTGATTTGTACGATGCATATCATTAGCATTTGATTTGTTGCTTCTTTGGCTCATAATGCATCATGATGTGAGGCCTTCTTACATGCTTGAATTGGGTGACTATAGCATGACTTTAGTTCTGACTTGGTTTCATCTTCATCTTACTTTGCTCATATTACCTTGGTGTGGTGCTTAATGGTGTTCATTTGTGCATCTAATGCAAGTTTGCTTGCACCCTTTCTTGTTTGCTTCTACTTGTTTGCTTGAACTTCCTTGTGTGATGTTTTGAAGCATGATTAATGACATGAGTTGGATGTGATATGCATGATGTACTTGCTGACCTCTTTGGTTTCTCATCTCATATCTCTCTTTCTTCTTCATCTCTTTCACTCTTTTCTTTCCCCTTGGATCTTAAGACTTGTTCAAGTATTGCATTCACTTTTGTATGTTCCCTTAGGGTTCCTAGTCCAACTTAATCTTTGATTAATCTTGGAGTAGGATAGACATTAGGATTTGAACCATGCATGCTAACATTAGGTAGAATCTTCCCCTCTTACCTCAACCTTAGGGCCATCTTTGCATGCTAACATTAGGATAGAATTCCCGTAGTGTTTTCTTTTCCTTGAGTCTCCTCTTCTCATCTCATAACAATTCTAAGATACTTAATAAAGGTAACGTGTATTGCGCATGAGCCTTGTATGTGGAAATGAGAAATGAGGGGTTTCCTCTCATTTTTCTAGAGTGTTTAGTGGACGTCCCATCTTGGGACGATTTGCTATGCATTCATTCCTACATCATAGACTTCGGTGCAATGCAAGTTACGAACTAACTTTAATAAACTTCTGTCTAAAAAAACACAAAACAAATTTAAACCTTTTTTTTCCTTCAGGATTGTTAGGTTTCAAATCGTTTTCACAAAAGAGCTTGTCGCTTACGTAAAAAACATGAAGACCTTGTTAGGTCAAACTACGTCTGCTCTGATTCCTCTCTCTCTCTCTCTCTCTCTCTCTCTCTCTCTCTCGTCTAATTAAGGATACGTAGGCACAAGATGCAATATCTTGGCGAGCACCCTTCCCTCTCTTTCATCTCATCCGTCGAACTACGTCTGCTTTGATTCCTCTCTCTCGTCTGATTGAGGATACGTAGGCACAAGATGCGATATTTTGGCGAGCACCCTTCCCTCTCTTTCGACTCGTCCGTCGAACTACGTCTGCTCTGATTCCTCTCTCTCGCCTGATTGAGGATACATAGGCACAAGATGTGATATCTTGGCGAGCACCCTTTCCTCTCATTTGACTCGTCCGTTAAACTACGACTGCTCTGATTTCTTCTCTCTCGTCCGATTGAGGATACGTAGGCACAAGACAGCGATGTCTTGGCGAGTAACCTCCCCTCTTAGTGCATAGTCCGTCGAACTACGTCGACTCTGATTCTTCGTTCGTCCACGAAGATACGTAGGCATAGGATTGCGATAATCCTTGCGAGTCTATCTTTGTTTTTTCCCTTTCCCGTTTCCATTTAGTCGTAGACTTTAAGATAACTCACCCTTTGATTAGACATCACGCGTGGATCCCATCGAGTACGATGGACGCGTGGGGGTTCTAATACCTTCCCCTCGCAAAACCGACTCCCGAACCCGAACTATGGTTGTGATGACCATGTCTTCTCCCTTTTGAGGTTTCTTCGATCGTTTCATTTCCCTGCATCGGGCTAAATAACGTTCGGTGGCGACTCTTCTGTTCTAGTTTTCTTGCCGGTTATTTTTTTCGCAGTTGCGACAGCTGGCGACTCTACTGGGGAGAGGTTGACCTCTTGCTGGTCTATCCCCTATGCGAGTAAATCCTAGCGCTTGTCCGATTATTTTCATTGGGTGTTTACTGTTGTGCTTCATTATGTTGTATATTACTTTTTTTACTGCATTTTATTGCATTTGATTACTGTTTTCTTGCTGTTCTGCTGCTCCTGTGTTGTTGGGTGGGTTGGATTCACAAGGGATAAGCCTAATACACAGGCTTGAGTATACACCTAGGACTATAGTGGAAAGTAGTGGGACCTATGCGCCATCTTGGTACGTTTGGTGACACGAAATTCACATCCAGACGAGGTTTTCTTGGGAGATATTCAGACGTGTGTGTCTTGCGCATTTCGGGGTGTTGATCTAGAGAGCTGTCGACTCTGGCGACCATTTCCCCAAGGACTCAGTAGAGGCACTCCTCCTGAGAGGTACCAGAAATGGCAATGCCATTGTACTTCTTGATCCGAGGACCAGAAGCTGGGAACTTACATAGGATGGCCTTATTTTTTGGGGAATCAGTGGACGACCTCTTTGTTTGGAGATAGTATTGTACCCCGAGGGATGAATGTACTATTACTTCTTAAATCGATAGTCCGACGCTAAGGATCCTAAGTTTCTAGAACCCACATGTGAGGGGGGATGGGTGTTTTAAGGTTTGCAGGTGACCTTAACCTTCAACCTACCTGGTTTTCTGAGTTTCTCATCAGTGTGTAGTTATCTACCTAGTTTTCTGGTTATCTCAGTGATCTGGTATTCTGGTATTCTGGGTTTCTGGATTTCTAGTCCCTGCTCAATTGACAACACAACAGACGTTTAGAGCAACTTGATACCTTGATCCTATGTGTGCATCTGCATCATCATTTTGCATTCTGACATACATGTTCTCATATTTCCAAGGATCTTAAATTTGAGACTAGCTGTTGAGCATTTCCATCTATTTCTTGTGGTTCGTATGTGAAAAAAAAAAACTTGAATCAAAGCAGAATGATTCCTTGGAAATATTCGAACATGCCATTTTGCATTGCATTTCCATACTCATAGCAGGTGCTTAGGAGTGGATTTCTTATTTCTGACTTGGTATTATCTTCAGAATTGCCGGCTTGATCTGTCACCACTACCCAACCTGTGATAATCGGAGGATAGTTATGGAACAGCTTTGTGCAGAAGTGACTGAAATGAAGATTCAAATGGGGCAGTTTATGGGGACATGCAAGCTTTGATTCAAGACCAAAAAATGCTGAAGGAAGAGGTCAATCAACTGAAGACACAGATGAGCCTGGTTATGGAGGTCGTGAGAAGTGTGCTCAGAAAGGATGGTAACCCTATGCTTGAAGCTGTAACAAAAATTGTTGTTCCTCCCTTGCCTGCGGGATCTCTCTCAAGGCGTGATTTGCCTCGCGAGTTTTCTGCGCAACTCGAAGTTCCAGAATTTCCCCGTCAGCAGCCATCTCCTGTCTCCCAAGATAGTCCCAAGGTTAAGAAGTATGCGCAAAGGATGAAGCAACCTGACAGAATCTTTGATCCTCCTATGCCTTATGCTCAACTGTTGCCTCATCTACTTCAGTTTCATTTGGTCCAGTTAAGGACTTTGACTCCTTTTGTTGGTAAGCCTCCACCGGGTTATAATGCAAATGCCCGTTGTGACTTTCATTCTGGGGCGCCAGGGCATACTGTGGAGAAATGCAAGGCCTTTAAGCACAAGGTTCGGGATCTGATTGATGCAAAGGAAATTGAATTCACGCCGGGCGGCGTAAGTATACAAGGTGGTCCTACTCCAACTGCTGAAAAAGAAGTGTATTTCCCTGTTGTCTCTCCCAAAGCTACATCAGGTCAGGGGCATTTCTTGCAGTCCTTGGTCTTAGAATCCCCACGACCGCAACTGTTGCCTGTTTCTAAGCCGAGTTTAAGGATGAAAGTGCCTGAGCGAGAGGAAGGCACAAATAAGCATTGTTAGCAAAATTATTAGCGTCAGAATCAGCATAGGCCTCGTAACAACCTGGAAAGAAGGAATGCTCCTCTTCCTCTAGTTCCCATGACGTACAATCAACTCTTGCCACACCTGGTTCAAAACTCATTGGTAGATCCCAAGACTCTCAAGTCATTGCCAGAGCCATACCCTCCTGGGTACAATCCCCATGTACAGTGTGGATATCATGGAGGATCCATGGGGCACTCAATTGAAGATTACAAAGCATTCCAAGCCAAGGTACAACAGTTGATTGATAAGGGGTACATATCCTTTCCAGAGGGAAATTTTGTGGTGTATGGCAACCTGTCATCTGTTTGAGCTTGAAGACTTCAAGGGTCATCTCCTAAAGCCAGTGGTCCAGACGGAGTCAAGCCTCCTCAACAATGGCGATCTTCGCTTCTTTAATGCATTTTCATGTGTAATTTTTCATTGTTTGATAGTACAGTGTTTGCAAGAAAAAAACATGTCTGTGTTTTGAATGATGATTTTAATGCAATGAATGTGTTATTCTTGAGGTACTTTACTTTTTATGCACTCATATCATGTTTATATGCACTGCAATACCAACTTTCTTGCCTTAAACTCTTGAGGGAGGATGATGAAGTGAAAAACGCAAAATCTTTGGTTGTGAACTTTTGGATAAAACCCTGTTGATGATGTACAGGCATTGCTTCAAATCCCCAAACGCCGAAGATATAAGGGAGATAGACCCTTATCAACCCCGTCGAGCCTCGAAGTAGGAGTTTCCTTTCATTTGAAAAAAAAACCCCTCACATCTAACCCAGGGGCAGGGTAGTTGTCAGTTGATTTGACTGAGCGTTCAAATTTCAAAAGGAATGTTCATCTGAGGATCCATTACCTTTCTTTCCTCACATATCAGGAGGTCAAAGGGTGTGAGACCACAATGGTTATCCCTCACTGCAAGGAGTAAGGCAGTCACAACCCTTTCAAACAAGTCAGACAAACCCGTGTCACACGATTTGTTCAAAAAAGAGAAGCAAAAGAGAAAGAAAAAAAAAAGAGCCCGCTAACTCGAAAACTAGAAAATAAATGACTTAGGCAAAAGTTAGGGCATCCCGTTGGACCTCAAAATCGAAAAAAAAAAAAGAGTTAAGAAGAATTCAGTATAGGCAAAATCAGGAAGATCAAAAAACAAAAGAATGATAAAGAGAAAAATCCTCGATAAAGAACAAGTCGTGTGACCGCAACACTGAAGACAAAAGGGGTGACTGGCACTCCAAAAATCTCGTGGGTCTATTAACTGTCACTCGTCACAGAGTCCTTTTGGGAGATGAGCGCTTGTGCCAAATTAACTGAACATAGGACTGGAGAACATCAAGGAGAATGGGTGGGTACAAACAAAATTTTGAGCCATAAATCCTTTTTTCTAAAACCACGAACTAGGCCACGTTACAACCCTTAAAAGTCCTAATTGAAGAAGGGTTTATTCTGAAGGCATACTTCAACGAGATAGCGTTCCTGACTCCCATGAGTTGTGCTAATAAGATTTTTGTTGGTATTGCATGTGCGTATTGTTTCCATTCAAAAATCAACGTCGTAACCAGTGACTTGTTCACAGGGTTGAGCGATATCTTTCTAATAAACTTCAAGGTTAATATATGTGTTGCATTAGGATTATCATTTTCATAATGAACATTTCCGGCTTGTGTACATGTACTTAAGCATCAGGGAAGCTTACACAGTGAACGTCAGTCGAGAAGCTTGATCATGCTGAGTTGAGATGCTTTAAAATTCTGAACGACAGTCATGTCAAGGGGTATGTGGCCAAGAGATTGTGTGCAGCTTGGGCGTTCCCGGTGAGTGGTGATAAGATGTAGTCAATCTGGAGCAGTCACATTGAAAACTCTCCCTAAAGCAGCCAAACAGGGGCAATCACGTCGAGATTTGGACAAATCTCTCGGAGACCAGTCGGTCAGAGACAAATTCATTTCAAGGTTCATATTGGGGCAGGCCACCTCTAGAGCATGAGAAGTTATCCACTCTTGAAGACGGTTAATTGAAAGCACCTCTTCAAAGTTCAGAATACTGGGGCAGAATATTTCAAGTCATTACAAATCCTCTCGAGGCAAATTACTTCATAGATTATGCAGTCTGGGGTAGTTATGTCGAGATCTGATAAATCTCTAAGAGTTTGAAGACCCTGGGGCAGTGTGAATGCCCAGTCTTCTATAAAATCCTCTTGAGATGATTTCTTCCAATAGACCTGGTGGTCTGGGGCAGTGGAAAGTTGAAAGGTTCGTTTATGACCATAAAGACAGGTCAGGTTGGGTGGCAAGATTGTTCCTCCCCAGTAGAGTTACTCTCTCCAACACTGAAATTTCATCATCCTCAGCAGATTGTTGCTCTCCACAGCCAGAAGTTAATCTTGTTGTATCCCCAGCAGGAGACTTGTGGAATATCTTCCCAGGACAAAGATGTTATCTTTCCCACAGAGTCTTGGTGTCTACTTTCTTCAGCAGGTCAGAAATATGTATTTTCCACCAGCAACAGTATGATCTAATCCCCAGCAAGGTGAGGGTAAAGTCATTTCCCCCCAGCAGCAGGTTAAGTTCAGTAACATCCCCAAGCAGAGTTTGGTGGTGATCCTCACAGTGGTTTGTTCAATGATGGTTGGCATTCCCAGCAGGTTTTAAGTCCAATTGTTATTGGCACTCTTCCGTATCAAGATCTTTAGGTTCCATCCTCAGCAGTTGTCATTCTTGACTCCCTTAGCAGAGAAAGAGTATCAGGTTATTTGTAATCCCCAGCGTAGGGAATGTTCATTTTGGGTTTCATCTTCAACAGAGGTTGTTGGTCAGGAAAGTTGTTCATTGTGATTTTCCTCAGCATGGTTTTTGATTCAGAGGACAATTTAGTTTGTTATCCCCGGTGGATTTGCCTTCGTCTTTAGCATTTATTTTGCTGGAGCACTTCTTTTGCATTGCATCAGCATCATTTGCATGGCATCCTCCCAAAAGCGTATCATTTCCATTTCGTATGTCGCATTACGCCATAGAAAATTCAAACATATGCATTCGAAGCATAGGCCAGGTTTGAGCTCGCGTTTATTAGGCGTTTCCCCGACAGGAAGCACAGTAACTCAAGAGATGTCGTCCAATTTTATTCCCCAAGTAGTGAACTTGGTCATTTGGAGAGACAATTTGGTATACCCCTACAGAGTTTAGTTGTTTGTCAGGATCCTCAATCTGTGGTTTCTTTTATTTTTACCCCTTCGTCCAGGTGGTCTTTTGGGTTGTCCCCTCAAAGTAGTTTGCGTTAGACACTCGTTCGTGTTCTTTTTCATTGCCTCAATACTTCGTCCGTATTGATTTTAAACACGCATCCATGTTCTTTTGACACTCGTCCGTGTTATTTTTAAACACTCATCAGTGTTCTCTCAACACTCATCCGTGTTCGGTTTAGCATTTCAATCCCCAGTAAAGTTGCATTTTGCTTTATTTCAATACCCGTCCGTATTGACCTTAGACACCCGTATATGTCCTTTCAGCACCTGTCCGTGTTTGAGTTTTTGTTTCAATACCCGTCCATATTGACCTTTGACACTCGTCCGTGTCTTTTCAGCACCGGTCTGTGTTTGAACCTTTATTTCAATATTCGTCCGTATTGACCTTTGACACCCGTATGTGTCCTTTCAGCACCCGTCCGTGTTTGAATTTTTATTTCAATACCCGTCCGTATTGACCTTTGACACCCGTCCCTGTCCTTTCAGCACCCGTCCGTGTTTGAATTTTTAGCCAATCCCGTCCGTATTGACCTTAGACACCCGTCCGTGTCCTTTCAGCACCCGTCCGTGTTTGAACCTTTATTTCAATACCCGTCTATATTGACCTTTGACACCCGTCTGTGTCCTTTCAGCACCCGTCCGTGTTTGAACTTTTTATTTTAATACCCGTCCGTATTGACCTTTGACACCCGTCCATGTCCTTTCAGCACCCGTCTATGTCTTTTCAGCACCCGTCCGTGTTTGAATTTTTTTATTTCAATACCCGTCCGTATTGACCTTTGACACCCGTCTGTGTCCTTTTAGCACCCATCCGTGTTTGAATTTTTAGCCAATACCCGTCCGTATTGACCTTTGACACCCGTCTGTGTCCTTTCAGAACCCGTCAGTGTTTGAACTTTTTATTTCAATACCCGTCTGTATTGACCTTTGACACCCGTCTGTGTCCTTTCAGCACCCGTCTGTGTCCTTTCAGCACCCGTTCGTGTTTGAATTTTTTATTTCAATACCTGTCCGTATTGACCTTAGAGACCCGTCCGTGTTCTTTCAGCACCCGTCCGTATTGACCTTTCACACCCATCCATGTTCTTTCAGCACCCTTCCATGTGTGAACCTTTTAGACACTCGTCCGTGTTTATCCCCAGCGCAGTTAACACTCGTCTGTGTTTGTTTCTACTTGCTTCAATACTTCGTCCGTATTGATCTTTGACACTCATCCGTGTTGTGATCTTACACCTTTTATTACTTGTCCCCCAGCGGAGTCGTCTCTCCTTTTGCAGGATGTAAATTTGTTCGGTTATTTTGGTATTCAATCTCCGTGTATCCTGACCGTCTGGAAGCTTTTGCTTCCATACTCTCGGATCCAAGAAGTTTGAATATGGGCAGCGATAACACCTCAAAATTTGCCCTCATATTTCTAACACTTAATGGCTTATGTTTCATTACTTTCTTTCATTTTCATTTGTGCATATCATTGGTTTTTAGCATGGGTCAAGGTATCTACACCAACTCAAGGGAAGAGGGTGTTTTCCCAAGGTTCAAGCAAAAGTTCATGTTTATTGTCCAAGAGAGTAAGAGGAAAGATGGTTCTTGATGTCCTCAATACTCAAACAACAAAGGAGCCTTGGACCTCAGGGCATCCTAATTTGTCCATCACCTCATCAGAAGATTGTAATTGGCAAGAAATTTCAAGTGGATCACATCCTCCTAGCCTGATTTCTCAAATTAGGGTTTTGGGATTATTGAGTTTGACACCCCAATGGGCAAGATCTTTGAGTTTTTATCATCAACAAATGGCACATCTCATCATTGTTTGAGAGGATACACATCATATTCAGAGGAATTTGGATTTGGAGCATGGGTCGATTCCTCCTAGACTGAGGGCACCAAAACTAGGGTTTGCCATAAAATCAGTTTATTTCTGATTTTTTGGACAAGACTCGATTCCATGGCATTCCTCATGCCCCTAAGTGTCTAGGATTGGAGAATTGTTCATCAATTTGGTTCATAAGGGTTTCAATTGTTCAAAGGATTCAAAATCGGGAGAATTAGGGATAAAGTTAACTGTGTAGTGAAAAGGACAACTCCTGACTTTTTGAGGTCAACATGTTGATTTTCAAGTCATATGTGATCAATGGACAAGATTTGATCAAGGAATGTTCAAGGATTCATGAAAAATCAAGCACGTGAAAAAGTTACTAAAAATGGAATTTAGGGTTTTAGAAACTTACTATTTTTAGTAAATTTTTTAGCCACTTTCAAGGTCACTTTTCACCATGATCAAGGCTTTATTTGAAAATTTCTTCTACATGAAAATTGTAGTATGAAGTTTTCCCTTCAAAATGAGCACCATAACCATGTCATTTGAATCATTTTTGGATGAGTTATGGTGCTCCAAAGTTAGACATTTTCACCTTGCCAAGTTCAAAAACTTAGAATTTTTTCTAAGTCCTTTTTGGCAGATTTGAAGACACATGTTCATGGCAAGTTTTCACATGGTTCAAGGCTTTGTTTCAACCTATTTTCAACATGAATTTTGTTCTATCATCTTCCTATTTTCAATTGATCCCAAGATTGTCTCAAATGGAGCCATATTCTTCAAGATTTGTTCATACAAAGTAAGGTGTTTAGGTTGATTTTAAGGCATTGGTCGGTGTCATATTGTGGAATTGTTCTTGTAGCATGATGATATATTAATGTCACACGAATCATATTACTTTTTTGTGACATTTCCTTTGCCAAAATGGGCTAAACCAAACCATGTGGAATGTGTACCACCCATGCACATGTTGCACTAATTTGGAAGAATAAAATTGCACAAAACTCTGACCTCTCCTTATTCTCATGTGCCATGTACACCATCCCTCATTTCATGATCATTTTAAGTCCACAAAATACTACACCATACACCCTTTGTGACCACATTTCGTACCACCCCTTCTCTCTTCCAATTTTGATCAAACTTCCAAACACAACTTTATCATTCTCAGGCCCATTAAAAACTCCTCCACCCATCATATATATAGTCATCACAAATCCTAAAACGTGTAGACAAGGTTGCAGTGGGTAAGTTCAGATAAAAAAAATTCACATTCTCTAACAAAAATTGTTCACCATTGGGTTTGAATTTCAAAGATGAAATTCTGGTATCAGATGTGTGATGTAAGGAGTGATGTCACAACAACACACTCTGCTATATGAACAAGGTAAAAGCAACAGTAAATAACTCAAAGAATTATTCACCCAGTTCGGTCTAACTACCTACGTCTGGGGGCTACCAAGCCAGGGAGGAATTCCACTATTAGTAGTATTAATTTATAGACTCAACAATCACAGTTGACATCTACTAAACTTAATCACTACCCAATGAAGCTTCTACCTAAGAAACCACTTAGATATGAGAAACCACTCACTCCCTAATTCACCACAGTGATACAATCCAATGATTACACACTAATCACCCAACTTGATTCTTCTTAACAGCTTTGATCAAGAACAACACACTCGTGCTTAAAAGCTTTGAGTGAATACACTTACAACTCTAAATAGTAACACCAATTCACACACGAATGGTTTACACAAACACACACGAAGACACAAATGACACTCAGTCTTTAGCTCCCTTTCTTCGTTTCTTTAACTTAGGGTTGAGGCTGCTTTAAATAACATTCTGACTTAGGCTTGGACCTGCTCCAAAGATTCTGATTTGATTTGTTATTGAGATCAGAAATTAATGCAGATTTGATCTCCTAAATCCTATCAAATCAGCCCTAATGTTTGTTATATGATTTGCTCCATGATCTGCTCCATCTCTGATTGCCAATATCTTCTCCAAGAAATTCGCATCCAATCACTCAAACAGATCTCCTTAAATCTTACTATCACGTACAGCCCTAAAACATCACAAACTGATGTTCTGATGTTCTGGTATAGTGATGTCAAGACATCACTTATAACATCAGCATACAAAACTTCCAACCCTGCAACAACTAATGATAAGAACCAATGTTATGACATCAGACATATGATATCAACATTGTTCAACTTTGTTTTACCAAAATTCCAGCCAACACAAGAACTAACAATCTCCCCCTTTGGCTAAATTTGGCTAAAACAAACTTTGCCATCATTAGAGAACCCAGCAATGGATAAAAATTGATAAATTATCAAACTTGATAAATTATCAAACCATAGCAGCACCTTTTCAACAAGCTGCATAAACTCACTTTCACATCAGCATAGGGCAAACTCCCCCTCAAAACAAGACCCAGCTCACAGTTGTTCATACACTCTCCCCCTCAACTGCTGCACTATATCAGAAACTGCTTCAAAACAAGAACCACACATTGGCAACTCTCTCCCCCTTTTTAGCCATAATTGGACAATCATCAACCTGTTAGTCCAACTAACTACCAGATAGTCCTAAGCTAGCTCTCATTGTCAGTCAAAAGTCAGCATTAAGTGACAAGACAAATCACAGAACATAAACCAGAAGTACTTAAAAGCAACAATATTCATAATACATAGCAAGCACACTAAGTGCAGAAGCAAAAATAAACCGCAAAAGCAAAAAAAGACAAATACCAAAACAGCACTTCAATCTTCACCAGCATCAGAGCCATCAGAACTAGCTGCAACATATTCATCCTCAGTGCTAGGTTCACCTTCTTCAGAACTTGAACCTTCAACATTGTCGTGGACATCATCATCATTTTGGCTAGCATTGACTGCTTCAACTTCTTTTTCTGCCAATCTCAGAGTCATGAGAAGTTTTTCAAATTTTAGCTTTCTTTCAGTACTCACTCTGATGACTTCATCCAACTCCTTGCAAGCCTCCTCCAATTCTGAAATCAACCCAGTTTTGGCAGGTGGCTGTTATGATGTTGAAGCTGATGTCTTGACAATGTCAGGAACATGCTTCCCTTCAAACAGCTTATAATGGATTGACAAGGCAGATTCCCTCTTACACACCACATCAGATTGATGAAGAATGCCAGGATGTTGTGACAAGATGATCCCACAAATGAGAGAGGGAAAGGCAATATGCATCTTCACTGCATTTGTAGCAGCATGCTTGATAGTCTGATCATATATATAAGCCCCATAATCAAATAACCTCTTTGTCCCAACAGCATAAATGAATTTTCCCAATCCAACAGAGATAGTTGTCTTGTGATTGGTAGGGACCCAATTAGCTGCTCCTATTCTGTGCAGAATAGCATATTTGACACTCAACAAACTGGCAGACAATTTTCCTTTCAGAGGCCAGACTTTCACTTGTCCTGCTATGATTTCCTTACACACAGAATTTTCTGTTTCTTCTAACTCTCTATACTCCTTCTCATCCCTTCCCAGGTAAGTGTTAATGTCCTCAGGAGAAAAATTAACACATTGACCTCTTACATAAACCTTCCTAAAATCCATATTTCTTCTGTCATTAATAGCCACAGGAATGTTCACAATAAATTCCTTGACTAATCCATCATAGCACTTGGACAGCCCAGACACAGTCTTCATTAACCCAACAAATCTAATCAATTCAATGACTTCCTTAAGATCCAAGGCATCTCCACCAAGTTCTCTTTCCAGTGCTAGTCTTCTCTGACAAACAAATTTCCACGTGGACGCACTACTAGCATAGTGGAATGAAATATTGTCAACAGGGATGTCAGGAATCTTGTCAGCAATTCTCTTCAATATAGACCTTCTCACAGGAGTGATGTCTTGAACATCATCCTCAACATCAAATTCAGACTCTGAATCCTCCCTCACCTTTCTCTTTTTGGAATTCACAGTAACTTTGCTCCAAGTCTTAGCAGGTCCCACCATAGTTGACTTTTTCTTTTTGTTCTCTGGTCTCTCCTTAGGTGAGTATTCTGCTGACTTCCCTCTTCTAGACCTCATTCTTGTGGCAATACCTGGGACAGCTTTTCCAATCACTTCATTATCAGAAATATCAATCACATCCACCTTATCAGTATTCTTCTTTTCACTAGGGCTAGCTCTAACATCCCTATCAGGCGATGATCTGACATTGGTTTCAACTTCTTCTTCAACATGAACACCTTCATCTTCAACTTCCACTTCTGCATCTTCAATGACTGAGATAGCCAATCTGTGAAGATTGGTATCTGCATTCTGCATGTCATCCTTTTCAGATGGCATTTGTCTAAGGGGAATAGAAATTCATTTTATAGATAAACCCTTATCCAAAATTTTGGTGGCAATCTGATTAAGACTACAATCAACATCAACCCTCTCTTCAACAGCTTGAGGGGTGGAAGACTCAGATGCATATTTTTCTTTAAAAAGAATGCTAGTGACTAACCTCCTAGTTTCACTATCATCAATTTTAGGTGTAGGCCTTTTGGGTTGAAGTTTGGAAGGTCTTGACTTACCAGATTCAGGAACCATCATGGAGATGGGTGCTATATTCAAAGCTTCTTCAGCAGAACCCTCTTTCGTCAAAATCCTAGCTTTTTCAAGAGAAGAAATTTTTGAAGCAGACTTCTTTGAAGGGGGTGATACTTGTTTTGACATTGTTCTAGTGAAGCAACTGAGGATCAGGGAAGGATTGCTACTTCTGTTGATGGAGAAGGAGATGAACCGTCTAGGGGTATGGTGTTTGGTGAAGCGTGTGATAGCTATAATAGGTAATGATAGCCTAAAGTATGGAGCCTGATTCTGAGTATCACTTAAAATCCAATCAATGAGTTTCTCCCTCCAAAATAACTTTCCTTTTAAATTTTTAAAAGAATTCACACCATAAGTTATTAACTCTAATTGACCTTTCAACATGCTCAAACTTTCACACTTAATGTTACAGTCTGATGTCACAACATCAACCTTAACATCATTAGATGAGCTGACCTCTTGAGGTACCCATTGATAACAATTATCTCTAGATCTGACTCCCTTCATAACAACCTCATTCTTCTCATTAGTCACCAAACACTCATCTTTAGTGTAGCTGACTTTGTATCCTTCATCACAAAGCTGACTTATGTTAATCAAATTAGCACTCAAACCTTTGACAAGAAGCACATTGTCAAGATCAGGTCCATCATGACACTTCAATTTTCCAACTCCTTTTACCTCCCCTTTCTCTCCATTACCAAAAGTAACATCATTTGAGGAGCAAGAATTAATCTCCACCAAATGATTTTTGGACCCAGTCATATGCTTTGAACATCCACTGTCAAAGTACCATCCATCCTTAGCAGAATGTCTATCTGATGTGTGAGCCAATCGACATGTAACCTCAGCTTTAGGAACCCATTTTTTAACAGCCTTAGTCCTGTTCTCCTTCTGTCTAGGTTGAGGAACAGATTTAGGATATCCATGCAGTTTAAAGCAAGAAAACTGCATATGACCAAATCTTCCACAATAGAAGCACCTTACTCTCTCTTCTCTAAAGTTGTTAAACTTCCTGCCACCTTGATGATGAAACTACTGTGGCTGTCATCCATAGTACTGGTGTTGTCTTCTTCCATAGTTTGTCTGTCTTCTGTAGGGAGGATTCTGTCTCTTAGGATGTCTTCTATGATGATGTGGCTTCCTTCTACCATAAAAATGAGGCACTGCATTATTAGGTCCAAAGCCATACATATTCCCTTGATGTTGAGACATCTGATGGAACATGTTAAACCTAGAAGCCTGCATGCTCCTATGGTATTAAGGAGGCATATACTGCCTAGCTCCAGAAGTATGAACCTTCTTTTGATGAGGACCATGAGCATACCTTTTCCCAACATTTTGAGGTTGTTGGTGAGCAACCTGCTTGGGTTTAGGATTATGTCTCTTTTTGTTATGTTGAGACATTGGTTGAGACATGTCCTTTTTGGTTCCTGAAGTACTAGCTTCAGCAGAAACCTTCTCCTCAACAACAAATCCTAAGCCAGATTTGTCTCCTGCTACCTTTTCTGCCTGAATGATCTTATCAAGAGTATCAGATCCACTGTTCAACATTCTAACAGATTTTGTCATTTGATCAAGTTGAGATTTAACCAACAAGACTTCATTTTCAAGATCAGCTTTAACAGTCTCAAGCTGAACAATTTGTTTCTTTTGTTTCTCACTTTCTTGACAAACCTCTGTACTCCTCAGACATAACTCTTGATAGGAGGCTGCTAACTCCTCAAAAGTTAGTTCCTCATCACTTGATCCTCCACCAGACACACATGTCCCTATCAATGCTCTGACATGCTTGGCTGACTCTTCTTCACTTTCACTGTCAGTATTAGACCAGGAAACAGTCATGCCCTTCTTCTGCTTCTTAAGGAATGTAGGACATTCTTTCTTGACATGCCCATAACCTTCACACTCAAAGCATTGAACTCCTTTATCTTGACCATTCTTCTCTTCATGCTTCTCTTTTGACTTGTTGATGTCAGAGGATATATTCTTAACATTAGGTTTGTAGTTTCTATTCATCCTCTTAAACACCTTGTTAAACTGTCTTCCCATCAGAACAATAGCCTGAGACAGCTCCTCCTGAGACTCAGCATCATTCCCTTTCTTCTCTTCTTGAGTATTAGATACCAAAGCTATACTCTTGGTCTTCTTTTCAGGTTCCTCTTCACTCAACCCTAACTCAAAAGTTTGAAGAGATCCAATCAGCTCATCAACCCTCATTTTACTGATGTCTTGAGCTTCTTCGATTGCAGTCACCTTCATCTTATATCTCTTGGGAATGGATCTAAGAATTTTCCTCACCAGCTTTTCTTCAGTCATCTTCTCTCCAAGAGCACTAGATGCATTGGACAGCTCAAGAATATTCATGTGAAAATCATGAATAGTTTCATCTTCCTTCATCTTTAGACTTTCAAAATTTGATGTCAGAAGTTGAAGTCTTGACATCTTAACCCTTGAAGTTCCTTCATGAGTAGTCTGTAAAATGTCCCAAGCATCCTTTGCCACTTCACAAGTGTTTACCAGCCTGAAGATGTTTTTATCAATCCCATTAAAGATGGCATTCAAGGCCTTAGAATTACCAAGTGCTAGCTCATCCTCTTCCTTGGTCCACTCTTCTTCAGGTTTCAGCTTGGTGTTTCCTTCTTTATTAGTAATAACAGGTTGCTTCCACTCTTTTAACACAGCCTTCCAAGCTCTGCTGTCCAAGGACTTCAAGAAGGTAACCATCCTTGGTTTCCAATAATCATAATTAGAACCATCCAGAATAGGGGGTTTATTCACAAATCCACCAACTTACTTGTCCATCTTACTAGAAAGTATCAGCCCTAGATCTCACCCAGATGCAGAGCAGGATGCCTGCTTTAATACCAATTGAAATTCTAGTATCAGATGTGTGATGTTAAGGTGTGATGTCACAACAACACACTCTGTTATATGAACAAGGTAAAAGAAACAGTAAATAACTCAAAGAATTGTTCACCCAGTTCGGTATAACTACCTACGTCTGGGGGCTACCAAGCCAGGAAGGAATTCCACTATTAGTAGTATTAATTTATAGACTCAACAATCCCAATTGACATCTACTAAACTTAATCACTACCCAATGAACCTTCTACCTAAGAAACCACTTAGATATGAGAAACCACTCACTCCCTAATTCACCACAGTGATACAATCCAATGATTACACATTAATCACCCAACTTGATTCTTCTTAACAGCTTTGATCAAGAACAACACACTCGTGCTTAAAAGCTTTGAGTGAATACAATTACAACTCAAAATAGTAACACCAATTCACACACGAATGGTTTACACAAACACACACGAAGACACAAATGACACTCAGTCTTTAGCTCCCTTTCTTCGTTTCTTTAACTTAGGGTTGAGGCTGCTTTAAATAACATTCTGACTTGGGCTTGGACCTGCTCCCAAGATTCTGATTTGATTTGTTATTGAGATCAGAAATTAATGCAGATTTGATCTCCTAAATCCTTTCAAATCAGCCCTAATGTTTGTTATATGATTTGCTCCATGATCTGCTCCATCTCTGATTGCCAATATCTTCTCCAAGAAATTCGCATCCAATCACTCTAACTGATCTCCTCAAATCTTACTAACACGCGTAGCCCTAAAACATCACAAACTGATGTTCTGATGTTCTGGTATAGTGATGTCAAGACATCACTTATAACATCAGCGTACAAAACTTCCAACTCTGCAACAGCTAATGATAAGAACCAATGTTATGACATCAGACATATGACATCAAAATTGTTCAACTTTGTTTTACCAAAATTCCAGCCAACACAAGAACTAACAAAAGACTTGTCCTCCATTTCTCTGGCTGAATTCTTGCTTCTAGAGTGACAAAGAGACTGAAGAAAGAGTTTGGGATCCGGTTTTCACGTGGAAGAGTAGTATTTAAAGCTCACCGGAGGTAACAATTCGGAACTCTCTTTCTCTGATTGTGTTGAACATCCAAGCATGATGTGAGCTCCTCTGAAGTCCTACCTTAGGGTAGGCATTGCTTGAGTGTTTGTTTAGCTATTTTGATGAGTTTCAATCTTAAGTACATGAACTTTAACACTTGATTACATGAGTTTTGTTGGTTGTTTTTGGAATCTATTTGCATATTTGAAACCTCCTTGAAGTGTAATACAATGTAGAGCATTGGTTGTCTTGATTTGAGTTTGTGGATCCATGAGTGTGGTTTCTTTAAGTTGATTTTTCATGGCCTTAGAGGCAAGAAATCTTGAAAATGATAGCATTTTTGAAATGTACACGAAAAACTGAGGGGGGTGTCATCGATTTTGTGTCTCCGACCAGTCCAGCCGCCGCCGCCGCCGGCCGGCGTGCTTCTGCGTTTTTTTCCTCCCTTCCGGCATTGTTCACGTAGAGCTTGGTGCATGGGATTGATGAAGATGATGAGGTGGCGCATCATCATTTGTTGCCTGAGTTTTATTATTTTATTTTCTTTTCCTTTTTCTCTTATATGACTTAAGTTGGAGTGCACCAATTGATAGCATATCACATGATTCAGCGTGACATTTCCTTTTCTTTTTTTATTTTTTATTTTATTTTATTTTTGTTTCATTCATAAATCTGGTGGATTTACAAGGCGGACTGGGCTTAAGCCTTTCATGCTATTCGCACCACCCGTGTCAGGCCCAAGCGTCGGCCATCGTTTTTGCCTTGTATTTGGAATGCTTGGCACACCCCCCTTTCAGACTTCCTCATTTCTACTTCTTTTATTTCTTTTATTTTGCATTTGTTTTTTATTTTAATTGTTAAACATATTATAAAAATACCAAAAAATGTTTTTCTGGTCAATAATTGTGTTGACCTATTTTTCATGAATTTTATTTTATTTTTAATTTATTTTTAATATTTTATTTTGATTTAATTTGAAATTGTGTTTCCAATGATGCCTTTCATCTAGGGTTAGGAATTTTGTTGAGCATTGCTCATCTTTTGAGGCTATTTTTTAGCCATATTATAGCCATGATACAAGGATGTTTTAATGCTGGTTTGGGATTGGTTTGAGTTGCTTTAGGTGACTTGTCATCCTTTCTTGTTTGCTTCTACCTGTTTGCTTGAACTTCATTGTGTGATGTTTTGAAGCATGATTAATGACATGAGTTGGATGTGATATGCATGATGTACTTGCTGCCCTCTTTGGTTTCTCATCTCATATCTCTATTTCTTCTTCATCTCTTTCACTCTTTTCTTTCCCCTTGGATCTTAAGACTTGTTCAAGTCTTGGATTCACTTTTGTATGTTCCCTTAGGGTTCCTAGTCCAACTTAATCTTTGATTAAGCTTGGAGTAGGATAGATATTAAGACTTGAACCATGCATGCTAACATTAGGTAGAATCTTCCCTTCTTACCTCAACCTTAGGGCCATCTTTGCATGCTAACATTAGGATAGAATTCCCGTAATGTTTTCTTTTCCTTGAGTCTCCTTTTCTCATCTCATAACAATTCTAAGATACTTAATAAAGGTAATGTGTATTGTGCATGAGCCTTGTATGTGGAAATGAGAAATGAGGGGTTTCTTCTCATTTTTCTAGAGTGTTTAGTGTACATCCCATCTTGGGACAATTTGCTATGCATTCGTTCTTACGTCATAGACTTCGGTGCAATGCAAGTTACGAACTAACTTCAATCCACTTCTGTCTAAAAAAACACAAAACAAATTCAAACCTTTTTTATCCTTCGGGATTGTTGGGTGTCAAACCATTTTCAGAAAAGATCTCGTCGCTCACGTAAAAAACATAAAGACCTTGTTAGATCAAACTACGTCTGCTTTGATTCCTCTCTCTCGTCTGATTGAGGATACGTAGGCACAAGATGCGATATCTTGGCGAGCACCCTTCCCTCTCTTTCGACTCGTCCGTCGAACTACGTCTGCTCTGATTCCTCTCTCTCGTCTGATTCAGGATACGTAGGCACAAGATGCGATATCTTGGCGAGCACCCTTCCCTCTCTTTCGACTCATCCGTCGAACTACGTCTGCTCTAATTCCTCTCTCTCGTCTGATTGAGGATACGTAGGTACAAGATGCGATATCTTGGAGAGCACCCTTCCCTCTCTTTTGACTCATCCGTCGAACTATGACTGCTCTGATTTCTTCTCTCTCGTCTGATTGAGGATACGTAGGCACAAGACGGCGATGTCTTGGCGAGCAACCTCCCCTCTTAGTGCGTAGTCCGTCGAACTACGTCGACTCTGATTCTTCGTTCGTCCACGAAGATACGTAGGCATAGGATTGCGATAATCCTTGCAAGTCCGTCTTTGTTTTTTCCCTTTTCCATTTTCGTTTAGCCGTAGACTTTAAGATAACTCACCCTTTGATTAGACAACAAGCATGGATCCCATCGAGTACGATGGACGCGTGGGGGTGCTAATACCTTCCCCTCGCGTAACCGACTCACGAACCCGGACTATGGTTGCGATGACCATGTCTTCTCCCTTTTGAGGTTTCTTCGATCGTTTCCTTTCCCTGCGTCGGGATAAATAACGTTCGGTGGCGACTCTTCTGTTCTAGTTTTCTCGCTGGTTGTTTTTTTCACAGTTGCGACATTATCCAACTATGAGGGTAAAACCAGTAATATATTAGGGATGATTCAGGTCGATTTGTCTGTAGGATCGACATTCGATCCTACTTTATTTTTGGTTATCAGGTCCAACGCAAACTATAATTTGTTGTTAGGACGCGAGTGGATACATGGAATTAGAGCAGTGTCATCCACCCTGCACTAGAGGGTGTCCATCTGAAGAGAGGATGGTATCATGGAAAATATTGAAGCCGACCAGAGTTATTATAAAGCTGATATAGGAAAGGGTGGAAAGAAAGACTTTGACAGGAATTTCGCAAAGATACCACCATGTTATGTTGCAGAGGAGGTGTACACCTCTGAAAAAGGCCCATCTTACTCTTTGAACTTACACCCAAATTATAGATTCATCTGGGACAAAGAGCAGGTCGAGAATGAACCTACCGAATAGGGAAGTCTACCCCTCACTAGGTGGACAATGGTAGACGAATATGTCAATTAAGCCATAAGCGTTGGCTCGGATTTTGGCCTATATGTCTTAAAATAGGATAAAATTGGCCATAGAGGCTAAGATTTCTCAAAATATGGCTTGTGAGGCCAGTGACGAAAGCTCTGCAAATTGTAGAGATGGCCCTAAGGGTTAGACAACATCTTCAGAAAGATGGAGGCTCGATTGCATTTATGACAACGAGCCTTTGGGGTTTGAAAAAGACCCGCATGGAACGAATGTTAAAATGTAGGCCCAAGATCCTTTATAAGAAGTATATTTGGGCGAAGCAGCAGAAAAACGACCAACATACATTAGCGTCAAGATTGATCCTGGTATGAAACAGAAGTTGGTCGAGTTGTTGAAGGAATACAAAGATTGCTTCGCATGGGATTACAACGAAATGCCAGGCCTAAGTCGAAGTATGGTGGAATTAAAATTACCCATTCGGCCTGGGAAGAGGCCGGTGAAGCAGTTTCCAAGAAGGTTTACGCCAAAAGTGATGTCAAAGATCAAAGAGGAGATCTAGAGGTTGCTCAAAAGAAATTTCTTAAGGACAACCAAGTACGTCGAATGGTTGACAAATACCGTCCCAATAATAAATAAAAATGATACAGTTAGGGTTGCATAGACTTTAGAGACTTAAATAATGCCACGCCTAAGGATGAGTACCCCATGCCTGTGGCAGAAATGCTAGTCGATTCATCCACAAGTCATGAATATTTAAGCATGTTAGATGGGTACTCTGGCTATAATCAAATATTTATAGCTGAAGAGGACGTACCCAAAACAGTGTTTCGATGCCTAGGTGCTTTAGGAACTTATGAGTGGATAGTAATGCTCTTTGGTTTTAAAAACGATGGGGCAACTTACCAATGTGCCATGAATTCAATGTTTCATTACTTAATTGAGACCTTTATGCAGGTCTATATATATAATATCGTCATAAAATCTTCCTCATGCGATGGTCACTAAGACCATCTTCGACAATCCTTTCAACGGATGAGAAAACAAGGATTAAAAATGAGCTCGTTGAAATGCGCTTTTTGTGTTGGTGCAGGAGATTTCTTAGGATTCGTGGTGTATAAAAAAGGCATAGAGATCAATCAAAACAAGGTTAAAGTAATTATCGATCTCAAGCCTCCCTCGACAAAGAAGCAGCTCCAATCTTTTTTGGGAAAGATCAATTTTATGAGAAGATTCATTTCCAATTTAAGTGGTAAAGTCCAATTATTTTCGCCACTCCTTCGTCTCAAGAAAGATAGTGACTTTTTTTGGGGTATTGATTAGTAAGAGGCTTTCGACACAATCAAGCAGTATTTGATGAAGCCTCCAGTATTGTTACCTCCAAGTAGGAATATGAGCATGATATTGTATATAACCACGTCGGATTCGACCATAGGCAGTATGTTAGCACAAGAGGAATATAATGGTGCCGAAAGGGCCATATATTACCTCAGTAGAATCCTAATAGATGCGGAAACTAGGTATAACTCAATTGAAAAGTTATGTTTATGCTTGTACTTCTCTTGTACTAAATTAAAGCATTATATTAAACCAGTTGAAGTTTATGTTTAGTCTTATTTTGACGTTATCAAACATATGTTATCCAAACCTATTTTGCATAGTCGAATAGGGAAGTGGAGATTGACACTCACTGAATACTCTTTGAATTATCGTCCCTTGAAATCAGTAAAAGGACAGATAGTCGCAAATTTCATTATTGATCATTCAGTGGTCGATAAGGTAGAAGCATATATTGTAACCGGACATTGGAGGTTATACTTTGATGTTTCCAGAAATAAAGATGGTTTCGGAGTAGGTATTTTCATACTCTCACCGAAAAACATACCCACCAAGTTCAGATACAAGATCAATGGGGCATGCTCTAACAACAAAGTCGAATATGAAGCTTTGATAATAGGCCTTCATATTTTTATAGACTTGGCGGCAAGAGAAGTCGAAATAAAGGGAGACTCTCAATTGGTGATTCGACAGCTAAAGAAGGAGTACAAGTGTATTAAAGAGAATTTGATGTTATATTTTGTACAAGCTAACTGTTTGTTGAAACAATTCAACCACGTGTTGATCGGCCATATCCCTCGCTTGGGAAATCAAGAGGCTAATGACTTTGCTCAGATAGCTTCAGGGTACAAGATTTCAAGGGAAAGGTTGGAAGACTTGGTAGAAGTTAAACAAAAGCTAGTATCGGAAGATAATCCCCAAGGCATCTTGTCAATGTCAACACTTCAGGGGGCATGTTAGTATGAATGTTCACAAAGTATAGAAGAGTTGGAAATTAAGAGAGGAATGAATTTTGAAGTTGTAGCCATTGACTTGATGTCAGACAAGGATTGGCAAAAGCCCATAGTCGACTACCTACAGAATCCAATAGGGACGATACATAGAAAAATCAAATATAGAGCTTTGAACCATGTGGTTATGGGTAATGAGTTGTTGAAAAAGACTCCCGAAGAACTCCTCCTAAAGTGCTTGGGCGAAAGTGAAGCTTACTTAGCAATTTCCAAAGTTCACAAGGGGTCGTATGGCTCACACCAGGCTGGTCATAAAATGAAATGATTGTTGTGTCGACTAGGACTGTACTGGTCATCCATGTTGAAAGATTGTATAGATTTCGCCAAGGGTTTCCAGGAGTGTCAAAAGCATTCAGGTATCCAACACGTGGCCGCTAGTGAGTTGCACTCAATAGTAAAGCCATGGTCGTTTAGAGGTTGGCGTTGGACATAATTTGTGAGATCAAACCCTCTTCGTAAAAAGGACATAGGTATATTTTGGTGGGAATAGACTATTTTACTAAGTGGATAGAAGGCATGCCTTTACCCAACGTCGATCAGGAGGACGTAATGAGTTTCATCCAGAACCATATCATATACATGTTCAGGATTCCTGAAACCATTACGACTGACCAAGGCTCAGTATTCACAGGGCGTAAAATGGTGCTCAGTATTCACAGGGCGTAAAATGGTGGAGTTTGCTTCCATAACGAGATTCAAACTTTTGACTTCTACGCCATATTACGCTCAGACCAATGGTCAGGTAGAATTGGCCAATAAGATATTAATTTCAGTGATTAAGAAACATGTTAGGCAAAAGCCAGGGAATTGGCATAAAACTCTAAACCAAGTCTTGTGGGCATGTCGCAACTCTTCCAAAGAGTCGACTAAATACACACCCTTCCAACTGGTATATGGGCATGATGTAACATTGCCTTTAGAAATCCACCTGCAGTCAGTTAGGATTCAAAGACAGTCTGAGATCCCAACTGAATTTTATTGGGGAATGATGTTCGACGAGTTGGCATAGTTATACGATGATAGACTAACAACTCTTAATGTCTTAATGAAACAAAAAGAGAAAGTCGTTAAAGCTTACAACAAAAAGGTGAAACCTAAAGCCTTTAATGAAGGAGACCTAGTCTAGAAGGTTATATAGCCTATAGATCGAAGGGATAGGTTGTTGGGCAAATGGTCCCCAAATTGGGAAGGGCCATTTAAGGTCTTACAAGTATTTTCCAACAATTCATATGAAATTGAAGAACTGACCTTGGAAGGTCGAACCCTGCGGATAAATGGCAAGTACTTGAAGTCGTATCGGCCTACTTTGCAGTATATATATATATATATAGATGCAGAATAATAAATAAATTCAAGAAGTTAATAAGGCTTCAAAATTGATAGCCATTACCATAGTTGAAAGTTCCTGAAGGCATAGTTGAAAGATTACATCAAAGTTAAATCATCGCCACAGGCGGTGGAAGACAAATAAAGAGAACTGGACAAAATTGCTATCTTAGAAAGGGAAATGTGGTTTGGGACACTCATATTTGACTTTGGCTAAGCAAAGGCGACGATCAATTTGTAATAGGGTCGAGTTGTAAGTAGAAATCTCGGCGTCAAAGGTTGTGACTGTCTCCAAGTATTGGATACTTTTCTGAGTCTCTTTGTCCAACTTTATTTGACTAAATTTTCGCAGATTAGTCTTCTCAGTTTCAGCATCCTGGATTTTCTTTTGTAGCACCTCCATTTCTTCCTTCCACTTAACAATCTGTTTGTCTAAGGCAGTAACAACGTTATTCTCTAGGCAAAGACTTTCTTCAAGCTCCTCTGCATGTTGATCTAACTTGCTGGCTAACTTCCACGCTTTAGATATTTTATTTGCCTTAGATGCTATCTTAGCTTTAAGGTCATGCCGACGTTGGTAATCAGGTTGAATCTAGTCAAAAAGAGGACCAAAAGTAACTAAGAATTTGACCACTTCAACGGGGGCATCAGGCATGTCCAGCTTCTTTAAGAAAGGCTTTATGTTATATCCATAGATGAAGTAACTCTTTAAATTCGCAAATAGGTCAACGTCCCTAACAAGAGTCTTTAATTTTTTAAGTACAAAATAGAGGGACTCAGGGCCAGAGGTGCCGCCAGACATGGTCGAGGAGCTGGAACCTTTTTCGGTAGAACTGCTCTTTCTTTTCAAGATCATTTTCACATAAGCCTTGGGATTTCTTGTCTTCAGTGCATCTAATTCTTCCTATGAAATGGGAGTAATTGTTGGAGTTGTCTTCTCGACGGTCGAGCCATCTTGCATCTCCATCTCAGCATTTGAGGCAGTCTTGGAATCAGGATCCTTGTCATCTTGCGACGTATCAGCGGTCTCTTAGAACGTCTAAGTTTCTTGCTCAAGTTGAGTTTTGTCAGCAGTTGATAAAGGTTGTTCATTGCCAGAGTTGGTTTTTGGGGAATGTTACTCTAGGTCCATATTGTCATGGCCTTCTTCAGATGATGTCGAGGAGGATGAGTCAGTAAAGAACAACTTGCTGGTGGACTAATGAGAAGTGTTGAAATCGACGGGTTTGTTAACTTCATCCAGAACAACTTCAATGGTAGAAGATTGTAGAATTGGAGAACTGTTGGTAGGTGTGGGCTTTGCAATCGAAGCCGCCTCAGTTTGAATTATCGGTTTATCGTGAAAAGACAAGGTACTTGTTAATATATTAATTAAAAAGAGTAATAACCAAATTAAAGTTATAACTACCTTTAGGGTTTCGCCGTCAAGGCTAGAATTGGCGCTCTCATTTGACACTAGCTTCTTGGCCGCTGGGGTGACCTTCACTACATTGCCACTAGAAATTGTAAAGATAGGTGGCAAATATGATTGAAAATAGGTCTTTACACTTTCTCACCCTCATGTATACCGGTTTCGACCCTGACATTATCTATGTCGACATGGAGGTGACCTTCGAAACTGTATACATCCAGCTTAGTCGGAGTCACACGCTGCGCAAGCTTTAGACATTCATTCTTGTGTACTTTCAAAAATTCCCCACAGACAAACCACTGTGGAAACGGAGGAGTGAAGGCAAAAGCCATGTCGCTGGTTGGCAGAGGGGGAAATTTTGGAGTATAAAAGTTGAGGGCAAAGCTGTAATACCCCGTATTATCTAAATGCTCAATTGGATATCAGATGAGATCGGATGAGCATCTATGTACTCTATCCTTGGTAAATTGGATTAATGGAATCCTCTAAGTACTTTAAGTATTATCAATTGGGACCAATAGAGCAACTAATGAACTCTGAAGAGATCAATTTATTATTAGTTCAAGAGAGACTTTTATGATAACTCTAATAATTGATCAATTGATCGAGATGACAAAATATCAATTGGAGATATTTTTCCCTATTAGATTTATATTATATAATAATAGTATAATATATGTATATATTTGGAAAGAGAAAGAAAAAGAGAAAAAGAAGAGGTTAGTAAAGAAGAAGAAGAAAAGGAAAAAGGAAAGAAGAGAAAGAGAGAAAATGGAGAAGATGAAGAAGAGAAACCCATGGATCATCAGCACCTTCTTCAAACTCCTCTTCGATTATCAGGTGGGTTCTAGTTAGACACTCTAAGAGCTAGAAACTCCCGAATTGGAATTAGGTTAAATTGAGAGAAAATGAAATCTAACGGATAAAATGCGGTATAAACTGTGTAGTATACTCATTAGCCGTGTATGATCATCTGTTAATGCATGTTTGTATGTTGGGTGAAGTTTTGGATGGGTTTTTGGTCCCAAACCTCTGTTTTCACGCTACTGGGAAACCCAGTTTTCGCAGGTTCGCACTGCGAGTCCCCTAGCGAAGGGGAAAGCGAGCATTCGCTGGTTACTCGCACGGCGAAGGTGAAGGCGAACATTCGCCGGAGGTTCGCATTGTGAACTTTACCTTGTTTTGGTTCTGCCACGATTCGCCAGATGCTCGCACTGCGAATGAGAGAGCGAGCATTCGCTGGAGCTTCGCAAAGCGAACATGACAGCTTTTCCGTTTTCTTTCCTTCATAACTTTTGATCCGTAACTCGGATTGGAACGTTCTTGGTGTAATTAGAAAGCTATGACGACCCTCTATCTGATAATAAGTGAAAATCTTGGGTATGATGCGGGATATTTCATTTAGTGGAAAATGAAGGAAAGTAATGTTTTGTGAAATGTTAGAATTTTCATCTTTTGGATCGTAAATCCGATCGAGGCATAATTATAGCCGATGTAAAGCTGTGGAAATATCCTACGGGATAAGAATGAGAAATATTGATTTGATACTCGATTAAATGAATCGGAGGAAACCTACGACTTGTGTTAACTATGTACATGTGAAAAGTGATATGTGATTATATGTGTGTTTGTACTACTTGTGATTATACCATGTCTATCTAATTGTGAATTGTGAATGAAAGAAATATGCATGTTTAAAATATGAATCAAGAAGAGTGAGGAAACTTTACCCCAAACGGGATAGTATAATTCTAGGTTGTAACTACGATTGTGGTAAGGAATCTAGATGGTGATGCTCGTACATTCGATGCCTTTGTGCGCATCCTTGACGAGTAGTGGTCTAGAAGAGAGTAAGGCACTAGTATGGAACATGTGGGTGAACCTTTGTGTTCTTTGTGATTAAGGCAACTATGGCCTTGTGATTGTCGAATACAATCACATAGTGTACATGATCACGTAATCGGAACCGTTTTACCCCTTAATAAATATCTGTGACCCGTGTCCATAACTCTTGAGAGGGGCTGGCCGGGGAAAGTGTTTATTAAGTAAGTGACCGTGACCCGTGTCCATAATCCTCAGGAAGGACTGGCCGGGGAAAGTTACTTAGAGGGTGGTATTAGTGACCCGTGTCCATAACCTCTTGTGTAGGTTGGAAGGGGAAAGTACCGTGTGTAGGTAACCGTGACCCGTGTCCATAACCTCTTGTATAGGCTGGTCGGGGAAAGTTATCTATGTTAGCTCTCGGACCCGTGTCCATAATCCTTTGGAAGGACTGGCCGGGAATGGATGTCTACGCTTTTAAGGATCCGTGACCCATGTTGAACTCTCTTGTAAGGTTGGCCGGGGAAAGTTGCCTTGGTTGGTAATGCCGAATTGTGATAATATTTTGAGTTATTGAATTCATGACATGTTTCCATATAGTGTGAGATTGTGAGATTTGTACTCAAGGTCTTTTCCCTTCCCCTTGACTTGAGTTAGGATTGATAGAACCTTGTAAAGCCGAGAGGACTTATAAGATAGGGAACTCACTGAGATTTGATGTATCTCACCCCACTATAGTTGCTATATTTCAGGTATGGTTTGCAGGTTTGATTTACAAGTGGAGCTATGCTTGGATGTTTCAAGAGAAGCTTAGTTGAGCTTATTCCGTTGTGTATTTGTTTTATACAATTGAGGATATTGTATATTGATCTTAGTTTTTATTGTTTTGGCTAGTTTCCATATCTTGTTCCATATGTTGTATTTATGTTTCAGAAATGGACAAGTATGTGAACTACGTCATTAGGCACTTTTGATGTGTCAGTACCAAATAAAATGCTTGTATTGTATTATTCTAGATATATATTATACAGGGCATTACAGTTGGTATCAGAGCATGTCGTGTCCTTGACCTAGACTTGAAACATCATAAGTAAATATATTCCTACCTCTTAAGTGTGTCTTGCCATCATGAAACTTAATATCATACTATTTAGTGTTGGGTCTGATCAACCTAATACTATGTATGTGATAGGTAGAATTGTGGTTGAGCGACCACGAGGACTCCGAAGTGTTGTCATCACTTGTGCTGTGAGGGTAGGCTCAAGCCAAGAGTTAATTGTGAAGAGTTTTGGTCAGCTCAGTTGAGGTTTTAGTAGAAGTTGTGCTTGGGTAGCATGGGAATTAACGAGTGGTGTGTTTTCCGAGCGATCCTTTGGGAATTGATGGGGTCTGAAAGTTAAGGATCTATATTGGACGATTGGATAAGGTATCAAGGAATATGTAAAATCGCTAGTAGATATGGATTGACTACTAGGATGGATAAGGATTTCAAGTAATCTCATTCCGTGAAAAAGAAAGTGGTTTTGTGGAACGCGTGGCGTAAGGTCCGGAAGTGAGATAAGTATTGGTTCTTCAGTTCTAAGGTCGCTATGGTATCTTGAATGGATGGGAGTACCTTAAGGAATGTGTTTGGAACAATATCTCCAACTGGTTAAAAGGTGAGAGTTAAGGATGTTCGGCCTTACGGGAACCTAAGGTAGTAGAGAAGTGTGAGAAGGAACACAAAGATGTGTTTACATGCTTCAAGTGAAATAAGTATGGGTCGGACGAAGGGTGTGAGATGAGTTGCGCGTATTCAGATATGAAGAGAGATTAAGTTCAGGATAATACTTCAGGTTTTCTATTTTTAGTAAAAGATCACTTTGGAATTTGTTAACTTACCCAAGGAACAGTATAAGGCGTTGTGTTGGAGAAAGAATGAGCTTTATTTAGTAACGGAAAGTGTAGTGATACGGACCGGAAGAAGGTTGCATTACGAGATGGAGTAAGTACTTGGATTCAAGGGAATCTTAGTAAGATGGTTTTATATTTGGACCTAAGAGGATTACCGTGGAGAGCAAAGTAAACGCGATGTGGAAAACGGTATCAGTGGTGTGTTATGAGAAAAGTTACTCAATGGTATTAACAGAAAACGTAGTAGTAGCACCGTGGTCACAAGTGTACGTAATGGATTCTTATTCTTGAGACAAGTGTGAAGGGACGTACTTTGTGGAACAGTGAATATTGTATTTTAAGAAGCAAGATTATGGTAAACCAAAGAGAAGCAAAACAGGATTTATTACGGATTAAGTGTAAATCATGGAATAGTTTATACCGGAAAGGTTATGTAAATAATTGATGAGAATTGTCGGTTGCGAATCTTCCATTAAGTAATTAGGTGTAAGTATGGTGTGCAATGGATAGTGGAAGGTGAGAAATTCCGGTTAGTGTGTACGAAGTGATGGAGATGTTCTTCAAGAGGATGCATTGCCCCGATTTACCTTAAAGTGTAGAGAAACTTCTGTATTTGTGAATAATCGAAATATTTGGAATCTACCTTTTGTTGGATCAAGAACATTGTTGTTTTAATTCTCTCCAAGTAAATTTAAGTGAGAGAATAAGGTAGTATGCTTGATATGAGATGTCCACCAATTTTGTGGTACCGTTTATTGGTTGTGTGTTGAGTTTTGCTTATGGACGAATCAAGTAAGAGTTGTGGCTAAGACCCTAGGATGTAGTCATTATTGACTTCCCGCTAGTATCGTGGTATGGACAGAGAGTGAACTGTTCTGCTGAAGTTTATGGTATGCCTGTGTCAGAATTGGGAATATTGATTGTCACTCGGTTGGAGTGTGTCATCAGCAGGTTCTAACTTGGTTATGTATTACCTGGAGTTGATCATGGTTGGTGAGGGTTATACAAGTTAAGAAGCCACGAGTTGAGAATAATATTTTAAGTTAGAACAAGCTGAATGGATGGTTTTAAGTTGCGATGACTCTTGAATTCTGAGGAGTTAACCAATTAACTTCAGATGGGTAATCGATTAACAGGTGTGTAAATTGTGAAATCCCTTAGGAACCATCATCTGTCTTTTGTTACCTTATGTTGCTCCGATTGAAGAGTATTGTGTGAATGGAAAACAGGATGGTAAGTAAATGAAAGATGGATTTTTACTTTGGAATCGGAACTTCTGAAGGGTGTTGCATGGTTGACCATTTGTTCAACCGACGAAATAGTTTGACTTTTGGAGAAGTAATCTTGGGAACTGTGTTGTGTATGATGAAGTCTTAGGTGCATTGTTATTATTACTGTTGAGAACTTTAAGGACGAAGTTGGAAAATACTCACGAAGTATTGATCTTGCAAGGAATGTACTTCGATGTGTAATTATGGTTTTAGTAAGGTATAACAGTTGGTCCGAGTTAGTAATTGGTAACTTCCGTGAGTTAATGGTATTGGATTTAGACTCCGTGAGAGTGGTACTAGTTGTGTGCAATTGTGTTTGACCCAGAGAAGGGATTTGAAAGTTATCTTTCCAAGTATGAGTAAGAATTGGAAGTTCCGAGGTTAAGCATATAATTTGGATCGTTTATGAATCGAAATGAATGAGAAAAGTGGATTCAATTGAGAAACGTGGCATGTCCTTTGGGGGCGTGTGTACGGGTAGAGTGTTGTATGTGGATTGGTGAGTAGTATGGAAACTCACAATTTTGCTTTGAATGGGTTAAGTTTTGATAGGTGGTGACTCGCATCTGATTGAAGCTTCGTGATGGTGTTATGTAATATTAGTTGAGAACTCGTACCAACAACAAACCTTGAGTGAGTCGGAATTTCCAAAAGAAGAATTGATTTGGAATGAGGTAACTAGAACCGGAAGTTGTTAAACTATTATGGATATATTGATTTCAAATTTAGAATGGAATTGGAGATGTATATCTTATGGTTGTAACAGTATAACTCATGTACCTTTTTCGTCTGAAGAGTGTTGGACCGATGTTAAGATATTGTGTGTTGGCAAAGAAATTGTTCCACCATAGGACGTCAGTAAGTTCTTGTGCCGATTGGTTAGTAAGGACCCCAGTGGTTAAGTGTGTTTCTTCACGGACTGTTAGCTACTTGGTAATGCTTAAGAATTGGTGGTATTTCACTGTTAGAATGTGAGTTGCGCAGTGGAGGGTGACAAATGAAAGGACTCCGTCGGATTTATAAGAATCGAAGGAGAAATTGAGTGTAAGATTGGAAATAAGAAGTTTTTGTTCTAAGTGTGTTACCTTTTGGTGTGATACGAGAGAGAGAAGTTATCGGAGGTAATGGTTACCATGTTTAGTATTGGACCAGAAGGAACTGGTAAGGAAGTCATCGACTAGTTGTGAAGTGATTCGAATGTTAAAGGATTTATGAAAGGATAGTTGTCATTAATTGCATAAAGGAAAGGAATCATCGAATTACCTCATGAGAATTTGATGAGTGGTTGTTATCCTGAACCAAGATAAGGTGTTATGGTTTTCATTTTGTGACTCAGTAGAGGAATGTAGAATGGTACATTCTTTCCGAAGGTAAGATAAGACCAAGTGTTGTAGTATGGAACAACAGATGAATTATGGGAAAAAGCAAGTAAGAAGTTAACCCAATATTGGAGTAAGAGTATGACTAAAGACGTGAAGTTTGATAATTCGTGAAATTAAGGATTTTGGTCTGTGAAATCAAGTTGGATTTTGGATTATGTCAGAAATTCTAACGGAAGTAAAGTTGAGTGTGGAACTAAGACGATGATGCAAGTTGTGGTTATTGTTGAGCGAAGGAAATTCGGGGGGCGAATTTCAATTTAAGGGGGGGAGAGTGTAATACCCCGTATTATCTAAATGCTCAATTGGATATCAGATGAGATCAGATGAGCATCTATGTACTCTATCCTTGGTAAATTGGATTAATGGAATCCTCTAAGTACTTTAAGTATTATCAATTGGGACCAATAGAGCAACTAATGAACTCTGAAGAGATCAATTTATTATTAGTTCAAGAGAGACTTTTATGATAACTCTAATAATTGATCAATTGGTCGAGATGACAAAATATTAATTGGAGATATTTTTCCCTATTGGATTTATATTATATAATAATAGTATAATATATGTATATATTTGGAAAGAGAAAGAAAAAGAGAAAAAGAAGAGGTTAGTAAAGAAGAAGAAGAAAAGGAAAAAGGAAAGAAGAGAAAGAGAGAAAATGGAGAAGATGAAGAAGAGAAACCCATGGATCATCAGCACCTTCTTCAAACTCATCTTCGATTATCAGGTAGGTTCTAGTTAGACACTCTAAGAGCTAGAAACTCCCGAATTGGAATTAGGTTAAATTGAGAGAAAATGAAATCTAACGGATAAAATGCGGTATAAACTGTGTAGTATACTCGTTAGCCATGTATGATCATCTGTTAATGCATGTTTGTATGTTGGGTGAAGTTATGGATGGGTTTTTGGTCCCAAATCTCTGTTTTCACGCTGCTGGGAAACCCAGTTTTCGCAGGTTCGCACTGCGAGTCCCCTAGCGAAGGGGAAAGCGAGCATTCGCTGGTTACTCGCACGGCGAAGGTGAAGGCGAACATTCGCCGGAGGTTCGCATTGTGAACTTTACCTTGTTTTGGTTCTGCCACGATTCGCCAGACGCTCGTACTGCGAATGAGAGAGCTAGCATTCGCTGGAGCTTCGCAGAGCGAACATGACAGCTTTTCCGTTTTCTTTCCTTCATAACTTTTGATCCGTAACTCGGATTGGAACGTTCTTGGTGTCATTAGAAAGCTATGACGACCCTCTATCTGATAATAAGTGAAAATATTGGGTATGATGCGGGATATTTCATTTAGTGGAAAATGAAGGAAAGTAATGTTTTGTGAAATGTTAGAATTGTCATCTTTTGGATCGCAAATCCGATCGAGGCATAATTATAGCCGGTGTAAAGCTGTGGAAATATCCTACGGGATAAGAATGAGAAATATTGATTTGATACTCGATTAAATGAATCGGAGGAAACCTAAGACTTGTGTTAACTATGTACATGTGAAAAGTGATATGTGATTATATGTGTGTTTGTACTACTTGTGATTATACCATGTCTATCTAATTGTGAATTGTGAATGAAAGAAATATGCATGTTAAAAATATGAATCAAGAAGAGTGGGGAAACTTTACCCCAAAACGGGATAGTATAATTCTAGGTTGTAACTAGGATTGTGGTAGAGAATCTAGATGGCGATGCTCGTGCATTCGATGCCTTTGTGCGCATCCTTAACGAGTAGTGGTCTAGAAGAGAGTAAGGCACTAGTATGGAACATGTGGGTGAACCTTTGTGTTCTTTGTGATTAAGGCAACTATGGCCTTGTGATTGTCGAATACAATCACATAGTGTACATGATCATGTAATCGGAACCGTTTTACCCCTTAATAAATATCCGTGACCCGTGTCCATAATTCTTGAGAAGGGATGGCCGGGGAAAGTGTTTATTAAGTAAGTGACCGTGACCCGTGTCCATAATCCTCAGGAAGGAATGGCCGGGGAAAGTTACTTAGAGGGTGGTATTAGTGACCCGTGTCCATAACCTTTTATGTAGGCTGGCCGGGGAAAGTACCGTGTGTAGGTAACCGTGACCCGTGTCCATAACCTCTTGTGTAGGCTGGTCGGGGAAAGTTATCTATGTTATCTCCGGGACCCGTGTCCATAATCCTTTGGAAGGACTGGCCGGGAATGGATGTCTATGCTTTTAAGGATTCGTGACCCTTGTTGAACTCTCTTGTAGGGTTGGCTGTGGAAAGATACCTTGGTTGGTAATGCCGAATTGTGATAATTGTGACGCCCCCAATCTATACCCCAAAACCGTTAAAGCAATAAAAGAAAAATTCAAATTTTCATCAGAGTATATCTAAAAACACGACATAGACCGAAGGGGTCACATCAATAGAAAACAAAATACAGATAACATACAACACCTGCTCATAAAGATATGCAACAGTGGGGTAGCAATCAAACAGAGGAAACTCAGTTACTTACACCCACTTTTCAGAAATTAGAATGAAAGCGGAAAATCTAAAATCTAAATAACATATATACATATATCATATAAAAAGTCTGTCATACATCAAGTTATACATGTACAATTCCAAAAGATATCATCACATATACAAAATAATCACAAACGGCCATCCTAGCTACCCGGTGTCACATATTAGAGCCGACCGACAAAAGAATGAAGACGCAAAGCTTCACAAAAAGAATACCTCCAGCAACTCTAATCTGCAATGCCTCATAGAGCATTATAAAATAGCAGAAGGGTGAGAAAAACAACCATAATATAATTACGTAAAATTATATATTAACACAAAAATACTCAAGTAGGCATATTCTCACCACAATTGCACAACAATCAAACATAACACAATATGGTACAATTTTCACGTATCAAATACCACTGCACTTCAATCATTCACAATTCAATTACACATATTCCATCTCATTAATCACAATCACAAATCCATGCACAATTAATTCATGATTTATGCAAATGCACAGGAACCGACACAACGACTCTATGCACATGCTATGCGGTACCGACTTCCAATGTCTCATCATCAGTTCACTCAGGAACTACTGGAACCATCGCTCGTTACTGAGGACCGCTCAATAACTCCCCGTCGGGCCTACGATGTTCACCTGTCGCTTTAGGTCTCCACATGAGCACACGACGTTATGGATTACTTTAGGTCTCCACATGAGCACACAATCCGATCGCTTTAGGTCCCCACATGGGCACACGATCATCTATAACCATCGCTTTAGGTCCTCACATAGGCACACGATGTTATAGCGGATTCCCTCTGGAACCAAACCGTCACTCAGGACGTCACAGCAATGCATATCATGATGCTTGGCATACAAATGACTCATGACAATCCAATGCATACATATATACAACCATGTGAACCATTTCAACATCAATAATCATGCATTGAAAATCAATTCAAACAATGCATTCATCATTAACCACAAATCACAACAACAAGCATATTATCATATGCATTCACACCAATTCACATCAATTACACCAAACGGCAACGAGCATCGCTTTACCACCCAAACGACAACGAACTCTTTCACAATTAACATGCATTTATATTTAATTTAAACAATGCATTTATTTGCCAAAAGGCCACAATTCACAATAATTTCCACAATCTAGGATTCACGCCATAAGGCTACCCACAACACATCGTATAACAGTACACACAAGCTATACGTTATATAACAAAAGCATATTGCACGATAACACCTCAATCGCACGCATTCACGACGGTAAAAATTAACACAACAATACGGTTTCAATTTTCTGCTATAATTGAACCATATACAGACCTCAAAACCATTTTTTCTAGAAAGAACGTCTCGTTAGTTTTCCAACGCTTTGAACGTGGGTCAAAACCGACTTACGGTTCAAGAGTTATGAATTTTTGAAGTTTTGCAAAAACCAGAATTTTTCTGCTAACAGCCCTACGGGTTCATGCAATTTCGTCCGAAAATCCGACCGATTCAATTATTTTCTTCGAAACGAACACATACTCATTCATACCAAACATATAGTAGTGATTTGGAACCATTAAACGTGAATTCTACGACTTTCGATTTCACTCCGAATCTTAAACTATCAATTCTCCAAAAATGTAAAAACTTACAAACTCAACCAAATTCGATAAAACAAGCATACTCGATCACGGCCTAACATTACTCGACACGTCTACACAATTTATTCCGACTTTCGTCTGTAAAAACATCGGTTTCTATCGATTTCTACCGTTTCGACCTAAAAGTGAAAACTATGGAAAACAAGCAAACATTCCAAGAAAACATACATAATCATACACAAGCATAAGATAATCGAGTTTCGCACCCTTACCCGATTAATTCGCGTTTGAAAAGTCGGTTGAATTGGTTCCTAAATCCACAAGTTTTTCCTCTTTTTTTTTCTTCTTTTTCCTCTTCTCTTTCTCTTCTCCTTTTCTTTTTCTTTCTACTTTTCTCTCTTTTCTTACTACTTTTCTATTTTTATAAAAAATCAAAATATCTAACCCCAAAAAGACCAAAATACCCCTCAGCTCAAATATCTCCCAAACGCTCTCAAAATGCGATAAAACATAAATATACCGATGAAATATATTTCGGGAAATAAAAGTTGAAAAGAAATTATAATTTATTGCAAATATTTTACCTATAAGAGAAATTATCCAATTAACAGGTAAAACTCATTTAATTTACACAATTAAAAAAAAATCCACCTGTCGTGCTCAAATAACACTAAATTAAATTCATGCTCTTCATATCACTTCACATAATATTAAGATTCCTAAATATAAGGCAACACATAACAAAAATGCCAAAAACTCACTAACTTCCACCAGTGGAACTCAAGTGCAAAACGTGACATAACCAAAAATAACACTAACTTCCACCAGTGGCTGTTAGTTCAAAATGTGACACATTTATGCCACAAAACTCTCAATGCCCAAACATGATGCATTAACATGAAACACAATAAATCACACAATTCACAAAATTTCACATAAATGGAATAATTAAATACGGTTAAATAAATCAGGGCGTTACAATAATATTTTGAGTTATTGAATTCATGACATGTTTCCATATAGTGTGAGATTGTGAGATTGTGAGATTGTGTACTCAAGGTCTTTTCCCTTCCCCTTGACTTGAGTTAGGATTGATAGAACCTTGTAAAGCCGAGAGGACTTATAAGATAGGGAACTCACTGAGATTTGATGTATCTCACCCCACTATAGTTGCTATATTTCAGGTACGGCTTGCAGGTTTGATTTACAAGTGGAGCTATGCATGGATGTTTCAAGAGAAGCTTAGTTGAGCTTATTCCGCTGTGTATTTGTTGTATACAATTGAGGATATTGTATATTGATCTTAGTTTTTATTGTTTTGGCTAGTTTCCATATCTTGTTCCATATGTTGTATTTATGTTTTAGAAATGGACAAGTATGCGAACTACGTCATTAGGCACTTTTGATGTGTCAGTACCAAATAAAATGTTTGTATTGTATTATTCTAGATATATATTATACAGGGCATTACAAAAGCTATATCTGTCTGTGACATAGGCATGGAATTTCAGATCTGGAAGCTTCGCCAAAAGTTTGTCTTTAAGAGTCCTAGTCGCTTCGGTGATCGTCCATCTAAGATCATTTGGGTCGTATAGAGTTTCAAAATATTTTTGGAAGGCTTGGATTTCTTTGATGTGTGTCGATCTATCTTTTTCAAACTTTTTCTGCAAAGAAGAAAAGGTGCCAGTAAGATGTTTTTCGTATGGTGGCAGTGTCCATGAATTCTTGAGGGTAGTAATCTTTCCACCAAGTATCAAAAGCTGGAGTATAATAGTAGTTGGGCTCGAAATTGAGGAAACTGAGTTGGGGTCGACCATCAGCATGTCGAGTAAGGCTTTGCAACCAGTCCTCTATAGAATAGTTGATAGTGCTAAGGCACAGTTTGGTTTTCTTCATAAAAAATGGACGCTGGATAGTTTGGCTAATCCCAAACTGGTGTGATACCAGGTTGGGTAGATAGGTGAGGATTCTCACATGTTCTTTGATGGGCTCAAGTCGAACAGAGAAGAGCCTAGGCGTCAAGAAGGATGACCAAATCTTTTTGGTTTCCTTTTCTATTTCCTTGTCACCGGTTCCCAAAAGTGGTCGAATGAACCATTGTGGGCCATGAGTTCTCTTTTCAAAGGGAGCCATGGTCGAAGTAAAATTGTGACGTTTGGAAAAACATTGGCAAGTAAGAGAAAAATGAGTCTTGATTTGCCCTACTCTTGTCAGTAGGGGTTTGCAGATTCAGTCGAACACCTTCGCTGCTTCGGCCGCTGATAGTTGGGTCGCTATCATTAGGACGGTCGACCTTCAATGAAGTTTCAAAAGTGGCGTTAAGCCATAATTGAAGGATCCAAAAGGGTCCAACAAGCAGGAAGTTGTCTTTGGGTTTGATGTTCCTAAGAGCTTCAGTGGCTTCGCCTAAAGATGTGTACAGGGATCCTAGGATCAGTTGGCTAAGGCATACATTTTCCCTTCATGTAGTTGGTTTGAAAGGGTCAAATACCTCCTAGCTACCTTCAACGATTTGTAGCAAAATTGATACAGTCGTCTTCGTTTTCAGTGGGGTCAAATTCGTCTCCATCTGGGTGAAGTCCAGTGATTGTCGCCACATCGAATAATGTGGGTGTCAACATTCCACACGGAAGTTGAAAGGTTTTTGTCATACTCTCCTAGAAGTAAATGGAAGTGGAAAGCATATTTTGGAAATACGCTGGGTTATTCCTCGACAACTGGGTTAAGTAAAAAATGCACATCTCCTTCTAGGTATTACCCGTTTTGGCCTCTATCTTGTCTAGCCAGAAGATATAGTCATTATGTTTTTTAGTTGGGGGAGTGGAGTGGAAAACTCACAAGTTGGTGGTCTAATATTCTAGATCCATTGATGTATTAATACTAGCTACGGGATTTCGTCCTATTGTAAGCGGGGGAAATGTCTTTAGATTTAGAGAGATCATCTTTAGGGTC
Source organism: Lathyrus tuberosus (assembly GCA_022829125.1). Lineage (NCBI taxonomy): Eukaryota > Viridiplantae > Streptophyta > Magnoliopsida > Fabales > Fabaceae > Lathyrus > Lathyrus tuberosus. Next base: position 574,514 of record JALAZF010000715.1, on the reverse strand, counting down.
AAGCATAGGACCCATAAGAGCATAATCAGTGCCAGAAAGTGTAAAGGGAATGAGTACCTGTGATTTGAAAATTTTGAGTTTTTCTTCAAGATTTGGTGGTTCTGGTACGTACTCTATATTCCCTACCACATTGGTGTTGTTCAGTGTATAAGTTGGAGGACTGGGTTCTTTGGATGCTTGAGCATTCTTGTTCGAAGGCGCCATAGAAAGATTTGAAGGTCTGGTAAGGAAATTTGGAGAAGGGTTTCTGAAAGTACCTTTTGCAGTTGAAGATTTCAGGAAAAATGGTGGAAAACGTTGAAAGGGTTGAAGATGAGCTATTTATAGAGGGAAACAAAAGACCCATCAGCTTCCATTATTGAGTTGTACGCAAGAAAGGGGTGATGTGGCATGGTAGTGGAAGTAGAAGTTACTAAGTGTCTGCGCATACATGCCCCTACCTTACAAATCTGATGCCATGATGATGAGAAGTACGGGAAGTTGGAAAAGCACTTTTCGAGGGTGACAGATGAAGAGAAAGTTCATGATGGAATGACGTCATCCCACTAGGTGAACAGTTGGCTGAGAAGGTAAAAAATGCCCTTATCTCCTAAAAATATGTCGAATGAGGCCTTTTTAGGGGGCAATTTGTTAGCTGGGAATTTTAGCCAATGAAAGAAACCCAACAAACAAGGGAATTTTAGAAGAAATTTTCTTCAACCATATTTTGGCACTTATAGAAAATTTTGCTGTTAAGTGGAGGATCTCGACGTAAATTTACTTCGACCAGACAGTCCCTAAGTCGCTGGAAGGATTGGTCGAGGGAGAACTTATTTTGGTGCGTCGTGCCATGTTCAAATATGAGATAACTACTTTTGTTCTATTTCAAAAAGACACGTGGAAAGAGTTTGATGATGGATTACATGCAGAATTGCACGTGGCAAGATTAAGAAAGAGGAACATTGAGGGTAGTTATTCTGCACTTGTATATATAGTAGTTCATTAGGTTGAATTAGGTGTGTTTAATTGTGTTATAAAGATCTCTTTGAAAAACTCAAATTATCGACGTTAAGAGAAACGAGCGAGTGACTGAGAAGATGTAAGAACATATGAAACACTGTATTTTACGTTCAATGCGATTTTTATGGTTTACTTAATTTACACTTCGTGTTGTTTCTTTCATTGTTATTTCATTTCAAGCCTTTACTTTCTTTTAAGACTTCAAGTCTTGTTACCTTACTTTTACCTTCTTACAATAGTCAAAGTTGTCAACGTAGTATTAATTCAACACTTTCCTTCTACCAAGTCGAATTCTGTTATTCTAAAACACAAAGAAATCAATAATAGGGAGATTATTAGGAACTATGTCCTATGATTTACTGGTTGATCCTGCAAGTAACCCATATTTTTGGAGACCAGAGATTGTTTACCATTTTCAGGATAAACAGGGGCGATTAGCTTAATGGATATCGATGGATAAAATAAATGAATATTTAAATAGCCTTTTGTTAATGAATATGGATGCAGGTTTAATATACTTGTGCCCACTGATATCTGTATCCGTTAATAAATTTTAAAAATTATTTAAATATCATTAGCTTATTATATATTGCCTTTTCATCTTCTAAAAAAATTAGTCTTCTTAAATAATCGTTAAAGCACTAAGAATCATCAGAGTTCATTAAGAGACTCTGACTTGCGAAGTAGCATTCAGACTTGTCAAAGCGTAAAGCATATGTCTGAATAAAATATGTTTGATTCAGAACTTGCAGTGCGGAAGCTTATCAGAGTTAAGATGCAAGGTTCTGATTTGCTTATGTAAGGTTCTGATAATTTGGAGTAAGACATAAACAATAAATCAAAGCATAAGCAAGAGTAAAGAACACACGATATATCCTGGTTCACTTGAGTCATTCCCAAGCTAGTCCAGACCACCCTCCTCAGGTGATTACGCCTTGAACACAAGGACTTAATCCACTATAACCAATCTCGATTATAGATGTACGGGCAACTGCCGGGGACTAACATCATGCACAACCGCAGTTGTGACTAACACACAATGAACCGTTCAGGGATTCAACTTAATGAATATAACGAACATTGACCTGAAGGTTCCAATCTCACAAGATTTACTGTCAGGATTTCACAACTAAATTTTCAGGGATTCAACTTAATGAATATAACGTTTACTGACCATTCTTCCAGGATTTTCCACAATGACACCAAGCCATTGTCTTTTTGAGTCTCCAGTCACACTGACCACTCAAGGAATCCTAATTCACATAGAATTAGTTAAATTGGAGATTACAAAGATGCTTCTTAACAAGCAGATAACTCCTAAGTTTAAGTACATAAGAACACACAAGTGTTCAAGCAAGTTTTGAGCAGCAGCTCCTTGCTTTCTTCAGATACTACAAAGATGTATGTTGATTTGACAGTTGATGACATCTTGTAGACCTTCTTCTTCTTCTTCGTCGTCTTTTTTGTTGAGCAAGCTACGAGCAACAACTCCTTGCTTTAGATCTTCAATGTAACTCAGATGAGAAGGTGGTTGATGACTTGACTGATTTGCAATGTTGTCTTCTTCACCAACAGCTTCTGTACCAATTAATTATTGTTGTGTTGATTTCTGATCTTTGAGCTTCAACAACAATGGTCATGTGTAAATGGTGATAGCTTTGGATATTAAGCGTTACAAGGAGAACTCATCATTGTTGCTATCTTCATATAATGACTTGATCAATTATGCAGCCAATCGACATGATCAACAGAATCGATTCCACAGAAGCGTTTTCTCCATTCTTTAAATAGCCAAGTAAAATATAGCCGTTGGAGAGCTTTTGGCCGTTTGAAAAGAGTCGTTATGCAATGATTAAAGTTGTACTGCCATATCTTCTTTTTACTGTAGAAGTGATGGGATTGGTCTTTCAGAACAGTGTACAGTCATTGCTAACAGTAACATTTGTCTTCAGATCTTCAGAGGCTTCTGATGGTAATTTGATTGAAGCATGAGTAGAGACTTCTTAACAGGATATCTGAAACTCCAAGTCTTCAGTCTTCCGAGGTCGTCCATTAGGAATCAGCCTTCAGATCTTCAGCACTTATCTTTAAATCCGTTATCCTTTACAGCTTCAAGTCTTCCGAAACTTCCGAGCTTGTCCATTAAGAATCTGTCATCAGAGTCTTCAGCACTTGACCTTTGGAACCATAATCCTTCAGAACACCTAAGTCTTCAGAGTCTTTCTGCACTTGGTCTTCAGAGCCTTCAGCCTTTAGAACTTCAAGTCATTGGAATCTTCAGCACTTCGGTTCTCTATAACATTATCTCTTCAGAAGCTTCGATATCTTCAGAATCAGAACCATTCTCAGAAAGTATCCACAAGAGCATTGCAACAGCAATATCGGCATCCTTGGATCTGACTGATCATGATCAGATACAGAAGCATACTTGCTTCTTGCGACTTGTGTCACACATAGTAAACTTCGCATATAATCAATTACGCACGTTTGACTGGTGCTTGTTTGATCTGATATCTTCTATGATTATGATCTGCACACAACACACGTTAGAATATAAAATGGTTCTTTCACAAATACCATTGTTATCATCAAAACATAGAGACGACTTGTAGAGACAACTCTTGCTCTAACAATCTCCCCCTTTTTGATGATGACAAAACCATGTATTTTGATTGAACATTTTATACAAGGTAGTCACTAAAACTAAACATATTCAGAGTCCGGAACAACAGGTGCCCCTGAATGTGTTATCCTCAAAGTTTTATCTGTGATCATCTAGAATCTCATATGATCCAAAGACTCATAAAATAACAGTTTGAGTTGTCAGAACAAAGAATAGAAAAAGGAATACTTCTCTATCTTGTCTTTAAGGAAACAAAAGTCTTCAGCATCTGGACTAGTTCATGATAACTTCCATCTTCAGATCTTTAGAACTTAGTTCCTTTGTACGTCGTATCAGAGCTCATAATCTTCAAAGACGTCTGAAGCATTTTCTACTTTTCAGCATAATCATTTTATCACAAAAACAGAAGAGTTCTTACCTAATAACATAGCCTTGCTATTTATCAGAAACAGACACTGTATTTAAGAAACTCCCCCTGAGTTTCAGACTTAATGAAGATTGTAGATTTTAACATTTGAATCTTCTGGGTAATCTCCCCTTAGTTTCCATAAGTCAGATATTGGGATCTTCAGAATCGTAATTCAGATATATTAATTTTAAATCACCAATAAGATCATGACTTTTCAGAGTTTGACATTGAACACAGGCCTTCATCTTAGAACCTTGTTACTATTACAACTCAGTAGTTTATCAAAGCTTGATTTTTAATCAGATACCATTAGAAGGATAATTTAGTGAACAATCAATGCTTGATTTTGAATCTGGTACCAATGTGATTTGATTCTTAGTCAGATACCAAATTATGTTGAGTCAGATATCAACTAAAGATATTCTCTTATACCAATTGAAAGGTATTTCCTTAGTGTGCTAAAATTGATACCAATGAAGGTATTAAAAACTTTACAGCTTTGCTCTGACTGATATTACTACAGACCGAGTCTGATTTCCAAGTATAGATTTAGTCGGATACCAAATCATTTCTTCTCAATTGGATTCTTGGTTAAAATCAGAATTTCTCTTTCTTGGATCTTCAATCCAGATGTTCAGACAGTCCTTGACTTCTGATTTGCACAGTTCTTCTGAAGAGCATCTTGAGATGTAGACTTTTATCTTGACTGCTTTAGAGCTTTCCTTCTTCTGATTCTTATGTTCTGAATATCATACTCTCTAACAGCTTACAGCTTCTGAACAAAGTGAAACAGAGATCACGATAACTTTGACTTTCAGAAAGTTCTCAACTTCTAAACAGTACTGGGTAGATCTGATTCTGAACACATGTTTACGAAGTGTACAACTTTGATCATATAAACAAACAGTTAATAAGAACTTTTAACAAAGTTCTTCTTTTCTTAACCTGTTCTGAGAATGCCTAGTGAACTTGTTCAGAGTTCCTCGGTTAAACATCAAATAACAAACGTTAGTAGTAAACGTATTTTATCTCATTGATTTACTTGTTTGAGTTTTGCGCATTACATTCTATTCTTTTAAGATTTCTATCAATTTCTATCAAAATCATATATTTCTATTTCTCCCTCTTTCTGACATCATCAAAAAGTTTGAGCATTTTAGCAAAGTAAACATTTCTGATTTTTATGAAATTCTTAAATTAAAAGGAAATTTCATTCATTATCAAGAGGAGAATACATAATGCAAGAACCAAAGCCGCAAAAACAAAGACCAAAAAGACCATAACCCTATCCTATGATCCTTTAAACATTCCCAAAGAATTCTGCAAAATTCATAGGTGAGCATTCTTCAGTTACTCCAATGTGTTCTAGTCTAGAGATCACATCTTGAATCTCAAGGACACGAGATATGACTCTTCCATACGGAATACTAAAGGAAGACTTGTCATTAGATAAGAGAATTTGCTCTTGCATGTAATTGAACATGGTTTGAGGGAGGTTTATTTTTCTTCTGTAGACCATAAAGAAGATAAATTATCGATCCGAGTGAGACAGCACTCTTGCTCCTATTTCTCTAGGTCTTAAGTTTGTTTCCATGATCCTGTGCCAGACTTTAGCAGAGGGAGAAAGTGTGGAAACACAGTTGGAAGGACCATTCCCACAATGAATTTTGTAGATGAGATCATTGAAGATATTTCTTTCTTTGTAATCTTCAATAGTATCACCTATTTCATCATAATTGATGGCTTGTGCAATGATAGAGGGATTAACCACTACAGGGAATCCAGAAATGACTGACTGAATGATGTGCTGATTATATACATTTGAAAAGACGCTAGCATTTGTCCAAAATTCTTTAACTAGGTCGGTGTAAATGAGGTCTGGGAGCATGTTAAGATAACCGTCCCATTTCTGACACCGTAATTCAGACGAAGTTCTTATCAACCCATGTTCTTTGAGGGAACAGGAGTTCATAGTAAGTTTATTCAGGACTTTTAACTCATAAGTTTCAGTCTTAGCAGCTTTTGAATGTGAGGTAGACATTTTGGAGGAAATACAAAAGAGAGACACTAATTGAGATGGGTTAGAATGATGAATAGAGAAGTGAACAAGATGCCTTAAATATGCAACGAATAGAGTGAGTTAATGAATGCTAATGAATCCAAACTATAGGTTCATCATTTCCTAGACATTAGACTAGATAGGGTAATAGAAGGATATTAGCAGACTCTCAATCTTGGGAAGACCAAGAGATCACACATAGAATTTTTAATTAATTTTTTACGGGAGTCAGAGATTTGCAATAAGTGCATGTGTAGGAGTGACTCTTGAAGGCATTAACTAGGCGTGAAACAAAAAGACATATTGCCAGAAAAGATTTTATTTTTCATAAATAAGTGTGCAAACATAAGGTAAGCATAAGAATTGAAAGTGTGAGAGAATGGTTAGTTCAAAAATGGAATAGAAGACAACACATATTTCATTAATTTAGTCATAAATACACAGTATGAACAATACTGATGCATGTACTTAATAAACCATTACAAGTTAATAACTTAGCCTGATTCTAATCAATCATCTAATTTTATGAGAACCATCTGTTGTCGAAGGTTTCACAAAATTTTCTATCAAGAGTAGTGTTTGGACCGCCTCTTACTCTACAAATTGTTTGTACGATTCCAGCTCTGAAGAGGATTTCAGATAGCACTCTTCCATAGGGGATGAACGATATGTTCATGGTTCTTGACAGAAGGATTGACTCTTTAAGATGGTTAAAGATTAGTTGGGACAGATCTATAGGAATTAATCTAAGAAGACACATGATGAGAAGTTTATCATCATGATACATAAAATCTTTGTTTGTATTGCGGGGTTTAATGTCTGTTAAGATAAACTTGAACCATCCTTTTGCAGTAGGCAGAAGTTTTTCAGGATTCGTTGGTTCAAAGGCAGAGCTTTTATCAAACATATAATGCATTTCAGCATTAGAGGTGCATCGAATGGATGCGTGGTTGGTTGTGACACCCATTTGGGAATAGTCAATGGCTTCAGCAATGTTTGTAGCGTTGAAGGTAACTGGAATACCATAGATGTTTGAAGAGATGGTCAGACTATTACAGCTAATAGAGGCATTGATCCAAAATGATTTTAAAATGTTTGGATAAATTGAGCCTCTTAACATAGATAGGTATCCGTTCCATTTCTGAAAATGAATCCCAAGATAAAAGTTTCGACTAGTGTTTGCTGGATTAGGTTGTTTTTCATTGATGTCTTCTAAGAGATCATCGTTGCCGTGAAAGGTTCTTGGAGTCATTTTCGAAGGCGCTTTAGAGTTCTAGGATGACTGAGGATAAGAACTAATGAAGGAATATTTAGACAAGGGAAGTGGTTGAATTGAATGGGTCAATAACTGAGAGTGGCTCAAAAAGACTGGATCATGATTACCTAAACTCTATAGAGGTAGGGATAGTCTAAGAGATGAGGACAGTCACACAGTATAACCGTCTGTTAACCTAGGGAAGACCAAGAAATTACGCATACGATTCTTTTTAATTAATTCTTGGCAGGAGTTAAGTATTTTCAATAAATGTATTTGAATGAGTTATACTTGAAGATATTAACGAAGAGACACAAAAAAAAACGTTATTTGATATTTTTAATGAGTGCACAACCATAGAGGAAAGCTCAAAGATTTTTACTATTTCCAACACTGAAACGAATCTTGACTTGCCAGCATATGATCACTCCTGGTTAGTAGCTAAAAGGAGGTGACATAATTTCGTGTTTAACATATGACCAGTTGTCATTCAATATGCGTAGTTCAAGGAGAATTGAACGACTGAGATATTCCTAGGTAAAGAGCAAGGTAAGGCTGTTGGGAATAAGGTTTTCTATATGAGATGACTCAAGAGAAATTAAGTGAGATAATTTAATATCATTATTTCAAAGACTAGCTAAAATAGATAGATAGACTCTAATAGAGAGAGTCAGATAAAAATAAGAATACTTGTTGAAGTATACTTATGGACAGTAGGAAGTAGCCAACACAGAGTAATTGACATGATGGAGAGAAGCTTACATTTGAGACTGATATAATCTGACTATTCATCAGTCATACGCAGACACATACAGGGAAAGACGTAAGAATTTCTAAATAAATTTCTAACCTATCCTTACGACACTCAATGTGCTTGGAGCATGATGAACTATGATTAGAATTATGACAAATGTTGTATTTTTATTTCTCAGTAAAATGTTGTGATTAATTTAATTATATTTATCATGAAATTCCAGTAAGTCACAAATGGAGAGAATTCATACCTTGAGGATGCTGAGATCTTTACAAAAATTATTTCTCTGAGTGCTTTCATTCTGGCTCTGAGCTTCTGATAATCATTTTTCAGCTTCAGCTTCCTTCAGAGTGAGATATCAGATACTTGCTGAATCCCGTATTATTTAGAATTTTTGAAGTTGAATAATGTAGATACCTTCTATATTCTGATCTCAAGAATCATATTTCAGATGATTCTTTCTTTTCCTGATCAGAGCTATTTATCTGACTTCTGAGAAAAACCAATCAGAGACTCTGAACTTAATTGTCAGAATGATAAACTTCCATCAGGCTGCCTAGTTTTTAGAAGGTCATTAATTTCTTAGCTTGAACATAAACTATTGAGAGGTTATGTGCTTCGAAAATTGAGTGTTATCTCATAACATCTTCTGACTTTGCTTCTTTGAGTAAATGCAAAGCCTGTTCAGAACCAAGTATCATCAAACATGTGTGTAATACGAAACATAGTTTGCGTGACACTTCTTGTTCCCGCAATGTTGATCTAACTGGTATAGAATTAGTCCATTAAAGAACTAACAGCATGTCTGCTTCTGACAAGGATGTCAACTGATTTCTTCAATCAGAAGAAAACTAGAAATTTAAATCCTTTTGACTTCAGTGTTTGCATTTAGTTGAACATCTTCTGATTCCGAATTTATGAAGTTCTGAGAGAATTATCAGATAGTGATCTGACCAATCATATTTGATTAAACTGAGATAGAATCTCGAGATAACAGAACTCAATCGTCTGTGTTAATTCAATCAAGACTTAGAATTCATTCTTAATTAAATTCTTAATGAATCATTGGATTTCTTCTTCCTGAATATTCTTTCAGTTTTCTGCAAAAACAATATTCAGTTCTTCATTGAATCTTTCAACTTTTTGATCAGTTAAGATTCAGATGTTGAATTTCTTTTGAATTCTTCAGTTTTCTGACTTCTTCTACAACCTCATTCTGAAATTCAAAAATCATAGAACAACAATCTTTCTTCTTTACATGAAGAAGCTCTTTAATGAGTTTCAAACGAGAAAGTCAAGGGTGGACCTAATCTGTTTCTTGAAAACATCTCAAAAACTCATAAAGAATTAATCTTCAGCAAACAAGACTTCTTGTTTTCTGATGATTCAACTTTGAGCAAATATGTGGTTTATCCATACGTATCTTCCAATATAAGCATTCAACATATACTACTTCTTATCTGATGAGTCTATCTTGTCAGCTGATTCTTCAATCTTCATCAAGGCTTAAGTGAGGAAGATTTAGTTATTGATAACTGCAAAAGCTTCCAGAATCAGTGACTTGCTCACGTAATCCAATTGATTACAATTTTGTACACAATCATCTTCTAAGCTGTTACAGAAATCGTAAGTCGATTAAAATCTCACCCAGGGTATTTCTACGCACCGCATCTGGATCTTTTTCTGACACTATTAAGTGTTTGATATCCATCAATAACAGAACCGGGGCTCTGATACCAATTGAAGGTGCGAGAAAGACACAAAAAAGGCGTGTTTGAAATGTGTTTTCACTCTTAAAAACTTTTCGCCTCTTATTGTTAAAGCACTAAGAATCATCAGAGTTCATTGAGAGACTCTGACTTGGGAAGTAGCATTCAGACTTGTCAAAACGTAAAGCATATATCACAGGGAGAGTCTGAATAAAATATTTTTGATTCAGAACTTGCAGTGCAGAAGCTTATCAGAGTTAATATGCAAGGTTTTGATTTTCTTATGTAAGGTTCTGATAATTTAGAGTAAGGCATAAACAATAAATCAAAGCATAAGCAAGAGTAAAGAACACACGATATATCCTGGTTTACTTGAGCCATTCCCAATCTAGTCCAGTTCCACCCTCCTCAGGTGATTTCGCCTTGACCACAAGGACTTAATCCACTATAATCAATCTCAATTACAGATGCACGGGGCAACAGTCGGTGACTAACATCATGCACAACCGCAGCTGTGACTAACACACAATGAACCGTTCAGAGATTCAACTTAATGAATATAACGAACATTGACCTACAGGTTCTAATCTTGCAAGATCTACTGTCAGGATTTCACAGCTAAATGTTCAGGGATTCAACTAAATGAATATAACATTTACTGACCATTCTTCCAGGATTTTCCACAATGACACCAAGCCATTGTATTCTTGAATCTCTGTTCACACTGACCACTCAAGGAATCCTAATTCACATAGAATTAGTTAAACTGGAGATTACAAAGATGCTTCTTAACAAGCAGACAACTCCTAAGTTTAAGTACATAAGAACACACAAGTGTTCAAGCAAGTTTTGAGCAGTAGCTCCTTGCTTTCTTCAGATACTACAAATATGTATGTTGATTTGACAGTTGATGACATCTTGTAGATCTTCTTCTTCTTCTTCTTCGTCTTCTTTGTTGAGCAAGCTTCGAGCAATAACTCCTTGCTTCAGGTCTTCAATGTAGCTCAGACGAGAAGGTGGTTGATAACTTGAATGATTTGCAATGTTGTCTTCTCATCAACAGCTTCTGTACCAATTAATTATTGTTGTGTTGATTTTTGATCTTTGAGCTTCAACAACAATGGTCATGTGTAAATGGTGATAGCTTTGGATATTAAGCGTTACAACGAGAACTCATCGTTGTTGCTATCTTCACACAATGACTTAATTAATTCTGCAGTCAATCGACGATGATTAACAGAATCGATTCCACAGAAGCGTTTTCTCCATTCTTTAAATAGCCAAGTAAAATATAGCCGTTGAGAGCTTTTGGCCGTTTGAAAAGAGTTGTTATGCAATGATTAAAGGTTGTACTGCCATATCTTCTTTTTTACTATAGAAGTGATGGGATTGGTCTTTTAGAACGGTGTACAGTCATTGCTAACGGTAACATTTGTCTTCAGATCTTTAGAGGCTTCTGATGGTAATTTGATTGAAGCATGAGTAGAGACTTCTTAACAGGATATCTGAAACTCCAAGTCTTCAGTCTTCCGAAGTCGTCCATTAGGAATTAGCCTTCAGAACTTCAGCACTTGTCTTTAAATCCGTTATCCTTTACTGCTTCAAGTCTTCCGAAACTTCAGAGCTTGTCCATTAAGAATTGTCATCAGAGTCTTCAGCACTTGACCTTTGGAACTATAATCCTTCAGAACACATAAGTCTTCAGAGTCTTTCTGCACTTGGTCTTCAGAGCCTTCAGCCTTCAGAACTTCAAGTCATTGGAATCTTTAGCACTTCGGTTCTCTATAACATTATCTCTTCAGAAGCTTCGATATCTTCAGAATCATAACCCATTCTCAGAAAGCATCCACAAGAGCATTGCAACAGCAATATCGGCATCATTGGATCTGACTGATCGATGATCAGATACAGAAGCATACTTGCTTCTTGCGACTTGTGTCACACATAGTAACTTCGCATATAATCAATTACGCACGTTTGGCTGGTGCTTGTTGGATCTGATATCTTCTATGATTATGATCTGCACACAACACACGTTAAAACATAAAATGGTTCTTTCACAAATACCATTGTTATCATCAAAACATAGAGACGACTTGTAGAGACAACTCTTGCTCTAACATATATATATATATATATATATATATATATATATATATTATTCAATTTTTATTTGAAGAAAACCTTTCACATTCCATACAAATTCTATTAGGCATTTAATATTTAAGTTCTTCAATACGTCATACTTCACTTCAACAATTCCACAGTCTAACCAACCAATGTCGTCCTTCCCCTATTGAACTATTGTCTCCCTTCCTACTTCTTTGTCGTTTGCTCTTCCTTCATAACTCACAATCACAATATCTTTTATTTGTTTGGTTAAAAATAAAATGTATGAAAAATATGTTTGGATCTTATTATGTTTTAGTGAAAAAGAAGAAAATTAATGTGATAAAATTTTGTTCTTAAATAAAGAGGGAATCATATGGATGTTATATGATATAAACTTTGTATGTCTTTAAAAGAAGTTAAAAAAATTCAAAAACAAAAAAATTAGAAGAAAAGTATTATCTATGAATATCTGTAAATATTTGCGGGTACCGTAAAATCCGCGTTACCCGCTTAATGAATATCTGCTTGGATATAGGCCGGATATGAATATCATATTTATCAAATGGTGCGGATACAAATACCATAGTATCCATCCCATAAATATTCATTTAAATTCCTACTTCTATTTTAAAAAAAAAGAATCTTAATAAAGTTTTATTTGAAATAAAAGCTATTTTCACATTGGTTATCTAAACAAAAGATATCTATACGGGGATACCCATACCCTTCACAAACAAGTCGATTTTGTAAGATGAATTAGATCAAGTTATAATTATAATATGATATTTTCTCCGGTCCTTAATATAAAAAAATATTTAATTTTAAAATTTATTGAAGAATCAATGTATATATACTACATATAATTCAAATATATTAATTTACATATAATTCAAATATATTAATTTTTTAATGAATCTAAAAAATAATAATAATTTTTTTATATTAAAGACTAGAGGTAATATAATAAAAGTCTATCTATTAAGATCATCCACCCTTTCCATATTTGCCCCAAACTTAATAGTATTGGACATAAGGTAATAATGGACAAATCAAGTTTCACATATCCATAATATTGGCCATATCTGCGATTATATCTATGCACTAAGTTCATCATTACTAGGCATGAGTGGGTGTTTTGAAAAAAATCTAAGTTTCTAAGTTTCACATTAATTATTCAAAGATATAGTCTATAAAAGATTTATATAGATCATCTTACGAATTGGTTTTGAAGGAATGAATTAGTTAAAGTCTAAGTTAAAATTTTATAATTAGAGACGGAGAGACTGCTAAATAAAAGGAAAAGGATTTGAAGTGAAAGTTGAAGGCATGAGTGTCATTACTCGAGGACTCTTATAAAACTGAAGAAGTCATTGATATCACAATAAGGAAACTATATTCTAAATTCTTTAGTATCATCAATGAATCCCCATGCCCTCTCTGTTTTCAACAAAGAATAAGGACAGAGGAAGTGAGATGAAGTCATTGACATCATAAATTGGCTCTGACTTGGTTTCAGTTTAAAGGCAACAAACAACACAACCAATACACTACTACATCAAGACAGTACATATTTTGGTTCACTTTTGTAGCAGATGAAATTGATTTTGCCCAACAGACTAGTCTAAAATTAACAATACCCCACTTTATATAAATGTTTATGGTATAAATTGATAGAGTGTTTTACTACTACCAAGAAATTAGGGTTAACTCATAAAGACAAACACAAAAAAATAAGAGAAGAATTAAATTGTCATATATTTTCTGCCCTCTCAAGGAAACAACCAACCATTAAATACAAGAGTTAAAAACATACCTAAACAACTCTGGGCTCAGCCCAATTGAAGAGAAAATAAAATAAACTAAATTAAGGCCCAATAAAAGAATTATTCCATATAATAATCCTTTTGCCAAACAGGTTTTTGTATTTTTCGAATGGGCTTATAATGCTGTCTATCACTACTATTCGGCCCAAAAGAAACCTTGTCCTCAAGGTTGTGGTGATTGTCGCTTTTGTCTGGCCCATTTGGAAGGTAAGGAGAAGGCCCAATTTGATGTGTAGGGAACCGCTCATTGTTGGAAACGATGGGAATCTTCACAGATTTGAGTTTGCACTGGGAAGCGTGAATTCAGGGTATGGGCGGTGGAGAGGATAGGCATGGGGTAGCTTGAGGCGGACACGTGTTGGCCTTTGGTGATGAAAGAGTTAGCCGTTGGAGATCCAACGGGTGAGTAGAGTCCACATCAAAAGCTTTTGGGTTGGGAGTTAGTGGGGTAGGTGGCTGTAAAGTCAATTTGGGGAGTGGTGCGTTGAATTTTCTATTGGGAAAAGGCTGAAGTACAGCTAGCTCACGTGGTAAAGTAATGGGACCTTGTGCTGGTAAGGTGGGTGGGGCCCTCACGTGGGCGTTGGTGTCTAGAAGTGAAGGGGATCCCATGTGATCCAACGGCCCAGAATGATCCACGGAAAAAGGAAAATGCTTGGTGGGGAAAATAGATAAAGGGTCCGCATGCACACACTCCTCTATATTTTCAGTTTCACTACCCCATTCTTTGAGACTTTCACAACGTCTTTTTGTTTTCAAGTTTGGTTTGAAAGTACTCAGTGTCTTCTTAGTATCAGATGGTTCTTTGTTTTCAACCCTCCCTTGTTTTACTTCTGAACCCCTTTACTTATCTAAACACGTCAGTTCTTCTAACTTCCTCACGTTAGAAGCCAAGTCTTGTTCTTCACTAACCTGGTTCTCGCGTATACTTTGCGGAATAGGTGAAGCTGTGATGGTTGTGTCATGGCGGTGATAAGGGCGGAGCTGAGAGACGTGGAACACAGGGTGGATCCGTGATTCTGGTGGAAGTTCCAACTCATAAGCTACAGATCCGATTCGTCTTAACACCTGAAAGGGTCCGTAGAACCGTTTGGACAGTTTTTGTGATGGACGACGTTGGACTGAAGTTTGACGATAAGGGTGTAAGCGGAGCAGGACGAGATCTCCTTCAGCAAAGGTAACATCTTGTCTTTTCTTGTTTGCCTGTTTCTGCATGAGTGTTTGACTGTGTCTAAGGTTGAGTTTCAAGCGATTAAGAACTTGTTGTCTATCTTGCAGGGTGGTTTGAACCGACGGTAAAGTGGAGAACCTTTCAACATAGTCTTTAACAGCCGGGGGTTGTCTGCCGTATAACGCTTCAAAGGGAGTCATGCAGATCGAAGAGTGGAGGGTGGAGTTGTGCCAATACTCAGCCAGATGAAGATACTTGAACCACTGCTTGGGGTTGTCGCTGGTAAAACAGCGAAGGTATGTTTCTACACATCTATTTAGAACTTCGGTTTGACCATCGGTTTCGGGATGGTACGATGTACTAAATTTCAATGTTGTACCCTGTGCTCGAAAGAGTTCTTTCCAGAAGGTGCTCAAGAATATAGGGTCCCTGTCAGAGACAATGGATTTTGGTATCCCGTGGAGGCGACAGATTTCGACTGAAAAACGCAGAGCCAAATCCTTAGCAGAGAAACTAGTTGGAAGGGCCACAAAGTGCGCAAACTTGGAGAGGCGGTCACAAATTACCCAAATGACTGTATGGCCAAACGATTTTTGGGAGGTGAGTAATAAAGTCCATTGATAAATCTTCCCAAACTTGTTCTGGAATTTCGAGTGGTTGTAACAAACCCTTTTTTTTTGTTGGCAGGTACTTGTTATGTTGGCAAGACGGACAACACTTGACAAATTGTTTGAGTTCTTTGTATAGTCCAGGCCATAGAAAAGTGGTTGTGATATGAGAGAGTGTCGGTTTCAGCCCCGAATGGCCCGCCGAAGGTGTATTGTGGCATTCTGTTAAGACCTCCATTCTGAAATTCAGATCATCGGGGTACGAAAATACGATCCTTGTAGTACAATAGATCGTTTCTGTAGTTGAAAACCATTGCCATCTTGGGATCTTGTTGACTTTTTGTAACCAGATCTTGACCTTTTGTTGTTTCATTGTAGTACTGGCGGAGGTTTGTGATGAAGGTAGGGAGGGGTGATGAGATAGCAAGGCAAAGACCATCTTCTTCAGTATGCTTTCGACTCAGAGCGTCAGCAACCTTATTAGAACTTCCAGGTTTGTAAAATATCTCAAAACTGAACCCTTGTAATTTAGCCGCCCACTTTTTTTGTTCGGGTGTTTGTATAGTCTGGACCAGCAAGTTTTTAAGGCTTTTTTGATCAGTGAAAATGTGAAAATGTTGTCCTATTAGATACAGACGCCATTTCTTGACAGCTTCTGTGATGGCATATATTTCACGAACGTAGACAGAGGATGCTTGAAGGCGAGGGCACATCTTCTTGCTGAAAAAGGCTAAAGGATGACCATCTTGGGAGAGGACTGCTCCAATGGCCACTGCTGAGGCGTCTGTTTCTACAACAAATGTCTTGATGAAGTTGGGAAGAGCTAGCACCGGCATTTCAGTCATCTTTTTCTTTAAATTTGTAAAAGCAGCATCAGCTTCTGCATTCCATTTGAAAGTTGTAAAATGTAATAAATCGGTGAGAGGAGCGGCGAGTGTGGCGTAGTTGCGGATAAATCTGCGATAAAAACCGGTGAGGCCCAGAAATCCCCTGAGTTGCGTGAGTGAACGTGGCTTCGGCCAATCCAGCATTGATTTAATTTTCATAGGGTCAGGGGTAACTCCACATGATGAAATAACATGACCTAGATAATCAACCTCAGGTACTGCAAAAACACACTTAGACAAGTTTGCAACAAATTTATGTGATGCAAGCAAATCTAAAATCAACGTCAAATGATGTATGTGATCAGAAAAACAATTGCTGTAGATAAGAATGTCATCAAAAAAAACGAGAACAAACCGTCGCAAATAGGGACGAAAAATTTCATTCATTGCCGATTGAAAATTACTAGGAGCGTTAGTTAAACCAAATGGCATTACTAAAAACTCGTAGTGCCCATCAAATGTCCTGAATGCCGTTTTGTGAGTGTCTTCCGGTATGACCCTAATTTGGTGGTAGCCCGACCGAAGGTCGATCTTTGTAAACAAAGTAGCAGAGCCTAGCTCATCAAATAGTTCATCAATGGTGGGTATGGGAAAACGGTCGCGGATAGTGACAGCGTTTAAGGCTCGGTAATCAACATAAAATCGCCATAAACCGTCTTTTTTGCGAACTAGTAGTACTGGGGAAGAGAAGGGGCTAGTGCTGGGTTTAATGATGCCTTGTGAAAGCATGTCTTGAATGATATTGGTCATCGCTTCCTTTTGGGAGTGGGGGTAGCGATAAGGCTTGACATTGATTGGGGAAGTGTTTGGGTTTAGAGGGATGTGATGATCATGTGGTCTAGTGGGGGGGCAAACCATGTGGTTCTTTGAAAACGGTTGGGTAAGAACTTATGAGGGATTGTATTTTGGGATGGATTGAATTTTGGGGCTGGGATGTGGATATTGTGGTTTGGTCAGATGTAGGCTGATATAGCAGCAAGTGGATGGAGGCAATGGAGTCTGTGTGTAGAAGATGACGGAGTTGGTTAAAAGTAGAATGGCATGGTGTCAGATTGGTATCACCAGTGATGGTAATGGTTTTGTTTTCATGGGTGAATGAAATTTTGGGAATAGAGAAATCTGGCATAAGAGGTCCTAGTGTTCTCAACCATTCCATGCCTAAAACAACATCTGCACCTTCAATTGGGATTAAGTAAAAAGAGATTAAAAGTAAATGGGATTGAAGGGTGATAGGGACTTGAGAACATAGGCCTGAACATTGTAGTTTTGAGCCATTTCCCACCATTACTGAAAAATTGGTAATATCTTGGCAAGGAATTTGTAAATGGTGTGCGATCCGCGGCTGGAGTATATTATGAGTGCTGCCGGTGTCTATGAGGACAGATACATTGAGGCCATTAAGCATTCCTTTGAATTTGAGAGTTTTAGGAGAGAATTCACCACTCACAGCCTGTGGGGAGAGTTGAAAATAGGTTTCAGTAGGTTCTTGTGATTCCTGAACTGTGGTTTCTATTTCCACAGAATTTGAAGTTTCATTCTGTTCAAGGGATCCTTCAATTGTGGAGTCATCCTCCATCATTAGCAAAAGAAATTTTCCAGCTGCACACTTATGGCCAGGAAAAAAAATTTCGTCACAATTAAAACATAGGCCTTGGGCTCTTCTTTTAGCTTGTTGGGCTGGAGTGATTCTTCGAATAGGGAAACGGTTTGTTGAGTGTTGAGTTGCTGAGGCGGTTATAGGTTTGGTTGGTGGGGTTGTGGTGGTATCCACGGTTGCTGGTTTTTGTGTGGCTGGTTGGGAAGGTGAGTTTTGGTGGGTGTATAAGGGGTTTTAAACTTGGGCTTTGAATCTTTTATTTTGGCCTCAATGAGCTTGGCCAGACCAATAGCATGAGAGATTGATTGGGGTTTTTGGACAGCAAGTTCATTTCGTATTTCAGGAATTAATCCAGAAATAAAATAGTTTAGAATTGCGTCTGGTGGTAACCCAATAACTCGATTACCTAGCCTCTCAAAATTTGTTTGATATTCCGTAACTGAACCATGCTGCCTTAGTTTAAAAAGCTGAGCTTGATGATTTTCGTATGTTGATGGTCCAAAACGCAGCTCTAATGCTTTTGCAAATGAATGCCAATCTGATAATTCATTACTTTGAAACATCCACTTATACCATCCAAGTGCATCACCTTTCATATAAAAGGCCACCAATGGTACACGATTTTCATAAGCAATATCGTAAAAAGCGAAAAATTGTTCCGCTTGGAACAACCATTCCAAAGCATCATTGCCATCAAAATGACATAGTTCAATCTTTGGTTGTCGAAAGTTAAGGTTTGGCATTGAGTTAGGCTGTATTGTGTGATTGTAAGGGGGATTTTGATGGGAAGAGTTAGAATATGGAAAAAGTGGGTAAAGGTGGGGCTGGGTTGTAGTGCTGTAGGGTAGAAAAGAGGAATAAGTTGGTTGGGTGAGAAATTGTGGTAGCTGTGTGTAGTTTGGTGGAAATGGGTTTGTGAATGTGTTAGAATAAGGTTGGAAGGCAGAATTTGAGGAATGTAGAGTTGGTGTAGCTCTAGTAAAATGAGGAGGTGGTGGTGGTGGTGGTGTATAAAGTTGTGTGGAACTTAGGGTTGAGTTGATTTGTGAAAAAGAAGTTGTTAAAGGAATAGAAGAGTTACCACTTAAGGATCTGGTCGTGGAGAGAGGTGTAGATCTAGGTGTTGATGCTGGAGTAGATCTAGGGATTGCAGCAGCAGCATTCATTGCTGCAAATTGCTGAGTCATGAGTGTTGTAAGTGCTGCGAAATTACTGTTCATGGTTGTCTCCAAGTTGTTGTGGTTGGTGTTGATTTGACCCAGCTGCAAAGCAACAGCTTGGTTGTTAGCTTCCATGGTGGATTCAAGGTTTTCATGAGTAGTGATAAGGTCTTCAATGCGTTGGTTAGTTGCTTGAAGGGTATCATCAATGTCTTTAGGTGTGGGAACTACAGGTTTGGGAGGCATTGAGGAAGAAGATGAAAGCACCAAATGATAGAGTGCTCTACTGCTACCAAGAAATTAGGGTTAACTCATAAAGACAAACACAAATAAATAAGAGAAGAATTAAATTGTCATATATTTTCTGCCCTCTCAAGGAAACAACCAACCATTAAATACAAGAGTTAAAAACAGACCTAAACAACTCTGGGCTCAGCCCACTTGAAGAGAAAATAAAATAAACTAAATTAAGGCCCAATAAAAGAATTATTCCATATAATAATCCTTTTGCCAATCAGGTTTTTGTATTTTTCGAATGAGCTTATAATGCTGTCTATCATAAATTGTGCAATTACTTTGTAACTACTTAGCTACAATGCAACAGGTTTGCAGCCAAGCTCTAGGGACTTCTTCACAGCATCAACCACCAATTGAGTTTTTTTACTAATTTCAGGCCATTTACTAGAAGGATGAGACCCACAATCTCTAATACTTGCAACAAGCCTAGCAAACTCTTGCACCATCAAAGCTTCCTGTGGGAGCTTGTTGGCCACATCAACTTCCTCTGGTTTCACATTCCACCCAATGTGAAGATCAACAAATTTTGCACCAAATGTAAAATCAAATTTTGCACTTGTCTCCTTATAAGGGATTATGAAGTCCTTAAGGTGCATAGACCCATTGGAACCACATATAGTTAAATCCATGGATGTGTGAGAAAGAAAAGAGCAGTGTATGTTTGCAACTGTTTGATTCGGTTTGTCCCATTGCAAAGAAGCTGTGATTGACAATATGACTCCGGCTGCATTTCGGGTGATGTCGGGAAGTGCAGTGGCCATGGTAGGCAGGTTGTAGCCCTTTGCCCATAAGGATGCACCGATACAGTACCATGCCAAGTCACCAAGTGCACCAAGGGCATTCAACTCTGGCTTTACTCTTATGTTATTCTCCAAAAACTCTTGTGTTGTTGGCATTGTTGATGTGCTATGAATCTTCAAAACACAGACCATAATACAAAGAAAATTTATAAATATAGATATAAATTAAATCTAACGCAAATAAATTTTTTACATTATTGAAAATAGAAAATTATAAAATGAAATAGTCCGTCCACTTACAAAATGAACGGATCCGATACCAGTAGAATTAGAAAGAGAGAGCAATTGTTCCATGTGAGCAGTCCTAGGGTGATGCAACCACATAGAACCATCCATAAACTGCACGCCGTTTGATTCACAAGCCTCTAAGATCCGATCAAGCTCTGCCGCGTCGAGAGCCACTGGCTTCTCAATCAGCACGTGCTTCTTCTTACTCGCAGCAGTAACCGCCCATCGCACGTGCAGACTCGTCGGGAGAGGAATGTACACTGCGTCCACACTTGAATCTTCCACAACTTCATCGTAACTGCCGTAGATCCTGACGCTCGCCGGTAAACTGTTTTTGGCGGCAAATTTCTCCGCCTTCTCTATTGAACGGCTTGCTATGGCGGAGATGGTGGCGTTGGGAGCAAGAGTAATAGCTCTGGATACTTTTCTAGCGATTTTGGCGCACCCTAATATGCCGAATCGCACTGTATCGATCTCAGTCATTCTATGGGGAATAGTTAGATGAGATACTGTGTAAGGTCCTAGGTCGATTGGTTATGAATGAATGAATCATATCATTCAAAACTTGATAGTCAAGTCAAAGCAATATACAAGCCGCCTCCTTCACTTGGTGCAACTTTCTCTCCACTTGCATTATTGGATGGAAAGGTTAAATCCACTTAGATATTATTTTAGATGACAAATCCTCTATTCATTTGTAAAATTTGGGTATTGTACATCTAATCGATCATTTAAGTTTATCATATTAAATTTTGTATTAAATTATTTAAATTTATGAGGTTTTCAATTTATTCCATAGATAATTCTGCCCAATTTTTTGTGATAGATAGATAAGAACTTCTTATTATTTTAACTTATTATTACTAGCAAAAAGTATATCATCTAAGAACACCTCAAATGATGAACTAATTTTTGGTTTTTAAGGTGGACTTCACATTATCACATCACTATTAAATAACTCTTATTTTTTTCTTCCATTATTGCAACTCTCATGAACCAAAATGGATTCCAACATATTGACTATTTAATAGTTTTTATATCACAAAAGATAGCTTGAATAATGATTATCAATAATATAAAAAAAAATTAGATGTTGTAAAAAAATCTTATTTATATTTTTGTCATGTCATCGTTTTAGGGGCATTTTGTGTCTAAAATTTATTTTTTTCAACCAAACAACTCTTTCTAATAATATGGTTACACACTTTATTCCAATTCCTTTGTATTTGATAACAACTTAAATGAATAATACAAAAATTAGTTTGAAAGCAATTGTTTTATTTTTATTTGCCAACTATTTTCGGTTTTTTATGCAAAAAAAAAATTGTCACTTCTCTTTCTTTTCTCTCTCACACAAAATCTATCAAAAATATTTGATTTCTCTCTCTCTCTCTCTCTCTCTCTCTCTCTCTCTCTCTCTCTCTCTCTCTCTCTCTCTCTCTCTCTCTCTCACTCCATCTATTCTGTTTCTCTCTCTCTCTCTCTCACTTCATGTTTTTCGTTTCTCTCTCTTTCTCACTCCAACTCTTTCTTCTCTAACTTTTCAAGGTCTTCAACATCATCTAATCTTTGAAGAACTTCAGATCATCTTTGAAGGTGATATTTCATAATCTAAAACCAACCTCAATATTTCTAGTTGATTTTTCCGTTTTGAAGAAGATTTTGTGGTACAACTTCATGATGTTTGCAAATCTCCTTACAAAATATTGGTTCTGTTGTATTTCTTCTTCATGTTTAGGTATATTTTACTGCATTTCATGGTTTGATTATTTGGGTTTTTTGTTTGTAGATACTGAAACCCTAAAAAGGTTATATTTTTATGCAATTGGGGTTATTGGATACTGAAAATGTTGTTTTTTATTATGTGTTTTGAAAGTTATTGAATAAATTCTATATGCAAATAGTGTTTTGCAGCTGTGATTGTGGCAATTCAAGAAGAAGAGGAAGAAAAGTTCACTTGCTATAGTTTCTTCATCATGACAACTCACTCTCTACTCTTTTATGCTCTCATTATACTTGCTTCCACTTTCTCTCTCCATTTTCAAGCTCGCGCTCCTCCTGCAGGTAATAAACAAACACATTTCTTCAACAACTTTAATTTTGCTTCCCCTTTCCTATTTAACCAAATTGGTATGCTAAATTTTCAAACTTTTTGCTTATTGTAGCTGAATTCCAAAGCGGATATATTTTTGTTCTCTTTTGTTAATTTAGTTGAACAATGTTAATGAATTAGGTCCATTGATTAAACATTTATCTTCACTTATCAAATTGACAAGGTCTGGCACCAAGATTGTAAAGACCATATACTAATACATGCATCAAATCATATATTATACATGAGTTTCACTTTTGGTACTGAAATACAATAAATTCCTAGTTAACACATTATATACATAAATGCCTCTAATACAAAAGAACTAAAAGTCTAAGGCATTACATATACAAGATGTTCAAAATGATAAAAACTAAGAACTAGATCAATACAATGATCTCAAAACATAAACGCCATAGCGGAAGCCATGCCATCACAAAACCACGATCCGTAAGGAAAGTCAAATAACCTTGTCCTTACCCTTCGCCGAACCTGCAGCACCTGTGATGTAAACAACAACAGTGGGGTGAGATACATCAAATCTCAGTGAGTTCCCTATCTTAAAGTCCTCTCGGCTCTACAAGGTTCTAACAAACCTAACTCAAATCAAAAGGGACAAAGAGAAGTGACCTTGAGTACACACACACTATATGGACACATGTTATGAGTTCATCTACTCACAATATCACTAATCCGTAACCACACCAAGGCATCCCCTTTTCCCGTCCGCTTCTACGTCTAGAAGACGACCCGAGTCATGGATCCTTGAACCTACTTGACATACGAATGGATTCGGGTTCTACGGGCCATAAACCGTTATGAACCGTCGCTTCACACGGGCCATAAACCGTCACAAGCATACGCTCCCAGAGCGCCATTCGTACTGCACACGGGAATCAAACCTGTCAAGTAGTTGTGCACAAGTTTCAGAGGAGCTCGAGACCCATGAAACGCACTCGCAAAAATAATCGGTTACGATTACGTGATCATACACAGTCGTGATCGTATTCGACAATCACAAGGCCATAATGCCTTAACATAACCAAACGGTTAACACACATGTTCCATACTAGTG
Organism: Lathyrus tuberosus; assembly: GCA_022829125.1. Lineage (NCBI taxonomy): Eukaryota > Viridiplantae > Streptophyta > Magnoliopsida > Fabales > Fabaceae > Lathyrus > Lathyrus tuberosus. The sequence goes on along the minus strand of JALAZF010000715.1, from coordinate 550,856 downwards.
TTTATTCGTTCTAAATTGTCCAACACTGCTTATGGTAATTGTCCTCCCTCTACTTATTTTATGTTTTATCATGCATACATTTTTCAACCACAATTACACAACATTAAACACTAAAATCAACAAACCGACACGATTCCAACAATCCTGATATAATTAAATCAGCCGACAATCTTAAAACCAACGTAATAAGAAAGTACATTTTATTACCTTTCCAACGATACCAAAATTGTTCCAATCCGGGTCATGGATAAAAAGTTACGGCATTGGAAACGATCGATCGGGAACATTTCACAACAGTAGAATTTCTGCATTTCTCCTGACCATACGTGTATTGGCACATCCCCTACGCGTATTGCCCAGAATTCTCGCCCATCCATACGCGTATCGACCAAGTCCATACGCGTACGAGCAGAGACTGGTTTCTTTGAAAATTTCCTTTTTAAAATCCCATACGCGTATTACCCTTTCCATACGCGTATGAGCAGAGGCTTTTTCCTTTGAAATTTCTTGTTTTAAAAACCATTACGCGTATTGACCTTGCCATACGCGTAACGCCCATGCCCCATACGCGTATCACCTCAACCAATACGCGTATGAGCAGAGGAAATTCTGCAGAATTTCTGCAGAATTTTTCTGCTACGTGATCATCCAATTTCAACCCAAGAATCCATTTTTCTCAACCCAAAAGCATTGAAATAGGTTACAGATACAACAAGCAGTATAATACACTATCACATATTGAATTTCAGCAGTTAGATTTGGGATTTTCATGCAAATTTACTCAATTTCCACAATTTCAACCTAACTCTAAATTCAACACAAACTCTACTCTAAAGAGTCTAACTAGAACCCACCTGGAGTACTAGACGAGGAGATTGATATTGAGATGATCAGACGAAGAACAGATGAACGGATGATGATTCTTGAGCTTTTGGACAATTTTTCTCTTCTTTCTCTTCCTTTTTCCTTTCCTTCTTCTTTTCCTTCACTTTTCTTGCTTTTTTAACTTTGTTTGTTTTCAAGGAAAATGAAAAGAAAATAGATAGTATAGAAAACTATCACTTTCAGTACACTACTAAATGTCCAATTTAGCTCAAATGCATCAAACAATAAAATCTCAAAGTTAACTATTATTAATTAAATCAACACTGAGTTCGTCAGTTTACTCTAATTATTCCTTCTAATAATTACTCAAAGTACACCGGAACCCAGTTGATTATAATAATACGAACTAGAGCGGTTATTATTTTACGGGGTATTACATCCTCCCCCCCTTAAATAGAAATTCGTCCTCGAATTTAGAAGATTACCTGAATAGATGCGGATAAGAATCTCGCATTTCCGATTCTAGCTCCCACGTAGCATCACCTGGATGCGTCATATCCCATTGCACCTTAACAAGTGGAATATCTTTGTTCCTTAACACTTTTGTCTCTCTTTCCACGATACAACTCGGTTGTGGTTCAAAAGTCAAATCCGCTTCAATTTCTACCGATTCTGGCAGAATTGGCTGAAGAGGATCAGGAACAAACTTACGGAGTTGAGATACGTGAAAAACATCATGCATTTCAGATAGAGAAGGCGGTAAGGCTAATCTGTAAGCAACTTCACCAACCCGTTCTAAGATCTGATACGGTCCCATGTATCTCGGACTTAACTTCCGTGATTTAAACGGTCCTCTTAATCTCAACCTCGGAGTAACTTTCAGAAATACATGGTCACCTTCCTCAAATTCCAAAGGTCTCCTACGATTGTCCGCATAACTCTTCTGACGATCTTGTGCTTGTTTAACCTTCTCACGAATCATTCGAATCTTTTCCGTAGTCTCTTGAATGATCTCGGGTCCTAAAATCCTATCTTCGTCAATTGCAGCCCAACACAAAGGTGTTCTACACTTTCTCCCATACAATGCTTCATAAGGAGCCATACTGATGCTCGCATGATAACTATTATTATAGGAAAACTCAATTAACGGCAAAAGTTTTTTCCAATTTCCTCTACTCTCTAGCACGCAAGCTCTTAACATATCCTCCATCGTTTGTATCGTTCGCTCAGTCTGACCATCCGTTTGAGGATGATTCGACGTGCTTAAACGTAAATTCGTACCCATTGCTTGTTGGAACACTTTCCAAAATCTCGAAGTAAACTTTGGATCTCTATCGGACACAATATTAGAAGGAACACCATGCAATCTCACAATCTCGGCAATAAACAACCTCGCAAGATGACTTGCCTTATAAGTAGTCTTTACGGCTAAGAAATGCGCAGATTTCGTTAGTCGATCTACAATCACCCAAATGGAATCATAACCACCTTGCTTTCGGGGTAAACCCACTGGAAAGTCCATAGAAATACTATCCCACTTCCAAACTGGAATATCCAAAGGTTGTAACAAACCGCCCGGTCTTTGGTGTTCAATCTTCACCTGTTGGCACACTGCACATTCTGACACATATTTCGCTATATCCTTTTTCATTCCAGACCACCAATAATCCTTCTTTAAATCCTGATACATCTTCGAAGAACCCGGATGTATCGTAAAAGTACCTTTATGAGCTTCATCTAGAATCTTCCTTTTTAATGCCTCATCCTTCGGAACACAAATCCTTTGATTAAACAGAACAAGTCCATCTGTCGCTCGTGTAAAACCCGGTTGAAGTAACAGCTCTTGTAACTCCTCTTCTAACAATTGTTCTTGTTGAATCTCAACTCTTAAAGTAGAATTGACATTCAAATTTCCCATGATTACACCATTCGGAGTCCACACAAACTGGAGATTAAGATCTCTAAACTTTTCCAACAACGAATATTCCAAAATCATCAATTATGCACCATGAACCATTTTCTGACTTAAGGCATCCGCTACTTTATTCGCCTTTCCTGGATGATACTTCAGTTCTAAGTCATAATCCTTCAAGTACTCCATCCATCTTCTTTGTCGCATATTCAACTCCTTTTGGTCAAACAAATACTTCAAACTTTTGTGGTCACTGAACATTTCAAAACGTACGCCATACAAATAATGACGCCACACCTTCAGTGCAAACACCACGGCAGCTAGTTCCAAATCATGATTTGGATAATTCTTTTCATGAACTTTCAATTGTCGAGAAGCATAAGCTACTACTTGACCACCCTGCATCAAAACACCCCATAATCCCCTCTTAAAAGCATCACAGAACACTTCATAAGAGTTATTAGAATCAGGAATAATTAGTACTGGAGCACTCGTCAAACTTTCCTTCAATTTCATAAAACTTTGTTCACAACCCGAATCCCACTCAAAGGCAACATCCTTTCGAGTAAGTTTCGTCATTGGTAAGGCCAATTGAGAAAAACCTTTAATAAATCGTCTATAGTAACCAGCCAAACCCAAGAAACTTCGGACTTCTGAAACATTTCTCGGTCTTTCCCAATTTATCATTGCTTCTACCTTTGACGGATCTACCGCCACACCACCCTGAGATATAACATGTCCAAGGAAATTTACTTCCGACATCCAAAACTCACACTTGCTTAACTTAGCAAACAATCGCTTCTCTTGCAAGACCGATAAGACAATCCTCAGATGTTCTCCATGCTCTTGTGGAGTACGAGAATAAATAAGAATGTCGTCAATTAAGATTACCACAAACTGGTCCAAGTAAGCCTGAAATATTCGATTCATGTAATCCATAAAAACAGCTGGAGCATTAGTCACACCGAACGGCATCACTAAGAATTCGTAATGACCGTAACGGGTTCTAAATGCAGTTTTTGGCACATCGGAACTCTTCACTCGAATCTGATGATAACCCGACCGTAAATCAATTTTCGAGAACACACAGGCTCCTTTCAATTGATCTAACAAGTCATCTATCCTTGGTAAAGGGTACTTGTTCTTAATAGTAACTTTATTCAGCTTACGATAATCAATGCACAACCGCATTCCCCCATCTTTCTTCTTTACCAATAATACTGGAGCTCCCCAAGGTGAAACACTAGGTCTAACAAAATGCTTAGACATCAAGTCTTCCAATTGGTCCTTTAACTCTCTTAGTTCAAGCGGTGCCATCCGATACGGAGAAACGGATATAGGAGCCGTTCCCGGTATCAGGTCAATAGAGAACTCAACTTCCCTCTCCGGAGGAAGAGAAGAAACATCCTCAGGAAACACTTCAGGAAACTCACACACTACTGGAATATTCAGAACTTGCTGTTCACTACTTCCTTCCTTTGTAATAACCATTAAAACAGATTTCTCATTCTCGAATAAGAAATTTACCATTCCCACCGTACCTTCTAAAATCGTTGATAACACATCTTTCGGAGTAGCCTCAGCAGATGGAATAATGATTAACTTTTCTTCACACCCAATAAACACCGAATTAGCAGAAAGTCAATCCATTCGTGTGCCTTTATCGGATCCAGCCCTCCCTGAAACTCCAGAGGATTCATACGAACAAATTCCCTGTAGGTTCCTCCTGTGACTTCCGGAACAACCACTGGAGGATGCAGACCATCAGCCATTTGTTGCATCATTCCTTGCATGAACTGATTCTGCTGCTGCTGCATCTGCTGCATAAATTGGTACAAAGGGGTGTTCCCTTCATCACCCTGTGGAACCGTCCCTGCTGGAGTAGTTCTCGGAGTTCTGGGTCTCCCACGGTTGTTTCTACGTCCGTCGGCCATGTTCCTGAATGTCATACAAATAGGATTAAGTTGATCAGGCCCAATACTAAAAATGTAACATACAAGACCCCAGGCGACACCACGTATCTGAAACGGAAAGAAACAATTATTCTATTTCATGGCTAGGTCGAGGATACTACCTGCTCTGATACCAACTGTAAAGACCATATACTAATACATGCATCAAATCATATATTATACATGAGTTTCACTTTTGGTACTGAAATACAATAAATTCCTAGTTAACACATTATATACATAAATGCCTCTAATACAAAAGAACTAAAAGTCTAAGGCATTACATATACAAGATGTTCAAAATGATAAAAACTAAGAACTAGATCAATACAATGATCTCAAAACATAAACGCCATAGCGGAAGCCATGCCATCACAAAACCACGATCCGTAAGGAAAGTCAAATAACCTTGTCCTTACCCTTCGCCGAACCTGCAGCACCTGTGATGTAAACAACAACAGTGGGGTGAGATACATCAAATCTCAGTGAGTTCCCTATCTTAAAGTCCTCTCGGCTCTACAAGGTTCTAACAAACCTAACTCAAATCAAAAGGGACAAAGGGAGGTGACCTTGAGTACACACACACTATATGGACACATGTTATGAGTTCATCTACTCACAATATCACTAATCCGTAACCACACCAAGGCATCCCCTTTTCCCGTCCGCTTCTACGTCTAGAAGATGACCCAAGTCATGGATCCTTGAACCTACTTGACATACGAATGGATTCGGGTTCTACGGGCCATAAACCGTTATGAACCGTCGCTTCACACGGGCCATAAACCGTCACAAGCATACGCTCCCAGAGCGCCATTCGTACTGCACACGGGAATCAAACCTGTCAAGTAGTTGTGCACAAGTTTCAGAGGAGCTCGAGACCCATGAAACGCACTCGCAAAAATAATCGGTTACGATTACGTGATCATACACAGTCGTGATCGTATTCGACAATCACAAGGCCATAATGCCTTAACATAACCAAACGGTTAACACACATGTTCCATACTAGTGTTTATTCGTTCTAAATTGTCCAACACTGCTTATGGTAATTGTCCTCCCTCTACTTATTTTATGTTTTATCATGCATACATTTTTCAACCACAATTACACAACATTAAACACTAAAATCAACAAACCGACACGATTCCAACAATCCTGATATAATTAAATCAGCCGACAATCTTAAAACCAACGTAATAAGAAAGTACATTTTATTACCTTTCCAACGATACCAAAATTGTTCCAATCCGGGTCATGGATAAAAAGTTACGGCATTGGAAACGATCGATCGGGAACATTTCACAACAGCAGAATTTCTGCATTTCTCCTGACCATACGCGTATTGGCACATCCCCTACGCGTATTGCCCAGAATTCTCGCCCATCCATACGCGTATCGACCAAGTCCATACGCGTACGAGCAGAGACTGGTTTCTTTGAAAATTTCCTTTTTAAAATCCCATACACGTATTACCCTTTCCATACGCGTATGAGCAGAGGCTTTTTCCTTTGAAATTTCTCGTTTTAAAAACCATTACGCGTATTGACCTTGCCATACGCGTAACGCCCATGCCCCATACGCGTATCACCTCAACCAATACGCGTATGAGCAGAGGAAATTCTGCAGAATTTCTGCAGAATTTTTCTGCTACGTGATCATCCAATTTCAACCCAAGAATCCATTTTTCTCAACCCAAAAGCATTGAAATAGGTTACAGATACAACAAGTAGTATAATACACTATCACATATTGAATTTCAGCAGTTAGATTTGGGATTTTCATGTAAATTTACTCAATTTCCACAATTTCAACCTAACTCTAAATTCAACACAAACTCTACTCTAAAGAGTCTAACTAGAACCCACCTGGAGTACTAGACGAGGAGATTGATACTGAGATGATCAGACGAAGAACAGATGAACGGATGATGATTCTTGAGCTTTTGGACAATTTTTCTCTTCTTTCTCTTCCTTTTTCCTTTCCTTCTTCTTTTCCTTCACTTTTCTTGCTTTTCTAACTTTGTTTGTTTTCAAGGAAAATGAAAAGAAAATAGATAGTATAGAAAACTATCACTTTCAGTACACTACTAAATGTCCAATTTAGCTCAAATGCATCAAACAATAAAATCTCAAAGTTAACTATTATTAATTAAATCAACACTGAGTTCGTCAGTTTACTCTAATTATTCCTTCTAATAATTACTCAGAGTACACCGGAACCCAGTTGATTATAATAATACGAACTAGAGCGGTTATTATTTTACGGGGTATTACAAAGATGCCACAATTAAGTGATTGTTCATTCTCTGCTGATATCTTTTCAAATCACATCGTTTGTGTGTGTGTGAAATTGTGATTGTAATTTTTTGTTTTTCTTTTTCAAATGGGAATGTTCTTCAATTTGAGAATGGTTATGTAGTTGAGATTGTTGTGGAAGGAAATGAAATTGGAGTTATCCCTTATTGGAGTTATCGATTTTATATAATAAATTTTGGTGTCTTCGATATTCATATTAAACAAGAGAAAAATCAAAGCCACGTTGCTTAGATGCTACCTGCAAAGAGAGGTCCCACAATTGAGGTATATTCTTATACATTCCACCATATACGTCCTTTTCTTTTTCAACTGGTTTGAGATTTTATAGCCTATCTAATTTTAATGTTTTTTACGAAGATTGGAGCTCCAAATGATGTTGGAGAAAAGAGTGAAAATTGATATTGAAGCTTTATTCGTGCACGCACTTTCATTCTTGACAGAGTCTTACATACCATCCAAAATTCATGGTCAAGTTAACAACTAATGTGTTCCTAAAATGGACTTGCGCACAGGTTGCACATATTTCATTATGTTCCATTTAGCGGTTGTGAGTAGAAATTGAGGGGAGTAGAAATATTGATGGTGGTATATATGTGATTAAACATTTGAAGTTTTTTTTTAGAATCAATTCAAGACGTACTGTCAATTTCAACTATTCACTCATATAGTGTGTGATTAATGGATATAGGTGATTAAATCATTTTAAAAGTTCATGTATATTAAGTTAATTTTATTTATTTATCTAAATAATAGTATCGTATATCACTTGAACTATTAAAATGTTTTCTCATAGCTATTTTTGTTTTTCAACCATATTACTTTTAGATTTTGACTTTGAAATAGAGGTCATATTCTTAATAACAAAAATATAATGAAGGTTAGAAGCAACTTAGTTTCTATACTTTGAGTATATCTCTTAACTTATAAAATGATCATGTGTTATCAAACCCATAAAATGTATGTAAATCAAACAAACTACGCAACTCTTCAAATAATATTGTTGAAATTCATATAACTCTCTCCTCGGTTAATCTTAGAACTCTTTGTTTAGCAGTGAAGTCGGCGTTAACTAAGTTCACAAAAACACTGGATCTGGGCTCAATCAGATCCTTTGTTATGGGAAAAATACACAACCAACTAATTTAAACATTTGAAAGGTTTCCATATATGTAGTATTGTTTCTAATATTACAATCATGAATGTATTATTGTTTACAACAAAGTTCCTTTTCTTAATAAACAAGAAGAAGACATAATTTTATGGCCAAGAGGTCCTGATAACAAGTTTAGTGTAAAGGCTTGTTATTTGGGTTTGATTCAAAGAGAAGAGGAAGTTGAAGTTAACACTAATCTTGGAGAAGCTTTTAGTTATCTTTGGAAGATTAGAGCTCCTCTTAAAGTAAAAAATTTTGGGTGGAGATTACTTCTTGATAGGCTGCCAACCAGAAAGAATTTAACAGATCGAGGCATCATAACAGATCATCATCAGCAAGTGTGTATGTTTTGCTTCCAAGAAAATGAAGACATAGCTCATGTGTTCTTAACTTGTAGGAAAGCTGTTCTATTTTGGAGGGAGATAGAAAACTGGTTGGGAATGAAGTTTCCTTGCACTGATAACTGCATTGAATCATTATCACAGTGGGCTAGCTTGCAAGGAAAAGGTAACATGTTAGCATATATGTGGCTTGTGGGATGTTGGAACATTTGGAAGTTTAGGAATCAAATTTTGTTCAATGATGCCATGGGGAACCAAAAGAGATTTTCTTTTCTGTCATCAACACTTCTTAGAATCAAAGTATTCTAAACAACTCGAACAATAGGAGAGAAGATTACAATGCTTTGTACAAGAGGCCTAAGGATTTGCTTTAGAAGTTTGAACAGTTAGGATTATTAGGCTCAATTCTAATGGTAATTTGGGGTATTAGAAGTCATTAGTTGTTGGAATTGTATCAGGTGGTGAGGTTCTGCATAACAAATGTTTGTGTAGTACTTTTGTAATTGTTGATACCTGCACTTTTGCAGGTTCTGATTTTGGGTTGTTTAAAAACCACTTAATGCAATTGATTATTAAAAAAAAACAAAGTTCCTTTTCTATGCTGAAAGATCATAGCTTGTAATTAAATGAAAAATTCTTTTTTCTATATTTTTCCCCTTTGGTTACTAATATTGTTGATTGGAAATGAATTTTTGTATTTGGCGGAAACATATGTATTTTAAAGGCCAAATGGATATTTATAAATCATGGATATGCTGAGCACTGAAGGTTTATAATATATTGTGGATGAACTTTGGTTTTTTTTATGGTAGTACCCTCTTTTTGAAACACAAATACCAAAATACCCTGTTTTAAAAAAAAAAAACCAAGATGCCCTATTCTCAGTAGGTGCTTGTCATCTCAGTTGGCGAGCATGTGAAGGAAAATTTTGCATGAAGGTGCTTGCCATCTCAGTTGGCGAGCACATGGAACATAATAATAATTAAAAAAAATGAAAACGAAAAAAAATTATTGTCTTCATGTGCTCGCCAATTGAGATGGCGAGCACCTTCATGCAAATTTTCCTTCACATGCTCGTCAACTGAGATGACAAGCACCTACTAAAAATAGGGCATCTTGGTTATTTTTTTTTCAAAACAGGGTATTTTAGTATTTGTGTTTCAAAAAGAGGGTACTACAATAAAAAAGTGAACTTTGAGCATTTGTCTTTTACCGAATTACTCTTCAAGTAGGCTCACTTCAAGAGGCACGTGTTGAAACAAGCATGCGGTAAAAAGCTGATATCAATTAATATATATAGCCAAACTTATGTATCAAGTAATATATATAACCATAAAGGTGTTACAAATGTGATGGATTATTTATTCTTTATCAAGAGTAGTGTTTTAGTCTTGCATGAAAAATATTATTATATAATGAAAACACCAACTTTTTATCAATACAGTTCCATAAAGTGGGAAAATTTTCCAAAGCAGTGTTGTAGATGTTGTAACCCTATGTTGTAGATGTTGCAGTCCTATTCTTGTCCAACTATATAGATTGTCCTCTAGAGATAGTGTTGTAGCTGATGCAGCCCTATTTCTGTCCAACTATATAGGCTGTCCTTTAGAGATAAGTGTCACATCTGCGAAAATCGAACGTTATTTATCTCGACGCAGGGAAAGGAAACAATCGAAGAAAACCTCAACAAAGGGAAAGACATGGTCATCGCAACCATAGCCTGGGTTCGGGAGTCGGTTACGCGAGAGGAAGGTATTAGCACCCCCTCGCGTCCATCGTACTCGATGGGATCCACGCTTGTTGTTATCGATCAAAGGGTGTAGGTTATCTGAAGCTCAACTGCTAATTGGAACGGGAAAGAACGGGAAACGGAGAAACGGGGGGAAAAAGAAAAGAAGTGACTCGATAGGACATCGTTTTCCTAGGCCTACGTATTCCCTCGGGAGCAGGAAAGTCAGAGTCAACGTAGTTCGGAACACTACGGGATTGTGGGGGAAGGTTGCTCGCCAAGACATCGCGTCTCGTGCCTACGTATCCTCAATCGTACTGGAAAGAGGAAATCAGAGCAGTCGTAGTTCGACCTAACAGGGTAGGTTTTGTTTTGTGTTTTTTAGATGGAATACGCCAACGTTCGCGTTCTAGCAGTTTAGGTGTTGCCTGTAACGCCCCGGTTTTTGTTAGATTTATTTAATCGAGTCGATTTAATTATTTTTGGTCTTTATATTATTTTATTCTTGGTTATTATGTTTTATCGCGTTTTGAGAACGTTTGCGAGAAAATTGAGTGTAGGGGTATTTTGGTCTTTTTGGCTTGGTTAGTTATTGTTTTTCATAAAATAGAAAATAGAGAGAAAAATAGAGAGAAAAGAAAGAAAAGAAGGAAAAGAGAAAGGAAAGAAGAAAAAGAGGAAAAACTTGGAGTGTAAGAAATCGAATCAACCGACACTTCGAAGCACGATTAATCGGGTAAGGGTGTGAAACTCGATTATCTTATCATTGTGTATGAATATGTATGTGTGTGTTTGAAGTCTACTTGTCTTTCCATAGTTTTCAATTCTAGGTTGGAAATGAGAAAATGATTGGGAATCGATATTTTCGCGGTTGGAATGTGATATAAATGTTGTAGGATACTTGTTGTTATGATTGTGGTATGTTTCAGTGGTTATGTTATGGTTTGGAAGTGATTTTGGTTGAAGGAATATGTTTTTGGACCCATGACAGCGCTGCAGAATTTCTGATTTTTCCATGGTTCGCCTAGCGAACCTGGGGCAAAGCGAAAGCCAATGATTTTCGAGGGTTCGCCTAGCGAACCCGTCAGCGAAGGTCGGCGAATGTTCGCCAACGACGTTCGCCTAGCGAACTTTGTATCTTTTCAGTTCTGTTTTCTGCTGCCTTGGTTCGCCCAGAGGTTCGCGAAGCGAACGGCAAGGCGAAGGTTCGCCAAGGAGTTCGCCTAGCGAACTTTGTGTCTGTTTTGGTCTGTTTTTGGTTTCACCTGGACATTCGCCTAGCGAAGGTGGTAGCGAATGCTCGCTAGAAGGTTCGCCTAGCGAATATGACAGCTTGTGCAGTTTTGTTTCCTTCATAAATTTTGATCTGTATCTCGGATCGAGACGCGGTCGGATGCGTTGGGAAGCTAATGAAATGTTATTTCTTATAAAAAAAATGGTTTTGAGATTAGTGGCCGATTTAATTGTGTCGGGAATTTGGAAATGTGTCGTGTTGTCTACTTTTATCGTCATAATTGTGTGCGATTGATGTGTAATCATGCAATATGTTTTTGGATATATAACGTATGACTTGTGTGTTGTTATATGATGTGAATGCATGTGATGATGATTTGTGGCCTAAGGGCAAGTAAATGCATTGTGTTGTGTTTGATTGTATATGCATGATTATGGATGTTGAGATGGTTCACATGGTTATGTATGTTATGCATTTGATTGTCATGAGTCATTGTATGCCAAGCATCATGATATGCATTCTTGTGATGTCGTGTGCCCTAGTGGGTGTGAGCAACGAAACGATTCCAGAGGGAATCTGCTGTAATGATCGTGTGCCTTATACAAAGAAGACCTAAAGCGACGTTATAGATGATCGTGTGCCTTATATAAAGAGGACCTAAAGCGATCGGGTCATGTGCCTTATACAAAGAGGACCTAAAGCGATCCATAAACGTCGTGACCCTTATACAAAGAGGACCTAAAGCAACGGGGAACATCGTTTGCCCGACGGGGAGTTACATTAAGTAACAAGCGATGATTCCAATAATTCCTGAGTGAATTAATGATGAGATGATGGATGGGACGGTACTGCATTGCATTGCATAGAGTCGTTGTGTCGGTCTCTGTGCATTTGCATAAATCATGAATGGATTGATTATGTGTGGAATTGTGAATGGAATTGATGAGTTGATATATATATATATATATATATATATATATATATATATATGTTGGTGATAAATGCATTGAGCATGATTGATATGCCGTTGTGATGGATGTATGAGATATGAATTGTGGTGTTTTGTATTTGAATTATGGTGTAAGTTGTGGTGAGAATGTTTTACATGTGTATTTTGTGTTATTACATAATTGTATGCAATTATATTATAATTGTGTTTCTCACCCTTCTGCTATTTTGAATGCTCTATGAGGCATTGCAGATTAGATGTTGGAGGTCTTTTTGTGAAGATTAGGTCTTCATTCTTTTGTCGATCGGCTCTGATATGTAGTACCCGGGTAGTCGGGGAGATCGTTATGTGATTTATGTGTATATGTATATATATCTTTTTGGATTGTACATGTATGACTCTGTGTATGACAGATAAACTTCTATGTTTATATATATGAGATTTCAGTTGCAGATTTTCTGCTTTTATTCTGTATCTGAATAGTGGGTGATAGGAACTGAGTTCCTCTGCTTATGTTGCTACCTGATTGTTGCATATCTATTTGAGCAGTTTATTTTATTTCATCATTTTGATGTGACGCTCCCGTCTATGCCATGAATGTTTTAATTATACTCTGATAATCTGTTATCGCTTTAATTGCTCGGGTTATAGATTGGGGGTGTTACATTGTCGCTCGTTGTGTGGAGTGTTACGCGTTTACCTGTTTGCGGTAGAACAGAAATGACGCATCCCTTATGAATGGAGGGAGGGAGATGAGAAGAGAAGATGATTGTTTGTTTTTGTCTTTTAGAAGAAAGTGTTTTGATTGATTGTGTTTGTAACTCATATTGCACTAAAGTCTATGACATAGGAGCGAATGCGTCGCATGGTCGCCCCCAATGGGACGTATGCTAAACACTCTAGAAAGGTGAAGGGAGACCCTCCGCCTTCCATTTCCCATGTACTTAAGGCTCATGGTGTATAATACTTGTTGCCTTTATTACATGTTTTTTATTTTGTTTTGAGATGAGAGGAAGAGTCAAGGTGTGAGAGAAAATGAAAGTTAATTGTTAGTGTGCTCGCCGAGATATCGCAGCTCGTGCCTACGTATCTGCAATCTAAAAAGAAAGAAGAATCAGAGCATCCGTAGTTCACGCTACTACGGGTGAACAGGAAACAGTCTCGATCGTACTGGGGCGAGAGACAAGATGAAACTCACGAAGGTCTAAAGGGAAACTCGGTCCTACAAGTCAGTATGCAATGGTGGTCCTAAGGTCAGGATCAAGAGGGAAGTCTACCTAATGTTGTCATGCATGAATTGCTACCCTAATGTCTCTCCTACCTCCGACTTAATCAAAAATTAAGTGGAGCGAGGAATCCTACGGGATCATATCATCAGACAAGTAAACATAAGATAAATCAATCACAAAATGAACTAAAAGCAAACGAAAGAATAAACAATGTCAGTCAACAATAATGTCACATAATCAAAGTAAGAAAATAGGAGTTTAGCCAAGGGGTCATATCAACCGAGGAAAACAAGCTAGCTATGGGAAATAGGGGTACTCACCCAATGGTATCGAGAACCATGGAGAGCAAAGTAGGGAAGGTGAAGATGTGAATCAGATCACATAAGCATCAGCATCGATCAATGCAAGCTAAAGACAAAGCGTGGGGGTTTGATTGCTAAACCCTCCTTCCACTTGACGGACTCGATAACAGGAGCAGATGATGTTCAAAGCTTCAATCATGTAATGAGAGCTAAGAACGACTCAACTAGAATAACGGGGGTCGGTTGCGAACCCTATCTTCTGTCGATTGCCTTCTTGGAGGTCTTACAAGGGGATACGGGAATGGGATGCCTCTTTGGAGGTCTTAGGCACAATATTAAACAATCACAAATAGAGCCTCCTTTGAGGACCAAGACAAAGGTTATTATAAACAGAAGTAGGCATAACATTAATGCCCGCTCCTAAATCAAGCATGCAATTATCGAATTTACTATTCCCGATGGTACAAGGAATAGCAAAAGTTCCTGGATCCTTGCACTTTTGTGGCAAGACCTGAGTAAGGGCTGGCACATTTTGCTTGCCTGCAACTTTTTCGGATGAAGGCTTGGGCTGAATAAAAGCAGAAATATTTCTTCCCAAGTTTGGGCTGAATAAAAGCAGAAATATTTCTTCCCAAGTTAACTCTCTCACTTCCTTTCATTCTCCTCTTGTTTGTACATAAATATTTCAGAAACTTTGCATACTTAGGAACCTGCTTAATTACATCAAGAAGCGGAATGTTTACCGCCACTTTTTTAAACACGTCCAAAATCTCTCTCTCTCTCTCTCTTTGTCTTCCTCAAGAATGTTCTTATTTTTCTGCACTCGGTGAGGAAAAGGTATTCGAGGTACATACTGTTTTTCCTCAACAACAGAAGGCTCAACAACAACAGAAGGCTCAACAATTTCCTCATTCTTTTCCGGGGCAGCATCGGTAACTTTTCTGGATCGCAAGGTAATTGTACTCACATTCGGACCTTTAGGATTCACTACCGTTTGAGAAGGTAGTTGGTTGGATCCTTGTGATTGATGAATACCATTAACTGAAGAAGCAAGCTGTCCTATTTGTGTTTGCAAGGCTTGGATGATGGACTCTGTCCGTTGTTGGAATTGGAGATTATTGGTGGCCAATTGCTTAACAATATCCTCTAATGAAGGACCAGAAGAAGTTGGGGCAGTAGTGGTTGCAACCTGTGGAGGATTTTATGGTGGTGGCAAGGGTAGCATCGATTGTTGTTGGTTGGGATAGTGTTGTTGGTTGGAAGGTTGGTTTCCATATCGGAGGTTTGGATGGTTCCTCCAATTTGGATGGTATTTATTAGTGGACAGGTCAGGAATGTTATACCGATTTTGGTTGTTACCTTGATTGTAAAGGGCTGCAGCATAAGCTTGAGGTACTTCAGTAGGCTTTTCATCTTGCAGAATAGGACATATATCGGTAGGATGATCAGAAGAAGTACAAATACCATATAACCTTGTTGTTTGGGCTTGTTGGGTTGCTTGAGCTTTACCTACCACTACCAACTGTTTCACTAAATCGGTCAGCTCACTCATTCTATTTTCGAAGGCTTTGTCGGAGTGAGAAACATGAGAAGAAATGTGAACCTCATTCACACCCTTTATTTGAACAGAATTGTCTCTTGTTGTGAACTGTTGGGAGTTAAGCGACATGTTCTCAATTAGAGCCTTGGCAGCAGCTGAGGTCTTATCAACAAGTGCTCCACCACTAGCAGCATCCAAACTATTCCTATCCATTGGATTTAATCCTTCATAGAAATACTGAATCAATAATTGCTCGGTGATCTGATGTTGTGGGCAACTCAAAACTAATTGTTTGAATCTCCCCCAATAATCAGACAATGATTCATTATCCCATTGTCTAATACCACAAATGTCTTTTCGTATCGAGGCAGCTCTGGATGCAGGAAAGTATCTCTCTAGGAATACATTCTTCAAATCATTCCAAGTAGCAACAAAATTTGGCTCAAGATAATATAACCAATCTTTGGCTGCACCTTGTAGAGAAAACGGAAAGGCTCTCAGCTTTATATGATATTCTGTAATTCCTTCAGGCCTAAGTGGAGTAGAACAAACAATCTGGAATTCTTTAAGATGCTTGTGTGGATCTTCACCTGCAAGACCACTAAATCTCGACAACAAGTGTATTAATCTAGATTTTAATTCAAAAGGAACAGCAAGGTCAGCATATTCAATACACAAGTTATTATAGTTAACATCAGGAGCAGCCAACTGCCTTAAAGTTCTTTGGTCAGCCATGTCAAAAATAATTTCAGAATCCGAATCAAACAAGTTATTAAAATAATCCGAGTCAGAATCACTTGTGGGTGGTGAACTATTGCTAGCCTGGACTGCTCTACGACGTGTGTGCAAAGTTCTTTCTACCTCAGGATCGAAATTCAAAAGCTTAGAACACGAAGACCTAGTAGCCAGGACTAAAGCACAGCAATGCAGCAACAATTGTGTAAATGCCGATAATGTCCCTAAACCCTAAAACGAACAGAATGAAGGAAAACGATTATAAAAAATTCATAAAAATATATAAACACCAAAATTAATCTAATGAAGCAAAATAAAATTTTTTATAATTTTTTTTTGGATATTTTCGAAACTTCAAAAAACAGTAAAAAATTAATTAAAAATAGAAAAAAGAGGAATTTGGCGATTTGATTGGTCCCAGTAGGCAAAAAAGTTTTACAATCGGACACAATTTTCTCAAAACCGATTTTTTTTACTAGGCGGGACGCGAGACGGGACGTCCGGACGCGAAAACGTGCGAAACCGTAGAAAAATTCAGAAAAATAACAGAAAATTGCAAAATATCAAAACACACAATACCTAAAACTAAACAATTGGCTAATTCGACAAGAATCCCCGGCAACGACGCCAATTTGATCCGCTGTCGCGCGCGGATCAAAACGAGTAATTTTTTTTTGAAAACGTAGTATAGCAACAATGACTCGAATCGTCTCACAAGGATTCTTGATCTTATTAACTAACGATAGTAACGATTAATAGGGGGTTGGTTTTAGGGTCGAATTATAAAAACGGATTAAAATAAGTGATTATCAAATAAGCTGAAACGACAATTCTACTGATTCGGGTACCGACTTATCATTGGTTCAATAAACTTCAATCCCCTAAACGGTTTCTATTCCCCTACCGATTACAACACCAATTAACAAGCGAAGTTGACATTATAAGATTGCATTCCTATTTTCCGAATAAAGCAGACGGATAAGCACAATCACGAATTAAGCAAACGTGATTCTAACATACGTAGTCTAACGATTAAGCAACGGTAAACTACGCTAAAACTCAAGGAACATCAATCAATTGATATAAATCAATAGTATTCTATATAACTCGAATTAAGCAAATAAGGCATATAGATTAATATTGAAAAGGGAAAAGAAATTGGATTAAAGATTAAAAAACCTCAAAGTATGGAATCTGTAACAGCAGAATTTTGCCTTCGGAATTAGTTCTCCATTCGATCGTACAAACTCAAATTATTTTCTCGTGAATAGTCTATCCCCTCAACCGTAGCCGCTGCTAGGTAAAAGTGAAAATAAAAATTCGGTTTACAACCCAACTGGGTCAAATACATAACCCCAGCCCAAAACAAATGACCCAAAACAAATTATATCTAATGCTCCAACTTCAACAACTTTTTCAGGTCTGCTACAGTCCGATTCAGCTTCTGACTTCTTCATGAAAGTCGTACCTCTCTGTCTTAGCTTTCCATCAACTGGTAGAATGTCTCATGCCGATTCCCGTAGCTCCAGTTATGATCATTTTAGTGCAGACTGCTAATGCTGAAAATAAAGTGCGAAAATCAAATAAGTGCAAAAATAAACTAATTTATAAAAACACATTAAAATAGAAAAATAACCAAAGTAAAGTATGGAAATGCATAAGTATAAACATAGAGGAATGTGCATCAAAATGCACTGATCACACACTGAATCCGGCGACGTCGACGATTCACAGGTACGATTCCTTCTCTCTTTCTTGCACGCCTACTTGCTCTCAATCCTCCTTCTCTTATTCGTGAATCCTTCTTCAATCCTCTTGCAGTGTGTTGTTGTTGTTATTCTTGGTTCAACTTGTTGAGACTCGATTGAAATCCTTTATGAATCTGAAGTGGTTGTAATTCTTGATTTTGCAGGTGAATAATCGATGATGGTGAAAGTTTGATTTTGCAAAGATTGAAGATGATGAATGTGAAGAATTAATGAAGGCTTTGGATGAATTTTGCAGAGTTATTGAAGATGTGTATGGGAGAGTGAAGATTGATGCAGAGGTTTGTTCAATATGTGAAGGGTGAAGATGCTGCAAGATGAAGGAGAGATTGAAGATCGAAGGAAAAGGTTTGAGATTGGTGATGAAAGTGAATGGGAGTAGTGAGTTGGTTATGGTGTTAGAGGTTCAGTTTCTGTTAGAGTTGGTTAAAGAGAGTGAAGAAATTGATAGAGGTTGAATTGAAGGTGAAGAATGGAGAAGGCTCTGTCGTCGGATGGTCTGTTAGAGGTTTTGTTACAATTGGGAAAAAAACTGTTATCCAAATTTCTGTTAGCAGTTATTGGATTTTTTGTGAATTCTGTTAGGGAGTATGTCAGTTAGGAAACTGTTAGGGGTTAGAGAAAATCGGTTATGGAAAGGTAGTTTTCTGTTAGTAGTTGCTGTTAGTTTCTTTTCCTGTCATGTAATTTTTTCCTGTAACTATTTGTAATGCTTTTCTGGTATTTATTTTGAAGTGAACTGTTATGCTGCTATGTATCTGTGTGTGCCTCAAATACTTCAACTTTATCCATTGTGTTGTAATTATATACACGAATAAACATATCATCTGCTCCTGCAACAACCCATTATTTGCATGCAATAAACTTGGCTGACCTAACAGGTGACTCAGTAACCTCAAAAGACTTAGCCATGTTCTGAGATTGGTAGTTTCAAATACAAACAGTCCCAGAATATAAACTTGCTAGAATCCTTGGTTATGTTAGATGTAGATCCTTTTATTTTTTGGCATCATGAATTTGGATATGAAAAAATGGAATTTAGATTTAGTTTGGAATTGAATTGAAAATGGATTTGGACAAGGCCTTTGGATATTTAATATTTGGTTATTGGACATGGATTTTTGGGTTGATGAATTTGAAAATATGGATTTAGAAAAAATGGTAAAATGGTCTAATGGATTTAATATGGACATGAAAAAGAATGGATGAAAGTGGATATGGTTTTAACAAATGGGCATGATTATTAAAACAGATAATTGGACTAAAAAATGGATATTAGGAATGGGATAACGGTTTACGGTTGAAATGGATATCAAAAGTGGATTATGGTTTATGATATGGGTTTAATTTTGGATTTTGAATGAATATTTGGAATTTGGAATGGATGTCTACTTGAATTTGAATTAGAATGGTGGATAAATGATGAGTTTGGATGCCAAGACGAAAACTCTTTAAAACACCCAACCGCCTTAAAACCTTTAATCCAATTGAACTTATGAAATCTCTTGGATGAAACTTCTCTCTAATGAATCCATGCCAACTTCAATTCTCAAGCCCAAATATTAACTTGTATTACAAGCAACCAACAATAAGCAACTGAGAGGACAACAATGCCTTAACCATAATATAAATCCACAACTAGATCTCATGTCACGATGCCTTTGCCATGAACCCTAACCATCATCTTCCATTGATGAATATCAACCAAGTCGCACAGAAGATAAGAAACCATGATCCCACGCCTCAGGAGCTAGATGCAAATGAATGGATATGAGTATGACCTAATGGAAATGCAGACGAATGCGAAGCACAAGCCAGAAAAGGTTAGAATAAAGTTAGGGCAAATTTTGGGGTATTACAATAAGCAGTTATATCAAACTGTTTGTTACATCTTACAATAAAGCATATACTAATATGTATTGAAATTTATATATTATTTTAATGGTATAAATTTTAATAAGTATATATATATATATATATATATATATATATATATATATATATATATATATATATATATATCAAAAATGAGAAAAATAAAAGGTGTTATTCAAAATAATTTTTTTATTCATTATCAACTCATTAACTCATAAAAAGTAGTGCATATTTTTTTTTATGATTCAAATATAAAAAAATAGGGTTAAATATACAACACTCCCTGCTATGTAGGAGAGTTTTGATTTACCCCACTGTAATATATTTTTTTGGATTTTCCCCTGTAATATTTTTTACCCCCTAACGTGCAATTTGAACACGGAATTTAGGGGGGTAAACAAAAAAAAAAAGTATTACAGGGGGTACCTTTGACGCTTAGGGGGAAAAAGACGTAGAATTTTAATATTTCAAGAGGGATTCAATATTTTTTACAGGAGATAAATTGAAACCCGCATACATTGTAAGGGGTGTTGTATATTTAACCCAAAAAATATGTGAAACGTATAAATTTATTAAATATACTCTATAACTTAATTTTTTGATTGAATCTATCTACAAATGCACGTACAAAATCATACTCGTACAAGAAGGAGTGCAATCTCAATATTGGTGACATACTAAGTTTCATAGTTGAATTTTTAATTCTCATATTCATTGTTATTATTGAACCCAAGTAAACATTAGATCTTAATGAAATGTTGTTTGAATTTCATCTTCACTTGTTGGAAAAAAATTAATTTTCAATTAATTATTTTTTAGTTCTGTTACTATTTTTATTAAGTTTTCTATTTATTTCAATATTTTTATTTCAATAAAATTTTAATAAATTTTGTTTTCTCATATCGTATAAATTATTTTAAAAAGGAAAAATAAAACTACTGATCCAATTATTGTTATAAACAGGAACAACTTTATTATTGATTCAAATATTTTTATAAATATTTTCAAAACAAAAATAATATTTATATACGAGAAAAAATATATTGTTGATTCAAATATTTTTTATATGGGAACAACTTTACTATTGATTCTGTTAGACGATAGGCTTCGATCTAGAGGGGGGTGAATAGATCACAAATTTTACCACCAAAAACTTTTGGCAAAATTCTGTTTTCAAAATATGGTGCAGTGGAAAAATGATCCGGATCGAATCGTCTAACTAAACCTACAATCAAAAAGTAATATACGTATCACAAACCAAACGGAGTGATAACGAGCCTAAATGTTCAACAATGATTAAGCTACGAATCAATTAAATGCAATGCTAATCGTAACTCGTATATCCAATGAACCAAAACGCAAACAAAATACACACAAACAATTTATCGAACACTTGATTTGCGATTGATAATAATTGCAAATATAGTTTGTTTGGTTGATGTTAAAACCTATTAAAATCAAAGTGATTGTGAATATATCAACAACAACACCTTTAAAAGATAGTAGAAAAATGATTTCTAATCGAATTAATCAAACAACGACGAACTCGATAAATTGTGTAATCAACAATAGAAGAAATAAAGAGATGAAGAGAGAGAAAGAGAACAAGATTTGTTTAGGCAATTCCCAATTGGCCTCACTATGGGTATGTCTGCCCTCAATTCAAAATCGAATTGAGTTAGTGTTATTAACCTTTTATTTACAAAAATGTTTATACAAGAGATGAAGAATGCAAACCCCAAAAACCCTATTGTTTTGTGTGAATTCTTCCACCTCCAAACCCTTGATCAAAGCTTGATCAAGTGACCAACAATGCGGCTACAATTCTTCGATTCTCTCGAGCACGCAACTTGTTGAAACCCAAGATTCCCGAACATAATTCACCGTCTCGCGATACTCCCTTGCAAGAAAACCACCTTGTCCCAAGGCTTTCACTCAGTCGAATCTGTGTTGACGTGATCTCGTCCAAAACCTTCAAATCAAATTGATCTTGAAGGAAAACCCCACCTTGGTTTTCTTATTTGAAACACACAAAGCCCCCAACCCAATATTCTCTGTTACACCAAACCTAATTGGACAATATAACCCTAATCTAGATGGTCACCCAATCGAAAAATGATTATGTGTTGTTCAATTGTGTGTATGCATAGAAGAAGGGATGAAGATGATAGGAAACTTTGTAATCTACTTTCGTTTAGGTTTTATTCACTAGGAAACCTTGCCTAAAAGAAGATGTATATATGAGTATATATAAGTATATAAAGAAAATGGGCAAAAGGATGCAAGAAAAATAAGATGCGAAAAGAAATTTTCAAGTTTTAACTTGCATGACGATCTGAAAGGCAGCCTGTGGGAAGAATCTACAGACTTCATTCTTGGAGAGTAGGGGTTGGCCTGAAACATGGGTGTGTCGGCCTATACTGAAGCTAAGGCTCCCATAGGTCGGCCTGATCACGTATAGGTCGGCCTATGCTGTTGTTTTAACACACAAACTTGATTTTTGATGTGCATGACATACCTAAGACCTATCAAACTTGTTCAAAGACTCTTTTTATGTATTCTAAGGCTAAGGGGACAAATGAGCATCTAAATTTAGGTTGACACCGTCCAATATACAAGAGCACTACAATAAACTATCGTATTCCTTGTTTGACATCATTCAAAACCCGATAGAATTCATATCTATCACTCACATACTCCCCCTTTTTTATGATGGCAAACGTTAAATGATGTAGTCGTACCCCGTTGCGCTCATATTTGATACACGGAATAACGCCCCTTGAATTTATGCATTGTGCTTGATAGCTCCCCCTAAATGTATGCATTTTCCTCTTCATTTTCTTTTCCCCCTTTGACAACATTAAAAAGTAAAAATGTGTTAGAAGCATCATGCAGATGCTCATTACGCTAATATGAAATATCACACAGAGGCAATTACAAAGAAATAAGATGCACTCACATAAATCACATATGTAAATGGCATAAGCATAATAATTAACAACACCAATATCCAAATGAAATACACAAGTCAACACTTAGTACTACAAAGTAAATGCTTAAGATATTGTTCTAATAACCAAGAACTGACAAGTAAACAACCATAATTAAGAAATGCAAACAGATGAAACTCAAAGGACACAGCCAAAAAGGAAAAAGACACCACAAAACACCATATCATAACCCCATTCAATGCCTTTCGCGTCCTCTTGGCCTTTGTCTTGTGTTGAATGTACCAAGCTCACATTGTGCCTCACCTCAAAAAATCAATCGAAAATATGACCCTCGTGCGAAAGGCGCAAAAGAAATTGTGATCCTACAGAGTCGCCACCGAGCTTTATTTATCCCAAAAGAGGGAAAGGAAAATATCGAGAAAACCTTTAAGAGATAAGAACATGGTCATTACAACCACATTCTGGGTTCGGGAGTCAGTTACGTGAGAGGAAGATATTAGCACCCCCTCACGTCCGTTGTACTCAACGGGAACCTCTTAGTTCGAATTGTGATGAACGTTAGCTAAGCTTATTTGTTTTCTTCTCAATGGTAAATGCGAAATGGTAAGATAAAAGGAAACAATTCTAAAGGGAAAAAGAGGTGGTTTTAGGTTAGGGTGCTCGCCAAGGATTGGGGCCCTTGCGCCTACGTATTCTCATTCGGACGAGAATGAGGAGTCAGAGCAATCGTAGTTCGACTACAGAAAAGGATAGAGGGAAAACAGAAAATGGAGGGAAGGTAGCTCGCCAAGATCATCACAATATTGTGCCTGCATATCTTTATTCGAACCAGAATAAAGAATCAGAGTGTTCATAGTTCGTGGATACGACCACGAAAAGAGAGGGATTGGTTTCTTGAAGTTTGGTTTGGATGACGATTACTCAAAGCTTAAGAAAGGCTCCTCGGGCCCAAGTAATCGGGAAAGTGAGTCAAAGGTTTGGCTTTCTCTTTTTCATCTAAGGGTGATTGGGAAAGAGGTTTGAAGGTTGGACGAATTTGAAGTGTTTTAGAGGCGTCAATTGCTCACACACGTGTTAGAGAACCCGCACCTAAACAACAGAAGAGAGATCAAAGGCTCAATCCACCATTTTTCACCTTGAAAAGAGTTTCGATAGTTGTTAATCGTTTTGAAGGTTGATTGTGAAAACCCACTTGACATTGGATCAAGGGTTTGTTTGTATGCGAAGAGGTTGATTGCGAGGCAAAAGTTAGTGGTTAGTGATTAATCGTTAGTTGTTCGGATGAATCAGGCCGACTATAGCGTTAAACCATCGTAGCACGATCTATGATGAAGATCATACTATAGGAGGTCGCGCAAGATGATATTTGTGTTAAACCACAATAGAGAAATGATATTGTAAATCATTCTCTAAGGAAATCGTGCCACACGAAAAGGAAAGTGGATGATCTCGTCTTAATCACAAACTTTCGTCAATTAAACGAAAGTAACCTATCACGATCCCAAAGTATAGAAAATGATCTCAATGATCATTTTCTACAAATTTGAAATAATGAAGGTTAACAACTTCGATAATCATCATTCGCAATTCTAAAGACTTCATCGACCAAAGATTGAAAAGAAAATGGAAGAAAATAAAATCGAGGAAAATCCAATAAAAACAATTTGAAATAATAAGATCAAGGAAAATGATACATATTTTTTTAAAGAAATTTAGTGAAGATAAAATAAATAAATATTTACATGTATATAAAAAAAAAAAAAAAGTAAGAGAATAGGGGGGTATGAAAATGTGGAATTAGGGTGAGAAATAGAATGGAGGAATCATGTGGGCTCAAAGCCCATCATCCTCCTAGTAAAAAAAATCCGCACGGTTGTAAAACAAAGAGTGGTGTGTGTAGAATCATAAAATGGGCTTTTGAGCCCAAGACAACACAGGGACACGGTCAATGGATAAAGAAAGAAAGAAAAAACGTCGTCCAAGTGTAAACGTTTAGGTCAAAAATTATGAAAGCAACAACTGTATCAACAGTTCACTCTTTTTATTTTAAACAACAAAATGAAAAAAATAATTTAAAACTTGTAAGCAGGACATGGCATGAACATAAAGCACAACGCACCAAACCAACAACAACCTCAAAAATGGAAGAACAAGGAACTTGAGGCGATTCGTACGACCTCCTTCCACCTCGTATCGTCTCGATCTCAGTCTCACTCTCTCGGATTCAAGTGGTTTTAATTTCAAGTTTGAATTTATGATTTGGTTTCGTTTCAGTTTTCTGGGTTTACGGTTTCAACTGCTTTCTCTTCTTCTCCGCTTCTCTGATTCTGTTTTGAAATGGGTTGTTTGGGTTTGGTTTTGAAGCTTCAGATGATTGAAGGAGAGACAGGTTAAGGAGATTGAATTGGGTGTAATGGATCTGGGGCGGAGGATTAAGGTTGTTGATGGGTTCTGATTTAAAGGGAGGATTGTTGGAGATTTAAGGTTTGGTTTATGGTGATGGAAGAAGAATACGGTTGAGGGAGGTTCAGGGTGAATCCATGAAAGGAGAGGATGAAGAAAAAAATTTATGAAGAGAAGGGCAGTGAGTTTTTGGAAGGAGATCCCCGAGGTTGTTGAAGAGGGTTTACTTATAGAGTGTAGTGAGCAGGCTTGTTTTGCCGTTTGACGTCACTACTGCTGCGCATTGTGCGTGTTGTTTTCATGACGTAAACGGTTATTTTGGAATGATGCACCTGATTGTGTTGTTGCTTTGGCATCTCGTGATTTTTGTCGCGTTGCGTTAACATTGTTATTCTATGTTGTTGCATGTGATGGTGTATGTGGAATTTTAGTTATAGAATGGTTTGTGTGAAGGCTGATGATAGTTTAGAAATTTGGAGGGGTTTGGCTCGTAATCAGGTTGTGTAGACCATAATTTATGTGCGTGCTGCTTGTACCACTTGCTTATTTGAAATGTGAATTGGATTACTTTTTTTATGCAGTATGATGTGTAGTGTTAGTTTTGTGGATTTTTGATTTATTTCACTGCAGGTCGGGTTGTGGTATCAGGTAATGGTACGCGTTACGCTACTTGAGGAAGGCTTGTGTGGGGTCTTGAGGAAAAGCTGAAGATTTCTTCTTGTAATTGATGTGGGGTCCTTATTTTGTGGGTTTGATTTTGTTTGTGTGCAGATCTGTATTGTAGTTGTGTGATTGAGTGAATTGTGGGGTCCTAAAACGTTTCAACATGGTCATAACCGTATTGAAGGCACGGTTTTGTTGGTTCCTGATGGCTCATTTTGTGGAAGCTCACGACACTTTATTAAAAAGAATCATAGAAATGCAGCAAAAGCTGAGGAGGAAGGTTCACCACACGCAGACCAACATTACACGCTTGTTCCCCCATAAGTAATCTCAGCTGATCAGCAATGCACTTCTCTTGGCTTACTTTATGGATCAATTTTTTAATGTAAAGGATTATGGACTATATGTATATGTTTTTGAAGCCAAACAAGTTTTGCATTATGGGCTCAATATTTAGCTTGAATCTTCATTCATTTTTTGGTGTTTCTTGGACTTGTAAAATGTGTCATTACATATTTTTTTGTAGACGTTTCTAGTAATGTAAAATGGGCTTTAATGAAAAAAGGCGTGTTATTGGGCCTTGAATACTTATGCATATCCTTGTGTTTATTTGAACCACAACTTGCGATTTTCGATTATCGACTATAACCATGACACCTAAACTTGTGCTCTCTCAAATTGATCCAGGAACCAAATTCCACCTTATTTAGAATTCTCAATTGAAATGAAATAAAACTTGAATTAACCCTTGAGAAATCCATAATTCAATCTCGGCCTCTAAAACCCTGCATCACAAATCATCCCTGATGAACCTCACTGTGAATCTTCTCGAGTCATATCTTGCCTTGAAATCAAAGGAATTGAGATACGAACCGCCTTGCACAAAACCCTAACTATAGAACAAACTGGACTCTGATAATTATCAACTTTCACACATTGATAACATGCCACATCTTGACAACTTAATCCATACACTAATGCCCTGAATTAGCCCAAAACCCTAACTGAAAACTCTAACCCGCCACTTGAATAAAGCACACCCTGGTCTCAAACAGGAAACCAAATCTTGCCTGACCAATGACTTTAAGTCAAAACCATATGAACCTCAATCAATACCACACATCACTGTCCTAATAACCTCACATGAACCTGGACTTAGGCAAGAGAAAATGAAAGCAGAAGCGACATATTTTTGGATTTTTGAATAGTGTTAGTGGGTTGAAGATAATATACAGGTAGGACAAATTTGGGGTATGACACATAGCGCACTGTAGAAGCTCTCATAATGATCTCCATCTGTTTCTTGGGTATGAATGATGTGTTTCAACCGATCCATCTCAGCAGTGGGATTTTCATTAATAGTGTTGCGCAAAGATACAAGGCTTTCCGTCGTGTAAGCAGCAAAAGAATGAAAATCAGCATCCTGAGTGGCCATGTGCTCCCTCATGAGACGTAGCTCTTCCGATTGTGCAACATATATCTCATCTTGCTGCACCTGCATGTTTTGCAACATGGTAATAATAACAGCAGTGTCACTAGAGCCAGCATAAAAAATGCCACCGTGTCCAACTCCTTGTCCGCGTCTTGCATAATTGCATTGCTATTTGGAGCACCATGAGGATTCTTATTTTCCATCTGATTTTCTTCATCTTCATCAACAACCACGTTTGGATTATCGAAGTTGAAAATCTTCATACCATTCTTACGGAGATAGTATGCTCGATGCTCGATATCCCAGAAATAGCTCATGTTGGTGAGAGTACGTTGTGAGAACTCATGAGATGAATTTGGTGATTTGTATATGAGATTTGCCACACCAATCTTGAAATTCTTTAAAATTCTTGCAATCATGGAAGGATAGCATAAAGAGGTACCTTTGTTGCAGGAACGGACAGAAAACATACGATCAACAAAGTAGTGTGCCCAGTTGATTTTGACATTGTGCAACAAGATATACACAAGATAAATTCCTGCAAAGTCGACTCTTGAAAATCCGCCTTTTTCAGACATGAGATACAATCCACAATAATATTCGAGGTAGCATCTTTAATTTACCTATGGTAATTGGTTCATAATAGTTTGCAGCTCGAAAAACCTTAAGGATTTCGTTTAAGTGAAGATTCCAATTGAAGTCTTTATGCTTATCGGAGTCGGTTGCCACTTCATCAGTTTCTTGTTCATCAAACTCTTCATCAATTTCAGGATCACTGACAGTAATATCGAATAAAGTGCTCCATAACTCATTTGTGAAAAGATACATTTTGTTACCTATAGAAAATTTGAAGCTTGCACCCTCTTGTTCATGTAGCCCGGAGTAGAACACACGGATAAGATCATCGTTGTAATCTTGAGCCAAATGAAGGAAATAGTCTATGTTTTGATGCTCAACACGAGTAATGACTTCGGGTAGAGTTAAACCTTCAATCGTCTTCTTCTTCCATATGTATTGCTTGACGATAAGGCGAGTCACAAGCTTAAGCTCAAAATCTCTCTCATACTTCTTTGAAATCAAAGAAAATGGATTATCAGAGGCATGAGTGAATGAGGAGGCCTTTCCTTTTCCTTTGGATGCATTCTTTGACTTAGAGGCCATTGAATTTGTGAAAAACCAACTCGCACACCAGGTGTTTGAGGAAAATTTTGAATAAAACTCATGAGAGAATGAGTGATACAACGACACCCACACACTCAAACACAATCAATAGCAACAAAATAACACACAAAAACAACTATAAACTCACAATAATGGAGAAATTCGGTTTATGATGACATATAGTGAGTTTTTGGAAATTTTGAGAGAAATGAAGAAATTGATGGATTAATGAGGGATATGATAAAGATTTGATGATGAAAGAAGATTTTATAATGTTGGATTCAAGCACAAAACACAAGTAATGGTAAATGTTGAGGGTTTGAGTTAATTTGAGAAGATGGATATTTTGTGCATGTAAGAACAAGAGTATGAGTGAAGAGAAAAGAAAAGAAATGTTTCAAAAGTTGCTTATGAGTCGACCTCAGGTCGTATGTGTCAGTATGTCCATGCTACACGTTGGCACATACTGAAGCAACAAATTTTGAAAATTAAAAGTAAACGACATGAGCCGACCTGAAATCGAACGTGTCGGCCTATACTTAAACATTGACTTGCACAGGTTGACCTGTACTAGTTTGTGTCGACCTGAAGATTCCAATCTTCAATAATTTTTTAATCAATTAATTTTTAGTGACCTTGAGAGGCTTATAATGACTCATGAACAATAGGTTTACGAGATATGCATACATATAATGAAATTTATGGTTTGTTTGCTTGACACATGCAAAAAGATATAAGCATGTTTTGGTTCAAGATAAAGATGAATCATGACGGCATTTATGTATGGTTACTATAAACACATAAAATGCAACATACAACAGTCACATTTGATATTTTTGGAAGTAAACACATATCACAAGCATCACATATAATGCATCACATATCCTTATGAAATAAACAGGTAAAAGAAACACTTACGTACAAAACAAGAAATAGGGTTAAAATGATATTACCTCACCGTACACATGACGGAGGATGCACAAGCATTCCACGAAGAACTTTTGAACGAAAGTTGGAGTGAATGCAACACGTGCCATGAAACACAAATAAGACCAAAACTTTCTTACCACTTTCCTTCTTGCCCAATTATTTGAATGTGATATTAGCAATGTATTCAAGAAGTCCAATTGATGATTGTTGAATATTCTTTCAACTTGAGAGGTGACTTTCCGTTGCAGCTGAACTTTTCAGCTTGCTCAAAACGATGTTGTACCCTGATGAGGACACGTTACCGTGTTGTGCCCTAATGCTCTACGAACAAGATCCCATACTCTCTCCATATAGTCAAGACATTTTTCCTGCATGAATAACAACATGTTCTAGGTACCCAATCTTCATTGGGTCCTTGGGGATTAGTAAAATCTTGATTGCATTTAGGGATCCATTGAAAGACATTATTAGAAACATGGAGTTTCCTAACTCTGCACTTTGCAATAGTGTGCCCCTTTTTGCAACGGTAGTGACAATACAAGTTTAGAGAAGATAACCTTTTGCTATTTTGTTCCATTTTAACGTAACTATACCTCTGATACGGATTATGAGCTGGTAAGTCATACTTGGAAGTATCTATAGCAAAAGTAACCCCGGGTTAAAAAGCCTTATCAAGTTTAGCTTTAAGAGTCCTTGACTCCTTTTGCCAAATGTGACATGTTTCCCAACCAAAATTCCACAAAGATCTAGGATCCTCATATTGTCCTTCTTGAATATTTGACATAGATTTCTTTAGTGCTTCCACATGTCTTTCATTTTCAACAATCTTAGCTTCCAAATGAGAGATGATTCTCTTGTTTGAAGCTAATATCTTAAAAGCATCTATAGCTTATCTTTGTAGTTCTCAAAGGATTCTTGAAGTTGAGAAAAAGCTGAATCATGAGAAGCTTGAAGTTTAGAGTGACTTACAACCTTTTTCTTTCCTTTGTTTTCCATATAGCAAAGCTTGGTCGATTCCTCACTTGAAGTAGAGCTATCATCACTTGAAGAATAATTTCTTTTTCCCAAGCCGCATAGGCTATTCTAGATTTTATAGACGTTTTGTGACAACCTTTTTAATTCTTGATTTTTGGACACTCTGGCTTAAAGTGACCCGGTTTACCACAGTTGTAACACGTACTTCGTGACTTTCCTTTTTTGCTTTCATCTTTTTCTTTTAAGGAACTTGATAACCTTCTTGATTTATCACGGTACTTGTTGGGATATTTGTCGCCTTGTTTTAACATGTATCTATTGACTTGCTTTAAGAACAATCCCATATCTTCTTCGTCGAATTCGTTGTCATCTTTAAGTTCACTATCCCTTTGCTCATCTTGAAAAAGCTTTAAGCTAGAAGTGTATAGAGCAATGAACTTCTTCCCTTCATCTTTGTCTTTCCCTTTCTCACTCTTTGATCGTTTTTCGTATTCCTTCTCGTATTTTGCCAAGCAAGTAGGCTCTTGCTCATGCTCTTCCAACTTACCAAACAAAGCCGTAAGATCAAGCGACTTAAGATCATTTGCTTCTTTAATAGCGATGACCTTTGGTTGTCATTCCCTACTTAAACACCTCAAAACTTTGTTAGTAGGAAGTTCATTAGAGACGGGATTACATAGTGCATTTAGTCAATTTATAAGATGAGTGGACCATTTTCGTATATCCGCAATGATTTCACCATGCTCAATACAGAACAACTCAAACTCTTGATTCAATGTGTTGATCCTAGCTTGTTTGACATCATTAGTACCCTCCTGGGTAATCTCTAATGCATCCCACATAGCTTTGGCGGTCTCACAATGAGAAACGCGATAAAACTCATTAGTTCCCAAGGCAGAAGTGAGAATGTTTTTCACTTTCCAATCATGTAACCATAATTTCCTATCATTATCATCACATCGTGCTTCCGGTTTAGGTATTGTGACACCATCTTCATTGGTCATAGTTATTTCATTTGGAACATTTTGGATAGCATCCCAAATACCTTTGTCAACGGAGTTGACATGAATATGCATAAGTGCTTTCCAATAACCATAATTTTTGCCGATGAAAATTGGTGCTCTATTGTACGCACCCTTAGGTTCGGTAGCCATTCTTCTAAGAAATACATCTCAAGCACGGAATGAACCAGAGCTTTTGATTCCACTTGTTAGACGATAGGCTTCGATCTAGAGGGGGTGAATAGATCGCAAATTTTACAACAAAAAACTTTTGGCAAAAATCTATTTTAAAAAATATGGTGCAGCAGAAAAACGACTGGAATCGAATTGTCTAACCGAACCTACTATCGAAAAGTAATATATGTATCGCAAACGAAATAGAGTGATAACGAACATAAATGTTCAACAATGATCAAGCTACGAATCAATTAAATGCAATACTAATCGTAACTCGTATATCCAATGAACCAAAACGCAAACAAAATACACACAAACAATTTATCGAACACTTGATGTGAGATCGATAATAATTGGAAATATAGTTTATTTGGTTGATGTTAAAACCTATCACAATCAAAGTGATTGTGATTATATCAACAACAACACCTTTAAAAGATAGTAGAAAAACGATTTCCAATCGAATTGATCAAGCAACGACGAACTCGATAAATTGTGTAATCAACAATAAAAGAAATTAAGAGAGAGGCCAAGATTTGTTTAGGCAAATCCCCAATCGGCCTCGCTATGAGTACGTCTACCCTCAATTCAAAATCGAATTGAGATAGTGCTATTAACCTTTTCTTTGAAAAAATGTTTATACAAGAGATAAAGAATGCAAACCCCCAAAAACCCTATTATTTTGTGCTGATTCTTCCACCTCCAAACCCTTGATCAAAGCTTGATCAAGTGACCAACAATGCGGCTACAATCCTCATATTTTCTCGAGCATGCAACTTGTTGAAACTCAAGATTCCCGAACGCAATTCACCATTTCGCACTACTCCCTTGCAAGGAAACCACTTTGTCCAAAGGCTTTCACTGGGTCGAATCTGTGTTAACGTGATCTCGTCCAAAACCTTCAAATCAACCTGATCTTGAAGGAAACCCCCACTTTGGTTTTCTTATTTGAAACACATTAAGCCCCCAACCCAATATTCTCGGTTACACTAAACCTAATTGGACGTTATCAACCCTAATCTAAATGGTTGCCAAATGATTACGTGTAGTTCAATTGTGTGTATGCATAGAAGAAGGGATGAAGATGATGAGCAAATTTGTAATCTAGTTTCATTTAGGTTTTATTCACTAGGAAACCTTGCCTAGAAGAAGATGCATGTATGAGTATATATAGGTATGTGAAGAAAATGGGCAAAAGAATGAAATAAAAATAAGATGCAAAAAGAATTTTTCAAGTTTTAACTTGTATAGGTCGGCATATGAAGGTCATAGGTCGGCCTGTGAAGGTGTTCAGGTCGGGCTGTGAGGCGACCTGAAATGCAGCCTATGGGCGGAATCTATAGGCTTCGTTCTTGGAGCGTAGGAGCCTGCCTAAAACATGGATGTGCTGGCCTATACTAAAGCTAAGGCTCCCATAGGTCGGCCTGATCACGTGTAAGTGGGCCTATTTTGTTGTTTTGACACACAAACTTGATTTTGATGTGCATGACATGCCTAAGACCTATCAAAAAATTTCAAACTCTTTTTATGCATCCTAAGGCTATAAAGGGACAAATGAGCATCAAAATTTAGGTTGACATCGTCCAATATACAAGAACACTACAACAAACTGCCTTATTCCTTGTTTGACATCATTCAAAACCCGGTAGAATTCATAGTTAGCACTCACAGATTCAAATATTTTTATAAATATTGTCAAAACAAAAATAATATTTTGATTCAAATTTTTTTATATACGGGAACAACTTTACTTTTGATTCAAATATTTTATAAGTAGTGTCAAAACAAAATTAATATTTATACACGCGAAAAAATACATTGTTGATTAAATTTTTTTATATAGGGGAGAAAATATTATTGGTATAAATGAGAACAATACTATTGATTCAAATATTTTTATAAATATTGTCGAAACAAAAAAAAAATTTTGATTCAAATATTTTTATATACGAGAACAACTTTCCTATTGATTCAAATTTTTTTATAAATAGTGTCAAAACAAAATTAATATTTATATACGGGAAAAAATACATTGTTGATTAAAATATTTTTTTATATGGGAGAAAATATTATTGTTATAAACGGGAACAACTTTACTATTGATTCAAATATTTTTATAAATATTGTCAAAACAAAAATAATATTTTGATTCAAATATTTTTATAAACGGAAACAACTTTACTATTGATTAAAATATATTTATAAATAATGTCAAAACAAAAATAATATTTATTTACAGTTAAAAATACATCGTTGATTAAAATATTTTTATATACGGAAACAAATATTATTGTTATAAACGAGATCAACTATAATGCTGATCCAAATACTGAATAATAGATATTTATTGACCATTGTATTCTCTCTTATAACATAATTGTCTTATTTGTTAAAAAACTTAAACATTTAAGTTATCTAATACAAGTTTCAATAGTTTTTTTAAATCATATTATTCTTGATATTGTTTTTTACCTTTCATCTTCTACATGTATTACTATTTCAACTTAAATTTACTGTAATTCTTAAGTTTTTTCTATTTTCAACTTTCAATTTTTATGACAGTCTGCAAAAAAAATGTGCCTCCAAAACCATATCCCACCCAAAAACGTATCTCGTGAGTAGGCACGAGTTTGTTACTAGTTACTTTTATAATAAAAAAAATGTTGTTTTGGGAAGCAATAGTTGGCTAAATTGGGCAACCCAAGTGGTCCCGCATGTTTACACACAGTCCTTCAGTCAAGAAAACCAATAAAAAACTTCCATTGGAGATGGCATAACTGTATTGGCCTTTCACTTAGATAACAAGCCTCAATATGATTGACATCTGAATAACAAATATTTTTTCATGGTAATCTCTTGGCGCTTTTATAGCCACACTCTTTTATTCACACTTTCATGATTTGTGTCGTTGTACTTGTCATAAGTTAAATGGTATGGTCCCTCTTCTCGAAAATGTATCATACAAAATTCTTCTTTTTACTGATACGTACAATTCGTCTTCCTTTCCTAACAATAAGATCGTGTATTTATAGCTCTAACTCCCTCAAAAGGGACTGATTTCTTGGTATCCTACATTTGCTAGGTTTGACCTTGATCAGGGATCACCCCTTCTCGGTAGCCATTCATTCCAAAGTGCGGGAGGTAGGCCCTAATTACATCGGCCTCTAACCAAGTCTAAACTTGGGGGCATGGAAGAGGAGCAAACCTTTGGTCAAACACTTCTCAAAGATGTCCAATAAAACTTCTAAGCATAATCCGAGACATTGGCAAGATCTTAGAGAAATCACGGTGATACACCAAAAAGGTAAATACCAAGGTAAGCGAATAAAGAAACAATACATCACAATGAAGTAAATATAACAATAAAAATACAATAATTCATTCAATAATAAACAACATCCAGGCAAAGTTAGCCTGTAAAAAAAACTCTACGACTCTGGCTCGTCACCAAGATTTTTTAGCCTTTCATATACTATTTCTTGCTCAATATGATTTTTTTCTCTGGATATACACACCCCATGGTGTCAAATTTTCACCAACTTCAAAGCATTTTCAAAAGAATCATGCAATATGGATTAACCATGTTCTACTGACTTTGCATACTTTTTAGACATGTCGAAATTGTTTGAACGCATCTCCAAAAGGTCATTTTGATCCTTCTTCTAGTCTTCCCATGCTTCATTCAAGGATGCCTCTAGCTCTCTTATCTTCTTGCAAAAAGAATCTAAAATTTTGTTTCCATTAACGAGGGTGGTTTAGGTGTCAGATACGCTTATCGAGTGGCCTTCGTCTCCCTTATCCTCTAAGCTAACGAACGCACCTTCTCAGCCAGTAGATAAAGATACCAGAAAGCTCGTGCCTCATAAATTATTTTCCTCATAAGATTGCTCGACTTAATAAGTTCATCCAGAAGTTGGCCCCCCTTTATAATGAAGGCACAAATACACTCATCGACAACCTCTTTCTCTTTCTAAAAGGCAGTCATGCACAAATACATTCCTATTGTCCATAACATCAAAGGCCAGAAGACCCTAGCCTTACGCATCTAGTACAACATTAACAGACAACTTTGACTTTCCTCAAAAAATAGGTATATTACTTTCATAGATGAAAGACCAAAGCTCCCAAGTCATCCTATGACAAGGACGAGCCAGGAAAAATAGTGACAAGCTAGATAGGGTCATTTACAAACTCTCACCAAGACCCAACCTACCTAGGTTTGACTCCACTTTTCGAGGCACTTTCAAGAACGACTCCCCAAAAAGACGTGTTTTATTAACTCCTCCCCTCGATGGAGCGTCTGCGGTTGTAAGTTACGTCGAGTTCAAAGCATCCACTTCTACATGTCGATCAGGAGGGTTTCACACCTCAGACCACGTTGAAACGGGAGGAAAAGAAGATTCCATATTGACATGGCTCCCCGAAGTATAAACCACATCAGGAATCGGCAAAGCGACAACTTCATGAAGATAAGGAATTACTTTTAGGCATTATGCTGAAAGAAATGCAAGTTATGATATGCAGATGATGCAAATGTCCTATAAATAAATCGATTTATTGATTTAGAGACAAAATTAAAGTATGACGACAACAACTCAACCAATACACTAAATATTGTGCAATACCTTTAAAACTACTTAGCTACAATGCAACAGGTTTGCAGCCAAGCTCTAAAGACATTTTCACAACATCAACCACTAATTGAACTTTTCTACTAATTTCCGGCCATTTGGTAGAAGGATGAGACCCACAATCTCTAATACTTGCAACAAGCCTAGCAAAATCTTGCACCATCAAAGCTTCCTGTGGGAGCTTGTTGGCCACCTCAACTTCCTCTGGTTTCACATTCCACCCAATGTGAAGATCAGCAAATTTTGCACCAAATATAAAATCAAATTTTGCACTAGTCTCCTTATAAGGGATTATGAAGTCCTTAACATGCATAGACCCATTGGACCCACAAACTGCTAAATCCATGGACGTGTGAGAAAGAAACGAGCAGTGAATATTCGCAACTGTTTGATTCGGTTTGTCCCATTGCAAAGAAGCTGTGATTGACAATATGACTCCGGCCGAATTTCTCGTGACGTCGGGGAGGGCAGTAACGGTGGTTGGCAGTTTGTAGCCCTTTGCCCACAAGGATGCATTAATGCAGTACCATGCTAAGTCACCAAGTGCACCAAGAGCATCTAACTCTGGCTTAACTCTTATGTTATTCTCCAAAAACTCTTGTGTTGTTGGCATTGTTGATGTGCTATGAATCTTCAAAACACAGAATATAGTGCAAATAAAATTTATAAACATAGATATAAACTAAATCTAACGCAAATAGAAAATAATAAATGAAATAGTACATCTACTTACAAAATGAACGGGTCCGATACCAGTGGAATTAGAAAGAGAGAGTAATTGTTCCATGTGAGCAGTTCTAGGATGATGCAACCACATAGAACCATCCATAAACTGCAAGCCGTTTGATTCACAAGCCACTAAGATCCGATCAAGCTCTGCCACGTCGAGAGCCGCAGGCTTCTCGACGAGCACGTGCTTCTTCTTATTCGCGGCAGTAACCGCCCATTGAACGTGCAGACTCGTTGGGAGAGGAATGTACACCACGTCCACGCCTGAATCATCCATGATCTCATTGTAGCTACCGTAGATTCTCACGCTTGCTGGTAAATTGTTCTCTGCAGCGAATTTCTCTGCCTTTTCTATGGAGCGGCTTGCGATGGCGGAGATGGTTGTGTTGGGAGCAAGTGCAATGGCTCTGGCTAGTTTTCTAGCGATGTTGGCGCAGCCTAAGATCCCAAAACGAACGGTGTCGGTGTTTGCCATTTTAGGTGATCGAACACTGTGCGTATGGATATGGTTAGCATTTATCAGCAACTTTACTTGTGTGTGTGGATAGAATAGAATTCTACATTTCTAATCAACTACAACGACAACAAATCACACGGTAGGAGCTTTTTTTTTTTTTTTTTTTTTTTACAGAAATGTAGTATTAATGGTAGGGTGTGCGAAAAATTCTTCATGATCAAATTCATAAATAAACTGATCCAATTTTTTTAAATCTAACCCAAATGCTAAAATATTTGTCATCCAAATAATAAACTAATACCCATAAAATAATTTGATTTAGCTATTGCATATTCAAGTCTATTTGTCTAATATATATACTTTTATTTTGTCAAATAATAAATACTATACGCACCTCTTGTTCTCCTTTAAATAAGATGTCAATAATATTATTTAATTAATTCTCTTCATTCTAATATTGTTTCAAATCATTAATTATCACTTATTAAATAAATAATAATAATTATTATTAAAACATCTCGCAGACCTGAAAGTCAAGTTTTTGGCTATTAATAAATCAAATAATAGAGACGAAGAAAGCCGTATAGATTCTAAATAAGGGAGGAACTCGACATCAGCCAGCCGGCCAAGCCAAGAATGATGACCAATTGCTTGAACCTCGAATGAGGACATAATGGAAGATGGGTTGGTCAGAGCCGTAGGCAGATGATAAATAATAAGACTACAACTTTAAAAGATGTTGGGTGAAGGTGAATCGCCTTCAAACCGAGGATTCACAATGACTTTGACTCAGACTTTCCTTCCTAAAAGACAAAAGGAGTAGCGGGTTTTGCTAGCCAACCTTGTCTGAAAGTTCTTTTCTCTAACGCTTAAGGGGTAAAGAATAGTTTCGCTGAAACTAATGCTTTTTCCCTTGTTGGCTTTCCAAAATCTATATCCACAACCAAAAGAAAAAGTTAGACAACCACATCAAAGGAGAAAGTGCAAGTCACCCAAATCAACAATTTGATTTACCTTAAACATTAAACAGATCAAATTCTAGAGAGAGCTAGCTGGAAGAAGGTAAACTTGACCACTTACATAAAATTAAAGGAGGGCAGCTGGCCACCAGCATACCCTTAAATGTCAAGTCAAATGAGCGAGTCCCGCTCCCAATTTAACAGAGAAGCAACAAAACGTAGAACGTGAGCATGCACTAACTTCCTCCCTAAGCTAATAATTGTAGACATCTAGTGATTTACCGACCACATTTCATGACAAAAAATAACTTTATTCTGCATTTTCATATCTTTCAAACCATAGAATGTCAGATCATAACCAACTAAAAGACCCCTAAGATCGAATGTGGCAAAGGCCCAGGCTAACCCATCTAACTAAAATCTCTATACTAGATAGTTGAATTAATGTCACACAATACAAAAAGATGATCAACAGAATCCTCTTAGCCAATACAATGCACACACCCTGCATTACTAGAACTAGACATGATTTGACGCATCAACAGATTTTGCTTAGTCGGCAACCTATTCAGAACCAGACACGATATAATGTTATTAGGTTAGATTCTATTTTATCATCTTGCATGGTCTTTAATAGTTAATTTGTGTAGGAATCCTTAGACAAAGCAAAAATAAATTAAAAAACTAGGTAGTAAAAAAGTCCAGATAAAACAAAATAATAATAATTCAATTAAAATTGATT
The DNA here is from genome assembly GCA_022829125.1 of Lathyrus tuberosus. Lineage (NCBI taxonomy): Eukaryota > Viridiplantae > Streptophyta > Magnoliopsida > Fabales > Fabaceae > Lathyrus > Lathyrus tuberosus. The sequence goes on along the minus strand of JALAZF010000715.1, from coordinate 511,785 downwards.
TGGAGAAAAATGTGATTTCGGACCAATTTAAACAAAAAAAAATCAATTATTAATTTTGTTATGTATTGGAATCGGAAATGAATTGCGGATCGGAAGTAACGACAGATCTGAGTGTTCGACGCAGTGGAGAGGAGGCTAACCTGCAAGGTTAACACTCCAACACTTAAGTTAGTTTGTGAGGGAGAAGACTGATTTGGAATTCAATTTTAAACTCTGTACCTAAATTGTCACCTTCTCTATATATAGTAGAAAGGAAATAACTAACTTGCTATTAGTTAGGAGTGACTTGCAGAGAGTCGTTGGATGCACATAAGGCTTGGATCTCACGTGCTTGCTAGCATGATGGTTTTCGTGTGCTGAGAAGGTTCTAGAAGGATTGCAGTTTCTCGCCTGTAAGTTTTAAATAGCTTTCTTTTACATACTTGCATATATATATATATATATATATATATATATATATATATATATATATATATATATATATATATAATAAATTATAATAATTAACAAACTTTAACTTTTTCCGTAATAGCATGTAGCTATTGTCCGGTTACCATAATTTTGATAGGAATAGAGATAACATACCTCTTAAAAGCATCTGATCTAATTGCTTTACAAAAGCTCTCTCTTATAGTTGCCATCAACGTAGCAAATAGTGTAGCAATTGAAGCGTGATATAATAATTTGGCAAAATAAATAGAAACGTGGTTACAACATATATGGGGCATCATAGACATAAATGATAATGTTCTTAATCACATAACACAATCCAAGAACATTATATCACACTTACGACACACATATTGAAACAATTTCAAAAAGGATTTTGTATAGTGATGAATATATCAACATATAAACATCATAAAAATCAAACAAATTTGAATTAATGATTTAATCAAAACCGAAGCTCTGATACCGCTGTTGGGATTTTAAGAGGGGTTTTTCAAAAATTATCCTCTTAGCGGAACAATCCCGATGAACGGATCTTGATTAAATCGTTAATCATAAATCAAACACCAAAATAAGATTCAAGAATTACCTCTTGAAGCGTGCTTTATCTTTGATCACGAACGACGGAAGATACCGGCGTCTCTACGTAGTCCACGCGAGCACAAAATGGAACGTGGTGCTAGCCGTCTCTTGTTCTAAAAATTCACAATTAGGATTGGTAGGGGAAAGAGCTTCTCTATTTATAGAGAGCTTCTAAAACCCAAATACTCTTATTTTGGGCATTTCCGAAAAAAGCCCAATCTTATTTAATTAAAAGTTTTTAATAAATATTATTTATATATAATTAAACTCTTTTAATTAAATAAAATAAAATATTAAATTAAATCATATTTAATTTAACAACTGTCAATTCTCATTTATTTAATTAAATCAAATTTAATCAAATAAATTATATATGTGATAATGTATTAAACAATTTAAATACTATTAACACATAATTAAATCAAATCTTATTTAATTTAATCGTCAATTCCACTATCAGTACTCTATGCGTGTGACCCTATAGGTTCTCGTAACGTTGACAATAATATAAGTTACCTATTTAATATTATAAACAGTGAAGGGTATCTAGCAACACATCACTGCTACCCAAGTGACGAGAATGTCGTGTGATCTGACATAACCTTTATGTGATAATGATCATATGTATAATTACCCTTTTGCCCTTATATCTATATTGAACACAAGGCATAGAATGTGTCACCCTTGTATAATCCAATATTTTATTCCTTGATCCCTGAGTATACTTGATAACAACAAATAAGTCCAATATCTCATATCGACTTATTTGAGCACGACCATGCATTTTATAGTTATACTCTATCAAGGGGCCCACAGATATCACTCCCGTATATGTAGGAGGGACAAATCCCATCTAGGTCACTCATGTCTCTCAGCATGATTTGTAAAGCACCCATAAACCATCTTTATGGTCATCTTGTTACGGGCAACGTTTGATTGGCAATAAAGTACTCGACTCCACATCTAGGGTCCATAGTGGTTTCAGGTCGAAGGGTGGAATACCTCACTATTACTATGAGAATAACTTATGACACTTACATAACAAACTATGTAGTATTCTCATGTTGGGTCAATCCAATATAAATATTACTCCTAATATTTATACCTACGTGAAGACTTGATATCTCATATCCATGACATGTGAGATACAGTCATCAGTCTACTCACATAATAGTCTCTATGCATTACTGTTGTCCTATTTGACAATAAAGCTTGACTACGGATACTTTAAGAATAACGTCCTTATGTTTAATGAGGTCTCACGATTAAGTCACACTTAACAGGTCATTAATAAACTAATTATTCAAAGGACTTTATTATGTCATATACAAATAACACAATAAATACAATGCCTAGTAAGTATATATATTAACAAACAATATATATCATGGTCATGATACAAAAGCATATACAACCAATACTGATTGGCTATTAGGGCTTACTCCAACATTTTTCTCCTCCTTGTGGAATTATCCTAGGTTTGACATTGTAAAGTTTACCGTCTCCCACCTCTTTTTCACTGAAGGGTTTCCGAGCAATTATATGGCTCTTCGCACCAAGTTGTCCCCTAAGCTATATGACATGAAAGAGAATCACTTACTAAGGGGGATGATGGTGAAACGTATCGATATGGAGAGGCGAGACCAGTCGAAAATGGGTTGAGGGTGAAGTTCAAATGTTATGAGGACGGTTATGCCAAGGTTCAAAAGTCGATTAAGTACTTGCATAATGATAAAGAATTATGGGTGGCTAAATTGGGCATGATAGAGACTAAATCCAAGGAATTAGCTGCCTCAGATGAGGCCTTGAAGTCATCTTTGGAAGATGCCCTTCTATCTAAGAAGGAATTGAAGGACGAGATGTCAGAGCTCAAGGATGACTTGGTGGTGACCTATGATACCTATTTCAGGCGTGCGAATGAGCAAGTGTCCTTATTATACCCTACACTAAATATGAGCCATTTGGATATCTTCAAGGTTATCCGTAATGGTCAGCTGGTGGGTGACAAAGAGGCATCCCCTTCTACACATCCAAGATTTCCCTTAGTTGCGGGCCCTCAGGATAACCCTGATGGCGAGACGAAAAGGGGAGGTGAATTGTTGTCTCCTCACCCGGAGAGAGTATCTTTCCACATATCCAAGATTTCCCTTCTAACCTACACTATCCAATAAGGAATTAGAGGACGAGGTGCTAGAGCTCAAGGATGACTTGGTGGTGACCTCTAATACCTATTTCAGGCGTGTGAATGAATAAGTTGCCTTCTTCTACCCTACACTAGATCTGAGCCATTTGGATATCTTCAAGGTTATCTGTAATGGCCAAGTGGTGGGTGATAATGAGGTATCCCCTTCCACACATCCAAGATTTCCCTTAGTTGTGGGCCCCTAGGATGACCCTGATGGCGAGATGAAAGGGGGAGGTGAGTCGATGTCTCCTCACCCGGAGAGAGTACCCTTGGAGAAGGTAACCCCCAAAGATGTCCAATGAGTTTTGGTGGATGTTTTTTTTATTACCTTGGCCCTTTGTAGCTTTTCTCTACACTTTTTTCCATGAGGGGATTTTTGTAATAACATAACTTTTGTGCCTTTTAGGCGTCCTTTCTTTAGTTGTTTTACCATTATCATTGTTTTTCCTATGTGATTTACTTAGAATTGTTCTATAAGCGACTTCATATAATCACCCAGGAGCCCTGTTTGGAACTTTCAGTGATATTTCCCCATAAGGCGGCAAAGATCCCTTATGAAAATCTAGCGTTTCTTATCGCCTCGAAGGGTGGCAAGGATTCCTCCATGAGGATCCAACATTTTATCACCTCCAAAGGCGGCAAGGATCCCCTCTCTAGAGATCCAACATGTTTGATAGTCTCAAAAGGTGACAAGTTTTGTCCATGAAGATCCAACATGTTTGATTGCCTAAAGGGCAACAAGGATCCCTTGTAGGGATCTAACTTATCCTTACAAATGGTAGAGGTATAATACTCTCCTAAGACTAAAATAATAACAAACAAAACAAACAATGATAAAAATAGTACTTTTGGAGCTTTTTGTTGAGGCTTCATTCACCTATAATCTTTCCCTATTAAGGGGGAATCTCCCCATCTTTCAGAGCTGATTCTTGACGCTTGATTCTAGAGCCTACCCTTTTGGTGTTCATGGCTAGGGTTCAACTTCTTTTTAGCTTGAGGCTTTCTACATAGCATTTCCTAGCGAATTCTTGGTCTCCTTGGATGACTCCGAACCGCCCGTCGGAAAGCAGGTATTTCATGCACATATATAGGGTAGACAGGGTGGAACCCAACTAATTTAAATTTGGTCTCCCAATGATCATATTATAGGAAGAGGGGGCATCTACGACTAGATATCTAACATTGTTCTAATTAGCTTATTCCCCCATTCCAAATGTGGTATTCAATGTTATATAACCTTTTACTTATACTTGCTCCCTAGAAAACCTACCAAGTGACCCTTTAGATCATCTGAGTCGAGGCGAAGCCTCTCAAATTCATTATAGTAGATGATATATATGAAGCTTCTTTAATATACCAATACTCTTCTAATTTCCCAGTCATCGTACCTCACGGTGATGACTATGGGGTTTGTCATTGTGGGAATAAATGCTTACTGCATCTTTTTTTTTGAAAAAGCGATCTCAACCTCTGGTACTTTGGTCTCACCTATCTCTGGATATATGGGCAGGTCCTCTATAGTTAATATCTAGCAATCATATCTTCTCTGGGTGAAACTAGTCTTTCCTCCCCCAATAAATCCTCCTGCAATAATATTCAGGGTGTGGCACACAATTTTGTCGCCATCTTCCTTTCATAACTCCTTTCCTTTTCTAGGTCTGAGGCTTCCATTATTGTTATGCCTGTGAGAGCTGGCCCTGCCAGGCCTTTTGGAGGAGTCTCCTTTAACATATTTCTTGATGTGGCTTTCTTGTATCAGGCGCTCTATCTCCTTATTAAGATGGTAGCAATCTTCTATGTGGTGTACCTTAACCTTGTATATTTTACACCATCTACCGGGCTCACGCCCCATAACATCCGCCTTTGGAGCTAGAGGTGTAAGGATTTTGTGTAAGTCGATGACCTCTCCCCATATTTACTTGTGGCGAGTGTTTAGGGGTGTGAATCTCATAATAGATTTTCCACCTCGTTTAAAAGATGTCTTATCCCTGACAGACGAGTTGTAGCTATTCTTCCATTCGACGTTAGAAACACACTCTTTCATGTCACAGGGCTTCTTTCCGGCCTTACTCTTCTCGCCTTTTATATAACACTTCACTCTTGTGACCACCTCTACTAACAAAGACACTGGCTTTTGGGCGAGGGACTCGTTGATGTGCCCTGTTTTGAGACCATTCTAAAATGCTCCTACAAACATTTTTTAGTTATGATGGATGTATTTTATAATGTATTTGTTAAAATGGGTGAGGTATTCCCTCAATGATTATAATGGTCCTTGATGAATGTTAAACATGCTAGTGATGGGCATTTTTCTATCTCAAATTGTTGTGAACTGGTGCATGAGTTTCTTCACCAGATCCTGATAGCTAGCGATGGAAGCTCGAGGTAGGCCCATCTCCCATCGTAAGGTAGCATCCCTAAAAGTTCCAGTTAAAAACTTGCATTTTAGGGAGTCGGGCACTCCGATGACAACCATCTTCATGTTGATGGAGGCGACATGCTCGTAAGGGTCGCTACACTCATCAAACGTCGCCAAGGAGCGAGGCTTGAAATCTTCGGGAATATGTGCTTCTCATATCTCATCTGGGAGGGGATAGAGATTGAACACTTCTGTCTTCTCTATGGGTGTAGCCTCTTGCTGGCGCTATGAAATGCTAAGAGTGTTGTTGTTTACTGTGAAAAATAGCAAATAACCTCTGGTCTACCAAGTTTATAAGAAAATGGGTAACCTGCAGGATCGACCACACTAAATCCTAGGACATGTGCTAAGTAATTTAAAAGGATATTTGGAAAATGATGAACACTTCGACAGTATTCATAATTAGCAAAAAGTTTATTTCGATAATACTAAAGGAAAAATGAAACGAGGAAGTAATTAAAAGTACATTGGAAAATAACTTAACAAAGTAAAGGAAAAAAGATAAATTTCTGGGCAAAGATTAATTGAATTGCATTGAATAAGAAAAATGGTGTTACATAAAACGTACATTTCTTCAGAAACTCTTTTCTCTACACACGGATACTTTGAGTGATTTGAGAAATTTGTGCAACTTTAACACACACAAATCCTAACGATAAGACTTGCTATTTATAATAGAAAAAAATAACTACCCATAACGGCCCACTAATTAGAGCGAGACAAATGTCATTCTGCATGTCGTCGCTCTTCAGATGTACTCCACGTGTCTCCTTCTCTCAAATGGATAAGGACAAAGTTCCCTTCATTATTTGAATTTAAATCTTTGAATCAAACGTCATCAGTCAGGCTTTTGTCGAAACATATCTCCAAACTGTTAGAAATATTTCTAAGTCCATAAAACGTGTCTCTTCTGCACAAGGACACTTTTGACTAGGCTTTTTGAAAACACCATTCCTGTCGAAATCTTCCAAAACTTCAAAAAATTCCATTTCTTTGAATAAAACTCTCAATTCAATATCAGGCGTCGAAATTAAGAGCTAACAAATTACCCCCCAAAAATTTCATTTTCAACACCATTGAAGAAAAATGCATTTTTTGAGAATGTAATTCGACGCCTCATCCAGTCCTTGTGATGCTTCGACGCTTGCTCATAGTTCCAACATTATAAAACTGTTCACTTTCCCATCAGCAGACCTATGACGTCATAGCCATCATTACCATATCTGACACGTCCCCTCAAAGCGTGCAAGAATCTCCATCATCATCACGTTTCCTAGACTCTAGGAAATCATGGGGCTAGGCATTAATTGCCACTGATGTTGAGTACAATCAAATGTAAGTATTGTGTTTTATCGTAACCACAGGGATTGGGGCGATACCAAAACCGTTCAATGAGTTCTATGATTCTAAGTAGAGTTTCAAGATTGGTTGGTTTGCAAGTAACGAAAAGTAAAATCGTGCAAGAGTTAAAGATAAGTTTCAGAGGAATAAGCTTGTTGGGAATTGGTTTTCATTCACCGATTCAATAAGTATATCACGAATCAGTTATACACAAATTAAGCATGTTTCGATATTATCACGTATCGCTTACAAACAAAGTTCATGTCTGAAATTTGATGAGAGTTCTACCTTATGGTTTAATCGAAGATTTCTCAGCCTATTAAACAATACGGTAGCATTAAGATTCGATACTCTTTGTGAATATTAAACCTAAATCTATGTCTAGCATTTAGGATTTAATAGATGTTATCTTAGATCGAGAGTTGAATCGTATTTGTCAATATCGATTCAATCCATGAAATAAATGGTAAAACAAAGATAACATCAATAACGATTCATACATAAATTGCGTATAACACCATGATTAAAGAAAATACATACTGTTTCGGCAAACTACGACCAATCCCAACAAGGGAGGGATTTAGCTACTCATGGTAGCTTGATACACAATGGAAGAATGGAGGTGAACCAACATCAATGACGATTTCCCGACTCTTGATGTGAATCCAGCTCCTTCTCCTTACAACCTCTTCTATTTCTCCTTTCCTAAACTATTACAAAGCAGTACAAAAGATAAAAACTGCATGCCATTTGAACCGAGTTTGATCTCCTTTTATAGCAGTTTTGGCCGCCTGACTTTGCTATGCGAAAGTATGTTCGCTATGTGAACTTGCCATTCTTCTCCATTAAGTCTCTGAGCGGTCAAACCGTCTTTTGTGAAGCCGCCTTACTTCGCTATGCAAAGTAAAGTTCGCACCGCGAACTTTCGCTACTTGTCGCTTTCTTCGCTTCAAGGACAATTTGGTTCTGTCTTGCATCGCTGCCTATCACTGTCCATCGCTGTCCATAGCTTCCTGTCGCATCGCGAACTTCAAGCGAAGTCTGCTAGATTTGATTCTGTTTTGCTTTGCCTGGCTCACCTTCTGTCGCTTTCCTTCATATAGCGAAACTTCGTAGCGAAGCTTTTGGTCGCGATGCAAAAGTTGCAGGGCATGAGTTCTTCTTGTTCTTTCTTTGATGCATTCTTTCGCCTTTTCCTACACAAATGTAAACCAAACCAAGAAGACTTTGCACCATACTACTTTTATTCATTAGTTGAGGTTTTTATGTTAGAATCTTGTCATTCAAGTAAGATAAATTCCCTATTTTATGTGCTATTTTATCATGATTAAAACAATTATCAAACTCTGCCCAACTTGAATCTTTGTTTGTCCTCAATCAAAGCTATATAAAAGCAAGAGTTTCTATACCATTTTTCACAAGATCAACCAAAAAAAATGTTTCAATGAAGTACATGGTTCCATGGTGAATTCCACCTCCAAGTTTTTTATTGCACTACTACTTTCCAAGCATTTAGACATGGTTATGAAACAAGTTTTCCACATAAAGTTCTTTGTCAATCAGTCCAAGCAATAAACATGTCTTATCATGAATCACAACTATCACACTTTGTGTACAAGTGGAAATATCAAGGTCTTTTGAACTCTCACTTGACAAACTTGCTAACATCTAGATTAATTCATGCATTCATCTTAAACAAAATATGTCAATATGCAAAAACATAGATCACTCAGGTCTTTTTAAGGTTGTAAGGCTAGTGGAAACAAAGTGGTTTTAGAGTTTTTCTTTCTTTTTTAGAAGAGCATTCATAGAATTTGATTCTTTGTACCATATTACTCCTTCAAACCTTCCTTGTTTCTTTCTTTTGAATATATCCATCTTTTGGTATTTGCCTTTTTCTTCTTACTTTTCTTTTTCTTTCATATTTTTCTTGATCTCTTCATTTTCTAATTTTTCTTCTCTTGACAGAAGAATTTTTCTTCCTCTCCCCAAGTTGAATAAAACCTCTCTTTTTACTTTGAATGCTCTTCAAGATTTGGCAATGGTTTCAAGGGTTTAATTCAAGAAGATTGTGAATCCATCATGGATGAACTTTTATGAGTTTTCAATATGTGGAACAATATCCATTAAGTGGTTTACTTAATTCATTGCTCAGTTCATCAATGATTGATTCAATGTCATATGGCTCAAAAGGGGTTGCAAATGCTCACTCACTCACAAGGGATAATTAGGCTTCATTTGGTTTACTAGGTATGCTCACTTTGAAGAATTGCCTTGATCCTTTCCATGTCTCCACAATTATTAACATAAATGCAAGATTAAGCATGAACCAAACGAGTTAAAACAAGAATGTATCTATCTCTTAAGCATATAGTAATCAATGAAAGGTTACCTCACTTTTTCTGGTTTTGGAACTACGTGATTCACAATGAAAACATGTTATTGCAAAAGCTTGAATGACTTGATTTTATGTAGACTACTCATGTCATAATCATGCTAAGTCCTAAGAAAGCAATAAACAAGTACCTTGGAATGTGTGATTCTTCAAAAGTTTTGTATCATTACCATTGTACCATTGTTAATTCATGTGAATGTGATCATCCACTCTTTTGATTTTCCAATCTCATTCAAAGGACAAGTATCAACTATATGGATTGGTCATATGACACCCACAGTTGAACTAAAAGAAAAACATTAAAGTGAAGGAGAATGGCATGAATGGCATTTTTGCTGATTCTGCTACTTTCGCTATGCAAAGTATATTTCGCGATGCGAAATCTACAGAATTCAGTTTTATGCAGAATTTTCTTTTGACACATTCATGCTATTTCCTTCCTTCCATTTACTAGTTATGCAATAGGAAACAAACATAAACAAATAAAAAGGTTGGGTTACCTCCCAACAAGTGCTTGTTTAACGTCGTTAGATCGACGCCTGTTTTGCGCAAAATCAAGGTGGATTGTATGGATTTGCCAAAGCTTCTACTCCATCATCCTTTGGCCTCTCCTTGTCATCCTTTATCTTTGAATGTCGGCCTATTTCATCAGGAGCCTCAATCTTATCATAGTCATCCTCTTTGTGTTGAAATAACTTGAAGTTGACTTCTTCACCTTTGTACCTCACTTTCATCTTGCCTTTATCTATGTCAATCATCATTCGAGCTGTTTTAATGAAGGGCCTCCCCAAAATCAGATGAATGTCATGATCTTCTTCAATGTTGATCACCACAAAATCTGTTGGAAATATAAATCTCTCAAGTCTGACCATTACATTCTTTATCATGCCAACTGGTTTTGCAATTGATTTGTCAGCAAGTTGTAGCAACATTGTTGTAGGCTCCATTTCAGGGTTATCGATCTTTTTAAGAACAGAAACCGGAAGAAGATTGGTGCTTGAACCAAGATCAATCAAACCTTGATCAAAATTCATCTTTCCAATGGCAACATGTATTGTAATGCTTCCAAGACCAGCATTGTTTTCTTCCTCCAATTTCTCTTTTTTCTTTGGCAATCTCTTCAACTTTTGTTTCATCTACTCTCCCAATCTTTGCTGTGACTGAATTGCATGTGTCTTTTGGATTGGTTTGAGTGGCAGCAGAAAATGGTTTTTGTTGTTGCTCAGTCAACTGTTTTGCAATTTTCCCTACTTGTGTCTCAAGGTTTCTTATTGATGCATCTGTATTTTTCGGGTTTGCCATGGACATCTGCATAAATTGATTCAAGGTTTCTTCTATTTTTGTCAGCTTATCTGGTTGATTGTAGCTTTGGTACTGATTCTGCCTATTTTGGCCATAGCTTGCATTGTTGTTGTATGAATACCCTTGATTGTTTTGGTACGGGGCCTGCCTCTACTGCTGGTTTCCCATATAATTGACCTATTCATTAATCGGCGGACAAAAACCAGTTGGGTGATCTCCCGTATAAAGTTCACACATGGCTACTTGTTGTGGTTTGTTGGTTGAACCGTGCATTTCCTTCAGCTGTTGTGGAAGTTTGGATAGCTGTTTAGTTAATTCTTCCACTGTTTGAGTGAGTATTTTGTTTTGTGCCAAGATTGCATCATTGGTGGCAAACTCCAGGATTCCAGGTTGTCTTTGTGTTGTGCTACAATTATACTGCACCTGATGATCATTCAAGGCCATACGGTTGATGATAGATACCGTATCCTCTGCGCTTTTAGATAACAAAGATCCACCTGCGGTTGCATCGAGTAACAGCTTAGGTTGTGGCTGAAGTACATTTCTGAAAATGTGGATTTGTGTACGCTCATCAAACTCGTGATTAGGACACTTCCGCAACATAGATTTGTATCACTCCCAAGCCTCGTACAGAGTTTCAGTTGCACTTTGTGCGAACGAGGCAATTGCTGCCTTGGCATCCATGAACCTATTATGTGGAAAAAACCTATTCAGGAAGTGTTCTTCGAGTACATTCCAATTGGTTATGATGTCCGTAGGTTGGTCCAAGTACCAATCCTTTGCTTTGACGATTAAAGAGTGTGGGAACAGTCTCATGAAGCCTGCCTCTTCTTCAGCTTCCGGTGCTCCTAATGTACCAACTAACTCGTAAAACTTGGTGAGATGGCTGTACGGATCTTCATGATCTAAACCTGCAAAAGAGTTAGCATAAATTAGTTGTAGCAGTAACGTTTTCATTTTAGCTCGTCGGTTGTTTGGAGTGGTGGTGAGACGAGCCAATCATCTCGGACTACTCCGACAAGGTTCATTGTTGACAACTTCAGCCATTGTTTCTTTTGTTGGATTTGTTGAAGAAATTGATGCTAAAGCTCATTTGTAACTTTTCTTCTTGGATAGTTGTTTCTGTTTCTTCTTTTGTCTTTTGTTCTTACGGATGGTTCTTTCGATCTCGGGATCAAAAAGAAGCTGTTCTTCCAAAGTCTTGCCTCGAAGCATAAACAGAAGTTTCACCACCTATCCAACAATTGAACACACGTTGCGAAAAACAAATATATACAATATATAACAACTTAGAAGTATAGAAACTATTGCGATGTTTTAATATCTTAAACGCCAATCCCCGGCAACGGCGCCAATTTGATGTTGAGTACAATCAAATGTAAGTATTATGTTTTATCATATCCACAGGGATTAGGGAGATACCAAAACCGTTCAATGAGTTCTATGATTCTAAGCAGAGTTTCAAGATTGGCTGGTTTGTAAGTAACAAAAAGTAAAATCGTGCAAGAGTTAAAGATAAGTTTCAGAGGAATAAGCTTGTTGGGAATTGGTTTTCATTCACCGATTCAATAAGTATATCACGAATCAGTTATACACAAATTAAGCATGTTTCGATATTATCACGTATCGCTTACAAACAAAGTTCATGTCTGGACTTTGATGAGAGTTCTTCCTTATGGTTTAATCGACGATTTCTCAGCCTATTAAACAATACGGTAGCATTAAGATTCGATACTCTTTGTGAATATTAAACCTAAATCTATGTCTAGCATTTAGGATTTAATAGATGTTATCTTAGATCGAGAGTTGAATCATATTTGTCAATATCGATTCAATCCATGAAATAAATGGTAAAACAAAGATAACATCAATAACGATTCATACATAAATTGGGTATAATGCCATGATTAAAGAAAATACATACTGTTTCGGCGAACTACGACCAATCACAACAAGGGAGGGATTTAGCTACTCATGGTAGCTTGATACACAATGGAAGAATGGAGGTGAACCAACATCAATGACGATTTCCTGACTCTTGATGTGAATCCAGCTCCTTCTCCCTACAACCTCTTCTATTTCTCCTTTCCTAAACTATTACTAAGCAGTACAAAAGATAAAAACTGAATGCCATTTGAACTGAGTTTGATCTCCTTTTATAGCAGTTTTGGCCGCCTGACTTCGCTATGCGAACTTGCCTTTTTTCTCCATTAAGTCTCTGAGCTGTCAAACCATCTTTTGTGAAGCCGCCTTACTTCGCTATGCGAAGTAAAGTTCGCATCGCGAACTTTCGCTACCTGTCGCTTTCTTCGCTTCAAGGACAATTTGGTTCTGTCTTGCATCATTGCCTATCGCTGTCCATCGCTGTCCATCGCTTCCTGTCGCATCACGAACTTCAAGCGAAGTCTGCTAGATTTGATTCTGTTTTTCTTTTCCTGGCTCGCCTTCTGTCACTTTCCTTCGCATAGCGAAGCTTTTGATCGCGATGCGAATGTTTCAGGGCATGAGTTCTTCTTGTTCTTTCTTTGATGCATTCTTTCGCCTTTTCCTGCACAAATGTAAACCAAACCAAGAAGACTTTGCACCATACTACTTTTATTCATTAGTTGAGGTTTTTCTGTTAGAATCTTGTCATTCAAGTAAGATAAATGCCCTATTTTATGTGCTATTTTATCATGACTAAAACACTTATCAACCACCGCTTCATTAGAGATCGTGGGGAAGACACGCGTCCCACTCCAAAAATTAACATTAACATAATTTCTGCAACTGCTTCCACTTCTAGCTCTATAAATACCTCTTTTCAACAACTTATTTCACTTTTACGCTCTCTCACTCTCAAATCTCCCAAGAAAAATTTCTTACTTTTCAAAAGCATTCACCTTCTTCATTTCTTCTCCAACAATGGCCTCCTCCACACGATCAAACAAGGATGCTAACAAAATTACCAAGGAATCTGGCAAACCTGCAAGGGCTCCCAAGAAAGCCATCAACTTCCTCCGTTTAATTCCGTCTCTGGACCTGCCGTGGTGGGAAACCAACGGTATCTACCTGAACCTCTTGCTGAAGAGAAAAGAAGAATTTATGCTTCCTAGGTACTTATTCCTCTAACTGTTTCTGGCAAGCCTCAGGCTTTGCGTGCTACTTTGACTGACCCTGATGTTGATTTTACTAAGTTTAGGGATTTCTTTCCTACGTATCATAAATATAAACCCATAGGACAATGTAAAAAACCTAGGGCCAGCAATGAGGATCCCAAACCTACTAACCAAGACAATCCTCCAACTGAAGAGGCTATTGATCTTAGGTATATGAACAATTTTAGAGTGTTTAGGGCTAGTCCATCTTTGAAGAACCCCTATGATTACTTAGGATGATTGGGAAAGTTAGAGAAAATAATATCTGAAGTTTGGAAAGAAATGGGTATTTACGACTTAATCATGTTGTCGAAAATAAGACCTGAATACTGCTCGAACATGCTGGTTTCGTCTCTATATTTCTGGGATAGCACACACTATACCCTCTATTTTCCATGTGGAATGATGACGCCGACCCTGTTCGACGTAGCCGTTATCACAAGGCATAAACCAACTGGGAACACCTATGACCCTGAGTTTATGGCTGATGACAGTATCGGTTTTTCGACCTCTAGGGCAGCGTACTCGACCCATATCGCGCATTATCACGACAAGGACGCAGAGGGGGTTTCGGATGTCGAACACATAGCTTTTTAGCTTTATGTCTGTCTCGTTGTGTCTTCTGTTCGAAGTCCCTTCAAGTGGCTAAGAAATTCGTGACTATGGCGAACCAACTCCATGCTGGCCACAACCATTGTTTGAGCGAATTGATTCTTGCCAACCTCTACGAATCCATGAACGAAGGCGTTACCCCAACTAAAATGTCTGGGTGACAAAGGAAACCTCCTTCTCTCTGGACCCTTCTGGCTCCTACAGCTGTGGTTGAACACTTTGGTAAAAGCTTGCCTTCCCCACAAGAGCCCAATTAACGAAGATGCTGACGACGTGAGGAATCGAAGGGTAGAAGGTCCTCGGTTGGCAAAGCTGACTCCTACTGACGATGGTCGACCCATCCAGCAAACTTTTACCAACTTCATCATGATGTTCGCAAAACTCTATGACTTCACACCCCACACGGCTCCCTTCGCTGCAAGGAAATATGGTCCTGAGTGGTTTACCAGGCCATTCCCAGTGACGTCGAAGGCTTAAAATGCAGAATCTACTACGATTTGGGAAGCCTTTCTGACTCCTAGGGTTTTAACCCTCAGATTCAACCCCTCAAAAAGTCAAGTTACTTTGATTGCTTACCAACCAAATTTGGTCGCTGGACAATTTGGATTGGTTCAAGTTTTACCCAGACCCTTGTATGAGAAGAAACACCTCCTCCTCCTTTCCAACGCAGTTCACTCTGAAGCCATAACTATTAAGTAAATCGCACGGTATGCTGGTCGAACACAGCTTCTTCCAGTAGATTTCGAACTACGTTTTCTCTGCATTCAACAATTCGATGATAGGTTGAAGGCTTACTATGCAGATGAATTTTTTGACGTGGCTGCATTTACACACCACATTAATAAGGCTTTCCTCTCTGTGCAGGAAAAAGTGAAGAAAGGTACTTCGACGCATATTAAAGAAATCCAAGCCTTCCAAAAATACTTTAAAACTGTTTATCGACCAAATGACCTTGGTCGAACCGTCCGCGACGCAGCTTTTACTTTGAAGGAATTTTTTTTAAAGAAAATAGAGAACTTAAAGATCCCTTCGTACGTTTCTCCTGAGAAACGATACGAAACAGATTTCAATATGTTTCCTCCCAAATTCCCTCGACTGCCAAGCACTGATTTTGGAGTGGCCCTTGCCCCTCCATTCCCATAATGCTTTGTCTGTGGGGATTCTATCAAAATCCTTCGCCAACAATCAAAACCAAAAGTGGAGCGGGTGGTTCCGACCAAACATACACTAGACAGTTTCAAAGGGCATCTTCTTATTGGGATCGAAGATGTTTGCATCGAATATGAAATATATGAAGGTGTGGAACGGGAGTATTTCGACCCAAAATTTACTTATTCATTTCCTTTCACATATCGTAACTATTTTCTGTTTTATTTTAGCCGTGAAAATTCCTCCAAAGAAACCACCAGTTAGGAAGCCTGCAGAAGTGAAAGAAGAAGGAGGAAGCAAAACAACAACAACAACGACAACAACAAAGGTATTTCACACCCTTTATTAATTTCGTCACTTTTATATATTCCATTTTTTCTAACGTTTTCCTTTTCAGGGTGCTCGAAAGCTTCCCCAACTCCTCAGAAAAGGAAGGCAAAAGAGGACGCAGTGGTGGTAGTCGAATCGGATGATAAGGACTTATCTCCGACTGCTGAACAGTCCCTGAAGAAGAAGAAAAGTCAACTCAAAATGAGTGAAGCCCTTGCTCAATCTCAAGCGAAAGGTGTAAAGACCTTGACAAGGAAACCCACAAACTTGACCATTATGGAACCAACCCCTAAAGAAATGTCGAAGAAGGCTGCAGACCAGCTTGAAAGTGACAACTCAAGCCCTGGGGCAGAAGCTCCTAAGGTACTAAAATTTTTATACCTTATTATCCTTAGTATTCTTGTTCGACTACTAACTTCGATTATATTTTTAAGGATGATGCATGAGTTTCGACTCAACCAGCTGCCGAATTAACCAACCCCACAATCCTCAACAATGAAGGTGGACCAACGTATCATCCCACTTCTGCGAAGGATTCTGAGAAGAGCTCAATAAGCGAAATAAATCAAATGGTTAGGGAACAGCGCGAAACTTCGCCACCCAAGACCACTACTCAGAATTCTCACACCAGTGGCTCTGAACACGAAGGTAATCAGGAGAAGGACATGGAAACTAAAGTAGTTACAGAAGTGGATAACCCTTATGCTCCTATCGAAGAGGAAGCTGAAGATGGATCTCCAAGAGTCGAACGTATGGACATCACTCAGCAAGATCCAGATGATGACATGGAAGAAAGGGAAATTCACTCTGTACTTTAGAACTATTCGATGCCCATTGAGGAGTTCGTGGATAATCCTGAACACGTCGAGGAGGATGATGACCTGGAGGAAGAAGATGATGAAGACATTCATGTGGAAATAGTCGTCGAATCGAACCCTAATCTTGGTCCGTCGACTATGAAAGATTCAGGCAGCGCCTTTGTGGCCCTTTCTGCAGAAGAGCTGGTGGCCTTGAAAAAGAGCAACCCTCGAGAATACTTGAAGGCTTTGATTGGATCTAGGGGAAGTTCGTCTGAAAAAAGTCTTAGCTCTCCTTCAGTGTCTAGTGGTCGATCGACCAACGACCCTGCTAGTGAAATACTTTCAAAGATCGAAGAAAAGGTCTTCAAAGGTGGCCTATTTCGACTTATTGAGTCCGATCCCACTTCTCCTCTAGCTTTAAAGAGTCTTCTTAAGAGAGTTGACATTCTGACTGCTTCTCCTAAAATTGTAAATGTTATCTTGGAACTGATGATTGACCAAGTTACTGCGGATGTTGCCAAAATCAAGCAAAGCTCGAAAGACATCGAAAGCTATATTGGATCTGTAGCGGCTACATGGGATGCTGCCTCGGAGTCGACTAATCGCTTAGCTGACTTAGAGAAAGACCAAGAAGACAACAAAGCTGAAATTGAAACTAACAATCAAAATATCCATTCCTGGGAGGAACAGATCAGAGAACTTCAAGCAAAAATTTCGAAGGCCAAAAAGCAGAATGCTGAGCTTCAGAAATTGATAACTCCCAAATGGCAAAAGAACTTGAAGTTGGGTTGGACTTTGCTGATAAGGCTCAAAAGTTAGAAGCAGAACTGGAGGTCATAAGGTCAACCAAATTCGTCTGTGAGAAGCGGCTGGATCTTCTGAAGTCGAAATACCTCAACATGAAGGCCTCCCTTCCATTTTAGTTATTTTTATTTAATCATCAATTCTCGAATTATGTAATGACTTTTTTGAACCCTTCGTGGTTCTTTTTCTTGTAACGAATTTAGCCATTTTGGCAAACAATTTTTGTTTTACCATGTTAGCTTTGATTATTTTGCATGCGTAATTACTCTTTGGCTATTTTTACTTCTCGAAGTGCAGGCTTGTATTTCTTCAAATAATTCCCATTTACCCTCAAGATTCTTCTATCTTGATATAAATCTTCGATCTCATAAGCACCATTCGAAAACACTTGTGTGGTTTGAAAAGGGTCTTCCCATTTAGGGGACCATTTCCCCAAAGATCTATCTTTTCAATCCATAGGCAAAACTACTTTCCAAACCTACTCTTTAGGCGAAATTGTCTTAACTGTAAATTTTTTATTATAAGACTATTCTACTTTCTTCTTCTGCCTTTTCAATAGCTCCAAAGCATCAAGAATCTCCTCATCTAAGTCTACCAATTCGTCTAACATCATGTTCCAATATAACTCAGATGGGATCTCATGATGCCTCTGGATTCTCGTCGACTGAAGGTAGATCTCAACTGGTAATACTGCATCATGACCAAAGGTCAATCGAAAAGGTGTGGATTTTGTCGCCTCTTTGGGGGAGGTTCGACTTGCCCAAAGAACTTGGTCCAAAGTTTTGTACCAATTTCTAGGCTTCTTTCCCACATGTTTCTTAATTAAACTAATCACAACTTTGTTTGCTGCTTCGACCTGACCATTAGCCTGAGCGTAATAAGGTGTAGAGGTTAAAAGTTTGAAACTCATTTCTTTAGCAAATTCTTGCATTTTTCGACCAGTAAACACTGATCCTTGATCTGTTTTAATGGTTTCTGGGATTCCAAACCTATAGATAATGTGTTTTTTAATGAACTCAATTACGTCTTCTTGGTCTACATTTGGTAGTGGCACAACTTCGATCCATTTTGTAAAATAGTCAATGCCTACCAAAATGTACCTTTGATTTTTAGATGACGCTGGTCAAATTTCTCCAACCAAATCCAAAGCCCAACCTCTAAAGGGCCATGGCTTAACTATAGAATGTAGTTCGCTTGCAGGGACATGCTGTATACATGCATGCACTTGGCACTCTTGGCATCCCTTAGCAAATTCGATGCAATCCTTAAACATAATAGGCCAATACATCCCTTGTCGGAATAAAATCCATTTCATCTTGTGGCCTACCTGATGAGCCCCACATGCCCCACTACGAATAGTCGAAAGGGCTATGTATGCTTCTGACTCACTAAGGCACTTAAGCAAAACTCCCTCAGGAGTCCTTTTAAATAACTCATTACCCAAAAGAACATAACTTACAGCTCGATACCTGATTTTTCGATCTGTGGACGCCGTTGGGTTTTGCAGATATTTCACTATTGGTTTTCTCCAGTCTTCGTTCGTCAAGCTATCTATTGCTAAGATTTTGAAATTCTCTTTATCAGCGTATCCTAGCTTCGTCCTTTCCAAATCTGGCGGGGAAAATCTGGCTGATAAAACTCTTCCTCTGACTTCGATTGCATCTTCCAATTTTTCCTTTGAAACTTTATATCCAGAAGCAATCTGAGCCAAGTCATTAGCCACTTGATATTCCAATTAAGGTATGTGTCGAATGCTCACTACTTTGAACTTTTTTAGTAATCGATTGGCTATTACAAAGTACATAATGAGATTTTCTTTGACACATTTGTACTCCCTTGTAATTTGTTTTATGACTAACTCTAAGTCTCCCATTATTTCGACTCGAGTTGCCCCCAATTCCAACAATATCTCAAGTTCGGTTGTTAAAGCCTCATATTCAGCCTCATTATTCGAACAAATACCTTCGACTTTATACTTGAATTTTGTTGGAATTTTATTAGGAGAAATGATCAAGACTTGTACGCTTGTACCATCTTTATGACTAAAACCTGTCATGCCTCATCATTGTGAAGATCATCACCATAATATGGATGTACTTTCATGCCTCATCAATCTCCTCAAAGATGGTTGAGCATTCACTACAATCAAGAATTAGGGTTTCAAGCCCTCTTAGAGCACTTAGACAAAAGATCAATCTAGAAATGACATGATCTTCAACTTGTATAAACCTCTCAAACACCCATAAGGGATCAAGAGGACTCCCACATCAAGAATCAAGCACAAAGTTGCAACATTCAAAGTGGATTAAGCTTCAAGATCGCCAGTGTCACCAAATTAGGGTTTTGGTCGACTAAGGCCTCCAGATGGAAATTTTCATCTGGGCATGAGCCAATGCTTTAAAGCACAACCCAAGATACTCCAAGGGACCTCATGGACCCAATCATCAAGTCAATTCAACCTCAGGGGAAGCATTCATAAAAAAATTAGGAATTAGGGTTTCTTGACCTAATTCACCCCTAAGTTGACTTTTGAGGCAAGACATGAGCCAAGACCTCAGAACATGATTTGAGGGCCTCAAATACACTACATTGATCCATTTGCAACAATGGATTGATCCAAGAAGCTTGATTCACAAGTTTCAATTTCATCTGGACCATAATTAGGGTTTTGAAGGGAAAGTCAACTGTACCTTTGACTTTTGACCAAGACATGCTCCCAAACCTTGGGACATGACTCAATACACCCTATAACACCTATGGAATCCATTCATTAGGTTTGATTTAGGTCAAGGACTTGATTTCACAAAGGATCGCATAGTTTGGATTTCATCCGATAAAAAGTCAACTGTGCACAAAATCAAGTTTGACTTTTTGAAATGTTTTACAAATATGGTTCCCCTAAGTAAAAAAAATGTTAATGTATGGTATTGATCATCATTCATTAAGAAAAATCA
This sequence comes from Lathyrus tuberosus, assembly GCA_022829125.1. Classification (NCBI taxonomy): domain Eukaryota; kingdom Viridiplantae; phylum Streptophyta; class Magnoliopsida; order Fabales; family Fabaceae; genus Lathyrus; species Lathyrus tuberosus. The sequence goes on along the minus strand of JALAZF010000715.1, from coordinate 491,325 downwards.
AGAAAAGTGAGGTTTCTTGCAAAAGGGGCAACCTTGAGAAACCAAAAATTTTCTAAGTTATGGAACAAAAGAGATTTTGTACCAACTTTGCAAGGTCATAACTCCTAAACCACAAGGCCTTTTTCTCCCATTCCAAGCTCAAATGAAAGTCCATCTGACATACTTTAAAAGTGTCAACTACAAGAGATTCCAAATCCTCATGGATTTTGATTTATTGATTGATCAAAATCACAAAAGTGAAAATGGCCACTTTTTCCAACACTTAGTGAAATTTTCAAAAAGTCAGAATCTGCCTTACTTTTTCCAAAATGTAGGGACATTTTCCACCTTGATCCAAGCTAAACCAGGTCAATAGGTAAACATCAAAGTTGAAGTATGCCATGAGGGCTTTCCAACAAATACCAGATCATCTCCAAATTCCATTTGAGTAGGGAGATACAACCCTTGGAAGATGGCATCATGAACTGATTTTTACAAGGCAGATTTTATGCATTTGCTCGATTTGGCCAAATCAGATAACTCCAAGCCTTGTCATCCATTTGAACACTCAGAGGATAAAATCCAAGGGGAATGATCTGATCCCCAAACCTCCCAAGTCCAAGAATCAACACATAGCCATAACAAACCTAAAAAGGCTAAAAAGTGCAAAAGACTCCAATTTTGTTTCCAAGCATTCAATGGATGCATCAAGGTGGCATGGACTGGGACAATTCCTAACTGAATGAGTCAAGATTCAGCTCTGAATCAAAGAGCCATAGGCCTGTGCCCTAACCTCAAGTCAATGGCTAGAGGAGACTAAAGATTCCCTTGGATCAACATTGGCCAAAGGCCTGCTGCAGCTTCCATTCACTATTGATGCCAAAACAAACTTGATCTACTATAAATAGAGCTCATTTGTGCTCAGTTTAAGTACACCAAAGCACTACAACTGATGCTTTCCTCAAAATCTCTCTCTTTATGCCAAAATGCCTTCTTTTGCAAGTCATCTCTGAGTTTTTGAGTTAGAGAGCAAATCCATCACAACTCATGATCCAAACACATCCAATATGTCATATCTAAGCTGTCCAAACACTCACTTGTGATATGAAACACCAAAATCAGGAAGTCACCCTCCAAAACCTAAAAATTTGACTTTTCTGCATTTTTCAATCCATGTCTTGATTCAGTCACTTCCAAAACCAAACCAGGCCTCAAACACACTCCTACTGTCATCCTCAAACTGTCCCAATTGGTTTCCCTCATCTGGAACACCATTTGAGAGAGTTACCATATTGGTCACTTTTGCACCTTTTGCAAGAAAAGGCCTATACTTGTTCCTGAGGATTCCAGCTGGTTTTGATCATCCTAAAAGCTTCTAAGGGATCAATCAAGAGTGTTGAAAGCATTGAATTACTTCTGGCACAAGGAACTTGGCAGATAGCACAAGGAGCTCCAAGAGGTAAGCGCATCACAACTTGAACTCTTTAAATCATGCATTGCTTTGAGGTTCATTGATCATGGACCTCTCATACATATCATATGTGTTGTGTTTGACCCAATTTATCATGCTATTATTGCATGTACCATGAGATAACATAGAACATGCAAAATTTGGCCTATTTTGAAACCACTATCGGGTTTTAAAATAGGGACATCTTCTGAGAGTTCCAAAGGCACCATTGGATTCCTCATGAAATTCTAGGTCAGATGCACCTAAATTTTGTCCCAATCCATGGAGAAATGAGAAAGTTAGAGCCTTCACGCAGATTGCCAAAACTAGGCCTTGCCTTGGGCAAGGTCCAGGCCATGACGCCTTGGCCAGGCCTAGAACTTGGCACCCCATATATGTTCATGGGGTGGTTTTGATACACAGATGTATCACCACCCTAGTGGTAGCTGTAGCGAGCGATTTTGGACGTGGTTTTTAAGCACTGTCGCTCCTTGGGGTTACTACAGGTTGATTCATTTTTTATCCTATTAAAGCTGACGAAGGAAGGGAAATAGATGTCTCCAATTAACCCTGCTTGCATACTGAGTTTAAACAGCGGTCTGTTAGGTTACGGATGCTATGTAGTAGTGGGGCATCTCTTATGTTTATTTTGACAGAATGACGAATTTATTCTATGGACAGGAAGTTAGGACTGATGTTTTTCAATTGATATGGGATTTAGGATTTTTTCTTAGTGTGATCGCTAAGATTTTTCTTTCAATCTTATGCCTACGTATTCCCGTTTACTGAAACAGGGAAATCAGAGCGTTCGTAGTTCCTCCTATTCTACAGGAGGAAATGGTGTTTTGGTGTCTTGTTCAAAGCCCAAGACGTGAAGCGAAAAATGTGATTTGTATCTTGTTCAAAGCCCAAGATGTGAAGCTAAAGAGTCTTTTTGTATCTTGTTCAAAGCCCAAGATGTGAAGTTGAAAGGGTTTGACTTTAGAGAGAATTTGTCAGCTCTAAAGAGGGTCTGTTTGTCACAACTGTTTATAAAGGAGAATTACTTTAACCGGGATATGTGAATCCGGAAATGCCATAATTTCCTTTATATGGGGGTTCTAACCTGAAGGAGAAGACTTTAACTCAGTGTAGAGCAATGACATCTTGTCTTAGGAATTTCTCATGCTAAAGGAGGGACAGTGGCATGGATGTAAATAATCCAGAGGCTTGCCGCTTACAGCGATTAGATGAAAGGGAAGGAGTTATTGATGTTTGTGTACTCTAAACGAGGCACAACTTTGATGCTAAAAGGTTGATTGACTCAACCAGTGGCTTTCTTATACAAAGCCTAAGAGGAGGCTATTGGCCCAACAAGAGGGAGTTTTTGTGTGTCTCGTACGAAGCTCGAGAGAGAGGCTAAAAGGGTTGACTCAACAGGAGAATATTTTATACTCAACAAGAGAGTGTTTTGTATCTCGTACGAAGCCCAAGATGGAGGCTAAAAGGTGATTGACTCAACAAGAGAGTCTTTTGGTATCTCGTACGAAGCCTGAGATGGAGGCTAAAGGGTTCTGTTTCAGTTGAGTGACAGGTTCAGTATGTTGGTTAAGAGAAAATCAGTTCTTATATGAGTAACACTGTACTCATGGATTTGATCTGAGAATCGGGATTATTTCCTGTTCTTTAAGGAAACGGGGAATCCAAAGGGTATTTGAGACTGTCCAAGTCTGCGGGTGTTTCCTATTTTTTGAAAGGGACTTGAGAATGTCTTTGAGACTCAAGGAAATTAGACTGTCCAAGTATAGAGTTTTATCTTTTGTACTATGCTTAAAGAAACAGTAGTAGACTCTTGGAAAGACTGTTCTATTAAGATGACTGATTTCTGTTCCTATACCTTTAGGAGGTCGTCGGGACAATTTGTACTAAGCCCAAGAGGAGGCTGGAAACTTTTAAGAAGCCGAGGGACAATTTGTACTAAGCCCGAGAGGAGGCTATCATTCCCGGAGGAAGAAATCATTTATACGAAGCCTAAGAGGAGGCTGTGAATACTTCTAAGAAGCCGACATGTCCTTGTACAACGCCCAAGAGGAGGCGGGGATGCTTTTTAGGAAGCCTGTGGGTCCCCAAACCCCGAGAAATTCAAGACAGGCTATTCACAGAGAATAGATCGAGCCAGGAAAGTTCGAGAATTTGGAAGAAACTCAAGGGATGCAATTCACGGAGAAGAGATCATCTCTGGGGAGTAGAGTTTCTTAACAATTCCTAAGGGTGCTTTTAAGAAGCCCGTGGGTCCCCAAACCCCTAGAAGTTCAAGACAGGCTATTCACAAAGAATAGATCAAGCTAGGAAAGTCCGAGAATTTGGAAGAAACTCAAGAGATGCAATTCACGGAGAAGAGATCATCTCTGGGGAATAGAGTTTCTTTGACAACTTCTACGAGTGACAGTCTTAGAAAGGGTTCAAAAAGAATCTTCCTTTCATATCTCCATATTGTTTAACCCCAAGAGGAGGGAAGACAGTGTCTGGTAATCCTATGGGGATCTAGTTTTGACTATTTAAGAGTGATCAACGGGCTTAATACTAGACGTAGTTGCCGGGGAAATTCTAAATATCTATACTATTATTACACAGTCGAAATGAGTTTATGAAAGAAGACTTACAGCGAAACAGCCCCACAATACAGTTATATGTATATGAGAGTGGTAAATGAAAGCGGATAAACACTTACTCGGTTGTAGAGCTTCCATGCTGTTTGGTTAGTTGTTCAACAAAGAAAGATTGAAAACAATACTATAATTCAAAATCAAAGGAGAAAGTGCTTTGAAGAAGAAAGATTTGGGGCTTACAGTTCAAGGAGAGGCCCAAGGTTTTATCAGTGATCGCGTCACTCCCGGGATTTTCATCCAAGTACAAACGCGAAAGTGGCGCTGAAACAGAGTCGCCAGCAATGTGTATTTATCCCAAGAGAGGGAAAGGAAACACTGCATAAACCTGGGGGAAAGGAAAGAACGAGGTCTTGCGACCAAGAGAACTGGGTTCGGGAGTCGGTTACGCGAAGGGAAGGTGTTAGCACCCTCACACGTCCATCGTACCCGATGGGATCCACGCTTGCTATTTTGATCAAAGGGTGTAAGGAATTGGAAATAAACTGCTAACAGGAGAGTTGGAAATGAAAGGTAGAAAGGAGAAAGGGAAAAAGGAAAAAAGTGAGAAATAAATGTAGGGAAAATAAAAGAAGTGCTCGAATGGGCCCTACCCCACTGCCTACGTATCTCATCGGGAACATGAGAATCATAGCGACGTAGTTCCCCTCAACAAGGGAAAAGTTGTTTGTGTTTTTTAGTGGAAACGTCAAAGTTCGCGTCCTAGCAGTTAGGTGTTGCAGCTCGTTGTAGGGAGACTTAGGCGTTACCTGTTTGCGGTGGAACAGACGTGACGAATCCTTAAGGAATAGAGTGAAGGAGATGAGAAGAGAATTTGTTTGTTTTTGTATTTTAGAAGAAGTGTTTTGATTATTAGTGTGTATAACGCATATTGCATTTAAGTCTTTCACGTAGGATCGAATGCCTCGCATATCGACCCAAGACGGGACGTATGCTAAAAATTCTAAGAAAGTGAGAGAAGACCCCTCACTATCTTATTCTCACATGAAAGGCTCAAATGTAATATATGTTATGCCTTTATTAAGTGTTTTTGCTTTTGTTTTGAGATGAGGAGAAGAGAGACTCAAAGGTTAAGAAAACACTAAGGGAAACTAGATGTCCTAATGTTACCATGCAAAGTGGCCCTAAAGTCAGGATTAGAAGGGAGCTAACTTAATGTTATCATGCCTGGATTGAGAGCCTAATGTCTATTCTACACCGATCTTAATCAGAATTTAAGTCGGACTAGGAGCCTTAAGGGAGCACGTGAATACAGGAGTAATCAGTAAGTAAACACAAGACAGCTCAATCACAAAGAGAAAATCAAACAAGAGACAGTCAAGTACTTAATCAGAAATTAACAATTAACCAGGAGTTAATCAGAAATTAGTCAAGAATATCCAAATTAGAATTAAAATGCTAACTAAAAAAAGAAAATTAAATTCTACGTAAAAGTTAATCTAAACCTAAAAATTAATTCCCAATTAAATTCTAATTAAATTCTAATTCTAAAAAGAAGTCTATATAAAACTAATTCTAAAATTAATTCTAGAATTAAAACTAAAAAATTATAAACTAATTCTAAAAATGGATTCAATTAGTTGCCTAAAACAAACATCAAAACAATTAATACAAACGATTAAAAACAGAGGGGTGCAAACAGGTTTTTGGAAGTGCAAATAGAATTCAGGTGCATGGGCCTTTAGGTTGTGGCCCAATGGTTCTTTACTATGCACAGGAGGGGCGTGTTTGTAAAAAAGTGGTACAGTAAAAAAAATAGCGTTTGGGCTTGGTGTTTTGAGGCCCAGTATTTTTTATTCAAATGAGTTTGGGGGTGCGAACAGAATCTGGGAGGTGTGGATCAAAGCCAGGCGTATGGGCTTAGTAAGTTCAGTCCCAAAAATTAACAAGAGCAAGCCAAGGGGGTGTCTTGGGTAATTGGGGTGTGGATAGCGTTTCTCTATAGCGCTGAAAGCCCAATCCAACATCTTAGAAGTTAAACCTAAAACAACAAAAGTCTCTTCTTCTTGCGCCGTCCCTCACTCAACTCTCTCCTTCCACACTTCGTCTTCTCCGTCCGAATCGCCGCCGTTCCTCAACGTTCAACAACCCCGTCCGTTCCCTACGTCACCGAAAATGAAACATAACCACACCTTCTTCCATTAAAGCCCTCCCCGTCCGATTTTACTCCCGCCGCCGGAAAAGACAACGACTCAATACTGGCTTCTCATTCTCATCGCTCTACTTCCACAGCCTCAACCTTCTCAACACGAAGATGCCACCGAGATCTTCTTCAACTTTCCCTCCTCCAACATCAAATACGCCGTCGCGGAAATGCTATTTCTCTATTTTCGCATCTTCACTCGCCAATGGCTTTCACACAAGCTTCGTCGGAACAAGCATTCATAAGACCTAGCGAACAGCAACCACGGTCGTCGTCTCTCTCGCTCTATTCTCATGCAACAGAAAGCCTTCGCTGCGCCAAGGTCCGTTGCCGGCGGCGGCAGTATGCGAACATTATCCGTTCTCTTCCAAGTCGCCGCAAACCACTCATCTTCTCCATTACAAAAGTGTCAACAACGCTCAAACTCGTTCAACATATATGATACAGATCGGATTCAACAACAGGCCACAAATATCATACTCAAAAATCAAACAATTACAAAGGAACAATAATATGATCAAGATTTGACTTAGAAGAAAGAACTCACAAGGTCGGAGCTAGTCCGACTATTCCGACTTTGGCGACGGTAAGTTTTCGATGCTCTCTTCTCCTGCTTCCACGTCCTTCTTTTTCTCACCGCGATTTGGAATTACTATTAATTCTCTTGTTGTCGTTGTTGATGCGATTCTGAATTGATGTCAGCTGGAGATGATTATATGTGATGCTGTTACTTTGAATTTGGTTGTAGGTTGTTGAAGAAATGGCTTCGAATCGTGAACTGTTGTTACGGTTGCTGAATTGTTGATGTTGTTGATTGTTCTTCGTGTGAGTTCTAATTCATGTTCAATCTCATTCTCCTACTTTTCTGTATGTTGCGACTTACAATGTTGTTGAATGGTGATAATGAGAAATTGCTACAGAGTTGATGCAGAAATTTGGTTATGGCAGGTTTTGAAATTGAAAATGGTGAAGAGAAGATTGGAAGGAAGTTGCAGAGATTATGCAGAATTTCATGAAGATGGAGCTTAATGGAGGAGAATGAAGATGATGCAGTTTTATATCAGAATTACGGAGGGGTAGGATAATTACTTCATCTGAAATTCTGTTAGGAATTCAGTTACAGTGAAAATTGTGGATTATGTTACTTTTCCTTCTCAAGCTCTGTCATGGAACTGCCAATGAATTTAGTCAAGATTTTCAATCAGAGTATGACCAAAAGCTGTTATGAATTGGTAACCATTGTGAGAATTGACGAAAAACAAAATTGTGTTATATTTTCTGCTGAAACTTCTACTGCTATGTGTTTTTATTCTTCTTGCTATATATGGGATTTTGAAAAAGAAAAAAACAAAAAGGTTTACTATGGATTTAATTGGAAAATGGTTTCGTTAAAAATGTGGGTAATTGGTTTTTAGAAAAATGAAAATGGACAAAGGAAAATTGGAATTTGAATGGATATGGATATGGATATTAATAATTGGATAAAAATGGATATGGAAAGAAATGGTTAATTGGATTGGAAAAATGTGGATAAAAAATGGATTAAAATGGATAAAATATAAAAAGAGGAGGTGGATATGGATAATCGAAAAATGATTAATGAACATTTATAAAATGAATCACAATGGGTTTAAAATGTGGAATGATAATGATTTAGAGAATGTATTTAGAAGTGGATATTTGGATATTAATGGATTTTGGAAATATTGATAGGATGAAAATGGTTAATGAATGGATATTGGGGAAATTACTAAAATGGATAGAAAACGGACATGGTTTAGAAAGAGAGTGGATATGAAATCTCGACTGTGTTCCAAAATTAATCTTGCATTTTTTCCACAAGTCCCTGACTAACATGAAACAAAGCCACTCCTGAACCCTTGATTAACCTGAATTTGAAACAGACGTCTCATGAATCACTTCCCGATAACTGGATGACTTCAATCACATGACCAATAATACTCTCACTTGCAATAACAATGAAATGTCTGGATCTGAGAAGAAGTCAAACCCCGATTCACACCAATGAACCCTTGACCCAAAGCCTTTGATGAAGAAAATCCTAAGCTTGCACATAATACTTGGATCCCACGCTAATGAATATGAATTATGACCTAAATGAGATGCAAAATGAGAAAGAAGCATAAGCCAGAAAAAAGTAGGGCAAATTTTGGGGTGCTACAACTGCCCCTATTCAATCAACTTGGACCTGAAGGGATGATAGCAACGGCTTTCAGACGTTCAAGGTAGAAGGTGATTGAATACAAAAAGAACTCGGATATTTGTGAACTATGGGGAAATATAAATAAAGTGTTTGCCAACCGAACGTGGACTCAGAAATAATGGATACCAAACCAATAGTTGGGATAAAAGAAGGGTACCAACCAAAAGCTGGAATAACCCAGAGAAGACCAACCAAAAGTTGGGATGAACGAGAACGCCGACCAAAGGAGAACTCAACACAGATTACCAACCAAAAGTTGGAATAAAAGAAGGGTACCAACCAAAAATTGGGATAACAAAAGGACACCAACCAAAAGTTGGGATAACCAAGAATACCAACCAAAAGTTGGGATAAACGAAGAGAATACCAACCAAAAGTTGGGATAAACGAAGAGAATACCAACCAAAAGTTGGGATAAACGAGAACGCCGACCAAAGGCGAACTCGGAAAGAAAGACCAGCCAAGAGTGGGCTTTCAAAGTAGACTCAACAGATCTACAAAGATGACTTCGCTGGGGAAAAGGGAAATCTAAGCAGACAAATCTGTAGGGGAGACAGCCTAACATCGTCAAAGAATTGACGGAAAGACATCCCAACCAAAGGAAGCATATCGTCATAGGGATGACAGAAAAAAAAGTATAAACGAAGATAACACATTGTCAGAAAGAAAACTCCACCGTAGGGACACATCGTCAGTGGGATGACGGAAAGAAAATCTTACTACAGTTAACACATTGTCATAGGGATGACAGAAAGGAAACCTGAACGGAGAGAACACATTGTCATAGGGATGACAGAAAGAAGATGAAACCCAAGAAACACTTCGTCAAAGGGTTGACGGGGAGAAAAGATAACCAACGGACCACATCGTCAAAGAATTTAACGGAAAGACAGGCCGAACACCCGACCGAAGGGACACATCGTCATAGGGATGACAGAAAGAAACACATATCCGAAGAAACACATCGTCAAAGGGTTGACGGAAAGAAAACTTGTTTTTGGAATGTCGTCATTAAAGGGTTGATGGACAAGGAGATGAGAAATATCCGAAGGTATGAAACCTGAGCTCGGAACACATCGTCAAAGGGGTTGACGGGAAGAAATTGAACATATCCGAAGGTACACAACCTGAGCTCAGAACACATTGTAATACCCCCAAAATTTGCTCTCCCTCTTTGTCATCATAGCATGGCATTATCATTTATCATATCATATCCACCCCATTAACATTACATTGCATTTAACATAGAAAAATGAAGCATTGCATCCTTCTTACCATCAGGGCATGTGATCAGGTGGAAGGTGGACAATCAAGGGATCATTCAAAGCACAAAAAGGTCAATCAAGTTTCCTCAAGGCAAGCCAAGAGGTCTTTCATGTCTCATACCATCTCAATTGATCATCCAAAACCTCAAGGAAGTGAGATTCAATGGGAGATTGAAGCATTACATCTTTCACTATTGCAAGAGGTTCAAAAATTGAAGGAAAACCCTCAAAAGAGATAGCCCATTGATCCAAAATCATCCTCAAATGGCATATCTCATCATCCTTTAAGAGGATACACAACATACTCTGAGGAATTTGAAATTGAAGATTGCACATTTTTCTCCTAGGAGGTGGGCACCCAAAACTAGGGTTTCCCATTAAATCAGGGAATCTTTGATTTTTTGGACAAAACTTGATGTCATGGTATTCTACATGTTCTTAAGTGTATGTGTATGGAAAATTGCCTCTCAATTGGTTTAAGAAGTGGTTCAATTGGAAAAAAGATCAAAAATCAGGAAATTTGGGGCCAAGTCAAATAATCAGAAGAAAAAGTCAACTCTTGACTTTTTGAGCCCAAATTCATGAAATTCATGTTACATATGTCCAATGTACAAAATTTGATCAAGAAACTCCAAAGGAATCATGAAAAAATCAAGATGTGGAAAGTTGCCATTTTTGGATGAAGAAGGGTTACTAAAAATAGCAAGTTTTGGCCATTTTGCATCAGAGTTTGAGCCAAGGCCATTTAAAATTGGGGCATCAAATGAAAATTCCACTCGGCCATAACAAGAGGTCTTGCTTTAAGCTTCAAATCCATATGTGGAACATCTCTATTGGATAAAAATTGAGTGAGATATGGATGATCAAAGTTGGGGAAAACTAGGGCAAAATGCAAGTCAGCTTGGTCAATTTTCAGGTCACGCGCGTGTCATTTTCCCAAACACATGGTGGGCCAAATGTTTAGATCAATTACTCATGGTTAGAGGCCTCAAATGAAAAATCTTTCAACATGAAAGTTGTTCCTCTATGTGAGATCTTTAAGATTGGTGTTCATGTTTTTTTCATTTGATTAAAGGTCAAGAAGTTATGTTGAGTCCAATGTGCTTTGATCATGCTGAAAACCTAGGGGCCATGTTACCTTGTCAACCAACCTTTGCCACACCCTCATACCAGTTCCAAACCTATGTGTTATAAGTCATTTTTCAACCTCTTCCAAGCATCATTTCATTTCATTTTTTCATACCAAACATGTAGCATTACATCTCCTCTTTCCAATGACTCCTAAAACACACCAATTCATTCATTGAGTAGAGAGAAAAACTTCCTCAAACCACCTCATGTTGATACTGATGCATTGACAGACTGGTGCATGATTTTGGTTCACACACACCCCCAAACACTTCACATCACCAGCTGCTTCTTTTCCTCATTAAACCAAACAAGTCATGCACGTGCTTTCACCATGTTACTTCTTACATGAGAAGGGAAATTTGTAAAACTTCCACCACAAGCCATTGCTGCATAACACAACCTCACTCTCATCCTCACTACAACTGTCATGAGCTTGACCTCACCATATCCCAACCAACCTCACTCGCCCCTAACTAACTTGACTCAGTTAGTTAGGGTGGACTCACCTTAACCATGATAACTCACCTTAACCAACTCACTTAACCACTGTGGTCCATTTCTAACTCATGCTATAAATCAAAATCTCACCTCACAAATCCATTTCAGCTTCATTTTTACTCTCCCTCTCCAATACTTCAAACTTTTCTCTAAATCTCTCTTTGTTTTCTCTCTGATTTCACTACATTTCCGCCATCTTCTTTCACATTTCACCTCCATCATCTTCATTGTTTCATTCTGAGCCAAGAGTAAGAGCAAACAAATCCAAATAGTCAAGTTCGATTTCAAGAGATTGGAATTTTCAGTGTGATTCTCTGCACGATTTCAAGATTCTCGAGCCTTTATTTGGCCAAGAGTAGCTCAAAGAAGAGGCACGATTCTCTGGTTTTCTGTTCAACCTCCAGTTTGTAGCATTTTCAGGTTTCATCTTCTCAAACTTTTCTAGCATGATTTATAGTTTTTTTTAGCTTATTTTGATGATATGAGCTCAATAGGAGCATTTGAACTCTGGCTAGTTGATAGAGCTTCTTAGAAGCTTAGATCCAAAAAATTTAGGGCAACGTGTTCATGCTTGTCTCTTGCTGTATGGGAATGGTTTGATGATTTTGTTTGTAGATTCATGATGTTCAGAAGTTCAGCTTCAATTTGGTATACGATTTGTGTGTTTCCATGAGCATGTGAGTTTGCAGGTGGCGGCTGTTGGCCGGAGAAGATGACCGGGAGGTCATCTCCGGCCGGTGATCTTGAAGGCTAGGGTTTGTGTGTTTTCTAATCGTGTCCGTCTATTTTTTCTCATCGTGTGGTTCAAAAGCATGCCAGCACATTAAAACGCATGTGCATGTCATGTGCATCATTTCTGAACTAACTTAAACGTGGTGTGGTGTGGTACATGATATGGAGTGTGGTCGTGCATGTACATGCGTTAGATTAGCATACTTTGACTGTGTGTATGACTTGACTTCATCCAATGGTTGTAATGGCTTTGACTGGTATTGACTGGGAGTGTATGGTTGTTATTGTGTTATGCGTGCTTAATGGACTTAGTCAGATTTGATATCCACACCCCCATGCCTTAAGCCCAAACCATTTTTGAACTGAGTAATTGCTATGCTTGCACCCCCTTTCTTTATTTCCATTTTATTTTATTTTTCCATTTTTATACACGTTTGCTTTTTAATTTTTAGAAATACCAAACATCATCATAAAATTCCACAAAAATTCGTGAACATCATTAAAACATTTAGAAAATTTTTGGTGATTTTATTTTCTGATTTTATGACCTTTTTACCCCTGCTCCATAATTTTCTTTGAATTTCTTTGGTGTGCATTCTTAATGTGGTACATGATCTTGTTTAATTTTGTTCTTGATCATTAAAGATTGTTTTGATGCTCTTCTTTTTGCATTGAGTCATTATCATCTTGAGGTATGTTAAGTGTTTTTTATTTGATTTTTTAGGTTAGTTTATGGCATGTTTGGTGTTCATTTTTGTGCTACTTTGTATGATATGTCTATTTGACCTAAATGCATTGTTTGACATCTTTTTGCCTTGATTTCTTGTATGCTACTTTGGTATATGATTCACTTCTGACATGTGTATCTTTAAATCATGCTTGCTTAATTTTCCTAAGGCCATTTGATTTTTGTTTGATGCATTTCATTTAAAGCATTATAACATGTCACATCATTGTAATCTTTTGTGCATGTTTACATGTTTTCTTTTGTACATACTTGCATGATCATTTGCCTATTTTGTGAACTACATTCTTGACATTATAGGTCATTGATACATATCATATGTCATCTTTGCATGTTGGTTATCATTTGAACCTTGTGCACCTTTAACATGTTGTGTTTTGTACTTGTGTTTTCTTTTGAACTCCCATTTCAATTCTACTTCTTCTATCACTTCTTAATTGTTTTGATGTGTCATGCATGAATACTTGTGAGATGTTTGTGAATCATTTTTCATTTCATTTCAATTCTGATCCTTGGATTACATGTTCCATTTATGCATGTTTCTTCCATTTCTTTTCATCTTTCATTCTCCCTTTTCTTATGGTATCATGTTCTAATGTCATGGATGATGTTTGTTGCCTATCCACTTGAGTTTGCTTGATGATAATCTTTTGTTTTCCATATGATGCACATTCTGGTTGTGACCTTAGGATTTGATTTCTCATCTAATTCTTTTGAGTTTTATGGTGCATTAAATGTTCTTTTATCCCTTATACTTCTTATACATGTTTACTAACCATGTAGGGGCTTTGGTAAGTTGCAATTGAGTGTGGATAAGGAATCCACATTCAAACTTCTTTCCTCTCATCTCTTTTACAATTCCATTTTGTGTTTTGTTAAGCACTTATGTGCTTTCTTTTAATAATTCATCACCTTCCCTTTTTTGGATTACAATTCATCTTCTACTTTAGAAGTGAATTGTTTAATTCATTCTTTCTTTAGACTTTAGGTTGAAACCTCACAAACCATTAGGACCACTCCCTTTAATATTCAATTAGGCTTGAGTCTTAGTCCACATAGGTTTTACCTTTTCTCCTCTCTTGAGTCTCTCTTCTCATCTCTTAAAGAAAACTCAAAAAAAATCTAATAAAGGTAGGCATTTATTCCATTTAGGCCTTTCACATAAAGAAAAGATTATAAGGGGTCTTCTCTTATAATCTTAAAATGTATAGCATATAGCCCATCTTGGGTCAATGTGTTAAACATTTGATCTTGTGTGAGGGACTTAAATGCAATACTTGTCGAAGGTGCAAATAATAAAAAACACTTCTTCATTTCATAATCAATAAAAACACTTAATAAACACAAGTATGCTAGTGTGTTTGAACCTTGATAATTGGAAATAAGTGTGGGGGTCTTCTTCACCCTTAGTGTGCTTTCTTATTCGTTCCATCTTGGAATGTGAGAATGTACACATTCCAATGACTAAGATTCAGATACACTATCATATGCAAACAAATAAAAAACTCTTAAAAGACAAAAACAAACAATAACGTCTTTCCTTCGGGAATTCTTTTCTCATCTCATTCATTCTCAACGCACGAACGCGCTCCTACTCGTTCTCTTGCAAGATGGTAACGTACTCGGACCAGCGAGCCTGTAACACCTGAGCCAGAACGTAAGCCGTTCTCTAAAAAACACAAACAATCCATCCCTAGTGAGGGGAACTACGTCGCTCTGATTCTCATGCTCCCGATGAGATACGTAGGCAGTGGGGTAGGGCCCATGCGAGCACTTCTTTTATTTTCCCTACATTTGTTTCTCATTCCTTTTCCGTTCTTTCTCTTTCTTTCTTTCAGTTCTTTTCCAGTATCCTTTCCTTACACCCTTTGATTGGAGCAAGCAAGCGTGGATCCCATCGGGTACGATGGACGCGAGGGGGTGCTAATACCTTCCCCTCGCGTAACCGACTCCCTTGCCCTTTCTCTTGGTCGTAAGACCCTGTTATTTCCTTTCCTTCAGGTTTATGCAGTGTTTCCTTTCCCTCTCATGGGATAAATACACATTGCTGGCGACTCTGTTTGGTGCCACGTTCGCGTTTGTACTAGGATGAAAATCCCGGGAGCGACAGCTGGCAACTCTACTGGGGATGCCTTTTGACCTATTGCTGGTCCATCCTTAAGCGAGTCAATCCTAGCGCTTGTTTGTTTCTTTCATTGGGTGTTTACTGTTGTGCTATATGTTGCTGTTTATTTATTTTACTGTATTTATTGCATTTTAGCATTACATATCATATATTATATTGTGTTGCACTGTTTTGTCTGTTTGGCGGGATGGGATTTCTGAGAGATAAGCCCATTACACAGGCTTGAGTATACACTTAGAATTAGAGTGGAGAGTAGTGGGACCTACGTGCCGTTTGAAGTGCGTTGGGTGTTCACGAAATTCACAGCTAGACGAGGCTATCTTGGGACACGTCGTGGCATGCGCATCTTGCGCATTCCAGGATGTAGATCTAGAGAGCTGTCGACTCTAGTGACCGATCATGAGGACCTTAGTGGAAACATCCCTCTTTAGCGGTGACAGTGGCAGACCACATTCTGTGGCAAACCCATTCGCACCCGAGGGCCCACTCTGGAACTTGCATATGATGACTTTTATTTTCTAAGGGGAGTCAGTGGACGACCTCTTTGATTGGCATAACATTGTATCCTACGGGCTGAATGTGCTATTGCTTCTCAAACCTCCGAAGCTGACAAGCCTTATTTTCTAAGAACCACATGTGAGTATGGGCGGGATGTTTACAGGTTTGCAGGAAACCCAGCCTTCTACCTACCTTACTTGTGATTCTATGATGATTTCAGACATTGTATCCTATGACAGTGATTTGAGTGTTCATCTCAGATATTGCCAGATTCAGAGACACAGTGCACACAGTTCAATACAGACACAGACACTTGATTACCTGATCACATGCCCTTTTGCATTGCATTATCATATCATAACCGTTATGTTTGTCATTTTCAGGTGCATAATACATTTCTGATTCCAATCCATGGGTTCAACAGAGATCGTTGCTGAGAGAAAAAATAATGTGTCTTACAAGTTTCCAGACCCTGTTTTGGATTCATTGCTCAAAGTTATAGATATGGCTGGTCCGGGTATTCTTGATAGGTTTCAGAAGAGCTACGGGAATTTGGTTGGGATGGTCCGTACAATCACCAAGTATGAACATGACGCTTTGCACACTCTGCTGCAGTTCTACGAGCCTTCGTTGAGATGCTTTCTCTTCCCAGATTACATTTTGATGCCAACACTGGAAGAATTCTCATTTATTTTGGGAATTCCGATCACGCCAGCAATACCATTCTTCTCTGGTAGTTCCCCTAGTGTAAAAGAAATTGCTGCTGCGTTACAAATGGACCAGGCAGTGGTAAAGAGTGGTGTGAGCAGTAAAAATGGAGTTAGCGGATTCCATTTAGAATTTCTGTCTGGACAAGCTCAAGAGGCTGCAAATGCTAAAAATTGGACGGTTTACAATTCCATTCTGGCTCTCTGCATATATGGCTTAGTTCTCTTTCCTAATCAGCAAGACTTCATCGATATGCAAGCAACGAGAGTTTTTGTTCTTAAAAATCCAGTCCATACTTTGTTAGGAGATTTTTATCATTCTGCACACTATAAGAACGAGAAAAGAAGGGGAGGATCTGTTAGTTGTTGTACTCCACTGCTGAGTCATTGGTTTTTCAAGCATTTGCCTCAGACAGGTGCCTTTGTGGAAACCAAAGATGTGGCAAAATGGTCTAAACGATTGATGGGTTTAACTGCTGATAACATTGTATGGTTTGACCACCGGTTGTTGAGAATAGAGCTTGTCACAAGATGCGGAAATTTTCCAAATGTACCTTTGATTGGCAGAAAAGGAGGGATCAATTACAATCCAGTTTTGGCCATCCGACAGTTTGGGTATGCTTCCAGGAATCCTCCTACAGAGCAAGATGTGGAAGAATCTTTATTCTTTACAGGAACTAAAGATGCGAAGGTGGTAGAAGTAGTAAATGCTTGGAAAGATAAGCATAAAATTGGAAAAGCAGTTTTTGGGAAAGGAGATTATAGGTCTTATCCTGAATATGACAGATGGATTGAGACGAAAGTAAAGGAATTGCTTTTACCCTTTTCAAGGGGACCTCTTTTATGTTCAGTACAGCCAGAACAACCCACCATGGTGGCTATTGAAGAATGTGAGAAGTGGAAGAAAATGGTCAGAGAGCTGCAGATAGAGAATTCTGGAATGAGCAGATGTCTTCAGAAAGCTCTAGCTGACAACAAGGAGTTGGAAAAGAGAGCATTGAAAGCCGAAAAAACCTTGGCTGACAAAGAGGAAGATTTTGATGACCGAGCTCGGTACTTTCGGAAACTTACTTTGGGAGCAGATGACACTAGTCAGGCTCACAAGATTACAAAACAGGCTTTGGCCCGAAGCAAGGATTCATTAGCTCAACTTCGTCAAGCTTGGGATGAAGTCAGAATTGAAAATGCCGAGTTAAAGGATCAGTCGAAGACTAAAGACGAGGAGCTTAAAAAGGCACATGAGCAGAGGAGAAAGTATCAGGAAAGTCTTGGTAAAAGTCAAGAACAGTTAGAAGAAGTTAGAAGCCAGTTGAAGAATACCAAGAAAGAGCTTGAAGAAGCCATGATAGAAAGAGAGATACTCAAGACGCAAGCTGGCATAAAGAGACACAAAGGAGTGCATGATGACGAAGCTCTTATGCTGCATATGGGTTCTTTAACTGAAGCTCTTGAGAAAAGGGATGTCTTGATCAAAGAAATGATTGAAAAGCCGAATCACCAGCGCACCCGTATACTTTTTGAGGAGATCAAGTATTCAAGCGATAAGCTGAAGGATGTGGAACTGTCAGACTGATGTTCTTTTCCCTGTATTTTGTTGTTAATGGTTACCATCAGGCTTGTTGATGGATCCATTTTTTCCTTGTATTGCATTGGCGGATGAGCCTTTCTTAAATACTTGAATACTTTGTTGAATGAGTATGAGCAATTTATTCAGAATTACTCTTTATCAGATATCTGTACACAAGCACATGACCACGATATGTCTCTTTATATCACGATTTCTGGTCTTCAGATTTTTGTGGTTTGGATTGGAATCAGGGTGTAAAGCATTTTGGAAATGATAAACATAACATTGCATGGCATTGCATATCATTCTGCATTTATGTTGCTTGCTTTTCAGGTACTCGTTGCAGGGTCTCTAACCTTTATTTGGTTTCAGGCAGTATAGCTGAGAATTACATTCACTGATATTCGACGCGAAGAAATCAAGTAAGAATCATGGATCAAGTGCAAAGTGATTTGGCCGAAATGAGGGGGGGTATGGACCAGTTCATGACCCTCATGACTGGCATGGCGCAAAATCAGGAGAGATTGAGGCTTCTGGTCGAGCGTCCAGACAATGGGCCCGAAGGTGATCAGCATGACAGTTCACAGGGACATGGCATTCCTCCTCCCGGTGGCAACCCTCCTCCTGGTGGTAACAATCGGGGTAATGGAAATGGTAGGCATGCTGGTGTTACTCTTGAAGATCCTCTGGAAGACCAATTTACTCTGCTGGATACAGATGTGGGTAATCACGGTGATCGAAGGTATGATGAGTTAGCAGAAAAGATCAGGGCCATAGAATGCAAGAACTCTATGGGTATTAATGTTACTAGCTTGGGGCTGGTCCCAGGAGTCAGAATTCCTCCTAAATTCAAGCCTCCCACTTTTGATAAGTATCACGGCAATGCGTGTCCCCAAACGCATCTTCAAGCTTACTTTGGGAAGATTTCAGCCCATACAGAGGACGAGAAGCTATGGATGCATTATTTTCAGGACAGTTTGGCTGGAGCGTCCCTGACCTGGTATATGAAGTTGAATAGAGCTGCTGTGAAGAGTTGGAAAGATCTGGCAGAAGCGTTCTTGAACCAATACCAGTACAATATCGACATGGCGCCCAACCGCACTCAATTGCAGGGGTTGTCACAAAATGCCAAGGAGAGTTTCAAAGAATATGCACAGAGGTGGAGGGAAATGGATGCCCAGGTTCAACCTCCCTTGTCAGACAGAGAAATGGCGGATATGTTTATGGGCACCTTGCAAGGGGCCTATCTTGATAGATTAGCTGCTTGTCCGTCAACTGGATTTGCTGATATTGTGATTGCGGGAGAAAGAATAGAAAGTCTGTTAAAGCTTGGAAAGATCCAAGATGTGAGTGGGGCTGGTTCTTCGGGGACGAAGAAACCGTTTGCTAGTAGCCAGAAAAGAAGAGAAGGTGATACGAATGCTGTGTTTAGAGGACGAGGCAGAGGGCGTTCTCAAGTTTATTATCAGGTAGATGCTGTAACAATCCCCACACCGTCTGTTCAGAAACAACAACCCCAACAACAGGTTCAGCAGCAACATCAACAACCTTTTTTCCAGCAAAGGTCTAGGCAGAGGGATCGTAAGATGGATCCTCTCCCTATGACTTATGTCGCGCTTTTGCCCCAGCTACTCGAGTTAAAGTTGGTAGAACTCCGTACTATGAAAGCTCCGGTTGCTGGAAACCTGCCACCTAACTTCGATGCTAATGCTCGTTGTGAGTTCCACTCAGGTGCTCAGGGGCACTCCATTGAAAAATGCTGGGCTTTCCATCATAAAGTACAAGATTTGATTGATGCTAAAGCCATCAATTTCTCTCCCGCTCCTAATATTACTCAGCATCCCATGCCTGATCATGGTGCAGCAAATGTGTACGCTATTGAAGATGGGAGAAGATTGAATCTGGTGGCAGACATCCATCAAGTGAAAACTCCTTTGTTGGTTGTAAAAGATCGTTTATTAAAGGGACAGGTGTTCCCGGGCTGTAATCAAGATTGTTCCGAGTGTATGAATCAAGAGAATGGCTGTAATAAGTTGAAGGTGGGTTTACAGAATCTGATCGATGAAGGATGTCTACAGTTCGACAGAGTTGTGAAAGACACTGATGAAGTATCAACCGTGACCATCTATTATACTCCCGCTGAGATTCAAATATCGGTCAATGCAGTTCCCGTGGCGAGCGTTGCGCAAGAAAGGCCCAGTCCTGTCACTATCACAGTGCCAGGACCAATTCCGTTCACATCTACGAAGGCTATCCCATGGCACTATGGGGCAGATGTGTATTACGAAGGTAAAAAGCAGGAAGTTGAGTCGTCAGTCAGCCCAAATATTGATAATGTAGGGGGTGTAGGGGGCTTTACAAGAAGCGGAAGGTTGTTCGCTCCCCAAACCTTGAGAAGTGATAAAGAGGCAGAAGCTGCAGCAAAGGCTAAGGGTAAACAGGTGGTTGAAAATGCGCCTACACCTGAAGCAGAGACAAAGATTACTTTTGATAAGGAGATGGAAGAATTCATGAAGATAATCAAGAAAAGCGATTATAGGATTGTGGACCAACTGAATCAGACCCCTTCAAAGATTTCAATCTTGTCACTATTGATGTGCTCCGATGCGCACCGGCAGGCGTTGTTGAAAGTATTGAAGAGTGCATACGTGCCACAGGAAATTACTGTTAATCAGCTCGAGGGCGTAATCTCCAATGTTAACGTTAGCCATGGCTTGGGCTTTACAAGTAGAGATTTGACGGTTGAAGGAAGAAACCACAATAAGGCTTTGCATATCACGATGGAGTGTAAGGGCGCAGTGTTATCTCATGTACTGGTAGACACTGGTTCATCACTTAACGTCTTGCCCAAGAAGGCATTAATGAAGCTGGAAGTTGATGGTTTGATCTTAAGGCGTAGTGAATTGGTGGTCAGAGCATTCGATGGGACTAGACGATCTGTGTTTGGTGAGGTAGAATTGCCCGTACAAATTGGACCACAGGTATTCAAATCCACGTTCCATGTAATGGACATACAACCTGCATATAGCTGCCTATTGGGACGCCCTTGGATTCACGGAGCCGGGGCTGTTACTTCCACTTTACACCAAAAGCTGAAGTATGAGTTTGAAGGGCAGGTTGTGACGGTGTGCGGGGAAGAAGACATCTTTGTGAGTCACTTGTCCACGTTCAAGTACATTGAAATGGATGGGGAAATTCATGAGATGCTGTGCCAATCATTTGAAGCAGTCAATATTGACTATGCACCTGAGTCTCCTTCTGTACCAGTTGGGGCCGGTACCTCTATTTCATCTTACAAACAAGCTGTCGAAGTCGTCAGGGCAGGCAACGCCCAAGGTTGGGGCAGGTTGATAGAGACCCCAATGAAGGAAGACAAATTTGGTATTGGTTATCATCCCTCTACAACTTCAGATGCGGGGAGCAGGGGACCCATTACTTTCAATAGTGGGGGAATTATCTACACGGACCAGTCTTGTGCAGCCACAGAGGATAGTGTCGACAGTGATGGTGACCTGGATAACTGGGTACGCCCTCATGCTCCGGGACAACAAGTGCAGAACTGGTCCGTTGAAGAAGTCATCCGGGTTACTCTTCAGACAGAGTAATTTTTCTTTGTTTTTCTAACCATAATGCATGTCAAAATCTTACGCTCTGCCCAAGGCGTATAGATTCATTTGTAGGGCCACCCTGGTTGCATTTGCAATTTTTAATCATTAATAAAGGACGTTTTGCAATCAAATTTTGTTCTCTGTCTTTCAGTTTTTATTTTTGCACAAAAATAATAAAATGGCAATGTTTCATTTTCTTTTGTTTTGCTTAAAAATAAATTCTAAAATAAGGCATGAACCCGTTCATGCAGACTTAATCCTCCGGATACCACTGATAACGATTTTGATATGGCTATGTATGACTTTGACAATCCGATTTATCAAGCCGAAGAAGGGGATGAGAAAGATTGTGAACTCCCTGAAGAACTGGCCAGATTGTTGAAACAAGAGGAAAGGGTCATCCAGCCTCATCAGGAGACTGTAGAAATCATCAATATTGGTGCCAAGGATACCAAGAAAGAGATCAGGATTGGTGCCAGCTTGCAAGAAGATGTGAAGAAAACTTTGACTGAAATGTTGCGCGAGTACGTTGACATCTTCGCCTGGTCGTATCAAGACATGCCAGGGTTGGATACGGATATTGTTGTGCACAGGCTGCCATTGAGAGAAGAATGTCCGCCAGTCAAGCAGAAACTTCGTCGGACTTACCCCGACATGGCTTTAAAGATTAAGGAGGAAGTCCAGAAGCAGTGGGATGCTGGGTTTCTTGCTGTGACTAAATATCCTCCGTGGGTAGCCAACATCGTGCCAGTACCGAAGAAAGATGGAAAAGTGAGAATGTGTGTGGATTATCGAGATCTTAATAAAGCTAGCCCAAAAGATGATTTTCCACTACCTCATATTGATGTGCTGGTCGATAATACGGCTCAGTTTTCAGTGTTCTCCTTTATGGACGGGTTCTCCGGGTACAACCAGATCAAGATGGCACCTGAAGATATGGAGAAGACCACGTTCATTACTCCGTGGGGTACATATTGCTATAAAGTAATGCCTTTTGGGTTGAAAAACGCAGGGGCAACGTACCAACGGGCGATGGTAACATTGTTTCATGACTTGATTCATAAGGAGATCGAATGTTATGTAGATGATATGATTGCCAAGTCGAGAACAGAAGAGGAACATCTGATTAACCTGAAAAAGCTGTTTGAAAGGTTGAGAAAGTTCCGTCTGAGATTAAATCCAAACAAGTGCACGTTTGGGGTGCGTTCTGGAAAGTTGCTGGGTTTCATTGTGAGCGAAAGAGGAATTGAGGTTGATCCTGCCAAGGTGAAAGCAATACAAGAAATGCCTGAACCGAGAACAGAAAAAGAGGTTCGTGGTTTCTTGGGTAGATTGAACTATATTGCAAGGTTCATATCTCACCTAACAGCCACGTGTGAACCAATATTTAAATTGTTAAGGAAAGATCAAACGGTCAGGTGGAATGACGATTGCCAATTGGCATTCGATAAGATAAAAGAATACTTTCAGGAACCTCCGATTCTAATGCCTCCAGTTGAAGGGAGACCGCTGATAATGTATCTGACAGTGCTTGAAGGTTCCATGGGTTGTGTTCTCGGTCAACATGACGAGACAGGTAGAAAGGAGCATGCTATCTACTACCTGAGCAAAAAGTTCAATGATTGTGAGTCCCGGTACTCAATGCTTGAAAAGACATGATGTGCGCTTGCATGGGCCGCTAAGCGATTGAGGCAATATATGGTTAGGCATACAACCTTGTTGATTTCAAAAATGGATCCTATCAAGTACATTTTCGAGAAACCAGCACTGACAGGCAGAGTTGCCCGATGGCAAATGGTCTTGACAGAGTATGACATTCAGTACACTTCCCAAAAGGCCATCAAAGGAAGTATCTTGTCCGATTATCTTGCGCAACAGCCGATTGATGATTACCAACCCATGAAATTTGACTTCCCTAATGAGGACATCATGTTTCTCAAAGTTAAAGACTACGAGGAACCACTTCCGGAGGAGGGGCCAGACCCTGAATCCAAATGGAGTCTGATGTTTGATGGGGCTGTCAATATGAATGGGTGCGGAGTTGGAGCAGTCCTTATCACGCCGGAAGGTGTTCATATGCCTTTCACTGCCCGAATAACTTTCGGATGCACCAATAATGAAGCAGAGTATGAAGCTTGTATAATGGGGATCGAGGAGGCGGTTAATCTACGGATTAAAACCCTTGATATATTCGGTGATTCAGCTTTGGTAATCAATCAAGTGAAAGGGAGTTGGTACACGCACCAAGCGAATCTAGTGCCGTATAGAGATTATACAAGGAGATTGCTGACATTTTTCACAACAGTGAAACTGTACCATATTCCTCGAGATGAGAATAGGTTTGCTGATGCCTTGGCCACTTTGTCTTCCATGATCAAAGTGCAAGGATGGAACCATGTACCTAAGATTGAGGTATCCCGCCTTGACAGACCTGCATTTGTGTTTGCGGTCGACGCAACGTCCGATGACAAGCCTTGGTACCATGATATTAAATGCTTCTTGAGCAATCAAGAGTACCCGCCCGGGGCATCGTCCAAAGACAGGAAGACGTTGAGAAGGCTAGCTGGTAGTTTCTTCTTGAATAAAGATGGCGTGCTGTATAAGAGAAATTTTGACACGGTCCTGCTTAGATGTGTAGATAGACATGAAGCATACCTATTGATGATTGAAGTGCACGAAGGCTCTTTCGGTACCCATGCCGGAGGGCATGCAATGGCTAAAAAGTTGTTAAGATCGGGATATTATTGGTTGACTATGGAGTCAGATTGTTGCAAATATGCCCGCAAATGCCATAAATGCCAGATCTATGCAGACAAAGTGCATGTGCCTCCAAATCCGTTGAGTATCATGTCGTCGCCCTGGCCGTTTGCCATGTGGGGCATTGATATGATCGGAAAGATTGAGCCTACAGCTTCTAACGGTCATCGTTTCATCTTGGTGGCAATTGATTACTTCACCAAATGGGTTGAAGCTGCATCCTATGCCAATGTTACAAAACAAGTGGTAGCTCGTTTCTTAAAACGGGATATCATTTGCCGATATGGAGTTCCCGAAAGAATCATTACTGATAATGGTTCTAATTTGAATAATAAGATGATGGCCGAGTTATGCCGGGAATTCAAAATCAAACATCACAATTCTTCTCCGTACCGCCCAAAGATGAATGGCGCGGTCGAAGCGGCCAACAAAAATATCAAGAAGATTGTGCAGAAGATGGTTGTCACGTACAAAGATTGGCATGAGATGTTACCGTTGGCTTTGCATGGGTATCGAACGTCGGTACGCACGTCCACTGGGGCAACCCCATTCTCACTTGTGTATGGTATGGAAGCAGTGCTACTGGTTGAAGTGGAGATTCCGTCCCTCAGAGTCATGATGGATGTTAAGCTAGATGAGGCTGAATGGGTACGAGCCAGATTTGATCAGCTGAGCCTTATTGAGGAAAAGCGATTGGCGGCTGTATGTCATGGGCAATTATACCAGCGCAGAATGAAGCAGGCATTTGACCAAAAAGTGTGTCCTCGGGTTTACAAAGTCGGAGATGTAGTGCTCAAAAGGATCCTTCCTCCCAATACAGATCACAGGGGCAAATGGACTCCTAACTATGAAGGTCCATTCGTGGTTAAAAAGGTCTTTTCGGACGGAGCCTTATTGCTTACAACCATGGATGGCGAAGACTTTTCATCCCCTGTCAACTCGGACGTAGTCAAAAAATACTTCGCATGAATAGACCCGCTGGATAATAAAAATAAAAAATCCAGGCAAAAAAGGGCATCCCGGCGAACCAAAAATAGAATAAGGTTCGGGCAAAAATTAGGGATATAATTGAAAAAAAATTGTACACCCGGTAAGTTGAAAACCCGAAAGGGCAACTTAGGCAAAAAAGGGTATCCTGGTGGATCGAAAACCTGAAAGGGCGGTCCACGCAAAAGAGGGATTTAAGCGAATGACTACGGTCTGAGTTATCTGTACCCAATTACCGTTTGAACAACTGACGTTCTGAAAGATAGGAATCGGTCTGATCATTCCTCAGAAGGCAAGGTCGGGGAGTTTTGAAGACATACTGGTCATAGTAGAATGGAAACTCAGTGGAATTCCGTTTTCACATTGCCGTTAGGATAGTTTCTTTTCTCAATTTTCAGCGATCACCTCTTTCTAGGGATTGCTTCCTGATGTAATTGCCTATTCTGGGCTCTCAGTCAATAAATTGAATTCCAATAAAAAGCTTTCTATTTTTGTTTTATTGCTTTGTTTGCAAAAACGTCCTAATTTTTGATAAAACATTGCATTTGAAAACATGGCGGCCTTGCAATAACATGCGCAAAAAAAAAAAAAAAACATTTGAAATTACTTTGAATGTTGAATACTCCCGGATGGTGGATTCTAGCCACGCAATATTCGGAGCATGTGTGCATATTCTTTTGTTGCAGGTAGCAGGTGCAGATGATTTTAAGCACAAGACCAGTAATCAATTACCCCACGCAAAAGACTGGGGCAATTACGGGTAAGGAGGTCGGCGTTCATCGCTCGGTCGACGATCGTTCATAACGGTTCGGTGTCATTGAATTAAGTTCAACTGGGTACCGTTGTATCTTATTAAGTCGATTCTCCCATACAGTACTTCCAACAGCTACAAGCTTTTCTGTGTTGATAACGGTCACAAGTTTCCCAAAAGAGTGGTCTCGTCGATACCGAAACTGAT
This sequence comes from Lathyrus tuberosus, assembly GCA_022829125.1. NCBI lineage: Eukaryota > Viridiplantae > Streptophyta > Magnoliopsida > Fabales > Fabaceae > Lathyrus > Lathyrus tuberosus. The sequence goes on along the minus strand of JALAZF010000715.1, from coordinate 465,306 downwards.
GGTCATTATCCCCAGCGAAGTCGCAGGAGTTTGAAGAGGCTAAATCTTCTGTAAAATCCTCTTATGACATCCTCTTCGGGGACAAATTGTTGGTTTGTCCAAGCATGAGGCATGTTTGTTTCCCCAGCATGAAGTGTTGATCATCCCCAGTAGAGTTTGAGGATAGTTGGTCTTCTGTAAAATCCTCTCAAAAGGCATTCCCCAGCACGAGACGTTTTAAAGCAGTTTCCTCCAGTAGAGTTGGTTATAAACTCGTCATCCCTAACGGAATTGTCTAAAGGGAAGCTCGCCTAACATGGTGCATTGTGGTACTTATCCTAAGCTCGACAGTCATATTCTTCAGCAGACTACTGTGGATTTGCTTTGGGTTTCCCCAACAGATCTCTAAGGACTCGTTTCTAGCAAGTTGCAGTGGAATTTGCATATCCCTGGCAGAGTAGCCCTGATCCCCAGCAAGATTGTGTCTCTGATAATGATCCCCCACAGAGGTTAGCATCGAATCTTGTCAGTAATACTCCCCAGCTGAGTTGTTGTTCTCCCCGCAGAGGTTTATAAGATCGGCAGAATCTATTCCTCAACAAGGATGGTACTGTCTTTCCCCAGCCGGGTCAGAAGGTGGATAACCCCTACAAAGGGTCTTGGATTGGATAGATCCCCAAGCAGAGTTTTTATGATTTTTCTTCCCTAGCAAGACGCCATGCAAAGAAATTCTCATCCCCAGCGGAATCGCGGTGACCAGAATTCATTCCCTCGACAGATGAAGCGATTACTGGCAGATTTATTATTCTTCAAGTCCAATTTATTTTTGGCAAACTTGACGATCGAAGCAGACGGATTGTTCATTCATTCTCCAGCAGAGATACTATCCTCTCAGGAACCTCTAAAGTCAAGTCATTGATCATTGTTCCTCAGCAAAGTCAGCAGAGATGTCTGACACGGATGCAGAGTGTAATCCAGTATTGGAATTTTGCGAAAGTCCACCCGTAGTGTGGCAAGCCAGTAGTCGTCTGGCATTGTTAAAAGACGTTAGCAAAGTCCAACAGTGGATTGGCAAAAGCCCATCTAAGGGTGGCAAATTCTAAAAGTCCAACAGTGGATTGGCAAAAGTCCATCTTCGGGTGGCAAAGCAACTAAAAGTCCAACAGTGGATTGGCAAAAGTCCGTCTTCGGGTGGAAAAAGTCCAACAGTGGATTGGCGAAAGGTCCATCTAAGGGTGGCAAATTCTAAAAGTCCAACAGTGGATTGGCAAAAGTCCATCTTCGGGTGGCAAAAGTCCAACAGTGGATTGGCAAAAGTCCGTCTTCGGGTGGCAAAAGTCCAACAGTGGATTGGCGAAAGGTCCATCTAAGGGTGGCAAATTCTAAAAGTCCAACAGTGGATTGGCGAAAGGTCCATCTAAGGGTGGCAAATTCTAAAAGTCCAACAGTGGATTGGCAAAAGTCCATCTTCGGGTGGCAAAGCAGCTAAAAGTCCAACAGTGGATTGGCAAAAGTCCGTCTTCGGGTGGCAAAAGTCCAACAGTGGATTGGCGAAAGGTCCATCTAAGGGTGGCAAATTCTAAAAGTCCAACAGTGGATTGGCAAAAGTCCGTCTTCGGGTGGCAAAAGTCCAATAGTGGATTGGCAAAAGTCCGTCATCGGGTGGCAAAAGTCCAACAGTGGATTGGCAAAAGGTCCATCTAAGGGTGGCAAATTCTAAAAGTCCAACAGTGGATTGGCAAAAGTCCGTCTTCGGGTGGCACGAAGCTGCAAAGTCCACCAGTAGCGTGGCAGGCCAGTAGTCGTCTGGAATTGCATAAAAGACATTATCAAAGTCCACCAGTAGTGTGGCAGGCCAGTAGTCATCTGGAGTTGCATAAAAGACATTATTAAAGTCCACCAGCAGTGTGGCAAGCCAGTAGTCGTCTGGCGTCGTTCAAAAAGACATTTCTAAAGTCCACCAGTAGTGTGGCAGGCCAGTAGTCGTCTGGAATTGCATAAAAGACATTTCTAAAGTCCACCAGTAGTGTGGCAGGCCAGTAGTCGTCTGGAATTGCATAAAAGACATTATCAAAGTCCACCAGTAGCGTGGCAGGCCAGTAGTCGTCTGGTGTTGTTCAAAGGACAGATTTCTCCGACAATGTTTCATTGAAGATTCAATCCAGTAATGTCGGGGGGGGGGGTTTTCTTCTTCATCATCTAGAGCAAATTTTTGGTTATATTTGGTATTCAATCACTATATACCTTGAAAGTCCGAAAGCAATTGCTTTCAGGCATTCAGGTCTACAGCGCTTGAATAGGGGCAGCTGTAATACCCCAAAATTTGCTCTCCCTCTTTGTCATCATAGCATGGCATTATCATTTATCATATCATATCCACCCCATTAACATTACATTGCATTTAACATAGAAAAATGAAGCATAGCATCCTTCTTACCATCAGGGCATGTGATCAGGTGGAAGGTGGACAATCAAGGGATCATTCAAAGCACAAAAAGGTCAATCAAGTTTCCTCAAGGCAAGCCAAGAGGTCTTTCATGTCTCATACCATCTCAATTGATCATCCAAAACCTCAAGGAAGTGAGATTCAATGGGAGATTGAAGCATTACATCTTTCACTATTGCAAGAGGTTCAAAAATTGAAGGAAAACCCTCAAAAGAGATAGCCCATTGATCCAAAATCATCCTCAAATGGCATATCTCATCATCCTTTAAGAGGATACACAACATACTCTGAGGAATTTGAAATTGAAGATTGCACATTTTTCTCCTAGGAGGTGGGCACCAAAACTAGGGTTTCCCATTAAATCAGGGAATCTTTGATTTTTTGGACAAAACTTGATGTCATGGTATTCTACATGTTCTTAAGTGTATGTGTATGGAAAATTGCCTCTCAATTGGTTTAAGAAGTGGTTCAATTGGAAAAAAGATAAAAAATCAGGAAATTTGGGGCCAAGTCAAATAATCAGAAGAAAAAGTCAACTCTTGACTTTTTGAGCCCAAATTCATGAAATTCATGTTACATATGTCCAATGTACAAAATTTGATCAATAAACTCCAAAGGAATCATGAAAAAATAAGATGTGGAAAGTTGCCATTTTTGGATGAAGAAGGGTTACTAAAAATAGCAAGTTTTGGCCATTTTGCATCAGAGTTTGAGCCAAGGCCATTTAAAATTGGGGCATCAAATGAAAAATCCACTCGGCCATAACAAGAGGTCTTGCTTTAAGCTTCAAATCCATAGGTGGAACATCTCTATTGGATAAAAATTGAGTGAGATATGGATGATCAAAGTTGGGGAAAACTAGGGCAAAATGCAAGTCAGCTTGGTCAATTTTCAGGTCACGCGCGTGTCATTTTCCCAAACACATGGTGGGCCAAATGTTTAGATCAATTTCTCATGGTTAGAGGCCTCAAATGAAAAATCTTTCAACATGAAAGTTGTTCCTCTATGTGAGATCTTTAAGATTGGTGTTCATGTTTTTTTCATTTGATCAAAGGTCAAGAAGTTATGTTGAGTCCAATGTGCTTTGATCATGCTGAAAACCTAGGGGCCATGTTACCTTGTCAACCAACCTTTGCCACGCCCTCATACCAGTTCCAAACCTATGTGTTATAAGTCATTTTTCAACCTCTTCCAAGCATCATTTCATTTCATTTTTCATACCAAACATGTAGCATTACATCTCCTCTTTCCAATGACTCCTAAAACACACCAATTCATTCATTGAGTAGAGAGAAAAACTTCCTCAAACCACCTCATGTTGATACTGATGCATTGACAGACTGGTGCACGATTTTGGTTCACACACACCCCAAACACTTCACATCACCAGCTGCTTCTTTTCCTCATTAAACCAAACAAGTCATGCACGTGCTTTCACCATGTTACTTCTTACATGAGAAGGGAAATTTGTAAAACTTCCACCACAAGCCATTGCTGCATAACACAACCTCACTCTCATCCTCACTACAACTGTCATGAGCTTGACCTCACCATATCCCAACCAACCTCACTCACCTCTAACTAACTTGACTCAGTTAGTTAGGGTGGACTCACCTTAACCATGATAACTCACCTTAACCAACTCACTTAACCACTGTGGTCCATTTCTAACTCATGCTATAAATCAAAATCTCACCTCACAAATCCATTTCAGCTTCATTTTTACTCTCCCTCTCCAATACTTCAAACTTTTCTCTCAATCTCTCTTTGTTTTCTCTCTGATTTCACTACATTTCCGCCATCTTCTTTCACATTTCACCTCCATCATCTTCATTGTTTCATTCTGAGCCAAGAATAAGAGCAAACAAATCCAAATAGTCAAGTTCGATTTCAAGAGATTGGAATTTTCAGTGTGATTCTCTGCACGATTTCAAGATTCTCGAGCCTTTATTTGGCCAAGAGTAGCTCAAAGAAGAGGCACGATTCTCTGGTTTTCTGTTCAACTCCAGTTTGTAGCATTTTCAGGTTTCATCTTCTCAAACTTTTCTAGCATGATTTATAGTTTTTTTTAGCTTATTTTGATGATATAAGCTCAATAGGAGCATTTGAACTCTGGCTAGTTGATAGAGCTTCTTAGAAGCTTAGATCCAAAAATTTAGGGCAACGTGTTCATGCTTGTCTCTTGCTGTATGGGAATGGTTTGATGATTTTGTTAGTAGATTCATGATGTTCAGAAGTTCAGCTTCAATTTGGTATACGATTTGTGTGTTTCCATGAGCATGTGAGTTTGCAGGTGGCGGCTGTTGGCCGGAGAAGATGACCGGAGGTTATCTCCGGCCGGTGATCTTGAAGGCTAGGGTTTGTGTGTTTTCTAATCGTGTCCGTCTATTTTTTCTCATCGTGTGGTTCAAAAGCATGCCAGCACATTAAAACGCATGTGCATGTCATGTGCATCATTTCTGAACTCACTTAAACGTGGTGTGGTGTGGTACATGATATGGAGTGTGGTCGTGCATGTACATGCGTTAGATTAGCATACTTTGACTGTGTGTATGACTTGACTTCATCCAATGGTTGTAATGGCTTTGACTGGTATTGACTGGGAGTGTATGGTTGTTATTGTGTTATGCGTGCTTAATGGACTTAGTCAGATTTGATATCCACACCCTCATGCCTTAAGCCCAAACCATTTTTGAACTGAGTAATTGTTATGCTTGCACCCCCTTTCTTTATTTCCATTTTATTTTATTTTTCCATTTTTATACACGTTTGCTTTTTAATTTTTAGAAATACCAAACATCATCATAAAATTCCACAAAAATTCGTGAACATCATTAAAACATTTAGAAAATTTTTGGTGATTTTATTTTCTGATTTTATGACCTTTTTACCCCTGCTCCATAATTTTCTTTGAATTTCTTTGGTGTGCATTCTTAATGTGGTACATGATCTTGTTTAATTTTGTTCTTGATCATTAAAGATTGTTTTGATGCTCTTCTTTTTGTATTGAGTCATTATCATCTTGAGGTATGTTAAGTGTTTTTTATTTGATTTTTTAGGTTAGTTTATGGCATGTTTGGTGTTCATTTTTGTGCTACTTTGTATGATATGTCTATTTGACCTAAATGCATTGTTTGACATCTTTTTGCCTTGATTTCTTGTATGCTACTTTGGTATATGATTCACTTCTGACATGTGTATCTTTAAATCATGCTTGCTTAATTTTCCTAAGGCCATTTGATTTTTGTTTGATGCATTTCATTTAAAGCATTATAACATGTCACATCATTGTAATCTTTTGTGCATGTTTACATGTTTTCTTTTGTACATACTTGCATGATCATTTGACTATTTTGTGAACTACATTCTTGACATTATAGGTCATTGATACATATCATATGTCATCTTTGCATGTTGGTTATCATTTGAACCTTGTGCACCTTTAACATGTTGTGTTTGTACTTGTGTTTTCTTTTGAACTCCCATTTCAATTCTACTTCTTCTATCACTTCTTAATTGTTTTGATGTGTCATGCATGAATACTTGTGAGATGTTTGTGAATCATTTTTCATTTCATTTCAATTCTGATCCTTGGATTACATGTTCCATTTATGCATGTTTCTTCCATTTCTTTTCATCTTTCATTCTCCCTTTTCTTATGGTATCATGTTCTAATGTCATGGATGATGTTTGTTGCCTATCCACTTGAGTTTGCTTGATGATAATCTTTTGTTTTCCATATGATGCACATTCTGGTTGTGACCTTAGGATTTGATTTCTCATCTAATTCTTTTGAGTTTTATGGTGCATTAAATGTTCTTTTATCCCTTATACTTCTTATACATGTTTACTAACCATGTAGGGGCTTTGGTAAGTTGCAATTGAGTGTGGATAAGGAATCCACATTCAAACTTCTTTCCTCTCATCTCTTTTACAATTCCATTTTGTGTTTTGTTAAGCACTTATGTGCTTTCTTTTAATAATTCATCACCTTCCCTTTTTTGGATTACAATTCATCTTCTACTTTAGAAGTGAATTGTTTAATTCATTCTTTCTTTAGACTTTAGGTTGAAACCTCACAAACCATTAGGACCACTCCCTTTAATCTTCAATTAGGCTTGAGTCTTAGTCCACATAGGTTTTACCTTTTCTCCTCTCTTGAGTCTCTCTTCTCATCTCTTAAAGAAAACTAAAAAAAAATCTAATAAAGGTAGGCATTTATTGCATTTAGGCCTTTCACATAAAGAAAAGATTATAAGGGGTATTCTCTTATAATCTTAAAATGTATAGCATATAGCCCATCTTGGGTCAATGTGTTAAACATTTGATCTTGTGTGAGGGACTTAAATGCAATACTTGTCGAAGGTGCATATAATAAAAAACACTTCTTCATTTCATAATCAACAAAAACACTTAATAAACACAAGTATGCTAGTGTGTTTGAACCTTGATAATTGGAAATAAGTGTGGGGGTCTTCTTCACCCTTAGTGTGCTTTCTTATTCGTTCCATCTTGGAATGTGAGAATGTACACATTCCAATGACTAAGATTCAGATACACTATCATATGCAAACAAATAAAAAACTCTTAAAAGACAAAAACAAACAATAACGTCTTTCCTTCGGGAATTCTTTTCTCATCTCATTCATTCTCAATGCACGAACGCGCTCCTACTCGTTCTCTTGCAAGATGGTAACGCACTCGGACCAGCGAGCCTGCAACACCTGAGCCAGAACGTAAGCCGTTCTCTAAAAAACACAAACAATCCATCCCTAGTGAGGGGAACTACGTCGCTCTGATTCTCATGCTCCCGATGAGATACGTAGGCAGTGGGGTAGGGCCCATGCGAGCACTTCTTTTATTTTCCCTACATTTGTTTCTCATTCCTTTTCCGTTCTTTCTCTTTCTTTCTTTCAGTTCTTTTCCAGTATCCTTTCCTTACACCCTTTGATTGGAGCAAGCAAGCGTGGATCCCATCGGGTACGATGGACGCGAGGGGGTGCTAATACCTTCCCCTCGTGTAACCGACTCCCTTACCCTTTCTCTTGGTCGTAAGACCCTGTTCTTTCCTTTCCTTCAGGTTTATGCGGTGTTTCCTTCCCCTCTCATGGGATAAATACACATTGCTGGCGACTCTGTTTGGTGCCACGTTCGCGTTTGTACTAGGATGAAAATCCCGGGAGCGACACACATCGTCAAAGGGGTTTGACGGAAAGAAACTGAACATATCCGAAGGTACACAACCTGAGCTCGGAACACATCGTCAAAGGGGTTTGACGGAAAGAAACTGAACATATCCGAAGGTACACAACCTGAGCTCGGAACAAAACACATCCGAAGGTACGAAACCTGAGCTCGGAACACAACACATCTGAAGGTACGAAACCTGGGCTCGGAATACATCATAAAAGGGGTTTGACGGAAAGAAACTGTCTGCTGGGGAATGGCTCGACATTCTCCCTGGGGATTTGTCACTGTTTTGACTGAAAATTGATTTGGGTTTCTGCGCAATATACCAGATCTGGCTTATGCTTCGCATGCATATGTTTGAATTTTCTTTCTATGGTGTAATGCTCCATATGAAATGGAAATGCTACGCGTTTAAGGATGCAATGCAAATATGCTTACTATATGCAACAGGACTCCTCCAGCAAAATAAATGCTGAAGAGAAGAGGCCAACTCCGCTGGGGATAACAAACTGAATCACCTTCAGTGTCGCAAACCCTGTTGAGGAAGTCACGCTGAACAGCCTTCTGGTTATAACCACCGGTGAAGATGAAACCCGAAGAGAATTCCCACTCCGTTGGGGATCAAGAATAAACCTTGAAGATAAGTGTAGCACCCCAAAATTTGCCCTACTTACTTTAGTACTAACTGGCTTATGTTTCACTTCATTCTTTGCATTATCATGTGTGCATATCATTGGTTCTTAGCATGGGGTCAAGGTGCCTGAGGCAAGTTCAAGAGGAGAAGATGTTCTTCAAAGGGTCAAGCAAGAGAGTTCAAGTGGATCACTCTCTCCTAACCAGTGCAGAAACTAGGGTTTTGAGATTCTTGGGTTTATTGCTCCAATAGGAAAGCTTCTTGGGTTTTTATTATCACCAAATGGCATATCTTATCTTTGTTGGAGAGGATACACATCATATTTAGAGGAATTTGGATTTGGAGACTGTGCTATTTCCTCATAGACCGAGGGTACCTAAATTAGGGCTTGCTATAAAGTCAGTTTATTTCTGGTTTCTTGGGCAAGACTTGATTCCATGGTATTCCTTGGGTCCCTGAGTATCTAGGAATGGAAGATTGTCCATCAGTTTGGTTCAGGAGAAGTTCAATTGGCCAATGGATTGGGAATCAGGTGAATTGGGTAAAAGTCAACAGTGAGAGGGGAAGTCAACTGTGAAATTTTGAGGTTCTCTTCAAGGTTTTCAAGGTCTCACATCCTCATATGATCTTCAAGAGTCAAGTTTCATACCATTTATCAAGAATCAAGGGTTGGTTCAAAATTTACTAAATATGGAAATGACCTATAATTTGAAAGTTTCCTTTTTGGGCAAGTTCCTACACTACATTCAACTTGAATTTTCATCATCAAGAAAGCTTCAAATGAATTTTCCTCAAACATAAAAGTTGAAGATATTTTTCTCCCCTTTCCAACAAGTACTAGTGGGTCTCCATATCATTTGTGAAACTCAAGTTATGACCAAAAGAAGGCAAAGTGGTTTTTAGGGTTCCATTTTCACAACTTTTGCATTTTGGGACATGGTGACCTATAATTAATTCCATTGCTTCAAGGCACATTCCAACATCAAAGAAAAATCCCTAAGGAGCATTTTTGGCCTTTAAATTAAGGAGTTTCATGGTTTATTCATCACTTATTCTCCATTATGCAAAATTGCCAAATTATCTAAAACTCATGAACCAAGGCATCTCAAGGCCCAAATCAAATTCAGGTGTGATTAGCAATTGAAACATAAGTGATCCATCATCAAGAGTTTGGATATCCATGCATGGAGGAGGGTGTATTTCACATTATTCAGTTTTCTAAAATCATCCAAAACTCATTAAACAAAGAATTACCAAGGCCCAAGTGATCATTAGTGGTTTAACCTAGCCTATTTAAACTTACTCATGCTAGGGTTGGAAAAGATTACACGTGATTTCAAGGAGAACCAAAGTTTGAACCCTAAAAGCTTCTCTCATTCATATCTCTCAACCAAGAGGAGCTTTTCCAAAAATTCTTCCACAATCTTCTTTCTGGGGATCCACAGAGCACAAACCAACCATCCTTTGAAGCTAACAATAAGGATACGTGGTGCACAAGCTCAGATTAGTGATATTTTTGATGATCATAAAACTCTCTTTTTAAACACGTATAATGTTGTGTGGCATCCATGGATCATTCTGATGTATTTATTTTTGAAATTGGACGTGTATATTGATTGCTGCGTGAATTCTAAGTTTTGAACCCTAACCTTTTTTCATTCGAATCACCTTATGCATGGATTATTTGTGAATGGTGGCCGTGGATGGTGGCCGGAACCCTAGCTCCGGCGGCTGGTGAGGGTTCCGGCGAGTTTAGGGTTTGGTTGGAGAAGACGCAATCGTGGCCGTTGGTGGCTTTGATCGTACGGTCCATGCATTGCCACGTTTATTTTTTTTTCTGATTTTTATTTAGTGTTTGTGTGCTTGCTAGTCCATGGTTCTTATCGTGTACGTGTAATCATGTTCACACATCATGCTTACTTTTGTTAAATGTTGACTAATCTGATACGTTGGTTTGATCTGGTGGACAAGAGGGTGACAACGCATTAAAAAAGTCATGTGCCTAGCACGTGGGATCATATGGTGTGCTGGTGGATTTTGTGTGCGCGTGTGTTTGTTTGTTACTATGTGCGTGAGATCTGAACCATTGATCATGCCTACTGGATTGCTATGTTGACTAAATGGTGAGCGTGAGATTGATCTGAGGGTCCTGGTAAGTCAATTGGGTTGACTGAGGTTGCATTGTATTTATTTTTTTTTGTTTTATTTTTTCTGATGGATTTTAAACGTTGGGCCTGCTATTTACACACCCCCTTCAGCCCATTTCAATATCCCAACGTGTTTCCTTTGCTAAACACACCCCCTTGCATATTTCATATTTTTATTTAACTATTACATTTCATTTTAATTTTTTAAAAAATAGTTAATTGCATTAAAAAATTACCAAAAAATTCATGCATCATATTTATCATTTTATGAAATTTTACCAAATTTTATTTTTTTATTTTTATTTTATTTTTATCATCTGAATTAATTATTCTAATAATTTTCTTTTGAATTTATTTCACATATGCATACCATGACTCGTTTATTTTATTTCTCATCATCCATGAAATATTTTTGACTCATTCTTTTTGTATTATTTCACCAACACACTGAAATGCATTAAAATATTTTTCTCTCATTTTTAAAACTTTTACATATTGCATTTTAGTCCTCCTTTTTTGCATATTGAGTCATGTTTCTTGTATGAACATTGCATGATTGTTTGAGTGACATTTATTTTGAATTTTGGCATGAATTTTGGACATGTTGTTTGCTTCTGGTTTAGATATGTTGATAATTAATTTGGTGATTTTAGAAGGTGTTTCTCTAATTGTTTGATTGCTTTTATTTGAGGTCTTCTTGTATGCATATCTCTGATCATGTCTGGTTACCTGTTTGAAAAGGCACTTGTGCCATTATTTTGGGATTATTTCTTTGATTTCTTAATTCACGTTTGAATTGTTATAGGTCACTTAATCATTATTATATGTCATTGTTTGGGTTTCATTTGCCTTAATGTTACTTGTGTCTGTTTGTACTAACCTTTTATGCAGGGGCTGAGGTAAGTTATTTGAGGGTGTGGATAGTTATCCATGTCCACTCTCACTCTTTTTGTCTCTCATCTTTTCTTTTCTTTAACCTTAGGTTGTCGTCAAACCTCACTAACCGTAGGTCACCCATGAATGATAACATTAGGACTCTTAGTTTCCCTTTAGAGTTTCCTTTGTGTCTTCTCTCTTCTCATCTCAAAACTTCTTGAAAAACACTTAATAAGGATAAAGTGTATTGCGCACGAGCCTTAAGCGTGGGGAATGAGAAATGAGGGGCTTCCTCTCATCTTTCTAGAGTGCTTAGCGAGCGTCCTGTCTTGGGACGATTCGTTAAGTATTCGTCCCTGTGCCCTAGACTTTGGTGCAATGCAAGTTATGAACTAACTCAAGTCACTTCTGTCCTAAAAATTACAAACAAACTTCAAACCTTTTTGTCCTTCGGGATTGTCAAACTAAAGGCTATTTTCAAAAAGGGCATGTTACTTTCCGTCCGAGTCGCAAACAGGCATCGACCCTAACTGCCGGACGCGAACTTAGCGTCGCTCATAAAAAACACAAAAAGAACTTGGTCCGAACTACGTTGACTCTGAATTTTCCATTACACAAAGGGAGTACGTAGGCCTAGGACGTCGACGTCCTACCGAGTCTGTCTTGGTCTTCCCCTTCCCCGTCTTAGTGTAGCCATAGATGATAGGATAACTCACCCTTAGAATAGACAACAAGCGTGGATCCCATCGAGTACGATGGACGCGTGGGGTGCTAGCACCTTCCCCTCGCGTAACCGACTCCCGAACCTAGGCTATGGTTGCGATGACCATTCCTTTCCCTCTTCCTCAGGTTTATGCGGTGTTCCCTTTCCCTCTCTTGGGATAAATTTACACGGCTGGCGACTCTGTTTTTCCGCGCCACTCTCGCGTTTGTACCTGGATGAAAATCCTGGGAGCGACAATAAGACCCACAGATCTGCTACAGAAAAGGTGCCAATAACCATTGGACTTGGAATCTGCCGGGGACGTCAACCGTTGTTGACTAGACCCTTGAGATTACTTCCACCAACTCTGCTTGGTGAATGAAATCAATAACACCGAACCTGCTGGGAATATCATTGAACTTAACCTGTGGTCGGGGAAACGCCCTTGACCTGCTGGGGAATACCTGTCACCACCAACAACTCTGCTTGGAGTACAATGGTTGACGATATCCTGCTAGGGGACATCATTGAGCATACTCCTCTGTTAGAGACTTACCTTCTACCCTTACTCTGTTGGGGAGATGGGAAAAACTTTACCGTAAAATGGGGAAGCACAAACCCAACACTCTTACCCTGTACGAGAATACGAACTCTGGCTAAAGAGTAACAAACTTTACCGATTTGGCTAGGGGAAAGTGAACTGCTGAACTCTTGCTGGGGAGCAATAACCTTTATGATGCTCTGCTGAGTGATAAAACTCCAGCTATCTCTGCTAGGGAGAGAGACCTACTGGGGACGTCACGTGTTAACTATCAACATGAACCCTGCAGATGTGATATGACTAAAAGAAGTGTCTTGATGCAGCATAACCTGTAAATGAACATGTCTTCAGGATGTCTCGTGAAGATCCGACATATATTGCCCTATGGCTTTTGATTAACCATCCTCCGGAGATAATAACTTCTTGTGCTCTTGAGGCGGCCTGCCCTAGCCTTGAAGTGACTTATGCCCCTGACTGGCTGATCTATGAAGGAGTACTTTTAACTGACCTTCGAGAGATTTGTCGAATCTCGAATTGATTGCCCCAGATTCTCGACATAATTGCCCCAGATTAACTAAATCTTGGAATGAATCGCCCATTTGATATGACTTGCCCCGGCTCAACGGAGTACTCGGGCACTTTGTACCTTAGATTAATCAATCTTTCCATTGTAGAAACTTTCCTGATCGAGCACTTACTCGCAAGTAAAAATGTTCGTTTTGAAAAGATAATTTTGATGCAATGCATATGACAGTTTTGAAATCCAAGTTTGTTCACTGGAAAATGTTATGACATATAGTGAACGAATCACTTATCAGAATGTCACATCAATACCAACACGGATGGTAAGAAAAACCCTTTTAGGAGTCAGAACTGACGCGATTTTAACCGAATTATGCTTTCGAAACAACCCTGCTTCAATTAGATCTTTTGAGGGTTATAACGTGGCCTGGTTCATGGTTTAAGAAAGAAAGGATATAAGGCTCAAAGTTTTGTTTTAACCCACCCATTCTCCTTGATGTTCTCCAGTCATACATTCAATTAACTCGACACATGCATTCACCTTTCAAAAAGGTTATGAACGGTATGAGGATGGTTAAGGAACCCACACAGTTTTTTGGAGTGATAGTCACCCCTTTTTGTCTTCGGTGTCTGTAGTCACACGACTTGTTCTTTGCTCGGGGATTTTTCTTTTGTAATCCTTTTGTTTTTCATTCTTTTGTTTTTTGATTTCCCTGATTTTTGCCTGGACTGATTCTTTTTGAATCTTTCGATTTTGAAGTCCAGCGGTATGCCCTAACTTTTGTCTAAGTCACTTGTTTTCAAGTTTTGACTTAGCGGGCTTTTTTTTTCTTTTTCTTATGATTCCCATTTTTTTTTTGAACTAATCTCGTGACACAGGGTTGTCTTGACTTGTAAAGGGTTGTGACCGTCTCACTCTTCGGTTGGTGAGGGATAACCATGGATGTAATTGATCCTCGAACGGGACACTCCTATTGAAATTTGAACGCACGGTCAAATTAACTGACACCTACCCTGCCCCAGGTTAAGATTGAGGGTTTTTCGTTTTCAGAAAGTAACTCCTACTACTAGGCTCAACGGGGTTTACAAAGGATTATCTTCCTTATATCTCCGGTGTTTGAGGAGTTGAAACAATGCCTGTACATCATCAGCAGGGTTTTGTCCCAAAAGCATACAATTTGAAGTTCTGCGTCTTTGAATATCACCATCCTCCCTAGGATCCTGCTTAACCAAGCATATGATATCGATAAAAAGTATGAGTGAACACAACTGGATTTAATCAAAACATGCATATTCATTTCATTATCATTATCAAATGAAAACAGACAAGTTTTACAAATGAGTTTGCACTTTAACAGAAAAGAAACTACAAATGCAAAGAAATGACATGATCTGAGAGATTGCCAACTTCGAGGAATTGGGCTTTCCAAGTTTGATTTGCAAATGAGCTAGCCATCTTTAGAATTGCTCATCGAAGTCATTCTGATAATCATCTGCACTACCGCTCTCGGTGACTTCTTCCATAACTTGGACTGATGAACCCACCTGACTGGACGAAGGAGAATTATTGATCTGAATACCCTGAGGCGTGAATGAGAACATGTTAGAGTCAAGCAGTGTCTGAATCTTGCTCCTGAGCACCTTACAGTCTTTCGTTGAATGCCCCTGTGCCCCAACATGATAGTCACAACGGGCGTTGACATCAAACCTGGTGGATACGGAAAAGGCACTGGCTTCAAATCCTTTGGAACTATTAATCCACCTTCGATCAAATCTGGCAACATCTGACTATACGACATTGGCAAATGAGTGAAATTCCTCTCTGGCCTCCTTGGTCTTTCTCGGGTGTGCTGACGCGGCTGACGGCGATATGATCATTGACTCTGAGGAGGTCTCTGATTTGCAGAAGAATATTGTCCCTAATATGAAGACCCATAAGATTGTTGACTTCGAACAGTTGATATGTCTGAACACTGAGAACGAGGTGGTGAAGATTCCTGAATGGAACTATTTTGTTCCTCGAATTCTTCCTGAGAACTGACAACTGATTCATTTTCATTAGCTTGGAAGTTCGAGACGCCTTGGAGCTTTCCACATTTGATCAGGCTCTCGATACGTTCTCCCACCATCACCAGGTCAGAAAATTTGGCTGCCCCATTGACCATCATCCTTTCCAGGTACAGACCTTGCAAGGTATCCATGAACAAACCAACCAATTCTCTATCCGAAAGTGGCGGTTGAACATGTGCAGCTAACTCTCTCCATCTCTGAGCATACCCTCTGAATGACTCATTATCTGCTTGAGACAAGTCTTGCAAATTCATTCGGCTGGGAGCCATGTCAAGATTATAGTTGTATTGCTTCACAAAGGTGTTAGCTAGGTCTGTCCATAATCGGATGCTACCACTTTCTAACTGCATATACTAATACAAAGATGCCCCACTCAAACTGTCTTGGAAACAATGGATCATGAGCTTGTCATTGTGGGCATGAGAGGTCATTCTTCGGCAAAACATCACCAAATGTAGTTTTGGGCAGCTATCCCCTTTGTATTGCTGAAACTTCGGCATCTTAAACTTTGGAGGCATTACAAGGCCAGGTACCAGACACATGCTCGAAGCATTCAGATCAAGAGTATCACGCCTCTCCAGGGCTTTAAGCTTCTCCTCCAACACACGATATCTTTCATCATCAACAGATCGTGTATCCTTAGGCTTCATCTTTGGGACTACCCCCTAGACATCTGGCACAGAAAATGCAAAACTGTGATAATCAACGGCATCAAGAGAAGATGAATGTCCTTCTCGGACTATGTGATGCTCTTGCACAACTTGATTCTCAACAGGGATCCTCACCGGTTGAGCTTGGGCAACATTGTTCACCGGAGGTGGAATGACATTATCATTTCTTTGAATATTATCATCTCCCCTTGTCATGGCGGCCATAGCTTCCATAAGTTGATCCAACTGATTTTTCATCAATTCGACATCGGCCCTAGTCACAAACTGATTCTGCTCCCCAGAGTTCATGATTCTTCTAGAAGCTGATTCAAGTCCAATACGAAAATCAGAAAACCAACTGTAGGTCGAGGCAAAGGATGGATGAGCTCAGTGGTCTGGCCGAGAGAAAGATATGCAAAATGATGCAAGATGCAAATGCAATGCAATGGTATGAATGCAATAAGACATGGGATCAAACCTTCCATATATTCTGAATAATCATTGTGCTGTGCTGATGGCTGAATAAGTTCACAGGTCTGCTCTGAAGAGAAATACCAGAATATCTGACTAATCAGAATACCAGGATGTCGGGATATCGGCATAATCGGAATACCAACATTCCAGAATATCGGCATAATTAGAGTACCGACCTAATCAGCATATCGGGATGGTCAGAATGTCAGAATACCATAATACCAGGCTGATGAGTCCACACTGATAGGAAAACCAGAATACCGGGTAGGTTGAAGGTCAAGGTTACCTGCACACCTGTAAACAATCCCCCCAATCTCACATGCATGTACTAGAAAGTGAGGATTCTCAAATTCAGATCTAGGAATGAGAGGTAATAGCACATTCAGCCCGAAGGATACAATGCTATCGCCAAACAAAGAGATCTTCCTCTGATTCACCTCAAAATAAAGAGGGGTCATCCTAAAGGTCATCCAGACTTAACAGCTCTTCTAGATAGCTCTACCATTGTGGCAGACCCATAACGCAGAATTCTCTAGAGAGAACCACATCTAGACTGTGTTTCATATTCCCTCCTCGCACCGAAATGGAGCGTGAGAGGACATGAAACACGCTAAACATAAGTGCACTCAGGCCTGTGTATTGGGCCTATCTCTCATAATACCCCATCCCGCCAAACAGACAAAGCAGCACATCACAGTATAGCATAATATAGTATATGAAATGAAAATTCTAAAATGTGGTAAATACAGTAATGTACAGTAAAGCAGTAATACAGTAAACAACAAACAGTAAAATAGTAAATACAGCAAAATACAGCTCCACAGTAAACACCCAATGAAAGAAAACAAACAAGCGCTAGGATTGACTGGCTTAGGGAACCAGAGATTCTGGTCTCCTAAAGTCCCCAGCAGAGTCGCCAGCTGTCGCTCCAGCGATTTTCATCCAAGTACAAACGTGAAAGTGGCGCTGAAACAGAGTCGCCAGCAATGTGTATTTATCCCAAGAGAGGGAAAGGAAACACTGCATAAACCTGGGGGAAAGGAAGGAACGAGGTCTTGCGACCAAGAGAACTGGGTTTGGGAGTCGGTTACGCGAAGGAAAAGTGTTAGCACCCCCACGCGTCCATCGTACCCGATGGGATCTACGCTTGCTGTTTCGATCAAAGGGTGTAAGGAATTGGAAATAAACTACTAACTGGAGAGCTGGAAATGAAAGGTAGAAAGGAGAAAGGGAAAAAGGAAAGAAGTGAGAAACAAATGTAGGGAAAATAAAAGAAGTGCTCGAATGGGCCCTACCCCACTGCCTACGTATCTCATCGGGAACATGAGAATCAGAGCGACGTAGTTCCCCTTAACAAGGGAAAAGTTGTTTGTGTTTTTAGTGGAAACGTCAACGTTCGCATCCTAGCAGTTAGGTGTTGCAGCTCGCTGTAGGGAGACTTAGGCATTACCTGTTTGCGGTGGAACGGACGTGACGTATCCTTAAGGAATAGGGTGAAGGAGATGAGAAGAGAATTTGTTTGTTTTTGTATTTTAGAAGAAGTGTTTTGATTATTGGTGTGTATAACACATATTACATTTAAGTCTTTCACGCAGGATCCAATGCCTCGCATATCGACCCAAGACGGGACGTATGCTAAACATTCTAAGAAAGTGAGAGAAGACCCCTCACTATCTTATTCTCACATGAAAGGCTCAAATGCAATATATGTTATGCCTTTATTAAGTGTTTTTGCTTTAGTTTTGAGATGAGGAGAAGAGAGACTCAAAGGTTAAGAAAACACTAAGGGAAACTAGATGTCCTAATGTTATCATGCAAAGTGGCCCTAAAGTCAGGATTAGAAGGGAGCTAACTTAATGTTATCATGCTTGGATTGAGAGCCTAATGTCTATTCTACTCCAAGCTTAATTAGAAATTAAGTCGGACTAGGAGCCTTAAGGGAGCATGTGAATACAAGAGTAATCAACAAGTAAACACCAGACAGCTCAATCACAAAGAGAAAATCAAACAAGAGACAGTCAAGTACTTAATCAGAAATTAACAATTAACCAGGAGTTAATCAGAAATTAGTCAAGAATATCCAAATTAGAATTAAAATGCTAACTAAAAAAAGAAAATTAAATTCTAAGAAAAAGTTAATCTAAACCTAAAAATTAATTCCCAATTAAATTCTAATTAAATTCTAATTCTAAAAAAAAGTCTATATAAAACTAATCCTACAATTAATTCTAGAATTAAAACAAAAAAATTATAAACTAATTCTAAAAATGGATTCAATTAGTTGCCTAAAACAAATATCAAAACAATTAATACAAACGATTAAAAACAAAGGGGTGCAAACAGATTTTTGGAAGTGCAAATAGAATTCAGGCGCATGGGCCTTTAGGTTGTGGCCCAATGGTTCTTTACTATGCACAGGAGGGGCGTGTTTGTAAAAAAGGGGTGCAGTAAAAAAAACAGCGTTTGGGCTTGGTGTTTTGAGGCCCAGTATTTTTTATTCAAATGAGTTTGGGGGTGCGAACAGAATCTGGGAGGTGTGGATCAAAGCCAGGCGTATGGGCTTAGTAAGTTCAGTCCCAAAAATTAACAAGAGGAAGCCAAGGGGGTGTCTTGGGTTATTGGGGTGTGGATAGCGTTTCTCTATAGCGCTGAAAGCCCAATCCAACATCTTAGAAGTTAAACCTAAAACAACAAAAGTCTCTTCTTCTTGCGCCGTCCCTCACTCAACTCTCTCCTTCCACACTTCGTCTTCTCCGTCCGAATCGTCGCCGTTCCTCAACGTTCAACAACCGCGTCCGTTCCCTATGTCGCCGAAAATGAAACAGAACCACACCTTCTTCCATTAAAGCCCTCCCCGTCCGATTTTACTCTCGCCGCCGGAAAAGACAACGACTCAATACCGGCTTCTCATTCTCATCGCTCTACTGCCACAACCTCAACCTTCTCAACACGAAGACGCCACCGAGATCTTCTTTAACTTCCCTCCTCCAACATCAAATACGCCGTCGCGGAAACGCTATTTCTCTACTTTCGCATCTTCACTCACCAATGGCTTTCTCACAAGCTTCGTCGGAACAAGCATTCATAAGACCTAGTGACCAGCAACCACGGTCGTCGTCTCTCTCGCTCTATTCTCATGCAACAGAAAGCCTTCGCCGTGCCAAGGTCTGTTGCCGACGGCGGCGGTATGCGAACATTATCCGTTCTCTTCCAAGTCGCCGCAAACCACTCATCTTCTCCATTACAAAAGTGTCAACAACGCTCAAACTCGTTCAACATATGTGATACAGATCGGATTCAACAACAGGCCACAAATATCATACTCAAAAATCAAACAATTACAAAGGAAAAATAATATGATCAAGATTTGACTTAGAAGAAAGAACTCACAAGGTCGGAGCTAGTCCGACTATTCCGACTTCGGCAACGGTAAGTTTTCGATCCTCTCTTCTCATGCTTCCGCGTCCTTCTTTTTCTCACCGCGATTTGGAATTGCTATTGATTCTCTTGTTGTCGTTGTTGATGCGATTCTGAATTGATGTCAGCTGGAGATGATTATGAGTGACGCTGTTACTTTGAATTTGGTTGTAGGTTGTTGAAGATATGGATTCAAATCGTGAACTGTTGTTACGGTTGCTGAATTGTTGATGTTGTTGATTGTTCTTCGTGTGAGTTCTAATTCCTATTCAATCTCATTCTCCTACTTTTCTGTATGCTGCGACTTGCAATGTTGTTGAATGGTGATGATGAGAAATTGCTACAGAGTTGATGCAGAAATTTGGTTATGGCAGGTTTTGAAATTGAAAATGGTGAAGAGAAGATTGGAAGGAAGTTGCAGAGATTATGCAGAATTTCATGAAGATGGAGCTTAATGGAGGAGAATGAAGATGATGCAGTTTTATATCAGAATTAGGGAGGGGTAGGATAGGTACTTCATTAGAAATTCTGTTAGGAATTCAGTTACAGTGAAAATTGTGGATTCTGTTACTTTTCCTTCTCAAGCTCTGTCATGGAACTGCCAATGAATTTAGTCAAGAATATCAGTCAGAGTATGACCAAAAGCTGTTATGAATTGGTAACCATTGTGAGAATTGACAAAAAACAAAATTGTGTTATATTTTCTGCTGAAACTTCTACTACTATGTGTTTTTATTCTTCTTGCTATATATGGGATTTTGAAAAAGAAAAAAACAAAAAGGTTTACTATGGATTTAATTGGAAAATGGTTTCGTTAAAAATGTGGGTAATTGGTTTTTAGAAAAATGAAAATGGACAAAGGAAAATTGGAATTTGAATGGATATGGATATGGATATTAATAATTCGATAAAAATGGATATGGAAAGAAATGGTTAATTGGATTGGAAAAATGTGGATAAAAAATGGATTAAAATGGATAAAATATAAAAAGAGGAGGTGGATATGGATAATCGAAAAATGATTAATGAACATTTATAAAATGAATCGCAATGGGTTTAAAATGTGGAATGATAATGATTTAGAGAATGTATTTAGAAGTGGATATTTGGATATTAATGGATTTTGAAAATATTGATAGGATGAAAATGGTAAATGAATGGATATTGGGGAAATTACTAAAATGGATAGAAAACGGACACGGTTTAGAAAGAGAGTGGATATGAAATCTCGACTGTGATCCAAAATTAATCTTGCATTTTTTCCACAAGTCCCTGACTAACATGAAACAAAGCCACTCCTGAACCCTTGATTAACTTGAATTTGAAACAGACGTCTCATGAATCACTTCCCGATAACTGGATGACTTCAATCACATGACCAATAATACTCTCACTTGCAATAGCAATGAAATGTCTGGATCTGAGAAGAAGTCAAACCCCAATTCACACCAATGAACCCTTGACCCAAAGCCTTTGATGAAGAAAATCCTAAGCTTGCACATAATACTTGGATCCCACGCTAATGAATATGAATTATGACCTAAATGAGATGCAAAATGAGAAAGAAGCATAAGCCAGAAAAAAGTAGGGCAAATTATGGGGTGCTACAGATCGCACTGTTGAATTTGTACAGAGGGACTTATACGAGTGACTGAGGCCCAAGAAAGGTTTTCTGTACAAGGGGATGGGTCTTACACTCTCTCAAGAGGCCCAAAAGGTTTAAAAATGAAAGAGTGAGGCTTATAACACGAGGGTAGGTCCAGATGATTTTTCCTTTGAAATGGCGATCGCGCCGAGATTTTCTTTTAACGCAAAGGGGCTTATACAATATCTGAGGCCCAAAGTTGTTTTGGTTAAAAGGGGATTGGGTCTTACACTCTATTAGAGGCCCAAAAGGTTTTGAATGGGTCTTATAGCTCGAGGAGAGGCCTAATTGATTTTTTTAAAAGGCGACGATCACGCCGTTTACTTGTACAGAGGGACTTATACAATAAGTGAGGCCCAAGATTGTTTGTACAAGGGGGTTTTGGGTCTTACACTCTCTCAAGAGGCCCAAAAGGTTTAAAAATGAAAGTTGTGAGGGTTGAATTAATCAAAAACCCTAATTTATTTCCAAAATGTATTTTAATTGAATAAAAATTCAATTAAAATTGTTGTACCCCCAAATTTTGACCCTTTAGATGTCATAACATCTTTTGCATGAGCATCATAGATCAATCACCTATGCATTGTTAACTTACCATTTTATCAGTTTTTGTTTGTTTTGTTTCATTTGTAAATCAGGGTTTGTCTCAAGGGCTCTCCCTTTCCTCAATAATCAAATGTAACACAACTTCGTCACAAGTTCTACGAGGCTCAGGTCCCGCAAGATTGAATCAAGGTTAGGCAGGATTGTCGTGTCAAGGGCATGTGCGGTATGGTTTGAAATTCAATGGAAGTTTGACCTAATCTTGGTAAAACAAGTGGCTTGATTTAATATCAAGTTATCAGGCTATGGCGAAAGTAACTGTTTCAAGATCATTGTGATGACAAGGAAGTGTCAAAGTTGGGCGACCTATGTCAAATTCAGGGTGTGGTGTTAGTTTCTTACGGGATCAATTCAAGAATTAATTCCAAATTTCCAATCAAATTCCAAGAATCACAACCATGTTCAAGTTCCCAAATTCAAAGGACCTCACTTCATTTCTAATTCAAGAGTGAATTCATGACCAAAGGTCCAAATTTCATGTCAAGAGTCTCATCTAAATTTCAAGATCATAATCACATTTGAAACCTATTTCAAGTCCAATCCATTTCCAATTTAAGTTTTAATTATATTTTCCATTCAATTCAAGTCCTTCAATTTAAAATCAATTCAATTCCAAGATTCCATTTCTTTCCAATTTTATTCAAATCTCCAAGTTCATCATCAAATTTCAATTCATGTTCAGGTTTCAAGTTTCATTTTTTTTTAATTCTTAAGCAAATTTCAAGCTCCAAGTCTATTCTTCATTCAAAACTTAAATCACATTCTTCTCATTCAAGTTTCTATCCAAAATTCAATTCTCAATCTTATCTCAAGTGTCAAGTTACAAAGTTCAAGTGTCATTTCAATTTTTCAAATCAATGGTCAAAGTTATAAATTCAATTCCACTCTAGTGTTCAATTCATGTTCATTAACGTCCAAGTTACAAGGTACAAAATCAAAACAAGTTCATGACAAGCCCATGTGCAAATTGTCAAAGCTACAAGCATTTCAAAGGTTCTTCACTCTTTATACAAGAAGGGGAAGTCATGAGGCCCATGAGCATCACGTTATTCACACGACTCATCTTCAAGATTTTGCAATTTGCAAAGCAATTCCTAATTCTTACAAGTACATGCTACAGATACTACACCCACAAAGTCTGTAAATTGTACAAGATCTCCTTAAAACCTTCAACACGCCACAAAAAACCTGTCCACCGCAGGCCTGCTGCAAGAGGTACGACAACATAATCGATTCCACGCTAGACAAATTCTAAACCCGCTTGTTAGTTCTTTAATTTTAAGGGTTGGCATTAATTTTGTAAAACAAATAATAGCAGCAATATGTTAGATAGGATTGTGTATCTTGCTAAAGAAGAACAGGTTGAGCAAGAAGTCCTAGTGTGCAATGGAACATGTTGAGCTGAAGTAGTTTCAACATCTGGTATAACATGTCGTATCAAGATGTCCCATGTAGGTTCATTTGACATCACGCCAGAACTGAAGAGAATTTAGAATTCTGTTATGTCTTAATAGATGCAGAAGATTCATGAAATAATATGCAAATTCTATGTGGCACTGAATTAAAAGGTCTGAAGATTCAAGACTGAAATTGAGAAGAATATTGGAAAATATACACTTTCTAAATATGGAGATATTTTAGGAAGTTATAGATTGAAGTCCTAATTTGTAGCAGAAGTTTTTGCTGACTTGTACCAGCTCATTTGCTGTGGTTTTGTTGGCCCAAAATCCAGTTGGGAATAGGTTATATATAGATGTTTTGTAACCTAGTTTTGTAACGCAACCAAAGATGTAAAAGTTCTAGTATTAGGGTTGGTTCCTGTACCACTCGACCTGTGAGTTGGACAGCTTGTTAGTGTGATCCTCGAAGCTGTTATGTAAGAGGAGTATTGTTTTTGGAGGAAGCTTTTAAGTAACTCTAAGTTGTGTCTTGGAAGGGTGTCTTCCTTGTTGAATTGTTGTATAGGTAAAGAGCCGTTGATGCAGTGGCAGATTGTCGACTGCTAGACATCATTGCGATGATTGGGAGTGAGAAGAGTTTCTCATAGCTAGAGAGGATCTAGGTAGAAGGGTCATTGGGTAGTGATTGAGTGATAAGCTGTAAACAGAGAGTTTAGCTTTGAATTGATACTACTGATAGTGGACTTCATCCCTGGCTTGGTAGCCCCCAGAGTAGGTGTGTTAAACCGAACTGGGTTAACAATTCTGTGTGTCTTGCTTTTATCTTTTCAGTTCCATGATTATTGCGATATACCTTGCCCTTTGTGATCATGTCAGACCAGATGTCGAACGACATGTTCTAGGACATCTGAATTCTGCACATATACCAGAATTTTAATTGGTATCAAAGCAGGTCATTCTGTTCTGTATCTGGATAAGATCCGAGGGAAGATACTTTCTGGTTCATGGTCAAGGTCGAAGCCTTCTACTGAAAAGTTGTTTGAACTTGGAGAAGTTCATATAGGTGTGAGAATGGTCCCTAGAAGTGGAGGATGGACTGTTCGTGACAGGCAGTGGCATGTGCTGAAGGCTTGGAGGTTTGGTTGAAAAGCTGCTGTGTTGTGGTTATGTTAGGTTTGATTTATTTTCAAACATGTGGTATTGTGGTGTCACCTGGATTATGATGCTAGGGCTGATATGTGACACCTGAAGGTTTTGAAGAGTCTGTGTTTTGATCCGCTGCATATCTATCTAAAAACTCCTGAGGTTGCAATTGAGAAGGTTGTTCTTTTCTAATTGTATATACTATGGTGATGGGATATATGCAAGACTGCTTCAACTTACTTTGTTAATGATACTTGAAGATTATTGCTCAAGTCCACTCATAAAGGCATTGATAAGTGAAGTTGTAAGGAAGAGAAGTAATTTACTTTTGCCTCTATTCCTAAAAGGGCTAATCTCCAGTCTTTGATCTCTTGATGTGTTCATTGGAATGATGTCCTATCTTGTGTTAGAACATCACGTCAGAATTGTGCTGAATTCTGTTGTCTGAAGGAATGGCATAGCAGATGCTCTGGGTGCTAAACTAATGTGGTTTGATCACATGAGTTTGGAACATACTCCTGATATGGAAGAGGAGGCATCTGGGAGGTATGTCTAAGAAGTTTCTGGCCCTGGAACTTATCTTAGATGTGTGAGTTGGTCAAGGTGTGATCAACATGTTATTTACTCCTGAGGTCAGTTTATGTCTGGTCCTTCCTGCAGGAGTGGAGACCCTGAGATTCAAGAAGTATTATCTCTAGCAGACATCTTGGACATGAAGGTAAAGACACTCATCAACTGATCAGGAATATTCCAAATTATCATATAGGAGAATGATAGGGAATGATTACCTTTGGAGAGTTGGATGAAAGAATACTGTTCTTGTGATCTTCTGTGATGTGATGGGTTATGATGGTTGTTTCTGGTCCCGAGACTTAAAGGGGGAAGTTTGGAGATTCGGTTGTGGAATGTGGTGTTTTGGGTTCATGATGTCAAGACTGATGTCTTAACATCTGTTGATAGAACATTCTGTTCAGAATGTTATGGTGTTTGTCTCCTGAGATCACAAGCCTCTACCTGATTTATGTACTGATGTAAGGGTTAAGCCGTAGGTGAATGTGTTCAGCAGGTGTGTTGAACAGAGAGTGCGCTCTTGAAGACATGAAGATGAGTCTCATGTTCTCCATTCATTTAAGGTATTCTTCTTGCAAAGGAGTACTGGTGGTCTTAGATAGAGAAAAGTTGATCAGATTGGGATCATGTGAGTATTGGTACAAGTGATGATTGTGTCCAACTTGTGAGTTGAACAAAGAGTGAGCTCTTGAAGACATGAAGATGTGTCTTATGTTTTCCATTCTTCAAGGTACGAATAAGCGCATGTTATTCTTGATAGGAGGAGAGTGTTACAATTTTATGCAGCTGGACGTATGATGTTAAGGGGGAGATTGATAATACTGCAGCTCTTGGTGTTAGCACTTATTTTGGTAAGACTGACTGTGATTGATATATGTCTAAAAGGATGTGTCTTGTGCAGTTGTGATTATTTTTTGCATATGTTTAGTTTAAAGGAAACAGAACTAAAACATAATTTTATTGCACTGCTGAAAGCATACAAGATTAGAAAAAGCAACAAACAAAGAGTCTAAAGATTATCCCAACCCCCCGAATCAAGAAAAGTTTTCCAATCTTCATCCCATTCATCATCAGAAGCTTGAAGTTGCACTTGGTTTTTCTTGATGGTCTTCATTCTTGTCTCTGATGTCTTTCTTGTTCTCTTTGCTCCTGAAGTTGTACCAGTTGTCGATAATGTTTGGTCCTTCAACCTCTGTGGATCTGGTTTCCTGACTTCTTGCATGTGACTCCTTTTTGCATCCTTGTTAGATTGACCCATGGTTCTATCTGTGATGTGCGGTTAGGAGCGAGGAGGCTTGGTTTTTATACTGCATAAGAGTCCTTGTTTGTATCGCCTGACCAGTCAAAGTGGTCTTTGGGTTGGAAACTTGTTTTCTTGGGAATCTATTGTTAACCATGTCACATTAGATGTCAGAACTTCGTGTTTGGTGCCTTGGTAGAGGTTGTCTTTTTGTAACTAAAAGGATGAGACTAGGTCCTGTCTAGTTGTCTGATGTGTTTCCCTTTAGTTTGCTGCTGGTGCTGGTTGTGAGCAAGTGGTGTGTTCCTTTGTCTTATGCTGATGTCCTACATACTGTTGCAACATCGTAGTTTGTAGAGTTAGAAGAAGCAGCATTATCGTCCAAAGTGGAAGTTTTGACATAATGTGGATTAGAATGGGCAGATTCTGATCTTGATGGTAAGTAGTTCTGGTAATACATGACTACTCTCATGTTGAAGACTCAATTAGGGTGTTATGAATGTAAGGACAGAAGGTTATTGCCAGTGGTGCAATCTGATCAGAATGGCTGAAGATAAGGAGGTT
Source organism: Lathyrus tuberosus (assembly GCA_022829125.1). Taxonomy (NCBI): domain Eukaryota; kingdom Viridiplantae; phylum Streptophyta; class Magnoliopsida; order Fabales; family Fabaceae; genus Lathyrus; species Lathyrus tuberosus. The sequence continues at coordinate 438,492 of JALAZF010000715.1, read as the reverse complement.
CCTTCTAATACAAGTAAAAGGTGGTGGCAGTCCTTATCTTGTGCTGCAAGTAATCTAATGACATTTGTTATGGAATATGTGAGAAATTTCAAATCAAGTGGGCTTTTGTTTTTTTGGAATTGGCAGACCATGTATCCAAAATCAACATGGTGAGGTCTTGCTCAACATATACCAGATTGTGGCAATATCGTTGTGATAGCATAAAGAGCATTGATTGTTAAGGCTGTTGTCTATAAGCCTATTGCTACAAGTAGCCTGTGGGCTATTCAAGGTTGTGCAGTGTGATGTCAAACATCTTGATGGGACATATCATAGCTATGTGAAGTTAGTGCTTATACAGGAGAGGTCTAAAAAGCAAAATTGGTGTATCTGGGTGACTTTATTCTTCTCTGCTGTTTTGAAGGAATCTAGAAGGGATTGTGAGAAGTCGTCTCAGTATCCATTAGATAAGAAGATGTACTTGTATAAGTTTCTGTGGAGTCTTGGGTTGATAAGTTTATGAGCTAGCTAACAACTGTTTTGGTAAGATGTCAGAACATGGTACAGGACATGTTTCTCTTGAGCCAAACAAGGAATTATTCAGGTCGGTAATGCAAGGATAAGGCGAAACATGTGTCTCTGCCTATGCATGGAGCGTTATTGGCTTAATTTATGGTAAGATTCAGTTGAGAAACATTAAAGGTAGTCAAGGCTATTTTGGAAGGTAGGCATTGAATATTGAATGGAGTTATTGGTACCTAAAATAACGTTTCTTTGACCAAGAACCTTGACGTATTCAAAGCTCATTAATTCCAAAGTAACTGATCAGCTATTTATAGGGGTTGTTCTCTTCTCTTCCAGCCAAGTGAGTGTTCTTGTTTCACAAGTCTTATGGCGTTTGTTCGTGTTTGGGTTAGCATCACTTGGGTCTGGTTCTGTGAGGGCCTTCTTTGCCAATTTTTGGCTAAAAAGGGGGAGAAATGGTGTGTGACAAGGGTTGTGCAGATGCCTTGTCTGTAGTCTGGAGTTCCAATTGTGTGCAGAGAAGTCGAAGAGGGTGTCCTTTCCTTGAGTTGGTGTTGAGTTCCTTGTGACTTGTGTCCTGAGTTATGAGCACAGTTGTGACTTGTGTTCTGAGTTACCTGGGTTGATAGATTGAGACTTCTTAAGTTTCATCTTATGCCACAGGTCGACTGGGGGCGTCTGATCAATTAAGGTGTGCAGAAATCTCTTATGCCACCATTGGTCCTTTGTGTCAAGACAGACGTTTCTTTTCTGGAGGAGTCTTCTACAATTAATCCAGGTCTGAGCTGGAAGGAAAAAGAAATGTGTTGTATTAAGGGGGAGTGTCAGATATCTTCTTCCTCATGCACACCAGATATCTTCTTCCTAATGTGCACCAAATGACTTCAGGACTTTCTACTTCTAAGGTCCTAATGTGCTGCCTGAAGTTATTGTGCTGTGGTGCTCGAAGGTGATGTTATGGAGCTCATAGAAATGTGCTGCCAAAAGAGTTGTCAAACATGATGTCCTAACATCATTAAAGTATTCCCTAGAAGATGTTTCTCCATGATTGCTGTTCTCAGTAGCTACTGATGGCTACTGTTTTGTTCAGTAGTTGCTAATGACTACTGACAGTAGTATAGAGTTGTGATTGCTGCTGTGATCTGAGTTGTAATGTTTATGTATTTGTTTTAGCCAAAATTTGCCAAAGGGGGAGAATGTTAGTTCTTTAATTTTAAGGGTTGGCATTAATTTTGTAAAACAAATAATAGCAGCAATATGTTAGATAGGATTGTGTATCTTGCTAAAGGAGAACAGGTTGAGCAAGAAGTCCTATTGTGCAATGGAACATGTTGAGCTGAAGTAGTTTCAACATCTGGTATAACATGTCGTATCAAGATGTCCCATGCAGGTTCATTCGACATCGCGCCAGAACTGAAGAGAATTTAGAATTCTGTTATGTCTTAACAGATGCAGAAGATTCAGGAAATAATATGCAAATTCTATGTGGCACTGAATTAAAAGGTTTGAAGATTCAAGACTGAAATTGAGAAGAATATTGGAAAATATACACTTTCTAAATATGGAGATATTTTAGGAAGTTATAGATTGAAGTCCTAATTTGTAGCAGAAGTTTCTGCTGACTTGTAGCAGCTCATTTGCTGTGGTTTTGTAGGCCCAAAATCCAGTTGGGAATATGTTATATATAGATGTTTTGTAACCTAGTTTTGTAACGCAACCAAAGATGTAAAAGTTCTAGTATTAGGGTTGGTTCCTGTACCACTCGACCTGTGAGTTGGACAGCTTGTTAGTGTGATCCTCGAAGCTGTTAAGTAAGAGGAGTATTGTTCTTGGAGGAAGCTTTTAAGTAACTCTAAGTTGTGTCTTGGAAGGGTGTCTTCCTTGTTGAATTGTTGTATAGGTAAAGAGTCGTTGATGTAGTGGCGGATTGTCGACTGCTAGACATCATTGCGATGATTGGGAGTGAGAAGAGTTTCTCATAGCTAGAGAGGATCTAGGTAGAAGGGTCATTGGGTAGTGATTGAGTGATAAGTTGTAAACGAAGAGTTTAGCTTTGAATTGATACTACTGATAGTGGACTTCATCCCTGGCTTGGTAGCCCCCAGAGTAGGTGTGTTAAACCGAACTGGGTTAACAATTCTGTGTGTCTTGCTTTTATCTTTTCAGTTCCATGATTATTGCGATATACCTTGCCCTTTGTGATCATGTCAGACCAGATGTCGAACGACATGTTCTAGGACATCTGAATTCTGTACATGTACCCGAATTTCACCGCTGTAACTTGATACTACCTGCAGTAAGAAACCATTTTCTGCACATCACAAGGACCTGCAAAATCAGTTGAAAAGGACCTGTCAACCATAACAATACAATGAGTGGTTCCAAAAACTTCATCAACAAGTCTTGTGGTTTTGAAAAGAGGGAAGCGAGAGAATAAAAAGGAAAAAAGATTGGCAAAGGGAGGAGGGGGGATTATGTGAGAAATACCATACCAGAAAAATAAAACTTTCGGCAAAAACTCCGAAACCTTCATCTCAAAACCATGCCCAACCTTCAACCGTTACCCTTTTTTTTTCAACCAACAATATCCAACAACAACCTCTTTCTGTTGAACAACAACAAAACCATTTTCTTTGAAACCGTTTACAAACCACAAGCTTCACACACTGACCTGCAATAACAAAACCAAGCCCTCTTCCTCTCTCAACCTTTAACTTCATCGTTCAATCATATTCACAGATTAACCTCTTTAAACCTTTGTCTTCCTTCTCCATAAACCTTCATACCTAATTTTCAACCACAACAAAACTCACCTCAAACCAGAATCGAAACCCCTTTTCAAGTCGCGACCTAAATCTTCATCCATAAAAAACCACAAAACAACCCGAAGAGATAGAAGATGAAGTAGAATCATAAGCCAAAACAGAGAGAGATTTTCGAAGCCAAGATCTTAAACTTGAGTCGAACCTTGAACGGGAGCAGAGCGATTGTAAGCGAGGATTAGAGTTTGTATGCGTTAGCGCCGCCGTCATCGTTAATTCCATCGATTCACCGTTTACCTGGTTTTTTAAAGTTGTTTTTCTTCCTTTGAGACGCGATGATGAGGATGGAAAATCTGAGCGTGCTCATTCCATTTCTCGCTCGTTTAAAGAGACGATGAAGTTTATTCTGAAGCTGATGAGTTTTTGCGTTTTCATTTCTTTTGTTGCTTTAAAAATGGGTGATGTTAGAAACCTTGTGTTGGGCTGGTGGGTTTCATAACCCGGTTTTCTTTTTTCTTAGCCACCTTTGTTTTTTAAGCCACGCTGTCTCTTTTAGTAAGGATGATGGGCTTCCATTGAAGCCCGCATGATTCCTCCCTGTTTAATCTCTTCTCGCATACACACCCTTACAGCTCCACACCCCCTTGTCTCTTTTCTTTGCTAATTTCTTTTTTTTTATTTGTTCTATTTGTATTAAAAAGGTTTTAATATTTTGTTTTAGATTTGATGAATTTTCTTGGTAAATATTTTATTTTTTATTTTCATTTTTTTAAATTTTTATTTTCCATATTTGGGCCAATGATATTACAAAATCATGACTTGGTTGATTTATTCAAAATGGCTAAAAGTCTTGATATGATGAGGCACATTTTCATTTACTTTTTGTTGGTCAATGAAAGTTAAATATCGAGATTATCGACTTACCGATTTAAATCTCGATTAAAACGAGACCAACCTTATTTTTCATTTCGATTTCATTATCTTTATTTTGGTCGATGATATAACAAACTTCATGGTTTGGTTGATCTCATTAAAGTGACAAAACTTTGATCAATATGAGACCACTTTCTCTTTATTTTAGTTTCATTCACTTTTAGTTGATGAAAGTCAAGAATCATTGATTATCGATTTCTCGATTAAATCATGATTAAGACGAGACTATTTCTATTTCATTTGAATACTAACTCTTCATTTCTCTCCTTGGTGAGACCTGTAGATATTTCCTGTTATGTTTGTGGTTGCCTGTTTCATTTGACACATCCCTATTCCAAAGGAAAGTTCCCCTCAGTTGACTCATAAGTCAATGAACAAATCATCCCACCTTGGCCTCATAAGAGCCTTTCCCTTTTCCCGGCCTCATAAGAGCCATGGAATCTTAACTTAGCAATAGGTTAGAGTTTTTGAACTCTATGGGATTCTCATCATCATGAGAACTCACTTTTTCCCATCATAACTTAGACTTAGAGAGTTTCTTAAAAATTAAGTGAGCTCATACTCACTTTCCCCTTGGAATTTTGGCCATAGTCAATGGTTCCTCTTTCACCCTTAGTTAGGTGAACTGCGGTTGCTCTGATTCTTTAGTCAGATACGTAGGCACAAGATGCGACGTCTTGGCGAGAAAACTTAGTGTACATACCTAGGTCTTTACCTTACCTTAGCATAGATATCTTAGCAAGCAAACATAGCATAACACAAACATAAACAAGAGGTTCCTGTAGAGTACTACTGATACTTAGGGTGCTAATACCTTCCCTTTGTATAACCAACCCCCGAACCTTAGATCTCCCCCTTTAGGTTTTCTTCGATCTTGAACCTTTCCTTTGGATAAATCAAAGTCGGTTGTAAAAGAAATATGATGCAAGTTAATTAATAGCTTGTTATCCGATTTTCACCGCAACAGAAATGGAGACTCTGCTGGGGATGATTGAGGGTTAAGCTTACCTTGTTTTGCTTGTGTTATTTATGTTTGCCTGTTATACTGGTGCATATCTGTATATATCTGTATATCTGTTTGCTTGGGATCTTCTGTGTGTAGGGTGCCATTATTGAGTGGTGAGATAAGTCATAACCCGGACTTGAGAACACATTTGATTAGGAGCCGTGGGCATAGTCAAGGAAACTTCGAGGGAGAAATCCCAAAGGAGTTAACTTGAAGTCCACACTCAGTTGAGGCCCTCTTGAAAGTGGTATAAGCTAAACAAGCAATCGTGAAGGCGTTACTACTTTCAACCTTGGTGCCAGGGATACTGATGACCTTTAGTTATCCCTTTACCCCTACTTGGCCTGTTTTAGACGTAGTGCGATGACTATGAGGGAGTAATCCTAAATGGTTGCTACACGATACTACACTCAGACGAGACTCTCTTGAGAATTTTATTGATTACCGAGCAATTGGGAAGTCGATAAAATCCGAAAGATGGGTTGTCGACTCTGGGTACTTTTTAGAACCCTGTTCTGCAGATGAAAACCCATAGTGCACACCTTTTGGGATGGGTAGACCATGGCTCCATGCTCGTGATCTTCAAACCTAGGCCCTTGTTTACCTGTACATATCTGTGAATATCTGTATACGTGTATTTACGCATACATTCATCCCTTCATGACAACCATTTGGTTTCAAGGAACTCATACGTTCTTTCCTTTGCAAAGATCAAAAGAGATCACAGATTTCGAAACAAAACTCTTCAGTTTTCCAAAAAAAAATGTTTGCAACTTGCCTTTGAGTTCCTTGAAACCATTTGGCTTGCATTAGCATTGCATGCGCATTTGCATTGCATTCGCATTTCTTAGCCTTGAGTCTCATTCGTCCTCTGTCTGTAACCCAGTTGACTTCCCGGAGCCAGCATTGGACTTGAAATAGCTTTTGAGGGATCGTGAACTCAGGAGAGCAAAGCTAGTTTGTAACCAGAGCAGATTTCGAATTGTTGAGAAACCAGTTGAATCAAATTGTGGCAGCCTTGGCAAAGAAGAAGGACAATATTCAGGGTATGTCTTTGGAATGCAACTGAAGACTGTAACGTGCTCAGAAATAAGATTCAGACTCTGCTTGACTCCAAATCAACAATCAACAATCTCTCACCTAATCAGGCGAGTTCATCAGAGTCTGAGATGGAAGAAATTTCCGAGAGTGGATGTGAAGATGACTCTCAGGCTAATCTCCACAAACAAAGACGGTTATCTTAGCTTGGCAAATCAAGAAGGAAATTCCAGTTCCCCGAAGCCGGCAAACTTTTGAATGTTTAGCATTTTGTTGCTTTTTCTTTGCATATTTGAATCTGTTTTTGCTTATAAGCTTTGTTGTACTTTCAAATTGGCAAGATTAATGAATTTTTTATGCATCTTTAGATTAAGTCCATACGTTTCACTCATTTACTTTTATGTTCGTGAAAAAACAAAAAATCTTTATCTTGTTTCTTTCCCTTTATTAAACTGTTTGTTTAAGGAAAGATTGAGGAGGATGACGAAAACATTACATCCCTAATAGCTGTGGTACGCTTTCGATTAAACCTTGCCGAGGATGTAAGGCATTGTTTCAATCCCTAAACACTAGAGAAATAAGGAAGATAATCCCTCGTTAACCCTTCGAGCCTAGAAGTATGAGTTTTCTTTCTTTACACAAAAAACCCTCAAATCTCAACCTTGGGGCGGGTAGTTCTCAGTTTAACTTGGTTTTGCACTCAAATGCAAGCGCTTCATGCAAGACACCAGTCAGCTCTCTTAAATCAAATGAGTTAGCGTTGTACAAGTTGTTCCTCCAAAAAAAAAGGAAGGATCATCGAGAAATCCTTAATCAAAGAATGAGCCGAGTCCCTTTCAAGGCGAAAGCCAAGAAACATGGGAAGCCCAAAACTTTGCCTTCTGCAAAAGGACTTGTACAACAATAAAAAGAAGAGGTCACAAAACCTCAAGGAAAGACAAGAAGAGGTATCATAACCTCAACAAATCAAAGTAGAGGTCTCAAAATCTCAATGAAGACAAAAAAAGGCCTCATAACCTCAGCAATAAAGGATAACCAAATTTTAAAGAGGAGTATTGACTATCCAAGGTGTCCGGATCATCATCAACTATCATCAGTTCGTTCCTAGCCTGTGGGAACCTGAATGTATAACTTGAGTTAATTGAGTGTAGGATCAGAGTTCATCACGAAGATTGGGTGGGGACAAATAAACTTTGAGCCTTTATCCTTTGTTTCATAAACCGTGAACCAAGCCACGTTACAACCGTTAAAAGACCTAATTGAGGTAAGGTTGTTTTGAAAGCACACTACAACAAGGTTGATTAACCTGACTCCTAATAATCTTTGCGAATTGTGCGTGTGTTGATTACTTCATCTGTCATTCTGTAAATGACCAGATCCACTTTGTTTTTGATTACTTAATCACTCCACTGTGTGTGTTTCATCAATAAAATTTGTTTTCCAAAGCTTGCATGAATTTTGCATTGAAATTGCCAATTTTTAATGAACAATACTTGTTTGCAAAACTGATTCAATGTCGAAGAAATCCCAACAAATACAGCCAGCTAGGGAATTTGACTTGATAAAGGAAGCTCAGTCAGGGGCAACTAAGCGGAAGGTTCTGCCAATCTACGATCCCAAGAGCCAAGAATCAGGGGCAGAACTCTTCAAAGTTCAGAATATTGGGGCAATCCTTTTGGAGGTCATCTTATGACAAGTTAGGACTCCAAGTACCCACCAACAGGGGCAAGTTTGTTCCCCAATTTGTTTCTACCACAGTCTAAAGGACTTGGTATTGCGAATAAAGTTGAGCTGGGGCAGCTGTGTCAAGACTTATGATTCATATGGAAGCATCTGGTATTTCAATCCTTCTGTAAAGTCCTTTTGATGACTTATCCTCACAGACCAGTTAATCAGAAGCAGTCAAGTCGAGATTCAACGAATCTCTCAAAAGTCAACTAGTCTGGGGCATCTCCTTCACAGATCAACTTGACAGGGGCAAGTTGTTCCCCAGTTGTCAACAACCAGTCTGAAGCACAAGTTCAAAGACCTTGGTGTGTAAATGCAGCTAATCTGGGACAGTAATGCCCAAATTCATGAATCCCTCAAAGAGTTCGAAGATATTGAAATGCCTTGTGTGCCAATTCTTCTGTAAAATCCTCTTGATGTATTCTTCTGACAGACCATGTACTCTGGGGCAGATTAGTTATGCAGAACTACTCAACTTTTGTGGCATATCTGCTAGCTCGCCAGTAAGCTGTTACATCAGCTAATAATGGCACTTCCCAATGGATCTTTCCCTCCAGCAAAGAAATCAAGCTCATGATGACAATCCTAGTGAAGTCAAGATGCTATACCAAGTGGAATAGTTTTCCCCAGAGAAGATCGTAACCTTGAAGTAGAGTTGCTTCTCCTGCAAATTCATCCCTAGTGATGGTCCAATCTGATGAGTTTGGCTGGGTATCCTTGTAGAGATGTTTATTTCGTCTCCAGTCTCGCTTCCTTTTGTCTGTTTTGTCAGCATAAGCATGGCATAAGCATTCATGTGCATAACATCTTAGCAAAGTGACTTTTCTTGATTTTGATCACTCCATAACTCAAAATCCAAGAGGAATTTGGACATAGATCAATATGAAGCTTTTGTAGAGGGAAATGAGATATACAAATCAAGCTTTGGATGGGGAAAAATGGCTTTGTGGTTTAGGAGTTATGATCCTCCAAAGTTGGTACCTTTGTCACTTTATTTCATAACTTAGAAAATTTTCTAAATTTTTATGGTTACCCCTTTTACAAGTTATCCCACTTTCTTTGATTTTTATTGATGAATGATGATTCAAATCATACATTAACATCATTTTAGGGTTAAAAATCCATTTTTGTGAAAAATCTCAAAAAGTCAAAGTTGACTTTTGTGCACAGTTGGCTTTTTGTCAGATGAATTCCAAACTGTGCAATTCTTCAGGAAATCATGTCCTTGACCTAAATCAAACTTGATGGACATGTTCCATGGGTGTTATAGGGTATATTGAATCATGTCCTAGGGTTTGGGAACATGTCCTGGTCAAAAGTCAAAGCTACAGTTGACTTTTCTCGCAAAACCCTAACTGTGGTTCAGATGAAATTGAAACTTGTTGCTCAAGCTTCTTGGATCAATCCATTGTTCCAAATGGATCAATATGGTATATTAGAGACCCTCAAATCATGTCTTGAGGTCTTGCTTCATGATTTGTCCCAAAAGCCAACTTAGGGGTGAATTAGGTCAAGAAACCCTAATTCCTGATTTTTGATGTATACATCCCTTGAGGCAAAATTGACTTGATGATTGGGTCCATGAGGCTCCATGGAGTATATTAGGTTATGATTTGAAGCATTGGCTCATGCCCAGAGGAAAATTTCCAACTGGAGGCCCTGGTCGACCAAAACCCTAATTTGGTGACACTGGCGATCTTGAGGCTTGATCCACCTAGAAGGGAGCAACCTTGTGCTTAATCCTTGATGTGGGAGTCCTCTTGATCCATTGTGGATGTTTGAGAGGTTTAGACAAGTTGAAGATCATGTCATTTCTTGATTGATCCTTTGTCTAAGAGCTCAGAGAGCGCTTGAAACCCTAATTTTGATTGTAGTGAATGCTCACCCATCTTTGGGGAGACTAATGAGGCATAATGATACACCCATATTGTGATGATGATTTGCACAATGATGGGAAATCTTAGTGGTCAAAATTTGAGGTATGACAGATGCCCCTATTTAGTCTTCTTGGACCCGAAGGTGTGAATGATGAAGGTATTCGGGCATTCAGGGTGCAAGAGGATTAAATATCAGAATATCTGAAATTTTGACGGTGGTTATGAATGGTGGCTTACGCATTCATCTTCTTTGGCTAAGCAATAATGCTTAGAAAAGGTAAACTTCCCCTCGATCCTGGTTTCCTACCGAGGAACTGGTCTCGGTTGCTGAAATAAACTTCCCCTCGATCCTGGTTTCCTACGAAAGAACTGGTCTTAGTTTTTGATTTAAACTTCCCCTCGATCCTGGTTTCCTACCAAGGAACTGGTCTTAGTTTCTTTTGTCAATAAACTTTATTGACAAGGGACGCTATTCGTAGCGGTTTTCCTCAAACTTCTCGCCGATTTTTCCTGGGGAAATGCCATTTGACGGAAAAAGTTGACGCTAGACTTGCTGGGGAGCCCAATCGTCTGAGTTGTAGAGGTGCACAAACTTCTCTGTTGGAGACGCCATTTGTTTCTACTGGGGGAAAACGAGTCTCTTGAGAGACTGCTTTTGCTTGGGGTATCACATCATACTTTTCTCGGGATCTTCTCGGAGAAATGCCATATGATGGGATCCAATTTTGAGGTGCCGATGACCTTTTCATCAACGGTTTTTTCAGAGAAAAACTACTATATTGTCGAATCTTTTGTTAAAAGGCTTTCTCTCAGGATTTTCCATAATCCGGGAAAGCAAGGATATCATCTTCAATGGCGAAGAGTGACATTTATTGAAGGTTCTCTGGTCTTTCAGAGGTTCAAGTTATCAAAGTGGTCGAGGAGCCAACTTCATTCCAGAAATAAACTGGAGGAGAGAGATTGTTTAGACGCAGCATTTCCTGACGAGGACCAACTGACAACTCGATTGAGAGGACCTTTTTATCACCAGGGGATAAGACCGACTAGAGTGATAGTGATGCAATATGAAATGTCAATGCAAATCAATAATGCATGATGTATGTATGTTTATGCTGACAAAACTGACGCGACATACAAACTAAAAGATGAACATGACTGGATACTCGGCCACCGCGGGGCGAAGAAGTATCGTTGTTCCAAAAGTAGCAATTCTACCTTGCTTAGGAGAAGTAGTCCTCGCGGGGAACTATGTTGGTCGGGCTTAGGAGATGATAACTCGGTCGAAGCGTGTTAGATGAAACAAGGTCTCTGACACAGTTGATCCTTCATTCAGGCGTACTAGCTTAGAAGAAATACTTTGATTCTGCACTTTAAGGTTCGATTACTTCTGGAGAAGTGACCGATGTTCTTCTGATGTTCAACAGTCAAAAGAAATTGCCGACTTTATTTTAAAAGCAGAAAAAGTTTTAACAAGTAAATTCATTTTTGTTTTATTTCAAGAATCATTGATCATGTTAAAAACATCATTATGTAAAGCTAAAACAAATAAGAATTGCAAATAAAAGTACAAGGGCTCAAATTTTATTGATAGGATGGAAATCTGCCAAACGCGTGACTCTATAGAGCATTTACAAAGTTAGAAAATGGTAATTTACAGGGAAAAGGGCTACGTTGAAACATAACAACCACTATCCTTCTACCAACTTTGAATTTGGGACATCCTGAGCTTCTGTCGAAGATGACCTTGACTGGAGCCTTCCTCCAATGGATGATGTAACTGTTGCCAAAGGACTTGCCTCTGTTGAACATAGTTACTTGCCATTATCCCTAAATTTTGCCTGGATTGTACTGTGATGTTTCCAATCCACCGAGATGATTTTTTTATTTTGTCTCTAACTTTTTTCTGGACCGCCCTTTCGGGTTTTCATTCCACCGAGACGTTTTTTTAGGCGAAGTATTTCTTGACTACATCAACGTTTGTGGGGTAGGCAAATTCCTCTCCGTCCATGGTTGCAAGTCTCAAGGCACCGCCTGAGAAAGCTTTCGTGATCACATAGGGGCCATCATAATTTGGGGTCCACTTGCCCCGAGAATCAGTGAGAAATGATTGTATCTTTTTGAGCACAAGGTCTCCTTTCCTGAAGACACGGGGTCGAACCTTTTTGTCGAACGCCCTCTTCATTCTTTGTTGATACAACTGACCATGGCATAGTGCCATTATCCATTTTTCTTCGATCAGATTTAGTTCGTCTTGTCGACTTTGACACCATTCAGCCTCTGTTAGCTTAGCTTCCATCAATATCCGTATTGATGGGATCTCTACCTCGATGGGGAGCACTGCCTCCATGCCATACACTAGAGAGAAAGGGGTTGCCCCTGTTGAAGTGGGTCGGTAGGGAGATGAGTTATGGTGTTCGATCTTGAACTCTGCGCACAACTCTTTCATCATCTTATTGTTCAAGTTAGATCCATTATCAGTAATGATCTGGCTCAGAACACCATAACGGCAAATGATATTGTTTTTGATAAATCAGACCACCACCTGTCGGGTTACATTAGCGTACGACGCTGCTTCGACCATCTTAGTGAAGTAATCAATGGCTACCAGGATGAACCGATGTCCGTTTGTAGCTTTGGGCTCAATCATGTCAATTCCCCAAATAGAAAAAGGCCATGGGGAAGAAAGAACTTTGAGATGTGTAGGCGATACATGGATTTTGTCTGAGTATATCTGACACTTATGACACCTCCTCATGTACTTGTAGCAGTCGGATTCCATGGTCAACCAGTAGTACCTTGCTCTTAGAATTTTTCTCGCCATTTTATGTCCGTTGGCATGAGTGCCAAAGGATCCTTCATGAATTTCTTTCATCAGCATGTCTGCTTCTGGTCTGTCTACGCATCGGAGCAAGACCATGTCAAAGTTCCTCTTATAGAGAGTATCACCGCTCAGGAAGAAACTACGTGCTAGTCTTCTGAGGGTTTTTCTGTCCTTTCTGAATGCCCCAAGAGGGTACTCTTGTTTTTGAAGGAAGCATTTGATATCGTGATACCAAGGTTTGTTGTCTATGACTACTTCAATCGTGAAGATGTAAGCGGGCCGTTCAAGGCGCATTATGTCGATCTTAGGTAAGTCATTCCATTGACCTACACTAATCATGGAAGAGAGAGTGGCTAAGGCGTCAGCCATGTGATTCTCATCACGAGGGATGTGATGAAACTCAATTCTGTTGGAGAATGGTAACAACCTTCTCGCATAATCTTTGTAAGGAATCAGTCCTGATTGGTATGTGTTCCAATCTCCTTTTATCTGATTGATAACCAGGGCTGAGTCGCCATATACGTCCAAGTTTTTGATCCTTAAATCAATCGCTTCTTCGAGACCCATAATATAAGCTTCATATTCGACCTCGTTGTTCGTACATTTGAACGTAAGTCTGGCAGTGAAAGGAATGTGGGTACCCTGAGGGGTAACAATGATTGCCCCAATTCCATTTCCATAATGGTTGACAGCTCCGTCAAAGATTAGTCCCCACTGGGAACCTGGTTCTGGCCCTTCACTGGGTAGCGGTTCGTCGCAGTCTTTCATCTTTAGATACATGACATCTTCGTCTGGGAAGTCGAACCCGATTGATTCTTGATCGTCAATCGGCTGATGAGCCAAATGATCGGCTAAAATACTTCCTTTAATGGCTTTTTGAGCGTGGTACTCTATGTCATATTCTGATAGCAACATCTGCCAACGGGCAATCCTTCCCGTGAGAGCAGGTTTTTTAAATACATACTTGATTGGATCCATCTCGGAGACCAACCAAGTAGTGTGACGAATCATGTACTGGCGTAGACGTTTGGCTGCCCAAGCCAAAGCATAACAAGTTTTCTCGAGCATCATGTACCAAGTTTCACAGTCGGTGAACTTCTGGCTTAGATAGTAAATGGCAGACTCTTTCCTTTTGGTTTCGTCTTGTTGGCCAAGTACACACCCCATTGAGTCCTCTAGGACTGTTAAGTAGATGATCAGTGGCCTTCCTTCCACTGGAGGTGATAGAATCAGAGGATTCAACAGATATTCCTTAATACTGTCGAAGGCAGTTTGGTAGTCTTCTGTCCAAACACAGTTCTGGTTCTTTTTCAGTAGTTTGAAGATCGGCGCACACGTGGCGGTCATGAGGAATATGAATCTGGAGATGTAGTTCAAACGTTCCAGGAATCCTCTAACTTGTTTTTCTGTTTTCGGAGAAGGCATTTCTCGAATGGCCTTGACCTTGTCAGGATCAAACTCAATTCCTTTCTGGCTGACGATGAACCCTAAGAGTTTCTCTGAACGGACACCGAATGTGCACTTATTGGGATTCAAGCGGAGTTTGTATTTTCTCAAATGCTCGAATAGTTTTGACAGGTGGGTCACATGCTCCTCTTCTGTCTTAGATTTGGCAATTATATCATCAGCATATACCTCGATTTCCTTGTGTATCATGTCATGAAACAGAGTAGTCATGGCCCTTTGATAGGTTGCCCCGACATTCTTCAAACCGAACGGCATTACCTTGTAACAAAAGGTACCCCATGGGGTGATGAATGAAGTTTTCTCCATGTCTTTCGGCGCCATTTTGATCTGGTTATAGCCCGAGAATCCATCCATGAAGGAGAAGACTTTGAACTTTGTTGTACTGTCTACCAGCATATCAATGTGTGGCAAAGGAAAGTCGTCCTTTGGACTTGCCTTGTTCAGATCCCTGTAATCTACACACATTCTGACCTTTCCATCCTTTTTTGGAACGGGTACGATATTGGCTAACCATTGAGGATATTCAGATGTAGCGAGGAAACCTGCGTCAATCTGTTTATGTACCTCCTCTTTGATTTTGATGGCCATGTCTGGGTGAGTCCGTCTCAACCTCTGTTTTACTGGCGGACATTCCGATCTTAACGGTAAGTGATGTTCCACGATGCTAGTTTCCAACCCTGGCATGTCCTGATAGGACCAAGCGAATACATCGGGAAATTCTTTGAGAAGCTTTATCAAACCCTCTCTGGTAGTTGGACTGAGCAGTGCCCCAATCCTGATTTCTTTTCTTTCTTTTTCCGAACCCAAGTTTACCGTTTCCAACGGCTCTTTGTGAGGTTCAATGGACCTTTCCTCCTGTTTGAGTAGTCGGGAGATCTCTTCTGGAATTTCGTTGTCAACTTCTTCTCGGCCCCAAATACCGAGAACTCAAAGTTGGAAGAAGGCATCGGATCGTATGTTTCAACGGGGTTTAAAACAAGCAATCTGCATGACGTGATGATTTGTGTTTAGAAGAGATAGAGAAAATGCAAGAGTGTGTGCAGTGTATATTTTTTTATAATGCTTGTTTTTATTATTTGAGTTGTTTTTTAGGATTACCATTTTCTGAGAAAAAGCAAAAAGAGAAAACAACAATTAATGCGGAAATTACAGAACGACGTTATTTTATTAATGAACAAGTCGATTCTTGAAACTACAGCCCTATAAAACAAAACTCCGTCACTTAGGGCAAAGCGAAGAGGGAAATTTATAGAAAGTGAGGCCTATCAAAACATCCATTTCACCTGGGCAGGGTGAAAGGTTAAAGACGGCAATTACTTTGACTTATGAACGATCTTCGGAACATCGACAGCAACCCACTGGTGGCGAACTCCTCGGTGAATCACAAAGTCTGGCACCTTCCTTGATTTATCTTCAGAAATAACGCTGATTTCTAGTGGAGCAGGATCATTGGAATCTGTCTCCCAGGAAGAATTGTCGTAGGAGGATTCCTCTGTTGTATTTTGCATAGCATTTGTGCTCTCAGCTGTATCTCCCCATCCAGTTGGCTGGATATCCTCGAGCCTGATACGAGAGCTTTCGGGAGCAGTGTACTTGACCATATAGTCGTATTTTCCACTCGGTTGTCCCAAGGTGTCCCACACTTCTTTGGAACTGGAGGAGTCATCCCTCTCGATGACGTTAACCTCGGGAAACGCATAGTTGATGAATTCCAGTCCTGCAAACGTTGCAAATTCATAGTCATGTTGAGTAGTTTCTTAATGACCTGAGTGTTGATCCCATGACATGGTGGGGACACAGGTATTCTGTTCAATGATGCTCAGCTGAGTTTCATTACTCGGCTGACTTTCTGGCCCCAAGTCTTTTGGGTAAGGCTGCCACATTGGTAGGCCATCCATCGGGCCATAGTAATTGTGGTCAAAGTTGTCTTTCATCAGAGTGTCTTCCTCTAATGAATTTGGCGGAGAACGGCATCCTTCCGGATCACAACCTCCGTATATCATTTCGACATCTGACCATGGTATAAATCTCAGACTCTGTGCGGGATAGCAAAATGGCGTAGGCACCTCTTCCTGAGACATATAACCGTCCTCGTTAAAATAGGACTTCCATTCTTCATCTGTGTCGGAGGAATCCTCCTCATTGATGGTGTGCACTTCTTGAGGCACTGGGTGAAGGAAACCTCCACTGTGGAAAAAGTCCTGAATGGGACGAAGACTTTCATCGTTGGCAGCTGTCCGGGTACAGGTTGCAGAAAAACCAAGACCCTTCTTTGTTGTATTGCTAGTAGGAATGACAAGCTGCCCCCATCCTGTTGTATCGGTACTCTCGACCGCTTTAATAGCATCTTTGTATGAGGAAATCGAAGTTCCTCCTCCGGGTTGATCATCCTTGTGTAGCGAAAGCGCTTGGAACTGGGTTCCAATTATCCCTTCTGGTTCCACACAAGTGGATGACGATAAATTGTTAACGAGCAAGGCCTGTTCCCCACAGACTGTGATGAGTTGGCCGTTCTGGACGAACTTTAGCTTTTGGTGAAGGGTTGAGGTAACCGCCCCAGCCTGATGTATCCAAGGTCTTCCTAATAAACAACTGTATATTACCCGGATGTCCATGACCTGGAAGGTGACTTGGAAAGTGTGAGGACCAATAGTTATGGGAAAGTCGACTTCACCGATAACCGTTTTTCTGGATCCGTCAAATGCTTTGATAACGACCTCGCTGGTTCTCATCGGAGGTCCTTTAAAGGATAATTGCATCAAGGTGGACATCGACATAACATTCAGGGCTGACCCTGTGTCTACCAGTACACTGGCTAAAGCATCGTCCTGGCAGTTGACTGTGATATTGAGTGCCATGTTATGACGGCGACCCTCTTCCGGTAATTCCTCATCGTTAAATCCCAAATTATTGCAGGAAGTGATGTTAGAGAAAATGCTATCGAACTGTCTGATTATTACATCCGGTTCCACAAAGGCTTGCTCCAAGACTTTCTGTAGAGCCTCCCTGTGCGCTTCTGAACTGAGTAATAGTGATAATACCGAGATCTTTGAAGGAGTTTGTAATAGCTGATCAACAATGTTGTATTCACTCCTTTGGATGAGCTTCAGCATCTCATCATTGTTTTTTGAAAGGTTGGGATTACTGGATTGACCGACTGATGGATTGGGAGCTTCTGTCTGAAGTTCCTTTTCTTTGTTGGACTCTCCAACTCCTCGGTTGAAGATTCTACCACTCCGTGTTACTCGACTGATGTCTGTAATACTCACGACGGAGGGTAAGGAAATTTCCTTTCCATTTTCAATTGTTGTTACACCGTATTTGTAAGGGATTGCCTTAGCTGATTCATACGGTAGTGGTCCCGGTAGATAGATGACTATGGGAGCCTTCTGATTTTTCTGACTATCGTAAGTAATCTTGATCCGTTCCCGGTTGGGAATTCTTGATTCGTCAAGCAGAGGGGTAATGGTAAAAACATTCCTGGTTCTCTAATGATCAGAGATGACGACAACGTCCTCAATCTGATTGGCAAGGTAGTTCGGCGACCAATTAATGGGTCCGGAACCTGGATATGGGCAAATCTCCCCACGATCCACCTGCCCTTGGAGAGCTGCTTGCACAAGGTAGCACCCTTGGTTACTTTCCGAACAGACTCCACAACGTTCATAATTGTGTGGTGGCACCTGGCCACGCCCACTTTGAATACAATGTAACCTCACTAGGTTAGCTTCCACGGATCAAACATCCTGACTTTGACGCCGAGTGGGGTTTCTGTTATTGATACTAATTTTCTGAGTATCTTCATGCTTGTAGATTGGCATCCACCAATGATTTAACAAGTGCTGAAGTGCCTCCTGGACAAGGGTACAACCTCGATCATTTTCGCAACCCGCTTTACAGCTGTGATAATTATGTGATATCAGGAATCTGAGTCGGACCTGCTCAGCATGCAGCTCTACCAAGTTAGTATTCATCACGCGAATGTCGAAGATTTGAACTATATTGATCTGATAGGGATTCCTATCATGGTAGTCCTGGATCCATCCAAGATCCATCTGATGCTGGAGGGCCTCCTGTATGAAAGAGCATCCCTGTTTATTTACCAAACAAGTCAGACAAGAACTGTAATCGTGCCGCGACAGATCATGATACTGGCTTTGCCTTAAGTACATTGCCACCAGGTTGACATTCATCGCACAGATGTCGTGGTTCTGAATGACGTTGGAATTCGTATAGACCATGTTAACTCCACGAACTCGGTGCGCTTGGATCCATCAAAGATCCATCTGTTCCTGTAGAGCTGATTGCACCACAGAACACCCTTGATTGCTTTTAGAGCAGACATCACACTGGTGATAATTATGAGGTGGCACATGACTGTACCCACTCTGTCTACAATGCATCTTGACCAGATTGGTCCTTAACGAGAGTACATCATGAATTTGATAGACGTTGTTAAATTCTTTCTCAATCAGGTTGACTGCAGCTTTCTCATGTTGAGGCAGCGGGTTTATGAGAACATTGGGATTCGTATCTTTGAAAGATAAGAGCCCGCTCCTAACAAGCTTTTGCACGTCGGATATGAAATTGAGACAGTTCTCTATGTTATGCCCCGATCCTCCTTGATGATAAGGGCAAGTTTGATCCGCTTTGAACCAAAAAGGCAGATTTCTGGTACTATAAGAGGAGACTTAGTCTGGATGTGCCCCTTAGCCAGTAGTAACGGAAATAGTTCTGCGTACAACATAGGTATAGGGTCGAACCCTGGTGGCCGCGTTGTACGGTTGTTATTGTATGGAGGACGAGCCTGTTGAAGAGGCTGTTGTGTCCTTTGCTGATTAGGTTGGCTCTGCGCAACCTGAGGTTGATACGTAGAAACAGGCGCAGGATTGATAGCAGGAGTTACAGCTGCTGCTGGTTGATAACGTCGCCTTTGCTTTCCGAGAGAGATATTCCCAATATCCTGCTCTTTTTTCTTAGGGAGAGCATTATCATATCACTTTGTACTACTTGATGATCTAGTGTCTTTGACTAGACTTCCTTCTCGGACGGCTTACTCAAGACGAACTCCCATACCAACCATCTCGGTGAAGTCACTGGGCGCACTGGCAACCATTATGTCATAGTAAAATGAGCTTAAGGTCTTTAAGAAGATCTTTGTCATCTCTTTTTCCTCAATAGGTGGACAAATTTGGGCGGCAATTTCACGCCATCTCTGAGCGTATTCCTTAAAAGTTTCCTTGTCCTTTTGTGACATTGATCTGAGTTGATCTCTGTCGGGTGCCATGTCCAGATTTTATTTATATTATTGGACGAAGGCAGTGCCAAGATCTCTGAAAGTGCTGATCGTAGAACGGTTTAAACCCATGTACCGTTTTAAGGCGGCACCGGTTAAACTATCCTGAAAGTAGTGAATTAGTAGATCCTGATTTTCTGTCTGAGCCGACATTCGCCGAGCGTACATCACCAAGTGACTTTGAGGGCAAGAGTTACCCTTGTATTTTTCAAAGTCGGGCACTTGGAACTTGTGCGGAACTTTCACATTGGGGACCAAGAAGAGGTCTGCGACATCCTTTCCAAATAAATCCTGACCGCGAATCCTAGAACTCATCCATTCGGTCAAACATAGTTTCCTTCTTACCAGAAGGGATCGGTGGAATCTGTCCTTCCGGGACAGTGTGCACCACAGGGGGCGGTACCGTGACTACGACAATGAATCTTGGTGTTTCCTGAAGTTTGTAACCTTCAGGAGTCTTCAATATGCCTCTGGCACCTTCGCTTTCCCGAAGTTTGTAACCTTCAGGCCCAACGGCTTCTGTTATGATTCACTGATCTTCAGTGATCGGCGGAACATATCCCTCCGGGATATAGTTAGTAGGCATGCCCCAAGGACGATCTTTCGGCATTTGATACCTAGGATCATACTTCTCCACTATGGGCATTGAGGTGATCTCTGAGATCACAGTCCTTTGTAGTTGAGCTTCTGCCATGGCTTGCATGTCGTTACGAAGCTTTCTCATATCCTCTCTCAGAGCGTCGATCTCTTCTTTCAACTCTCTGTTCTCTTCCTCAAGATCATCCATCTTTTTCTGACGATTGGCCCGAGTACTGTACGAATGAGACTGTTTGACTCTAGAACCGAGACACAAACGTGAGATTCGTAGGTAAGAAGAATACGCGATGTGAGAATGATGAATGCAATGATTATATTAATTGCTTTTTGGTTTAATCAAAATAAACTTCGACAATTAGATTGCGAATATCAAACAGTGGGGAAACCCCTTTTTATTGAATTCAAAGGATTACAGAAATGAAAATACAGTAGATTACAAGGTGCAAAAATAGAAACCTAAGCTAATGGGTCCCGAGTCCTCTCTGAAGAGAAATCGGGTGCTGCCTCTGGTATTTTCCTTTTCTTTGACCGGGGCTCATGGGCCGTTGTCGGGTTGTCATTCCATTGCCAGGTGAAAGGAGTGAGCAAATTCCTTTGGTCATCTTGATTCTCTACAGCATGTTGCTCTAAAATCTCAATCAGATCATCTTTCTCTCTCAGTAGTTGTTGTATTTGGGTACACTCCACATTGAGGATGCGGTACTTGTTCTTCCAAGACCTCCTCTCCCGCTGGACTTTGTTAAGAGTAACCTGGAGCTTTTCCGTTTCAGTCATGAAGTACATGACATATTCCCTCGACGGAAGAATCACGTAAAGAGGATAAGGCATTTTTAGCTTGAGAGCTCTAGTTTGTACCCAGTGGAGATAAGGCTCCACCGAGACACAGTCCGGTTTTCCTAGAGACTCTCGTCCTTTCTTATGAACATGTTTCCAAGTGTGCACTATTTCCATCTTTAGTGCTCTGTCATTTTCTCCTTCCTTGAAGAAAAGACCTTCCAGATGAGCATTACGCGGGACATGCCTCATTGGGTATCCAAATTGACGATGAACCAATACCGGATGGTAGTTGATTCCTTCCTTAGTTCCTATAAGGGGTAAGTTGGGGAAGTTTCCACAACGATCAATGATCCTTATTCCATCATAAATCCTATTGCACCAATCTATGTCAGAGTTGGTGAGAGACATGATTTTCTGCGACCAACGTAAGGCACTCTTATGATACCAAAAAGCAGCAGATTTAGGCAAATGGGAGATAAACCATTTGTAAAGCAAAGGTACACAACATGTGATCTCCCCTCCGTTGTACAAATTACCTAAGTGTACAGAATGATACGCATCTGCGAGCAAAGTTGGTACAGGGTTTCCAATGAGAAAAACCTTAATGGCGTTGCTATCGACGAAGTTATTAATGTTGGGCAACAGAAATAATCCGTAGGCGAGTAAAACAAAGATGCTTTCAAAAGCAGTCCCGTTCCTTATACTAGTAAAGTACAAAGCTTTTTTTGTTAAGAACTGGGCTGGCAAACCTTGGGTGCCACCCTTGGTAGTCATGTGAGTCCTGACCTCAGACTCGTCCAAATGAATTGCTCTTGAAATGGTCTGATTCTTTGGAACTTCTTCCAGTCCAAAAAATGGAGCTCGATCAGTAATGTGTAGATCAGTCAGGTGAGAGTACTCCTCCAGCGTTGGTGCTAACTAGTAATCCGGGAATGTAAAATAGTGATAAACCGGATCGTAGAACTGAACGAGTGCATCCATGATTTCTTCAATCACATGGATTCTTAGCAGAGGTATCAGACCTCCGTACTTGGCTCTGAAGGCCTCTGGGTTTGTGATCTTCCTCGCCAAACCTCTTAAATCCTCTAGTTTTGGATCCTTGAAGATGTACTTATGAGTTCTCCTTCTACCGAAATCCATTAGCGTAATCCTTTTCTCTGATATTTGCAATCACAGTCTCAGTTTAATTTTAAAAACAGAGAGACTAGAAGAGAAAATTTTTCTTTGTTTTAATGTTTCTTAGAAGAATGCATGAATGCACCACACAAAAACATCGAAAAAACATGGGGTCAAAGGGCCGTTGTCATGGAGTCAAGGCTCTACCCATCCCAAAGGTTTACTAGTGATTTTTGTACCTGTCTCTCTTCATCATTAACTCTTGTCAAGAAAACACCAGCGGGTCGGGAACCGTGCTAGGTGGTGTTTTTTGAAGAGTCCTCAGAAGAGGGTGGCATCGCATGACAACTATTTTCGATAGTCTCTGCGCCACTAAAGGGGTTTTTCCTAGGTGTATACTTAATCTTTCCACATGCGGCATCACACGCATTCCCATTAGCGGAAAAATAAACACATATATCATTTAGGAAAAGCAGTATATATATTTGTCCTAATGTCCTAGACTTTTAAAGCTATGAATCCTACGTTCCTGACAGAAAATGGCTCCCCGGCGGAAATGCCATTTTGTGGTTTCGACACAGGTGATGAAAAGAAAGAAGAAAAATAGAGAGGGGCCCCACGGTGGGCGCCATTTTTCTGTAGCGAGCGATTTTGGACGTGGTTCTTAAGCACTGTCGCTCCTTGGGGTTACTACAGGTCGATTCATTTTTTATCCTATTAAAGCTGAGGAAGGAAGGGAAATAGATGTCTCCAATTAACCCTGCTTGCATACTGAGTTTAAACAGCGGTCTGTTAGGTTACGGATGCTATGTGGTAGTCGGGCCTCTCTTATGTTTATTTTGACAGAATGGCGGATTTATTCTATGGACAGGAAGTTAGGACTGATGTTTTTCAATTGATATGGGATTTAGGATTTTTGCTTAGTGTGCTCGCTAAGATTTTTCTTTCAATCTTATGCCTACGTATTCCCGTTTACTGAAACAGGGAAATCAGAGCGTTCGTAGTTCCTCCTATTCTACGGGAGGAAATGGTGTTTTGGTGTCTTGTTCAAAGCCCAAGACGTGAAGCGAAAAATGTGATCTGTATCTTGTTCAAAGCCCAAGATGTGAAGCTAAAGAGTCTTTTTGTATCTTGTTCAAAGCCCAAGGTGTGAACCTGAAAGGGTTTGACTTTAGAGAGAATTTGTCAGCTCTAAAGAGGGTCTGTTTGTCACAACTGTTTATAAAGGAGAATTACTTTAACCGGGATATGTGAATCCGGTAATGCCATAATTTCCTTTATAGGGGGTTCCAACCTAAAGGAGAAGACTTTAACTCAGTGTAGAGCAATGCCATCTTTCCTTAGGAATTTCTCATGCTAAAGGAGGGACAGTGGCATGAATGTAAATAATCCAGAGGCTTGCCGCTTACAGCGATTAGATGAAAGGGAAGGAGTTGTTGATGTTTGTGTACTGTGAACGAGGCACATCTTTGATGCTAAAAGGTTGATTGAATCAACCAGTGGTTTTCTTATACAAAACCTAAGAGGAGGCTATTGGCCCAACAAGAGGGAGTTTTTGTGTGTCTCGTATGAAGTCCGAGAGAGAGGCTAAAAGGGTTGACTCAATAGGAGAATCTTTTATACTCAACAAGAGAGTGTTTTTGTATCTCGTATGAAGCCCGAGATGGAGGCTAAAAGGTGATTGACTCAACAAGAGAGTCTTTTGGTATCTCGTACGAAGCCCGAGATGGAGGCTAAAGGATTCTGTTTCAGTTGAGTGACAGGTTCAGTATGTTGGTTAAGAGAAAATCAGTTCTTATATGAGTAACACTGTACTCATGGATTTGATCTGAGAATCAGGGTTATTTCCTGTTCTTTAAGGAAACAGGGAATCCAAAGGGTATTTGAGACTGTCCAAGTCTGCGGGTGTTTCCTATTTTTTGAAAGGGACTTGAGAATGTCTTTGAGACTCAAGGAAATTAGACTGTCCAAGTCTAGAGTTTTATCTTTTGTACTATGCTTAAAGAAACAGTAGTAGACTCTTGGAAAGACTGTTCTATTAAGATGACTGATTTCTGTTCCTATATCTTTAGGAGGTCGTCGGGACAATTTGTACTAAGCCCAAGAGGAGGATGGAAACTTTTAAGAAGCCGAGGGACAATTTATACTAAGCCCAAGAGGAGGCTATCATTCCCGGAGGAAGAAATCATTTATACGAAGCCTAAGAGGATGTTGTGAATACTTTTAAGAAGCCGACGGGTCCTTGTACAACGCCCAAGAGGAGGCGGGGATGCTTTTTAGGAAGCCTGTGGGTCCCCAAACCCCGAGAAATTCAAGACAGGCTATTCACAGAGAATAGATCGAGCCAGGAAAGTTCGACAATTTGGAAGAAACTCAAGGGATGTAATTCACGGAGAAGAGATCATCTCTGGGGAGTAGAGTTTTTTGACAATTCCTAAGGGTGCTTTTAAGAAGCCAGTGGGTCCCCAAACCCCGAGAAGTTCAAGACAGGCTATTCACAAAGAATAGATCAAGCCAGGAAAGTCCGAGAATTTGGAAGAAACTCAAGAGATGCAATTCACGGAGAAGAGATCATCTCTGGGGAATAGAGTTTCTTTGACAACTTCTACGAGTGACAGTCTGAGAAAGGGTTCAAAAAGAATCTTTCTTTCACATCTCCATATTGTTTAACCCCAAGAGGAGGGAAGACTGTGTCTGGTAATCCTATGGGGATCTAGTTTTGACTATTTAAGAGTGATCAACGGGCTTAATACTTGACGTAGTTGCCGGGAAAACTCTAAATATCTATACTATTATTACACAGTCGATATGAGTTTATGAAAGAAGACTTACAGCGAAACAGCCCCACAATACAGTTATATGTATATGAAAGCGGTAAATGAAAGCGGATAAACACTTACTCGGTTGTAGAGCTTCCATGCTGTTTGGTTAGTTGTTCAACAAAGAAAGATTAAAAACAACAGTATAATTCAAAATCAATGGAGAAAGTGTTTTGAAGAAGAAAGATTTGGGGCTTACAGCTCCAGGAGAGGCCCAGGGTTTTATCAGTGATCGCACTGTTGAATTTGTACAGAGGGACTTATACGAGTGACTGAGGCCCAAGAAAGGTTTTTTGTACAAGGGGATGGGTCTTACACTCTCTCAAGAGGCCCAAAAGGTTTAAAAATGAAAGAGTGGGGCCTATAACACGAGGGTAGGCCCAGATGACTTTTCGTTTGAAATGGTGATCGCGCCGAGATTTTCTTTTAACGCAAAGGGGCTTATACAATATCTGAGGCCCAAAGTTGTTTTGGTTAAAAGGGGATTGGGTCTTACACTCTATTAGAGGCCCAAAAGGTTTTGAATGGGTCTTATAGCTCGAGGAGAGGCCCAGTTGATTTTTTTTAAAAGGCGACGATCACATCGTTTACTTGTACAGAGGGACTTATACAATAAGTGAGGCCCAAGATTGTTTGTACAAGGGGGTTTTGGGTCTTACACTCTCTCAAGAGGCCCAAAAGGTTTAAAAATGAAAGTTGTGAGGGTTGAATTAATCAAAAACCCTAATTTATTTCCAAAATGTATTTTAATTGAATAAGAATTCAATTAAAATGATCAAAAATTGTTTAACATGTGGGAAACAAATTATGATCTTGGATTAATGCTTCAAAAATCATGTTTTGCCCTACAAAATGATTAGAAGTCATTAAAATTTACAAAATCAAGAAGGAAAAAATATTTTAAATGTCAAAAACAATTAAAATATTAATTCTTTGCAAAAATATCAATTATATGAAATAAATAATATTTTTGGGATTTTTAGGTAAAATAAAATATTTTAACATTTTTGTGAATTATTAAGAAAGGAATCAACTCAAAATCATTAAAACTCAGAGAGAAATTAATTTTTGAATCAATTAAATAAAATCACAAAATTCAAATATTTGAATTTGAGAGAAATGGCGCCAAGAACAGCTGAAGAACACGCACGTTTTTTAGATTTGCCCAGATTTGCATTTTCTATCAAATCTCACTGAATACTTGATTATATCATGCAATCCACATATCAATATGCTCGTCTCAACCTCACGATCATGTTTATGACAATTAATTTCATTTAAATTAAGCATAAAACAAGAAATCACGACAAATCCTCAAGAACCCTAATTTCTGCATGAAGGCTGGGATTTTTGATACACGATTTAAACAAAGCAATTAGTTGAGGGGAAACATTCCATGCATGATTATGAACATTTGGCAAAAGTATTGTGCGAGGAAATATGCATAGATTGAGAGATGACCAAGTTTAGGCTTACCTCTAGGTCGTGACAGCAAGTTCAAAATAATTTCTGAGTAGGAGGTGTTACAGATGAGTTGTGATGATCTGAACAGCTTCCCTACACCCTATGGAGTGTGTTTGAATGCTTGGACTTGATGGAAATTGGCTGGATCACTTCATGGCATCTCAACTGCAACTTGGTTAAAACCTTGAGCAATTGACTGGTGATTATGAGAAATCAGTGTTCCAGGTGTTGTTTAAGATTTTGATCAGCTCACATATGATGTATGTGAGGTGTGTGTGTGATTGGTTTGGTTGGAAAAGCTCTCAAACTCAAAACCCGATAGTGACTTGCCTTAGAAGGCAAAATTGGAGTGAAAGAAGAGATTTTGAGGAAAGCATCTGTTTGATGGCTTTGGTGTACTCAAACTGATCACAATTGAGCTCTATTTATAGTAGAGCAAGTTTGTTTTGCAAGGAATAGTGAATGGCAACTACTGAGTAGGGTTGGCTAATGTTGGCAAATGAAAATCCAAGTCTCCTCTAGCCATTGACTAGAGGTTAGAGCACAGAGCTTTGGTTCCCTTGGTCTTGGATAAATCTTGACTGAATTAAGTTGCCAATAGCTCAATCCATGCCACCTTGGTGCTTCCATTGAAT
Organism: Lathyrus tuberosus; assembly: GCA_022829125.1. Lineage (NCBI taxonomy): Eukaryota > Viridiplantae > Streptophyta > Magnoliopsida > Fabales > Fabaceae > Lathyrus > Lathyrus tuberosus. The sequence continues at coordinate 411,652 of JALAZF010000715.1, read as the reverse complement.
GCTCCAATCCAAAATTGGAGTCTTGTCCCTATTTTAGGCAATTCTAGGTTTGGCATGCTATTTCTTGTTCCAAGGACTTTGGAGGCTTGGCTCAGTGATTGTCCCCTTTAGATTCAATCCTCAGATGTGTCCAAAGTGATGACGAGGCTTGGAATTGGCTGATTTTGGAAAATCGACCAAAAGTGCAAAAATCTGCCTTGCCTTGGCAGATTTCAGCAAGGCATCTTGCCAATGTCATATCTCATGGCTCAAGTTGAATTTGGTGATGTTCTTGGCTATTTTGGAAAGCCCTTATATGATACAACAACTGTTTGATCATATTTGGTTTTGATACCTTTTGGATCCAAGTGAAAAATGTCCCTACATTTGGAAAAAAGTAAGGCAAATTCTGACTTAGTGAAATTTTCACTAAGTGTTGGAACAAAGTGACTTTTCTTGATTTTGATCACTCCATAACTCAAAATCCATGAGGAATTTGGACATAGATCAGTATGAAGCTTTTGTAGAGGGCAATGAGATCTACAAATCAAGCTTTGGATGGGGAAATATGGCTTTGTGGTTTAGGAGTTATGATCCTCCAAAGTTGGTACCTTTGTCACTTTATTTCATAACTTAGAAAATTTTCTAAATTTTTATGGTTACCCCTTTTACAAGTTATCCCACTTTCTTTGATTTTTCTTGATGAATGATGATTCAAATCATACATTAACATCATTTTAGGGTTAAAAATCCATTTTTGTGAAAAATCTCAAAAAGTCAAAGTTGACTTTTGTGCACAGTTGACTTTTTGTCAAATGAATTCCAAATTGTGCAATTTTTCAGGAAATCATGTCCTTGACCTAAATCAAACTTGTTGGACATGTTCCATGGGTGTTATAGGGTATATTGAATCATGTCCTAGGGTTTGGGAACATGTCCTGGTCAAAAGTCAAAGCTATAGTTGACTTTTCTCACAAAACCCTAACTGTGGTTCAGATGAAGTTGAAACTTGTTGCTCAAGCTTCTTGGATCAATCCATTATTCCAAATGGATTAATATGGTATATTAGAGACCCTCAAATCATGTATTGAGGTCTTGGTTCATGATTTGTCCCAAAAGCCAACTTAGGGGTGAATTAGGTCAAGAAACCCTAATTCCTGATTTTTGATGTATGCATCCCTTGAGGCAAAATTGACTTGATGATTGGGTCCATGAGGTTCCATGGAGTATATTAGGTTATGCTTTGAAGCATTGGCTCATGCCCAGAGGAAAATTTCCAACTGGAGGCCCTGGTCGACCATGATAGTTCCTGGATTGGCTGGAATTTTGGTAAAACAAAGGTTATTCAATGTTGATGTCAAGGTGCTGATGTTGTAACATTGAAGTCTTAACACTGGGCTGTGTTAAGTAGTTAAGTGCTGAAGTTGGATGTCTGATGTCACACAGGTGATGTTGTAACATCAGACCTGCAGAATTAATAACAATAGCAGGTTGTTAGGGCACGCGTATTAGCTGGAATTGTGGAGAGTGGTTGACTCATTGGATGAGAATATCTTGGGATAGATATTTTCTGTTACATGGGAGATTTGATTGCAGGTCTGTTGGAGAATTAAAAGGTTGAAGATTTAAAAATATTTTGGGGATAAAATCTGTTTTGAAGATTCAGTTTTAATTAACAAATCTGATCAAATATTGTGACAAGTCCAAGCCCAATTCAAGGAGCTATATAAAGCGCACAAGACCAAAGGAAAAGGTACAGAAAACATTCAGAAGATCAAGAGCAGGAGGCTTAGTGTCTAGAGTTTGTTTAAAGTGCTTGTATTTACACTATTCTAGGGTTTGAATAGGTGTTGAGTTTCTGTCCTCTCTAAAGCTGTGAAGCAAAGAGAGTTGTGTGATTTGATCGAAACTGTGAAGTAAGATCAAGGGTACTCAAAGTGGTCTCTTTGAGCGTTTGTAAGGGATTGAGTGGTGTTCTCATACCTAAGTGGTTTCTTAGGTAGGAAGTCATTAGTAGAGTATAAGTTTAGGAGATTGTCAACGGGTTGTTGAGTCTGTAAATTATATCTACAAGTAGTGAATTCCATCCCTGGCTTGGTAGCCCCCAGAGTAGGTTGGTTGTAACCGAACTGGGTCAACAATTCTTGGTGTTATTTTACTATTATTGCTATCCATTGTGCAGAGTGTGTTGTTGTGACATCACACCTTAACATCACACGTCTGATACCAGAATTTCAATTGGTATCAGAGCAGTCATCCTGTCTGTCTCTGGGTGAGATCTAGGGAAGTTACTTTCTGGTGTAAAGATGGACAAAGAAGTTGGAGGATTTGTCAACAGACCCCCTATTTTGGATGGATCCAATTATGACTATTGGAAGCCAAGGATGACCACCTTATTAAAATCCTTGGACAGTAGGGCTTGGAAAGCTGTTATTAAAGAATGGAAAGCTCCTGTCATATGTGAGAAGGATGATGCTGGCAAAGATAAAGAAGGCACCTCTAAGCCAAAGCCTGAAGAAGAGTGAACCAAGGAGGAAGATGAGCTTGCCCTTGGAAATTCCAAAGCTCTGAATGCTATCTTCAATGGAGTGGATAAGAATATCTTCAGGTTAATCAATACCTGTGAAGTTGCTAAGGAAGCGTGGGATATCTTGCAGGCTACACATGAAGGAACATCTAGAGTTAAGATGTCGAGACTTCAGATCTTAACATCAAAATTTGAAAGCCTGAAGATGAAGGAAGATGAGTCTATTCACGATTTCCACATGAGTGTTCTTGAGCTGGCCAATGCATCTAGTGCTCTTGGTGAGAAGATGTTAGATGAGAAGCTTGTGAGGAAGATCCTTAGGTCCCTACCTAAGAAGTATAAGATGAAGGTTACTGCCATTGAAGAATCACAAGACATCAGCAAGATGAGAGTAGATGAGCTTATTGGATCTCTTCAAACCTTTGAGCTTGGGTTGAATGAGGAAGAACCAAAAAAGAAGCCAAAGAGTATAGCCCTGGTGTCAAATAATGAAGAAGATAAAGGAAAGAGTTCTGAATCCTAGGAGGATTTGTCTCAGGCCATAGTGATGTTGGGAAGACAGTTCACCAAAGTATTCAAGAGAATGAATAATAACTCCAGGCCTAATGTCAAGAACATAACCTCTGACACCAGCAAGAAGGATGAAGAGAAAACTGCCCAAGATCAAGGAGTGCAGTGCTTTGAGTGCGAAGGGTATGGACATGTCAAGAAAGAATGTCCCACCTTCTTGAAAAAGCAGAAGAAGGGCATGACAGTTTCCTGGTCTGACTCTGATAGTGAAAGTGAAGGCGAGTCAGCAAAACATGTGAGAGCTTTAACAGGAGTTGTGATTTCTGATGATGATTCTAGTGATGGAGAAGTAACTTATGAGGAGTTGGCATCCACCTATCAAGAGCTGTGTTTAAAGAGTGCTGAGATTTGTCAAGAAAACAAGTGCCACAAGCAACAGATTGCTCAGCTAGAGAATGAAAAGATTGATCTTGAAAATGAAGTGGTGCTAGTTAGAGCGCATCTTGATCAAATGACCAAGTCTGTTAGGATGCTGAGTTGTGGTACAGACACACTTGACAAGATACTTTAGTCAGAAAAAGCTGCTGGAGATAAAGCTGGGATAGGATATGTGGCTGTGGACAAGGGAACTTCAGAAGGAAGCACTTCAGGTTCAAAGAAGGAAGTGTCCCAACTTTCATCTCAACATCAGGATCCTACCCCTAAGAAAGCTGATGTTTCACAACCTAAGAAGATTGAGAAGAAGACTGGTCCCTATCAGAAGAGAAAGCATCCACTGGGAGCTAGCCAATATATGCCCCCACAATACCATAAGAGCATGCAAGCTGCTCAGTTCAAACAGCACATGTCTCATCAGATATCTCAACATCAGGACAACTGGTATAGGTATGGTTATGGATACACCAATGATGTTCCTTATGTATATGGAAGAAGAAAGCCTCATCATCATGGGAGACAATCCAGGAAACAACATTCTCAGCTGACTTATGGGAGAAGATATCAACAGAATAGATGGCAGGGCAGTTATGGTAAAAGGAGACCACATCATATGCAATCTCATCATGGCAGAAGATTCAGAGATGAAAGGGTGAGATGCTATTATTGTGGAAGATTTGGACATATGCAGTACTCTAGCTACAAGCTGCATGGATACCCTCAGCCTCAAAACAGATGGAGAGAGCACAGGCCCAAAGTTGTTAAACAATGGGTACCTAAGGAGAAGGTGAAGTGCTTATTGGCTCACTTGGATGACAAAGAGGCTAAAGAAGGAACATGGTACTTTGACAGTGGGTGTTCCAAACACATGTATGGATGTAGATCTATGTTCGCTGAAGTCAGTCATTGTTCCTCTCATAAGGTTGTGTTTGGCAATGGAGGGAAAGGTATAGTTGCAGGATTTGGGAAAGTGGAAGGTGATGGTAGACCAGATCTTGACAATGTGATGTTTGTCAGTGGATTAAAAGCAAATTTGATCAGCATAAGCCAGTTGTGTGATGAAGGTTACAAGGTAAACTACACTAAGCATGAGTGTGTGGTTTCTGATGAGAATAATCAGATTTTTATGAAGGGTGCCAGAACCAAAGACAACTGCTATCAGTGGATTTCTCGTGAAGAAAATTCAACTAATGAGGTTCAAGTTGATGTTATAACATCAGACTATGACATCAGGATGCTGAAAGGTAACTCAGAGTTAGTGAGTCCTGATGTGAATTCTTGTTTAAAAGGAAAGTCCTTATGGAGGGAGGATATTAGTAATTGGTCTTTAAAGAGTATTCAAAATCTGGCGCCTTACTATATTGATACTACATCAAGACTTACCAAAGCATTCTCATCGCAACGCTTCATCTCCCTAAATCTCAACAGAATAGAGAGTTCTTCTCCAAACCTAGTCTGTCACAAAGAAACGATGACTGTCCCTTCCAAGAACTCTGAGCAGGTACGAACTAGGGTTTCTTCCGAAGAACTCATTCCCGAGTCAGGTAACCCTAAACCCTCAACCACGGTAAACAAACCTGAAGCTAGGTCATCATCCTCTCAAGCTGTGGAGGAGAAGTTTGATGTAGACATACATTTGGAACAGATTGCCACCAAAATCCTTGAAAAGGGGATACGGGTGAAAGGGATTTCCGTCCCTCTAAGGCAAATGCCTACTGAACAAGTCGACTCTCAAGGAGAGGACAAAAACCTTCAAAGCCAGGCCCTTAGTCAAGAAGTTGAAGGTGAAAATTCTGATGACACTGGTGTCAGTCTTGATGTCAGAACATCATCCCCTAGGAAGGAAATCCACCGGAAGGAGCAGGTTGAGGTTATAGAGATTGAGGACTCATCTGATGATGATAGAATTGGAAGAGGGAAGGATAAGAAAAGGACTTCATCTACAGACTGTCCCAAGTCATGGAGCAAAGGTGCCAGGTCTGGCAAGAAAAGGAGAATAAGGGAGGAGGCAGGTTCTGAGAGTGATGCTCAAGACATTAACCCGGCTACAAATCAAGTGCCTGATAACACCTCATCTCACAGTTCCAGAAGTGCCTCCTTGTGGAAGTGTGTGAGCCTAAGAAAAATAGCTCTGGAAAGAGAGGTTGTAGCAAAGGACTTAGGATCTACTGAAATTATTGACCTAATTAAGCTTGCTGGTCTCATAAGGACTGTGTCAGGGTTGGCTGATTGCTATGATAGACTGGTCAGGGAGTTCATAGTGAATATACCTGAGTCAATAAATGACAGTAAGAGCCAAACTTTCAGAAGAGTTACCCTCAAGGGTAAGTGTGTCTGGTTTTCTCCTGAGATGATCAATGCCTACTTAGGAAGAAATGAGGAAGATTATGGGGAATTAGAAGCCTCCAACAATGTTATATGCAAAGAAATCACTGCTGGTCAGGTAGATGTTTGGCCCACAGAAGGAAAGCTGTTAGCTAGTGTGTTGAGTGTCAAATATGCTGTTCTGCACAGAATAGGTATTGCCAACTGGGTTCCTACTAGTCACAAGACCACAATTTCTGTTGAATTGGGGAGGATAATTTATGCAGTAGGGACAAAACAAAGAGTTGACTATGGTTCCTACATCTATGATCATACTATTAAGCATGCTGCTACAAATGCTGTAAAGATGCCCATTGCTTTTCCCTCTCTCATTTGTGGGATTATCGTGTCTCAACATCCTGGAATTCTACAGCGTTCAGATGTAGTGTGCAAAAAGAAGCCTGCCTTGTTACTTCATTACAAGTTGAAACATGTTCCTAACAATGTCAAGACATCTGCTTCAACATCACAACAGTCACCAGCCAAGACTGGGTTGATTACAGAACTAGAGGAGGCTTGCAAGGAGTTAGATGAAGTCATAAGAGTTAGTACTGAAAGGAAACAAAAATTTGAAAGACTTGTCATGGCTCTGAAATTGGCAACAAAGGAAGGTGAAGCTGTCAACACAAGGAAGGATGTTGATCTCAGCTCATAAGATTCAAGCTTTTAATGATTGCCTTCTATTTTAGTAGGGTTAGCTTTATGTTCTGTATTTGCACTTGATGTGCTTGGTTTGTAATTTGAATATTGTGCTGTTTTATGCACGGTTTATGTTTTTAGTTTCCTTCTATGATTTGTTTTACTTGTTTACTAACTGAGAGGCTAACAATGAGAGCTAGGGTATACTGACTATAGTTAATAGGGCTTCTTATAGAAGCTTGCCTAATTATGGCTAAAAAGGGGGAGAAGATAGCCAAGATAGCCAAGATAGCCAAGATAGTCAAGAGGATTATTGCCATATGCTGCTGATGTGATGCAGTCATTGAGGGGGAGTATTGAAGATATCATGACATTTGAAGAGTGCAGCCAAGCAGACATCAAGGGGGAGAGAAGTGCTGCACATTGTGAGCTACTGAACATTTGTGATGCTGGTTCATGTTTTAGAGGGGGAGCACCAATTGGCTGTTGTCAATAATGAAGATGGTGCTGCAGCAGATCAAGTGATGAAGACTTTGAAGATTATCAAACTGCTACTGATTAATGAGTTTCAAATTGATTGAAGATTATTCCGCTGCTGAAATCTCTGAAGGTGCAGAGTGCATAAGTTGTTTGCAGAGTGCAGAGATTGTTTTAGCCAAAATTAGCCAAAGGGGGAGATTGATAGTTCCTGGATTGGCTGGAATTTTGGTAAAACAAAGGTTATTCAATGTTGATGTCAAGGTGCTGATGTTGTAACATTAAAGTCTTAACACTGGGCTGTGTTAAGTAGTTAAGTGCTGAAGTTGGATGTCTGATGTCACACAGGTGATGTTGTAACATCAGACCTGCAGAATTAATAACAACAGTAGGTGGTTAGGGCACGCGTATTAGCTGGAATTGTGGAGAGTGGTTGACTCATTGGATGAGAATATCTTGGGATAAATATTTTCTGTTACATGGGAGATTTGATTGCAGGTCTGTTGGAGAATTAAAAGGTTGAAGATTTAAAAAGATTTTGGGGATAAAATCTGTTTTGAAGATTCAGTTTTAATTAACAAATCTGATCAAATATTGTGACAAGTCCAAGCCCAATTCAAGGAGCTATATAAAGAGCACAAGACCAAAGGAAAAGGTACAGAAAACATTCAGAAGATCAAGAGCATGAGGCTTAGTGTCTAGAGTTTGTTTAAAGTGCTTGTATTTACACTATTCTAGGGTTTGAATAGGTGTTGAGTTTCTGTCCTCTCTAAAGCTGTGAAGCAAAGAGAGTTGTGTGATTTGATCGAAACTGTGAAGTAAGATCAAGGGTACTCAAAGTGGTCTCTTTGAGTGTTTGTAAGGGATTGAGTGGTGTTCTCATACCTAAGTGGTTTCTTAGGTAGGAAGTCATTAGTAGAGTATAAGTTTAGGAGATTGTCAACGGGTTGTTGAGTCTGTAAATTATATCTACAAGTAGTGAATTCCATCCCTGGCTTGGTAGCCCCAAGAGTAGGTTGGTTGTGACCGAACTGGGTTAACAATTCTTGGTGTTATTTTACTGTTATTGCTGTCCATTGTGCAGAGTGTGTTGTTGTGACATCACACCTTAACATCACACGTCTGATACCAGAATTTCAGACCAAAACCCTAATTTGGTGACACTGGCGATCTTGAGGGTTGATCCACCTAGAAGGGAGCAACCTTGTGCTTAATCCTTGATGTGAGAGTCCTCTTGATCCATTGTGGATGTTTGAGAGGTTTAGACAAGTTGAAGATCATGTCATTTCTTGATTGATCCTTTGTCTAAGAGCTCAGAGAGGGCTTGAAACCCTAATTTTGATTGTAGTGAATGCTCACCCATCTTTGGGGAGACTAATGAGGCATAATGATACACCCATATTGTGATGATGATTTGCACAATGATGGGAAATATTAGTGGTCAAAATTTGGGGTATGACAGTAACGCGCATGTGTGTTTAGCCAAGAGGTTGTGGGTTCAAGACCCACCCTGACCATTTTGCTATTTTTTGCTATTTTGCCATATTTTACTATTTTTTTATGGGTTTTGTTAATTAATTCCAAAATTAATTTCTCTCTCAATTTTAATAATTTTTTATTGGTAATTTTTTTGAAAATTCTCAAAAATGTTAAAATATGTTATTCCATAAAGATTTCACAAAAAATATTATTTATTTAAGATGTTTAGTATTTTTGCAAAGAATTATGTTTATTTGTTTTTAAGCATTTAAAAATATTTCTTTCTCTTGATTTTTCAAATTCAAATAATTTTCAAATCATTCTATGATTGAAACATGATTTTTCAAACATTAATCCAAGATCACAACTTGTTTTTCACACATGTTTGATAATTTTGATCATTTTAATTGAATTTTTATTCAATGAAAATACTTTTCTAAAATCAAAGTAAGGTTTTAATTATTTTCACCCTCACAAATCTTTTTCAAAACACTTTGGGCCTCTAATAGAGTGTAAGACCCATCCCTTGTAAATAAAAAACCTTTTTGGGCCTCAGTCATTGTATAAGTCCCACTGTGTTTTCAAAAATCTCGGCGCGATCGCCATTTCAAAACAAAATCATCTGGGCCTACCCTTGTGTTGTAAGTCCCATTTCTTTTCTTTTTCAAACACTTTGGGCCTCTAATAGAGTGTAAGACCCAACCCATGTGTACAGGAAACTATTTTGGGCCTCAGTCATTGTATAAATCCCAGTACAATTTTTAGAACAATGGTGTGATCACTGTTATATCTAGGCCTCTCCTTGAGTATAAGCCCCAATCTTATTTTCAAAACAACTTTCCCTTTGATTTAGGTTCAAATTCATAGTTGTTATCAAAACTTTCTTTAATTTCTTGAACAATTAACCATACAGTTGTTACAATGGAAGCTTGCTCGCCTGTAAGTTTTAAACAACTTTCTTTTACATACTTGCACACACACACACACACACACACATATATATATATATATATATATATATATATATGTTTGTGCTGGAAGCTTGCTCACCTGTAAGTCCTCATATCCTCTCTTTTACATACAATCTATATATCTGTACATATATATGCCTGTATATTATCTGCTTAGAGTTTTCCCCGACAATTAGGTCTAGAATTAGATAAAGCAAGTGGTCTCTCTTTCAACACAGTCAAAACTAGATCCCCATAGTATTTCCAGATATAGTTCTGCCTCCTTTTGGGCTTATACAATATGGAACAAAGAGAAAGGCATTATTCTTCGTGAAACTTTTCTCAGACTGTCACTATTAGAATTCTGTCAAAGAAATTATATTCCCCAGAGATGAATTATTCTCGGTGAAACTTCTCTTGAATTTTTTCAAACCCTAGAACTGTTCACTAAAGGAATTATTCTCGGTGAAACCTTTCTTGAACTTTTCTTAGGTTTGGGACCCGCTTCCTAAAAGCATTCCGCGCCTCCTCTTGGGCTTTATACAAGGACCCTCTAGCTTCTTAAAAGTTCTCATGCCTTCTCTTGGGCTTAATACAAGGACCCTGAAGACCTCTTACAGGTATAGGACATAACTTAGTCATCCTTTGCTAGAGCAGTATTCCCAAAGAGTCAAAACATCAAACCATTTAAGGGTTGACACTCATCCCTTAAAGCACCAGCCTCCTCTTGGTCATCATACAAAGATAAATCTTCCATACTAGTACACTTGGACAGTCTAATCTTGGATCTCAAAGACATTCTCAAGTTCCCTACAAACACAGGAAAAAACCTGGTCATTTAATCAATCCCCAGTAGAGTTAAAACCCGTGGGTTCTAAAACTCTGTCTTTCTTCCTAAATTTCCCCAGCTAGGGTCAGCTTATCATCAGAACCTCAAGGCATCTGATACCTCAACTCTTCTGGAACCCTCAACAAGAGTTGATTCCCCATTTTGGACCTGCCTCTGGATCTCAATAATCCTCAGCAGAAGCCAGCCTCCTCTTAGGCTTTGTATAATGACTTTCCTCAGCAGAGTTAGCCTCAAGAGCACCCTCTTGTTGAGACCATCACTTTTCCAGCACTCCCTTGTTGAGTCCAGCACTCTCTTGTTGAGTCAAGCCTTTTCTAGCCTCCTCTTAGGCTTTGTATAAAGATTTTTTCCCCACTCTCTTGTTGAGTCACCCCTTTCAGCCTCAATCTTGGGCTTTGTACAAGACAAACAAAACACTCTCTTGTTGAGTCAATCTTATTTCTTAAAGCACTTTCTTGTTGAGTCAATCACATTTTAAAACACTCTCTTGTTGAGTCAATCTTATTTCTTAAATCACTCTCTTGTTGAGTCAATCACCTTTTAAAACACTCTCTTGTTGAGTCAATCTTATTTCTTAAAGCACTCTCTTGTTGAGTCAATCACATTTTAAAACACTCTCTTTTTGAGTCAGTATCTTTCAGCCTTAATCTTGGGCTTTGTACAAGACACATATAAATCTCCCTAAGCAGAATCAATCTTCTTTTCAGTCTCCTCTTAGGCTTTGTATAATGATTTTCCCCAGTAAAGTCCGCCTCAATCTTGGGCTTTGTACAAACAAATCATACTCTCCAACTGATTCAGTCAACTACTTTTAGACACAATCTTGGGCTTTGTATAAGACAGATAAAACCTCTCACCAATATAGTTAGTTTTCCTTTTAGCCTCAATCTTGGTCTTTGAACAAGACATATATATGTCATACCCCAAATTTTGACCACTAAGATTTCCCATCATTGTGCACATCATCATCACAATATGGATGGACCATCATACATCATTAGTCAGCCCAAAGATGGGTGAGCATTCAGTACAATCAAACTTAGGGTTTCAAGCCCTCTCAGAGCTCTTAGACAAAGGATCAATCAAGTAATGACATGATCTTCAACTTGTCTAAACCTCTCAAACATCCACAATGGATCAAGAGGACTCCCACATCAAGAATCAAGCACAAGGTTGCAACATTCCAAGTGGATTAAGCCTCAAGATCGCCAATGTCACCAAATTAGGGTTTTGGTCGACCAGGGCCTCCAGATGGAAATTTTCCTATGGGCATGTGCCAATGCTTCAAAGCATAACCTAAAATACTCTAAGGGACCTCATAAACCCCATCATCAAGTCAATTTATCCTCAGGGGATGCATTCATAAAAAATAAGGAATTAGGGTTTCTTGAACTAATTCACCCTAAGTTGACTTTTGGGACAAAACATGAGCCAAGACCTCAAGACATGATTTGAGGGTCCCTAATACACTACATTGATCCATTTGCAACAATGGATTGATCCAAGAAGCTTGATTCACAAGTTTCAAGTTCATCAGAACCACAGTTAGGGTTTCGTGGAAAAAAGTCAACTGTGCTTTTGACTTTTGACCAGGACATGCTCCCAAACCTTGGGACATGATTCAATACACCCTATAACACGTATGAAATCAATTCATCAAGTTTGATTTAGGTCAAGGACTTGATTTCATAGAGAATCGCACAGTTTGGAATTCATCTGATAAAAAGTCAACTGTGCCCAAAAGTTAAAGTTTGACATTTTGATTTTTTGATTAATTATGGTTCCCTAACCCTAAAATGTTGTTAATGTGTGATTGGAATCATCATTCGTCAAGAAAAATCAAGAAAAGTGGGATAACTTGTAAAAGGGGTAACCATAAAAAACTTAGAAATTTTCTAAGTTATGGAACAAAGTGGCTAGGGTACCAACTTCCAAGGATCATAACTTGTGATCCAAACAATCATTTTGGCTTATCTAAAGATGGATTTGTAGCTCTCATAGCATACTTTAAAAGTGTCAACTACACATCACTCCAATTTGTAGCGCGAGTTTTATGTGTGGTTGCGAAGCACTATCGCTTTGGGGTACTACATCTCGATTCATTTTTTATCCTATTGAAGCTGATGAAGGAAGGGAAATAGATGTCTCTAATTAACCCTGCTTACATACTGAGTTTAAACAGATGATTGTTGGTTTACAGATGCTACAAAGATTGTGGGTCTCTCTTAGGTTATTTTGTTAAAATAGTGCCTGGGCGATTGGTGGGAAGTTTAAGACTGATGCTTTTCGATTGATGTATGAAGATACGGGATTTTGGGTTTTTTGATTAGTGTGCTCGCTAAAATTTTTCAATCTTATGCCTACGTATTCCCGTTTAACAAAACAGGGAAATCAGAGTGATCGTAGTTCCTACTATTCTATGGGAGGAAAAAAGGTTGTTTTGGTGTCTTGTTCAAAGCCCAAGACATGAAGCTAAAGATGGGTTGTATCTTGTTCAAAGCCCAAGATGTGAAGCTGAAGGGTCTATTTGTATCTTGTTCGAAGCCCATGATATGAAGCCAAACGGTTTTGACTTTAGAGAGAATTTGTCATCTCTAAAGGGGGGTATTTGGTCTGTTTGTCACAACTGGTGAGTGACTGATTATAAAGGAGTTAACTGGGATATGTGAATCCAGCAATGCCATAATTTCCTTTATAGGGGATTTTTAACCTGAAGGAGAAGACTTTAACTCAGTTTAGAGCAATGCCATCTTTCCTTAGGAATTTCTCAGGCTAAAAGAGGGAAGTGGCGTGGATGTAAATAATCCAGAGGCTTGCCGCTTACAGCAATTAGATGGGGGAAAAAGAGTTGTTGATGTTTGTATACTGTGAACGAGGCATAACTTTTTATGCTAAAAGGTTGATTGACTTAACCGGGGTTTCCTTATACAAAGCCTAAGAGGAGGCTTGTGACCCAACAAAAGGGTACTTTTTATCTGTCTCCTACGAAGCCCGAGATAGAGGCTAAAAGAGTTGACTCAACAAGAGAGTGCTAATAAGTGACTGACTCAACAAGAGAGTGCTTTTATATGTGTCTTGTACGAAGCCCAAGACAGAGGCTAAAGGTGTTTGACTCAACAAGAGAGTCTTTTATACTCAACAAGAGAGTGATTTTGTATCTCGTACGAAGCCCGAGATGGAGGCTAAAAGTGGTTGACTCAACAAGAGAGTCTTTTATACTCAACAAGAGAGTGTGAATAGGTTAGATCCGCTGGGGAGAATCATTGTACAAAGCCCAAGAGGAGGCTAATGTAACTGTTTCAGTTTAGTGACAGTTCTAGTATATTAGATAAAGAGAAAATCAGTTCTTATATGGGTAATGTTGTGCTTAGGGAATGATCAGAGGATCAGGGTTATTTCCTGTTCTTTAAGGAAATGGGAAATCCAAAGGGTATCAAGACTGTCCAAGGCTACGGGTGTTTTGAGAAATCGATTCTCAGGTAGTTAATGATCTTTGTATGATGCCCAAGAGAAGGCCGGTATGTTAAGGGATGAAGGTCAACCCATTAACAGGTCTGATACTTGACTCAAAAAGACAGCTCTAGAAAATTGATGACTAGGTTCTGTTCCTATACCTGTAGAGGTCTCTGGGTCCTTGTACTAAGCCCAAGAGAAGGCATGAGAGCTTTCGAGAAGTCGAAGGGTCCTTGTATAACGCCCAAGAGGAGGCGGGGATGCTTTTAAGAAGCCTGTGGATCCCCAAACCCCGAGAAGTTCAAGACATGCCATTCACCGAGAATAGATCAAGCCAGGAAAGTCTGAGAATTTGGAAGAAAATCAAGAGATGCCATTCACAGAGAAAAGATCATCTCTGGGGAGTAGAGTCTCTTTGACAATTTCTAAGGGTGACAGTCTGAGAAAGGGTTCACTGAGAATGCTGCCTTTCACGTCTCCATATTGTTTAACCCCAAGAGGAGGGAAGACTGTATCTGGAAATCCTATGGGGATCTAGTTTTGTTTGTATTTAAGAGTGACCAACGTGGCTTTACCTAGTGCTAGACGTAGTTGCCGGGGAAAACTCTAAATAACTATACTAGTATTACACAGTTAATATTTGACAAGTATATAAAAGTTTGTGAAAGAAGACTTATAGTGAGCAGCCCCACAATGCAATTATATATATATGAAAGCGGATAAAGAAAGCGGGTAAACACTTACTCGGTTGTAGAGCTTACATGTTGTTTGGTTAGTTTGTTCAACAAAGAAAGCTTTGATAACAACATTATATTCAAAATCAAAGGAGAAAGTGCTTTGAAAAGATTGTTGGGGCTTACAGCTCAAGGAGAGGCCCAAGGTTTTTATCAGTGATTGCACTGTTGTTTTGAATTTATACAGGGACTTATACAAGTGACTGAGGCCCAAAAAGGTTTTTTTTTACAAAGGGATGGGTCTTACACTCTCTCAAGAGTCCCAAAGGTTTATTTTTATACAAGTGGTGGGGCTTACAGCTCAAAGAGAGGCCCAGAGGTTTGATTTTTGAACTGGCGATCGCGCCGAGATTTTCTTTTAACGCAGATGGACTTATACAATATCTGAGGCCCAAAATTGTTTTGGTTAAAAGGGGATTGGGTCTTATACTCTATTAGAGGCCCAATGATTTATTTTAAGAAAAGAAATGGGGCTTATAACACGAGGGTAGGCCCAGATGATTTTCGTTTTGAAATGGCGATCGCGCCGAGATTTTTTGAAAACGCAGTGGGTCTTATACAATGACTGAGGCCCAAAAGGGTTTTGATTTTCAAAGGGGTTGGGTCTTACACTCTATTAGAGGCCCAAAGTGTTTGAAAATCTTTGATGAGGGTTGAATTAATCAAAAACCCTAATTTGTTTTCAAAATGTATTTTAATTGAATAAAAAATTCAATTAAAATGATCAAAATTATTAAACATGTGGAAAACAAATTGTGATCTTGGATTAATGTTTCAAAAATTATGCTTCTATCCACAAAATGATTGGGAATCACTAAAATTTGAAAAATCAAGAGGGAGAAAATAATTTAAATGTCAAAAAACAATTAAAATATTAATTCTTTACAAAAATATCAAGTATATGAAATAAATAATATTTTTGGGATTTTTTGGTAAAATAAAATATTTTAACATTTTTGTGAATTATTAAAAAAAGAATCAACTCAAAATCATTAAAACTCAGAGAGAAATTAATTTTTGAATCAATTAAATAAAATCACAAAATTCAAATATTTGAATTTTCAAAAATTGCGCCAAGAACATGGCAAGAACACGCACCACCCTCTGTTTCTGCAGATTTGCATTTTCTATCCAATCTCACTGAATACTTGATTATATCATGCAATCTACATATCAATCTACTCGTTTTCACTTCACGATCATGTCTATAGTCTTTAATTTCATTTATTTTAAGCATGGAATAAGAAATCAAAGAGAAACCTCAAGAACCCTAAAATTTGCATGAAGGTTCAGAAATTCCACACACGATTCAAACAAAGCAATTGATTGAGGGAAAACACTATGCATGATTATGAACGTATGGCCAAATTATTGTGCAGCAAAAAATGCATGGATCATAGAGTTAGAAGAGCTCATGCTTACCTCTTGCAGCTGGTGATCGTGTTTTGTGTTAGAGGTGTTATAACTTGGTTCCAAGGATATGGACATCTTCCCTAGGTGCTATGGAGTGTGTCTGGATGCTTGGAGTGGATGGAAATGATCTGAAACTGAAGATTGTATCCCAACTGCAACTTGCTTAAAACCTTGAGCAGCTGGCTGGTGATTCTGAGAAATCAGTGTTCCATATGTTGTTTAAGTGTTTGGATCACTTCTATATGATGTTTATGAGGTGTGTGTGTGTGTGTGATTGGTTTGGTTGGAATGGCTCTCAAACTCAAAAACCGATAGTGACTTGCTTTGGAAGGCAATTTTGGAGTGAAAGAAGAGATTTTGAGGAAAGCATCAGTTTGATGGCTTTGGTGTACTCAAACTGATCACAAATGAGCTCTATTTATAGTAGAGCAAGTTTGTTTTGGAAGGAATAGTGAATGGTAACTGCTGCATAGGTTTGGCCAATGTTGATCAATGAGAATCCAAGTCTCATCTAGCCTTTGACTAGAGGTTAGGGCACAGGCTGCTGGTTCCCTTGGTCTTGGATAAGTCTTGACTGAATTCAGTTGGAAATGGCTCAGTCCATGCCACCTTGGTGCATCCATTAAATGCTCCAATCCAAAATTGGAGTCTTGTCCCCTCTTTAGGGATTTATAGGTTTGGCATGCTATTTTTGGTTCCAAGGACTTGGGATGCTTGGGATCAGAGTTGGTTCCTGCTTGGTCTCCCCTTGAGGTGTTCAGATGGATAAGTGTGTTTGTCATTTGCACAAATTTGGCAAATCGAGGAAAATGCACAAATTTCCCTTGCTTTGACAGTTTTCAGCAAGGCATGTTGCCATTGTCATATCTGATGGCCTAAGTGGAATTTGATGGAGTTCTTGGCCATTTTGGAAAGCCCTCATATGATACAACAACTGTTTGATCATAATTGGTTTTGATACTTTTTGGATCCAAGTGAAAAATGCCCCTACATTTGGAAAAAGTGAAGGCAGATTCTGAGTTAGTGAAAATTTCACTAAGTGTTGGAAAAAGTGGCATTTCATGTTTTCAGCCATTTTGATCATTCCATAACTCAAAATCCATGAGGAATTGGAATGAGGTGTAGTTGAAGCTTTTGTAGAGGCATGAGATCTACAAATCCAGCTTTGAATGGGGAAAAATGGCCTTGTGGTTTAGGAGTTATGATCCTCCAAAGTTGGTACCCTAGCCACTTTATTCCATAACTTAGAAAATTTCTAAGTTTTTATGGTTACCCCTTTTACAAGTTATCCCACTTTTCTTGATTTTTCTTGATGAATGTTGATTCAAATCACACATTAACATCATTTTAGGGTCAAAGAACCATAATTGTGAAAAATCTCAAAATGTCAAAGTTGACTTTTGTGCACAATTGATTTTTTGTCAGACGAATTCCAAACTGTGCGATCCTTTATGAAATCAAGTCCTTGACCTAAATTAGACTTGATGGATTGATTTCATAGGTGTTATACGATGTATTGAATCATGTCCCAAGGTTTGGGAGCATGCCTGGGTCAAAAGTCAAAGGCACAGTTGACTTTTCCCGCGAAACCCTAATTGTGGTAATGATGAAATTGAGACTTGTTGCTCAAGCTTCTTGGATCAATCCATTGTTCCAAATGGATCAATGTGGTTTATTAAAGACCCTCTAATCCTCTCTTGAGGTCTTGGCTCATGATTTGTCCCAAAAGTCAACTTAGGGGTGAATTAGGTCAATAAACCCTAATTCCTGATTTTTTGATGAATGCATCCCCTGAGGTTAAATTGACTTGATGATGGGGTTTATGATGTCCCTTGAAGCATCTTAGGTTATCCTTTGAAGCATTGTCTCATGCCTAGAGGAAAATTTCCATCTGGAGGCCCTGGTCAACCAAAATCCTACTTTGGTGACACTGGCGATCTTGAGGCTTAATCCACTCAGAATGTTGCAGCCTTGTGCTTAATCCTTGAAGTGGGAGCCCTCTTGATCCTTTGTGGATGTTTGAGATTTTAGACAAGTTGAATATCATGTCATTCCTTGATTGATCCTTTGTCTAAGAGCTCTGAGAGGGCTTGAAACCCTAATTATTGTTTGTAGTGGATGCTCACCCATCTTTGGGGAGACTAATGAGGCATGATGGTTCATCCATATTGTGATGATGATTTACACAATGATGGGAAATCTTAGTGGTCAAAATTTGGGGTATGACAGATGCCCCTATTTAATCTTCTTGGACCCGAAGGTGTGAATGACGAAGGTATTCGGGCATTCGGGGTGCAAGAGGATTAAATATCGGAATACCCTAAATTTTGATGGTGGTTATGAATGGTGGCTTACGCATTCATCTTCTTTTGCTAAGCAATGATGCTTAGAAAGGTAAACTTCCCCTCGATACTGGTTTCCTACCAAGGAACTGGTCTCAGTTTCTGAAATAAACTTCCCCTCGATCCTGGTTTCCTACCAAGGAACTGGTCTTAGCTGCTGAAATAAACTTCCCCTCGATCCTGGTTTCCTACCAAGGAACTGGTCTAAGTTTCTTTTGTAAACTTCCCCTCGGTCCTGGTTTTCTACCAAGGAACTGGTCTAAGTTTCTGAAATAAACTTCCCCTCGATCCTGGTTTCCTACCAAGGAACTGGTCTAAGTTTCTAAAATAAAATTCCCCTTGATCCTGGTTTCCTACCAAGGAACTGGTCTAAGTTTCTGAAATAAACTTCCCCTCGATTCTGGTTTCCTACCAAGGAACTGGTCTTAGTTTCTGATATAAACTTCCCCTCGATCATGGTTTCCTACCAAGGAACTGGTCTTAGTTTCTAATATAAACTTCCCCTCGATCTTGGTTTCCTACCATGGAACTGGTCTAAGTTTCTTTTATAAACTTCCCCTCGATCCTGGTTTTCTACCAAGGAACTGGTCTAAGTTTCTGAAATAAACTTCCCCTCGATCCTGGTTTCCTACCAAGGAACTGGTCTAAGTTTCTGAAATAAACTTCCCCTCGATCCTGGTTTCCTACCAAGGAACTGGTCTAAGTTTCTGATATAAACTTCCCCTCGATCCTAGTTTCCTACCAAGGAACTGGTCTTAGTTTCTGATATAAACTTCTCCTCAATCCTGGTTTCCTGCCAAGGAACTGCTCTAAGTTTCTTTTATAAATTTCCCCTCGATCCTGGTTTCTTACCAAGGAACTGGTCTAAGTTTCTTTTGTAAACTTCCCCTCGATCCTGGTTTTCTACCAAGGAACTGGTCTAAGTTTCTCTTGTCAATAAAATTTATTGACAAGGAACGCTATTCGTAGCGGTTTTCCTTAAACTTCTCTCCGAATTTTCCTGGGGAGATGCCATTTGATGGAAAAATTTGATGTCAGAGGTGCTGGGGAACCCAGTCGTCTGAGTTGTAGACGTGTACAAACTTCTCTATTGGAGATGCCATTTGATGACTCTATCTGGGGAAAACGATTCTTTATAGGTTACAACCATCTTCTGAACAATCTTCTTGATGTTCTTGTTAGCCGCTTCTACCGCTCCGTTCATCTTAGGTCGGTAGGGAGATGAGTTATGGTGTTCGATCTTGAACTTTGCGCACAACTCTTTCATCATATTATTGTTCAAGTTAGATCCATTATCTGTAATGATCTGGCTCGGAACACCATAACGGCAAATGACATTGTTTTTGATAAAGCGGACTACCACTTGTCGGGTTACATTAGCGTACGACGCTGCTTCGACCCATTTGGTGAAGTAATCAATGGCTACAATGATGAACCGATATCCGTTCGAAGCCTTAGGTTCAATCATGCCAATCATGTCGATTCCCCATATGGAAAAAGGCCACGGGGAAGAGAGAACTTAGAGATGCGTTGGCGGTACATGGATTTTGTCAGAGTATATCTGACACTTATGACACCTCCTCATGTACTTGTAGCAGTCGGATTCCATGGTCAACCAGTAGTACCCTGCTCTTAGAATTTTTCTCGCCATTGTGTGTCCATTGACATGCGTGCCAAAGGAGCCTTCATGAATTTCTTTTATCAGCATGTCTGCTTCTGGTCTGTCTACGCATCGGAGCAAGACCATGTCGAAATTCCTCTTATAGAGTGTATTACCGCTCAGAAAGAAACTACCAGCCAGCCTTCTGAGAGTCTTTCCATATTTCCTGGATGCCCCAGGTGGGTACTCTTGTTTCTGAAGGAAGCATTTGATAACATGATACCAAGGTTTGTCGTCTATGACTGCTTCAATCGTGAAGATGTAAGCGGGCGGTTCAAGGCGCATTATGTCGATCTTAGGTAGGTCGCTCCATTGACCTACACTAATCATGGAAGAGAGGGTGGCTAATGCATCAGCCATGTGATTCTCGTCACGAGGGATGTGATGAAACTTGATTCTGTTGAAGAAGGGTAGCAACCTTCTTGCATAATCTTTGTAAGGAATTAGTCCTGATTGGTATGTGTTCCAATCTCCTTTGATCTGATTGATGACCAAAGCTGAGTCGCCATATACATTCACATTCTTGATCCTCAAATCAATCGCTTCTTCGAGACCCATAATACAAGCTTCGTATTCGGCCTCATTGTTTGTGCACTTGAATGTAAGTCTGGCAGTTAAAGGAATGTGGGTACCCTGAGGTGTTATGATGATTGCCCCAATCCCGTTTCCGTAATGATTAACTGCTCCATCAAAGATAAGTCCCCATTGGGAACCTGGTTCTGGACCTTCACTAGGTAGCGGTTCATCGCAATCTTTCATTTTTAGATACATGACATCTTTGTCTGGGAAGTCAAACCTGATTGATTCTTGATCGTCAATCGGTTGATAAGCCAAATGATTGGCTAAAATACTCCCTTTAACGGCTTTTTGAGCGTGGTACTCGATGTCGTATTCTGATAACAACATCTTCCAACGGGCAATTCTTCCCGTGAGAGTAGGTTTTTCAAAGACGTACTTGATTGGATCCATTTTTGAGATCAACCAAGTAGTGTGACGAATCATGTACTGGCGAAGACGTTTGGCTGCCCAAGCCAAAGCGCAGCAAGTTTTTTCAAGCATAGTGTACCGAGTCTCGCAGTCAGTGAATTTCTTGGTCAAATAGTAGATGGCAGACTCTTTCCTTTTCGTTTCGTCTTGTTGGCCAAGTACACAACCCATCAAGCCTTCCAAGATTGTTAGGTAGATAATCAGTGGTCTTCCTTCCACTGGAGGTGATAGAATCAGCGGGTTCAACAGGTATTGCTTAATACTGTCGAAGGCAGTTTGGCAGTCCTCTGTCCAAACGCAGTCCTAGTTTTTTTTAAGTAATTAGAAAATCAGCACGCATGTCGCGGTCATGAGGAATATGAATCTGAGATGTAGTTTAAACGTCCCAGGAATCCTCTGACTTGTTTTTTAGTTTTCAGAGAAGGTATTTCTTGAATGGCCTTGACCTTTTCAGGATCAACCTCAATTCCTTTCTGACTGACGATGAACCCTAAGAGTTTCCCTGATCGGACACCAAATGTGCACTTGTTGGGATTCAAGCAGAGTTTATACTTTCTCAACCGCTCAACTAGTTTAGACAGGTGGGTCACATGCTCCTCCTCTGTTTTAGATTTGGCAATCATATCATCGACATATACTTCGATCTCCTTGTGTATCATGTCATGAAACAGAGTAGTCTTGGCCCTTTGATAGGTTGCCCCGACGTTCTTCAGACCGAACGACATTACCTTGTAACAAAAAGTACCCCAAGGGGTGATGAACGAAGTTTTCTCCCTATCTTTCGGCGCCATTTTTATCTAATTATAGCCCGAGAATCCATCCATGAAGGAGAAAACTTTGAATTTTGATGTACTGTCTACCAGCATGTCAATGTGCGGTAAGGGAAAGTCATCCTTTGGACTAGCCTTGTTTAGATCTCTGTAATCGACACACATTCTGACCTTTCCATCCTTTTTTGGAACGGGTACGATGTTGGCTAATCCATTGAGGATATTCATACGTGGCGAGGAAACCCGCGTCAATCTGTCTTTGTACCTCCTCTTTGATTTTGATGGCCATGTCCGGGTGAGTCCGTCTCAACCTCTGTTTTACTGGCGGACATTCCAATTTCAACGGTAAATGATGTTCCAAGATGCTGGTATCCAACCCTGGCATGTCCTGATAGGACCAAGCAAATACATCGGGAAATTCTCTGAGAAGCTTCGTTAAACTCTCTTTGGCAATTGGACTGAGCAGTGCCCCAATCCTGATTTCTTTTCTCTCTTTTTCTGAACCCACGTTGATCGTTTCCAACAGCTCTTTATGAGGTTCAATGGACCTTTCCCTTTGTCTGAGTAATCGAGATATCTCTTCTGGAATTTCGTCGTTAACTTCTTCTTCAGCCCCAAATACCGGAAATTTAAAGTTGGGTGAAGGCATCGGATCGTATGTTTCAACGGGGTTTAAAACAAGCAATCTGCATGACGTGATGATTTGCGTTTGGAAGAGATAGAGAGAATTCAAGAGTGTGTGTAGTGTATTTTCTTTGGAAAACTGCTTGTTTTTATTATTGAGTTTTTTTTTTATGATTACCATTTTCTAAGAAAAGCAAAAAGAGAAAACGACAATAATTGCGGAAATTACAGAACGACGTTATTTTATTGATGAACAAGTCGATTCTTGAAACTACAGCCCTATAAAACAAAACTCTGTCGCTTTGGGCAAAGCTAAGAGGGAAATTTACAGAAAGTGAGCCCTATCAAAACATCCGTTTCACTTGGGCAGGGTGAAAGGTTAAAGTAAAGACAGCATTTACTTTGACTTATGAAAAATCTTCGGAACATCGACAACAACCCATTGGCGGCGAACTCCTCGGTGAATCACAAAGTCTGGTACCTTACTTGATTTGTCTTCAGAAATAACGATGATTTCTGGTGGAGCAGGATCATTGGAATCTATCTCCCAGGCGGAGTTGTCGTAGGAGGATTCCTCTGTTGTATTTTGCATAGTATTTGTGCTCTCAGGCAAATCTCCCCATCCAGTAGGCTGGATGTCTTCGAGCCTGATGCGAGAGCTTTCGGGAGTGGTGTACTTAACCATATAGTCATATTTTCCACTTGGTTGTCCCAAGATGTCCCACACCTCTTTGGAACTGGAGGGGTC
Source organism: Lathyrus tuberosus (assembly GCA_022829125.1). Taxonomy (NCBI): domain Eukaryota; kingdom Viridiplantae; phylum Streptophyta; class Magnoliopsida; order Fabales; family Fabaceae; genus Lathyrus; species Lathyrus tuberosus. Next base: position 388,711 of record JALAZF010000715.1, on the reverse strand, counting down.
ATCTCTCTCGATGACATTGACCTTAGGAAAAGCATAGTTGATGAATTCTAGTCTGGCAAGCTTTGCCAATTCATCATCATGCTGGATAGGTTCTGAATACCCTGATTGTTGATCCCATGACATGGTGGGGACGTAGGTATTCTGTTCAATGACGCTCAACTGATTTTCATTGTTCGGCTGATTTTCTTGCCCCAAGTCTCCCGGGTACGGCTGCCAGATAGGCAGGCCATCCATTGGGCCATAATAGTCGTGGTCAAAATTTTCCTTCATCAGAGTGTCTTCCTCTAATGAATTTGGTGGAGCACGGCATCCTCCCGGATCACAATCTCCGTATATCATTTCGACATCTGACCTTGGTATAAATCTCATACTCTGGGCGGGATAGCAAAAGGGCGTAGGCACCTCTTCTTGAGACATATAACCGTCCTCATTAAGATAGGACTTCCATTCCTCATCCGTATCGGAGGGATCCTCCTCATTGATATTATGGACTGTTTGAGGCACTGGGTGAAGGAAACCTCCACTGTGGAAGAAGTCCGGAATGGGATGAAGACTTTCATCGTTGGTAGCAGTCTGGGTACAGGTTGAAGAAAAACCAAGACCCTTCTTTGTTTTATTATCGGTAGGAATGACAAGTTGTCCCCATCCTTTTGTATTGTTATTTTTTATCACTTCGAGAGCATCTCTGTATGAGGAAATCGAGGTTCCTTTCTCTGATTGATTCTCATTGCTCACCGAAAGTGCTTGGAACTGAGTTCCAACAACCTCCTCAGGTTCTACACAAGTAGATGATGATAAGTTACTCACGAGCAAGGCTTGCTCTCCACAGACCGTGACGAGTTGATCGTTCTTGATGAACTTCAGTTTCTGGTGCAGCGTTGAAGTGACTGCCCCAGCTTGATGTATCCAAGGTCTTCCTAATAAACAGCTGTATGCTACCCGGACGTCCATGACCTGGAAAGTGATTAGGAAAGTGTGAGGACCGATAGTTATGGGAAGGTCGACTTCGGCGATAACTGCTTTCCGAGATCCGTCAAAGGCTTTTACGATGACCTCACTGCCCCTCATTGGGGATCCTTTGAATGATAGTCACATTAGAGTGGACTTTGGCATAACGTTGATGGTCGATCCTGTGTCTACCGGTACGCTGGCTAAAGCATCATCCTGGAAGTTAACCGTGATATTGAGCGCTATGTTGTGACTTTTGCCCCCCTCTGGCAAATCCTCATCACTGAAACCTAAGTTGTTGCAGGAATTGATGTTAGAGATGATGTTATCGAACTGTTGTATTGACACATCCTGTTCCACAAAGGCCAGCTCTAAGACTTTCTGTAGAGCCTCTCTGTGGGCTTCGGAACTGAGTAAAAGTGATAGCACCGAGATCTTTGAAGGAGTTTGTAATATTTGATCAACAATGTTGTATTCACTCCTTTGGATGAGCTTCAGCATCTCATCGTTGTTTTTCGAAAGGTCAGGATTACTGGATTGACCAACTGATGGATCAGGAGCTTCTGTCGGAAGTTCCTTTTCTTTGTTAGGTTCTCCAACTCCTCGGTTGAAGATCCGACCGCTCTGTGTTACTCGACTGATGTCCGCAATATTCACGATGGAGGGTAATGGAATTTCCTTTCCATTCCCAATTATTGTTGCACCGTATTTGTAAGGGATCGCCTTAGCTGATTCATACGGTAATGGTCCCGGTAGATAAATAACTACATGAGCCTTCTGATTTTTCTGACTGTCGTAAGTAACTTCAATCAGTTCCTGGCTAAAAGCCTTTGATTCGTCTAGTAGAGGGATGATGGTACAAACATCCTTGTTCCTCTTAGGGTCAGAGATTACAACCACGTCTCTGATCTGATCAGCGAAGTAGTCCGGCATCCAGTCAATAGACTCGGAACTCGGACACGGGTGAATCTCTTTACGATCCAACTGACCTTGAAAGGCTTCCTGCACAAGGTAGCATCCTTGGTTATTCTCCGAGCAGACTCTACAACGTTCATAGTTGTGTGGTGGCACCTGGCCACACCCGCTTTGAATGCAGTGCAACCTCACCAGGTTTGTTTCCATAGATCAGACATCCTGACTTTGACACCGAGTAGGGTTTCCATTAAGCACACTAATTTGTTGCGTGTCTTCATCCAGATAGATTGGAAGCCACCAGTGGTTTAACAAGTGTTGTAAAGTTCTCAGAACGAGAGCGCACCCTTGGTTACTCTCACAACATCCTTTACAGTTCTGATAATTATGCGAAGTGAGAAAACCAAGTTGGACCTGCCAGAAATGTAACTCCACCAAGCTGGTATTCATCAGACGAATATCAAAGATTTGAATCATGTTGATCTGATAAGGATTTCTATCATGGTAGTCCTGGATCCATCCAAGATCCACCTGATGCTTGAGGGCCTCTTGTACAAAAGAGCATCCCTGTTTGTTTACCGAGCAAGTCAGACAGGAATTATAAGCGTGTCGCGACAGATTATGATACTGGCTTTGCCTTGAGTACATTGCCACCAAGTTGACATTCATTGCACGGATGTCGTGGTTCTAAATGATGTTGGAATTCGTATAGGTCATGTTGACTCCACAAACTCGATGCTCTTGGATCCATCCGAGATCCAATTGTTCCTGTAGAGCTGATTGCACCATAGAACATCCCTGATTGTTTTTACAGCAAATATCACGCTGCTGATAATTATGAGGTGGCACATGGCCATATCCGCTCTGTCTACAATGCATCTTGACCAGATTGGTTATCAATAAGTGTACATCATGAATTTGATAGGTGTTATTAGACTCTCCCTCTATCAAATTGACTACAACTTTCTCATGTTGAGGCAGCGGGTTCGTGAGAACATTCAGATTCGTATCTTTCAAAGATAAAACCCCGCTCCTAACAATCTTTTGTACGTAGGATTTGAAACTGAGACAGTTTTCTATGTAATACCCTGGTCCTCCTTGATGGTAAGGATAAGTCTGATCCTCCTTGAACCAAAAAGGCGGATTTTCCGGTACTGTAAGAGGAGACTTAGTTTGGACATGCCCCTTGACCAGTAGTAATGGAAGCAGTTCTACGTACAACATAGGTATAGGGTCGAACCCTGATGGTCGCGTTGTACGGTTGTTGTTGTACTGAGGACGAGCCTGCTGAAGAGACTGTTGTGTCCTTTGCTGATTTTACTGTTGATTTGGTTGGCTTTGTACAACCTGAGGTTGATACGTAGGAACAGGCGCAGGGCTAATGCAGGAGTTACAGCTGCTACTGGTTGGTAACGTCGCCTTTGCTTTCCAAGAGAGATATTCCCAATATCTTGCTCTTTTTTCTTAGGGAGAGCACTACCGTATCGTTTTGTACTACTTGATGATCCATCATCTTTTACTTAACGTCCTTCTCGGACTGCTTCCTCAAGACGAACTCCCATGCCCACCATCTCGGTGAAGTCACTGGGTGAACTGGCGACCATTCTGTCGTAGTAAAATGAGCTCAAGGTCTTTAAAAAGATCTTTTTCATCTCTTTTTCCTCAAGAGGTGGACAAATCTGGGCGGAAATTTCACGCCATCTCTGAGCATACTCCTTAAAGGTTTCCTTGTCCTTTTGTGACATTGATCTGAGTTGATCTCTGTCCGGTGCCATGTCCAAATTGTATTTATATTGCTGAACGAAAGCAGCGCCAATATCTCTAAACGTGCCGATCATAGCGCGGTTTAAACCCATGTACCATTTTAATGCGGCACCAGTTAAACTATCCTGAAAGTAGTGAATTAGTAGCTCCTGATTCTTTGTCTGAGCTGACATTCGCCGAGCGTACATCACTAAATGACTTTGAGGGCAAGAGTTACCCTTGTACTTTTCAAAGTCGGGCACCTGGAATTTGTGCGAGACTTTCACGTTGGGGACCAAGCAGAGGTCCGCGGCATCCTTTCCAAATAGATCCTGGCCGCAAAGGGCTTGCAGTTCTTTCTGCATTTCCGGGAACTGTTCCTGGAATTCATTCATTCTGTCGAACATGCTGTCGTTTCCACAAGAAGGTATCTGTGAAATCTGCCCTTCCGGGACAGTGTGTACCACGGGTGGTGGTATAGTCATTATGGGAGAGACTCTCGGTGTCTTCCGAAGTTTGTAACCTTCAAGAGTTGCTGGCATGCCCCTGGCATCTTCGCTTTCTCGAAGTTTGTAACCTTCAGGCCCAGCGGCTCCTGCTGGTTCCCTGATCCTCAGCGATCGGCAGAACATATCCTTCCGGGATATAGTTGATAGGCATGCCCCAAGGACGATCTTTCAGCATTTTGTACCTAGGATCGGACTTCTCCACTATGGGCGTCGATGTGATCTCTGAGATCACAGTCCTTTGTTACTGTATTTGAGCTTCTGCTAGAGCTTGCATGTCGTTATGAAGCTTTCTCAGATCCTCTTTCAGAGTGTCGATCTCTTCTCTCAACTCTCTGTTCTCTTCCTCGAGATCATTCATCTTTTTCTGACGATTGGTCCGAGTATTGTACGAATGAGACAGTTTGACTCTAGAATCGAGACGCAAACATGAGATTCGTATGGAAGAAGAATGCGTTAAGTGAGAATGATGAATGCAATGTTTATTAATTATTTTTGTTTATCCAAAGTAAACCTCGACAATTAGATTGCAAATATCAAACAGTGGGGAAACCCCGTTTTATTGAATTCAAAGGATTGCGGAAATAGAAATACAGTAGATTACAAAGTGCTGAAAAAGGAAACCTAAACTAATGGATCTTGAGTCCTCTCTGAAGAGAGCTCAAGTGCTGGTTCTGGTACATTCCTCTTCTTTGACCGGGGCTCTTCAGCCGTTGTCGGGTTGTCATTCCTTTGCCAACTGAAAGGAGCGAGCAAATTCCTCTGGTCATCCTGATTTTCTACATCATGTTGCTCTAAAATCTCAATCAGAGTATCTTTTTCTCTTAACAATTGCTGTATTTTCTTACATTCCACATTAAGAATACAGTACTTGTTCCTCCAAGACCTCTTCTCCTGCTGAACTTTGCTGAGAGTAACTTGAAGTTTTTCCGTCTCAGACATGAAATAAAGGGCAGAGTCCCTTAATGGAAGCACTTCCTGACGAGGGTAAGGCATCCTTAGCTTGAGAGCTCTAGTTTGCACCCAGTGGAGATAAGGCTCCACCGAGACACAATCTGGTTTTCCTAGAGACTCTTTTCCTTTCCTATGAATGTGTTTCCAAGCGTGCACAATTTCTGTCTTTAGTGCACTGTCATTTTCCCCTTCCTTGAAGAAAAGACCTTCCAGATGAGCATTGGGCAGGACATGCCTCATTGGGTATCCGAATTGACGACGAACGAGAATTGGATGATAGTTGATTCCCTCCTTAGTTCCTATAAGGGGTACATTTGGGAAATTTCCACAACGGCCAATGATTCTAATCTCGTCGTAGATTTGATTGTACCAATCGATGCCAGAGTTGGTAAGAGACATGATTCTCTGCGACCAACGTAAAGTATTCTTTTGATCCCAAAATGCAGCAGACTTGGGCAAATGGGAAGTGAACCATTTGTAAAGCAAGGGTACACAGCACGTGATCATTCCTCCGGTGTATAAATTCCTTAAGTGCACCGAATGATACGCATCCGCGAGTAAGGTCGGTACAGGGTTTCCAATCAGGAAAATCTCAATGGCGTTGATATCTACGAAGTTATCAATGTTAGGAAACAAAAATAACCCGTAGGTAAGCAAAACAAAGATGCTCTCGAAAGCGGCCACGTTCCCTATACTAGCAAAGTACAGGGCTTTCTTTGTCAAGAACTGGGCTGGCAAACCTTGGATGCCACCCTTAGTGGTCATGTGAGTCCTGACTTCTGACTCATCCAAATAATTTGCTCGTGCAATGGTCTGATCCTTTGGAATTTCTTCTAGTCCAGAAAAGGGAGCTTGACCAGTAATATGTAAATCAGTCAGGTGAGAATACTACTCCAGCGTTGGTGCAAGCTGATAATCCGGGAATGTGAAACAGTGATAGACCAAATTGTAGAACTGGATTAACGTGGACAGGATTCCTTCAATTACGTGGACCCTTAACAAGGACAATAATCCTCCATACTTGGCTCTGAAAGCCTCGTGGTTGGTGATCATTCTCGCCAAACCTCTTAAATCCTATAACTTTGGAACCTTGAAGGCGTACTTATGAGTTTTCCTTCTACCGAAATCCATTAGCGCAATCTGTAACGCCCCAGTTTTTGTGAGTTTTATTTAATCTAGTTTAATTGATTATTTTATTATTATATTATTTTATTTTCGACTTTTATTTAGAAAAATGTTATTTTTCATCATTATTATGTTTTATCGCATTTTGAGAGCGTTTGCGAGATATTTGAGTGTAGGGGTATTTTGGTCATTTGGGTAGATATTTTGTTTAAATAGAATAGAAAGATAGAAATAGAGAGAAAAGAAAACAGAAAAATAGAAAGAGAAGAGAAGAGAAAAGAGAAGGAAAGAAGGGAGAAGAGGAAAAGAGAGGAAAAGTCGAGAAAACTCCGTTTAAAGCGCGAATAATCGGGTAAGGGTGAGAAGTTTCAATTATATCTTGCTTGCGTATGTATATGTGTTGTTTGTGGTGAATGTTTTGGTTGTTTTCCATATGTTTCCGTTTATGCCGTATTTGACGAAATCGATAGAAACCGATGTTTCTACGGTCGGAAAGTCGTATAAATACATGTGTTGGTTGGTTATATGTATGTGAGCTGCTGTTTGAAGTTTCACGAAGTTTGGTTATGTTTCGGTTAGTTTTCGGTATGTTTCCGTTGTCGTTTCCGTTTAGGTCGAATTGTGGGAAACCGATGTTTTCACGGTTAGAATTCGAAATAAATTACGTAGTTGTATCGAGGAAGGTTAGGTCGTCGTATGTCGTGCTTTTTATTCGATTTGGTGAAGTTTAAAAATTCTGGTTTTTGAAAGGTTGAAATTTAATCGAAAAATCGAACGTCGTAGAAATTTCGTTTAAGTGTTCTAAATTGTTCTTATGTATTTGGTGTTTATGAGTATATGTTTGTTTCGGTGAAAATGTTCGATTTAGTCGAGTTTTTGGGTGTTTCGGAAAAGGACAGCATAGGTGTAATGGAGAAAATCTGGTTTTTTGTGAAAAACAGGGTTAGGGATCGATACATAATCCCAGGGATCGATCCCTACTGTGAAAATTGGGAAAAATGGAATTTTTACTACAGCAGGGATCGATACATGCGAGTTAGGGATCGATACCTACTGTGCTGAAACAGAAAATCTGGTTTGTCGGGGAAACTTCGGAAATTCATATCTTTTGATCCGTAACTCGGATCGGGACGTTCTTTATACCGTTGGAAAGCTAATGAAATGTTCTTTCTTTTAAAATTAGGTTGGAGGTCAGTAGATGATTTAATTAATTCGTGTTTTTGGAAAAATAGTTGAGTTGTCGGGTTTTGTTGCGTACAATGTGTGCGATTGATGCGTTATTATGCTATATGCTTTTGATATGTAAGGTGTAGCTTGTGTGCTGTTATATGATGTGAATATACATGATGAGATGTTGTGATAATGTTGTTGTTGTGCGGTAAATACATTGTTTGATTGAATATCAATGTATGTGGTTATGATGTTGTGTTGGTTTGTGGTTTATTGTTGTGGTTTGTGGAATGTGATGATGTTGAAGCATGTGACAAGTTATGGTAATTGTTGTGATGATGATTGGTGGCCGAGAGGCAAGAAAATGCTAAGTATGGTATATTGGTGTTTGTGGCCATTTTGGGCAATTGTGTGCATTACTTTATATGTACTTGAAATACATGATTATTGTTAATGCATGAGCATTTGATGTTGGCATGAGTCATTAATGTGTCAAGTATCATGATATGCATTCTTGCATTGGAAGATTCATAGATGAATCAGTTTTATCGTCTTACGCCCTGAAATAATGGTAGAAGCGATTAATCACAAATGATTGTGCGCCCTGAAATAGTGGACTATGGCAATCGGATTGTGCGCCTTGAAATAGTGGTCGAAAGCAATCCATAAACGTCGTACGCCCTGAAATAATGGTTTATAGCGACGGGGAACATCGTAGGCCCGACGGGGAGTTACTCTATGTAGCGAGCGATGATTCCAAGAGTTCCTGGGGAACTAATGAATTACAAGGTTGGAAGTCGGTACCGCATGGCATTTGCATAGAGTCGTTGTGTCGGTCTCTGTGCATTTGCATAAATCATGAATTAATTGGCATGGAAATGTGATTGTGATTGATGAGATGAAATATGTGGAATTGTATTGAATGGTATATGTTTGATTGGAGTATGTGATTATGTGTGGAAAATCATGATTTGATTGATTATATGTGGAAGTTGTGTATTGATTAGTTATGTGTTGAGATTGTGATAGCTTTGGTGAGTTGATATGCATTTTGATAAATGTATTGAGCATGATTGGTATGCTTTGTGATGGATGCATAAATGATTATGTGTTGTGAATTATGTTATGTCTTGGTGACATGCTATATATATTGGTAGGTGATGTTGTGGTGAGAAATATTTTCTATGTGAATTTATTTGTGTTGTGGCATATTATTATGCAATCTTGTTATAATTGTTATTTCTCACCCTTCTGCTGGAATATGCTTTTTATGGCATAGTGCAGATTGTCAGCTTTAGAGGCTTGGAGGCTTTTGTGGAGATTAGTCCTCCGTTCCGTTGTCGTTCGTGGTGTCTGCTCTGATACGTAGCACGGGAGTCGGGGAACGTTTTGTTATATGTATATAATTGTTGAATATATTTTGTATTTATATTTTGATGTTCTAAAACCATTTATTTGTAAAACAAGTCAGTTATGGATCTTTCCGCTTTATTCCATAATTGACCATCCTTTTGTAAGGAAAAAGTTTCTCTTTGTGTTATGTATCAAAAATGTTGAGCAGGGATTGTATTTTGTGCATTTAAGTGTGACATCCATGTTTCCTGTCGAAAAATAAATAAATTTTTAGTTACTCTGATTTTATTAATTGTTATTTATTCGCGATGGGAATTGGGGTGTTACACAATCTCCTTTCTCTCTGACATTTGCAATCATTGTCTTAGTTTAATTTGAAAAAGAGAGACTAGAAGAGAAGATTTTCTTTGTTTTAATGTTTTTTAAATGAATGTATGAATGCAGCACACAAAAACATAGAAAAAACATGGGGTCAAAGGGTCGGCGTCATGAAGTCAAGGCTCTACCCCCCAAAGGTTTATACTGGTGATTTTTTGTACCTGTCCGCAAAATTATTGACCCGTCTGGTATAACAACAGCAAGCGGATCGCCAGCGAGCTGATGTATCCTAGAGTGATCTCAAATGAGGGTAGTATCGCGTGACAACTATTTCTGATAGCTTCCGCACTACAAAATGGCTTAAGTATGCTAAACACGTCAGCTTCTCAGATAACCCAGTCGACCACACTACTTTCAACAACCGAAGTTGTATAGGCAATGTATCTGCAAAGGGAGTCTCCACTGAGTTTGATGGTCGATCGGGGGCTCTTAACTGGAATTCACTCCTGTAATACCCCAAAATTTGCCCTCTCATTTCTTCATATCATCTAGCATGAGCGTTCATTTCATTGCATTGCATTCAAGCATAGAAAAACAAAACATCAAGCATTTAGCATTGCATCTTGCATAAGGGCATGTGATCAGGTGATTCTCTAAGGTGTTGATCATCCAAAGCAAGGGAACAAGAGCCAAGGGTTTTCAGACAAGCCTCAAGGGTCTCTTTATGTCATGTATAATCTCATTTGATCCCACAAGGCATGGGAAGAGGAGAATTCAGCAAGAAGATTGAGCAGTGCATAACCTCCTACACAAGGCAGTCAAAATTGGGATCTGACCCCCAAATGGGCAAGCTCTTTGATTTTTTATTATCTCCAAATGGCATATCTCATCATTGTTTGAGAGGATACACATCATACTCAGAGGAATTTGGATTTGGAGGATGTGCAATTTCCTCCTAACCAGAGGGTGCCAAAATTAGGGTTTGACCTAAAATCAGTTCATCTCTGATTTTTTGGGCAAGACTTGATCTCATGGTATTCCCTATGTTCTTAAGTGTATATGGATGAAAAATTGCTCATCAATTGGCTTCAGAAGGGTCTCAATTGATCAGTATTTTGATAATCAAGAAATTGGGGAAAAAGTGAACTGTGCAGTGAAAAAGTCAACTCTTGACTTTCTAAGGTCAAATTCATGAAATTCATGTTATATATGTTCAATGGACAAAATATGATCAAGAAATGATGGAGGAATAATGAAAAATCAAGAAATCACAAAACTGCCAAAAATAGAAACTTTAGGGTTGCCAAAAATAGTAAGTTTGGACCATTTTGCACCCTACTTTGAGGCTCTTTTTCTCCAAGATAAACACTTCAAACCTCAGGCCCAAGTTGAACCAATTAAAGTTCATGTTCTAAGCTTCAAATCCATATAAAGAACATTTCCATTGGATCAATATTGAGTGAGATATGATCAATCAAAGTTTGTCAAAAGTAGCTTACAAACCAAGTCATGACCAAGCGTGACCAAGCCCCCCGACCATCATTTTGTCAAACACTTGGTGTGCCAAATTTTCACCCATTTTTCTCAATGATAAAAGCTCCAAATGAAAATCTTTTCAACATCAAAGTTGTTCCTTGCCATGCCCTCTTCAATGTTGATGTTGGACAAATTTTGATTTGATCAAGTTATGATGAAGATATGTTGGTTCCAAGTTGGTATGACCATGCTGGAAATCCATGCGCCATGTTGCCTTGCCATGTCACAACATGCCTCGCCCACAAACCAGTTCCAAACCTTTGTGTTCCAAGCTATTTTTCATCCTTTTCCAAGCCTTAATTCAATCCAAAACCAACATCAATCATGCTCTATGATGTTCTATCTTTCATTTGACACTTAGAGCTCATGATTTCATCCACTACACATGAAGAAATTCCTCCACAAACTTGCATTGTTCCATTGGTTGGTGGTGGCTGCAAAAAATAGAATGTTATGTCATGTATGTTGTTGTTTCATCAGCTAGCACGCACACCTTTCCACACTTCTTTTTGCTTCTTTAAACCAAACACATTCCTTTCCACATATATTACACACTAGTAGCATACATCAAAAAGGAAAAAGCAAAACTTGTTTAGCAAGCTGCTGCATCAGAGGCCATACATCACCATCTTTCTATTAACTTCCACCATAACACACCATAAACCACCATCACCATATCACAGCCAAGCTAGCTCGCTCTAACTAACTTGACTCAGTTAGTTAGAGGCAGCTCAGTTAACTCTACTCAGTGACTTAGTTAACCATGAGTTAAGTCACTAAACTCAACATATAAATCTAAACTTCACTCACAAATTCATTTTTCAACTCTCATTTTTCACTCTCCCTCTCAAACACTTCAAGCTTTCTCTCTTAACTTCTCTCTATTCTCTCTGAGTTTACACGAATTCACCATCACTCACCATCATCATTGCTTGGCATTGAAGCAAGGATACATTGAATCAATATCATTCTCCAAGTGAAGTTTCATCAACCTTTTGATTTTCTCTCTGTTTTCCATTCCAAGATTCTACAACATTTATTTTGCTTAGATTGAAGTTCCAAAGGTGAAGATCAATTGGATATATCTGGTTTTCTCAGCTTTTCCAAGATCTACAAGTTTCAGGTTTAAATTTTCTTCACCTTATTCTGCTTGTTTAGCTTGTTTTGAAGCTTGTTTTTAGCTCATTAGGAGCTCTGTTAACTCCAGCTAGTTGATAGGCCTCTTAGAGGCATAGACTCAAAACTTAGGGCAAATTTCTTGTGCTTGATTCTTATTATGTGTGTATTATATGTGAAAACCAAGTCTAGATTCATGACGTACATAGTGTCAGCTTCATTTTGATATCATGTTTGCATATTTCTGGAGATTTTGAGGTTCGCAGGTGGTGGTTGCTCGCCGGAGAAGATGACCGGAGGTCCTTCTCCGGCCGGTGGTTTTAAATTGTTAGGGTTTCTGAGCTTTAAACGTGGCCTTTGATTTGTTCTCATCGTGTGGTTACTAATGTGCCAACGCATTAATGAAATTATTGCATGTGTGTGATTGTATGATAATTAACATGTGCCTGCATTGGTGTCCACATGATTGCTTTGATTTTGTTGATCTTGACCGTCTGATAGATCCAATGATCCACAATGTGCCATCACATTAATGTAAACCTGTGCACCTCACGTGTTCTTCTTTTTGAATTCTGATGATTGTGTGTGTGTGCGTGTAAGGGAACTATCATGTGCCTTCCTCATGGATTGTTGGATACGCATATTTTAATGATTGGTGTGGGTTAACTTAGATGTATGATTAGGATTGCATCAGTATGTTGACTGCATGTACATGCGTCACACACAACCACACGTTAATTGGACTTGGACTCTAATTGTTGTTTGCACCCCACCCTGAGCCCATCATGAATTTTTGAACGTGAAAATTGTTTCTCTGTACCCCCTACTTGCTTTCCTTTTTTCTTTTAATTTCTTTTTTATACATGTTTCATAATTAACTTTTAAAAATACCAAAAATCATTAAAAATTCTACAAAAATTCATGTGATATCTTAATATGTTTAAACAATTTTCTATTATTTTTAATTTTGATTTTGTGAATATTTGCATATTAATCCACAATTTTCTTTTATTTCTTTTGAAACTTGTTTCTATTTTAACATCTTCAGTTCAAATATTTATTTCTCATATCTCCTTAAATATTTTTGCATCAATCTTTTTGTATCTATTCAGTGACATTCAAAACTTCATAAAAATATTTTTTTTTCATTTTTAGAAATTTCTTTTATTGCATTTAGGTCCCTCATCTTTGCACTTTGGTTCATGATTCATAAGTGACTATTGTTTGATTGTTTGAGGTCCTTCCTTTCTAAATTTTTGCATAGGATATTGGTATAATGTTTGCCTTTGGTTGAGGTCTCTTGAGACCTAATTTGGTGATTTTTGAATTGTGTTGGGTATATGTTTGATGACTCTTGGTTGATGTCCCTTTTTATGAACTTCTTTGATCATGTTTGTTTACTTGCTTGATAAGGCACTTGTGCCATTGTATGATATCCTTCTTCTTGACTTCTTGAGCCATGATTAGATCATTATAGGTCTGTTGATTGAAATTATAGGTCATTGGTTTGAATTTGATGCTTTCTTTGTGTACATGTTCAATACTTGTTTCACATGTCTCTTTTTGACCTAATCCCTCATTCTTTTGCATCTAAATGCCAACTTGAATTGTAATTGGTTTGCTTATACCATGTTATACTATTCATTTGCATTTCATAGGATGTATGCCTCTGATTTTGAAGTATTTCATTCATTCCATATGCCATTTATGTCTTACTTTGCATACTTGAACATGTTTCATCCAAATGCGTGTTTCTTTTGCTTCTTGCTTCTAAATGATTTGTAATTGCTTGAATGTGATTGGTTTGTGCATTTTATTTTCATCCTAATATGACATATCACTTCTGACTTTGGTACTTGAGTTTCATCTTGAACTTTTGTAGGTTTGACTTATGCCATGAATGTTTTCTTTCCATGTTTAATTCATGATTCATATCTTCTCACTTCTTCTCCTTATCACTCTTAATGTTTGGATGCTTGATTGTATGCCTCGTATGACATTTGTATATCATGTTTAGGCATATGTTTAGGTCGTCCACATTCTGACTTTGACATTACTTGAAGCATAATTGCATGATCACTTTACATGTCCACGCATTCCTCTTCTATTTCTTCCATGATTCACTTCTTTAATGATTAGTGCTTTGTTTGTGCATAATTCATTTGTGTTTGGTATCTTAATATTAGAGAACACTCTTAAAGCATAGATTCTGATCTTGATTGAGATTCATTTCTTAGGAGCTTTATCCTTTAACTCTTAACTTGTTTGTTCACCAATTGTTATTCTTTTTCTTATTGCTTTACTTGTGAATTATTTTGAACTAACATTTTCATGTAGGTGCTAAAGGTAAGTAAGTGTGTGGACTTAGTTCCACATACATTTCTTTCTCTTATATTCTCTTATTTATTTTAAACTTTCTATTTGTGTTTGATAAGCATTTACATGCTTTCTTTGAATAACTTCTTCTTCACCCCTCTTTAAGATCAACTTAATTTCCATTTTGGAAGTAAGTTGTTTCTTTTGCTCTTCTCCTTCTTTCTTTTAGGATTAGATTTCTTAAACCACATTAACCATAAGATCTCCAAGCATGCTAACATTAGGGTGAGTCTTAGTTCCCTTTAGTTTTTACCTTGATCCTCTTTTGAGTCTCTTCTTCCCATCTTCAAATGAAAGTAAAAAAACACTTAATAGTGGTATAACATGTATTGCACTTAAACCTAAAGTGTGGGAAATGGAAGGAGGGGAGATTCTCTCCACTTTCCTAGAATGTTTAGCATACGGCCTGTTAGGACGACCATGCGATGCATTCGATCTTATACGATAGACTTGAATGCAATATGAGTTATAAAAACAAAAACAATCAAAACACTTATTTCTTAAAAGACAAAAACAAACAATAACGTCTTTCCTTCGGGAATTCTTTTCTCATCTCACTCATTCTCAACATACGAACGTGCTTCTCCTCGTTCTCTTGCAAGATGGTAACACACTCGGACCAGCGAGCCTGCAACACCTGAGCTAGAACGTTAGTCGTTCCCTAAAAAACATAAACAATCCATCCCTAGTGAGGGGAACTAAGTCGCTCTGATTCTCATGTTCCCGATGAGATACGTAGGCGGTGGGGTAGGGCCCATTCGAGCACTTCTTTCATTTTCCCTACATTTACTTCTCTTTCTCTTTCCATTCCTTTTCCAGTTCTTTTTCCAGTATCCTTTCCTTACACCCTTTGATTGAAGCAGCAAGCGTGGGTCCCATCGAGTACGATGGACGTGTGGGGGTGCTAATACCTTCCTCTCACGTAACCGACTCCCGAACCCAGTTCTCTTGGTCGCAAGACCATGCTTTTCCTTTCCCTTCAGGTTTATGCAGTGTTTCCTTTCCCTCTCATGGGATAAATACACATTGCTGGCGACTCTATTTCGGTGCCACTTTCACGTTTGTACTTGGATGAGAATCCCGGGAGCGAGAGCTGGCGACTTTGCTGGGGATCGAACCCAAAATCTTTGGTTTCCTTAGCGAGTCAATCCTAGAGCTTGGGTGTTTTCTTTCATTGGGTGTTTACCGTGGTGCTGTGTTTTATTGCGTTTACTGTTGTACTGTATTGTCATTTACTGTATTACTGCTTTACTGTACTTTACTGTATTTATCGCATTTTACTGCATTACATATCATTATTATATTGTGCTGTGCTAGACTTTTCTTTCTGGTGGGTAGGGTGTTCTGAAATATAAGCCCACTACCCAGGCTTAAGTACACACATAGGTATTAGAGTGGATAGTCGTGACGCTTGCGTGGTGGTGACCACGTATTGTTGTTCATGAGACCCACAACCTGACGAGGTTCTATCAGGAGCTTTCTTCTACTGCATGTTATGCATGCCAGTAGTTATTCTCTTGAGGAACTATCGACTCTGGTGACCATTCCCGAGGACTCAGTTGCGGCACTCCTCCCGAGATGTGACAGTGGCAGACCACGTTTTGTGGCAAACCCATTGCACATTCTCAATCCGAGGACCCAATGCTGGGAACTTGCTATAGGTTTTCCTTTTGGGAAAGAGAATCAGTGGAGGCACTCCTCGATTGGCGATAGTACTGTACCCCGAGGAATGAATGTACTATTGCTTCTCGACCTCAGTGCCAGAAGCTGAGGATCTTTCGTTTTGGAGAATCGGTTGTGGCCTCCTCCATTGATGATGATGCCAAACCAGAAATGGTGAACGTATCATCATTTCTCGACCTGAGAGCCCGGGATAC
This sequence comes from Lathyrus tuberosus, assembly GCA_022829125.1. Lineage (NCBI taxonomy): Eukaryota > Viridiplantae > Streptophyta > Magnoliopsida > Fabales > Fabaceae > Lathyrus > Lathyrus tuberosus. The sequence continues at coordinate 372,777 of JALAZF010000715.1, read as the reverse complement.
TAAACATCCTAGTACCCATATGTGAGAAGGGCGGGTTGTTTACAGGTTTGCAGGTAACCATAACCTCCTACATACCCGGTTTTCTGTCATCATTGCACAAAAGGAGAATTCATCATATTGTATTCAGATGGTTCTTATCTATGGTTCTATATTGATCTCAGAGCTACACTGACACCGCTCACAGTCCAGCACAGACACTTGGCACCTTGATACCATGCCCTTTGCATTGCATTTACATATCCTAACATACATGTTTTTCATTTCCAGGTGCATACTTTACCTCTGATTCTAGTCGGCAGGTTCTCACGAGGATGAATACCAAAGAAAGGAAGAATATTATCAGTTACAAGTTCCTCGCGCCTACGCTAGGCCATATTTTTGCCCTGAAGGGAATGGCGAGCCCTGAAGCGCGAGCAGCTTTTGAAGAGAAATATGGGTGGATTTTATCTGTTGTCTACAATATCAGTGAGTACGAATACAGGGGTCTCCATACATTGATGCAGTTCTACGATCCGCCTCTGAGGTGTTTTGTATTTCCAGACTATGTGTTGGTACCAACTTTAGAGGAGTACTCCAACATGTTAGGGATTGCTATTAAGGAGGAGCCTCCTTTCTTTGGGTCTGTGGGTGATCTTGACTTTGGAAAAGTGGTCGATGCTCTTTATTTGAGCAACTCCGAGGTAGAAGCCAATATCTCCAACAAAGGAAAGATTCGAGGTTACAAACTGGGGTATTTGGTAAAGAAGGCTCTGGAGACTGCAAACGACGGGAATTGGGTTGTTTTTAATGCTTTGCTAGCCCTCTATGTATACAACATTGTATTGTTTCCCAACGAGCCTGATTTTGTTGATGTGGACGCCATTCAGATATTCATGATGAAAAATCCGGTACCAACACTGCTGGGAGATCTTCACTACTCCTTGTACAACAGAAATGAGAAGAAAATAGGAGGGATAGTTCGTTGCTACGCACCTTTGTTCTACAGGTGGTTTGCAAGTCGCTTACCGCAATCAGGAGCTTTTGAGGATTCTAAGTATTCTCTAGAATGGAGTCAGCGTTTAATGGGATTGGTGGCCAAGGACATCATATGGGTAGATCATGGGCTAATCGGCAAGAATATTATCCATAGCTGTGGTGAGTTCCCTAATGTTCCACTGATAGGAAGAAAGGGAGGAATTAATTACAACCCTTCCTTGGCTATCCGGAAATCTGGGTACGCTCTGACGGGTCCGCCCATTAAGAGAGATGTGGAGGAGTCCCTGTACTTTCACATATCATACGGTTGGGAGACAACACAAAAAACCTCTGAAAGTTAGCGTAATGAAGAAAGGGAAAGTTGCTCTAGGCAAACCCAACAATAGGGTTTATCCAGCATATAAAGAGTGGGTGAAGAAAAGAGTTGAAGATTTTTACTTGCCTTTTGGTGATGCGCCCCGTTTATACCCTGATGATGGGAAAGAAAGAAGTACTGCCACTGTGGAAGAATTCGATAAGTTGCAAGCCTCTGTGAAAAAGCTGCAAGAAGAGAATGCTGAGTTGACCAGTCGTTTGCAAGAAGCGCTATATACCAACGAAAGATTGGAACAGAAAGCCCAAGAAGCTGAAAAAGCCTTAGCGGCGAAAGAAAAGGATTTTGCTGAAAGAGCTCAACATTTTCAGAAGATTAGTAAAGGTGCCAATGATACTACTCAAGCTCATAAAATGACCAAGCAGGCTTTAGCCCAGACCAAAGACAAGCTAGCCAAGCTTTTGCAAGCCTGGGATGAGGTCAGAATGGAGAATACAGAGTTGCGAGAGCGATCAAAGGCCAAAGATGATGAGCTTCTTAGAGCACATGAACAACGCAGAAAGCATAAGGAAGACTTTGGAAAAAGCCAAGAGATGTTGAAGAGTGTTAATGATGAGCTGACAGTTTCCAAGGCAAAGCTTAAGGATGCCATGGTGGAAATGGGAAGATTCAAGATACAAGCTGGGGTGAAAAGGTTTAAGGAAGTGAGTACTGATGAAGCTCTCCTGATGCACGCTGATTCATTAACTGAAGCTCTGAATAGGAGAGACATTTTGATCAGAGAGTTGATTGAAAAGCCGGGTCATCAACGCACTAGAATTCTTTTTGAAGAAATCAAGTATTCTAGCGAGAAATTGAAAGATTTGGAGTTAGATGTTTGATCTTACTTTCCCATCCTTTTAATGTAATTTTGTTGATGTATTGTTGGCTACCATCAGGCTTGTTGATGGAGTCATTTCTTTGATGTATTTCCATGTACGAACTCATTGTAAAATGTTTCAGCACTTTTTAGCTTTCTGTTCAATGAATTGCTTATTCAAAGGGATTTCTTCGGCATCACGATTATTCACCAGTGCATTATCACAACACAGTTCTTCGCAATATTTTTCTCTCAATATTATGTGACTATCATTGAGAGTCTTGTGATTAAGATTGGAATCAGGATGTGAAATGCCCTGGAAGTGATAAACATGGCATTTGCATGACATTTGCATTACATATCATTTTGCATCTTGGTTGCTTGTTTTTCAGGTACTCATGGAAGGGTCTTTAACCTTTATTTGGTTTCAGGCATTATAACTGAGAATCACGTACACCGATACTCAACTCGAAGAAATCAAGAAAGGATAATGGATCAAATGTAGAATGATTTGGCTGAAATGAGGGCACGTATAGACCAGTTCATGACTCTCATGACTGGTATGGCACAAACTCAAGAAAGATTGAGGCTTCTGGTCGAGCGTCCAGAGACTACGCCAGGAGGTAATCAGGTAGATAATTCACAGACTCATGGCACTCCTCCTCCTGTTGGCAACCCTCCTCCTGTTGGTAATCTGGGTAATGGAAATGTCAGAAATGCTAGTGTTGTTCAGGAAGATGGTCAGGAAGATCAGTTCACCCTGCTGGATGCTGAGATGGGTACTCCTAATGATAAAAGGTACGATGAGTTGGCTGAGAAGATAAGGGCAATAGAGTGCAAGAATTCTATGGGTATTGATGTTACTAGTTTGGGGCTGGTACCAGGAGTCAGAATTCCTCCCAAATTCAAGCCGCTCACTTTTGATAAATATCATGGCAATACGTGTTCCCAGACACATATCCAAGCTTATTTTAGGAAGATCTCAGCCCATACGGATGATGAGAAGCTATGGATGCATTACTTTCAAGACAGTCTGGCTGGAGCTCCTTTAACCTGGTATATGAAATTGAACAGAGCAGCTGTGAGAAGTTGGAAGGATCTGGCAGAAGCATTCCTAAAGCAGTACCAGTACAATATTGACATGGCGCCCAACCGCACTCAATTGCAAGGGTTGTCACAGAATGCTAAGGAAAGTTTCAAGGAATACGCTCAAAGGTGGAGAGAGATGGATGCGCAAGTTCAACCTCCTTTGCTGGATAGAGAAATGGCAGATATGTTTAAGGGAACCCTGCAAGGGGCATTTCTTGAAAGATTGGATGCGTGTCCAACAACCGGATTTGCTGATATTGTGATTGCTGGAGAAAGAATAGAAAGTCTGTTGAAACTTGGGAAGATCTAAGATGTAAGTAGGGCTGGCTCTTCTGGAACGAAGAAACCATTTGCTAGTGGTCAGAAAAGAAGAGAAGGTGATACAAATGCTGTGTATAGAGGACGAGGAAGAGGACGTTCTCAAGCGTATCATCAGGTAGGTGCAGTGACCCTCCCAGCACCATCTGTTCAACAACAACAACCACAACAGCAAGCTCAGCAACAGCAGTAGCAACCTTCTTTCCAGCAGAGGTCTAAGAAGAGGGATCGTAAAATTGAACCTCTCCCTATGACCTACTCAGCACTGTTGCCACATTTACTCAAATTGAAGTTGGTTGAGCTTCGTACTACGAGACCTCTTGCCGCTGGCAACTTGCCACCTAATTTTGATGTTAACGCCCGCTGTGAGTTCCACTCAGGTGCTCAGGGGCACACCATTGAAAAATGTTGGGCATTTCATCATAAGGTGTAAGATTTGATAGATGCTAAAGCTATCAATTTCTCTCTACCTCCTAATGTTCTTCAGAACCCTATGCCTGATCATGGTGTGGTAGATGTGCGTGCTATTAAAGATGGAAAGAGGTTAAATTTGGTAACAGACATCAATTAGGTGAAGACTTCCTTGATGGTTGTAAAGGATCGTCTTTTGAAGGGGCAGGTGTTCCCGGGTTGTGATCAAGATTGTTCTGAGTGTATGAATCAAGAGAATGGTTGTGATAAGTTGAAAGTTGGTCTGTAGAATCTGATCAATGAGGGCCGACTACAGTTTGACAGGGTTGTGAAAGATACTGATGAGGTGTCGACTGTGACCATTTATTACACTCCTGCGGAGATTCAGGTGTCTGCCAGTACAGCTCCTGTAGCAAGTGTTGTGCAAGGAAGATCCGGTCCTGTTACCATCACAGTGCCAGGACCAGTTCCGTTTACATCTACAAAAGCAATCCCATGGCACTATGGGGCAGACGTGTATTATGAAGGGAAAAAGTAGGAAGTCGAGACATCAGCCAGTTCAAATATTTATAATCTGGGTGGTGTAGGAGGCTTTACAAGAAGCAGAAGATTGTTTACTCCCCAAACTTTGCGCAGTGATCAAGAGGTTGAGGCCGCTGCAAAAGCTAAAGGAAAACAGGTGGTTGAGAACGTGCCTGTGCCAGAAACAGAGACCAAGATTACTTTTGACAACGAGGTAGAAGAGTTCATGAGGATAATAAAGAAGAGTGATTATAAGATTGTCGATCAATTGAATCAGACTCCCTCAAAAATTTCAATTTTATCATTGTTGATGTGTTCTGACGCGCACCGGGAAGCTTTATTGAAAGTGTTGAAGAGAGCATATGTTCCACAGGAAATCACTATCAGTCAGCTTGAGGGTGTAATTTCTAACGTCAATGTCAGCCATGGTTTGGGCTTCACAAGTAGGGATTTGACGTCTGAAGGGAGAAACAACAATAAAGCTTTGCACATTACAATGGAGTGTAAGGGTGCAGTGTTGTCTCACGTGCTGGTAGACAATGGTTCCTCGCTCAATGTCTTGCCCAAGAAGGCGCTAATGAAGCTGGAAGTTGATGGTTTGATATTAAGGCCAAGTGAGTTGGTTGTCCGAGCGTTCGATGGAACGAAAAGGTATGTGTTTGGTGAAGTGGAATTGCCCGTGCAAATTGGACCGTAAGTGTTCAAATCTACATTCCATGTGATGGACATACAGCCTGCGTATAGCTGCTTATTAGGTCGCCCTTGGATTCATGCGGCCGGGGCTGTTACATCCACCTTACACCAGAAGTTGAAATACGAGTTCGAGGGACAAGTTGTGACAGTGTGTGGTGAAGAGGACATCTTAGTTAGTCATTTGTCCATGTTTTAGTATGTTGAGATGGATGGGGAAATTCACGAAATGCTTTGCCAGTCATTTGAAGCGGTAAATATTGATAACATGCCTGAATCTTCCCTTGCACCAGATAGAGTCGGTGCATCCATTTCGTCCTATAAGCAAGTTGCCGAGGTCATCAGAGCAGGCAATGCCCAAGGCTGGGGCAAGCTGATAGAGATGCCAATGAAGGAGGATAAATTTGGTATTGGCTATCATCCCTCTATTACTTCAGTTGCAGAGAAGAGTGGACCCATCACTTTCAGCAGTGGGGGAATCATTTACACAGATCAGTCTTGTGCAGCTACAGAAGATGGCGTTGACAATGACTGCGACTTGGACAACTGGGTACGCCCACGTGCTCTGGGACAACCATTGTAGAATTGGTCCATTGAAGAAGTCATCCGGGTTACTCTTCAAACAGAGTAATTTTCTTTGTTTTTCTAACCATAATGCATGTTAAAATCTTGCGCTCTGCCCAAGGCGTATAGATTCATTTGTAGGGCCACCCTGTTTGCATTTGCAATTTTAATCATCAATAAAAGACATTTTGCACTCAAATTTTGTTCTCTGTCTTTCTTTTTTATTTTTGCACAAAAATTAATAAAATGGCAATGTTTTGTTTCTTTTTGGTAAAAATAAATTCTAAAATAAAGCATGAACCCGTTCGTGCAGACTTGATCCTCCGGATTTCATTGATAACGGTTCTGCTATGGCTATGTATGACTTTGACAAACCGATTTATCAAGCCGAAGAAGGGGACGAGAATGGCTGTGAACTCCCTGAGGAACTAGCCAGATTGTTAAAACAAGAGGAAAGGGCCATCCAGCCTCATCAAGAGACCATAGAGATCATTAATATTGGTACCGAGGATGCTAAGAAAGAGATCAAGATTGGCGCCAGCCTGCAAGCAGATGTGAAGAAAGCTTTGACTGAGATGTTGTGTGAATATGTTGATATCTTTGCCTGGTCATATCAAGACATGCCAGGGTTGGATACTGATATTGTTGTACACAGGCTGCCGTTGAGAGAAGAATGCCCGCCAGTCAAGCAGAAACTTCGTCGGACTCATCCCGATATGGCCATAAAGATCAAAGAAGAAGTTCAGAAGCAGTGGGACGCAGGGTTTCTTGCTGTGACTAACTATCCTCCCTGGGTTGCCAACATTGTGCCTGTACCAAAGAAAGATGGAAAGGTGAGAATGTGTGTGGATTATAGAGATCTTAACAAAGCTAGTCCGAAAGATGATTTTCCACTGCCTCACATTGATGTACTGGTCGACAATACATCTCTGTTTTCAGTGTTCTCATTCATGGACGGTTTCTCCGGGTACAACCAGATTATGATGGCACCTGAGGATATGGAGAAGACCATGTTCATTACCTCATGGGGTACATATTGTTATAAAGTGATGCCTTTTGGGTTGAAAAACGCAGGGGCAACGTATCAGCGGGCAATGGTAACGTTATTCCACGACTTGATCCACAAAGAGATTGAATGTTATGTGGATGACATGATTGCCAAGTCGCGAACTAAAGAAGAACATCTGATTAACTTGAAAAAGTTGTTTGAAAGGTTGAGAAAGTTCCGTCTAAGGTTGAATCCTAACAAGTGCACTTTTGGGGTGCGTTCTGGAAAGCTGCTGGGTTTCATTGTGAGTGAAAAAGGGATTGAGGTTGATCCTGCCAAAGTGAAAGCAATACAAGATATGCCTGAACCGAGAACAGAAAAAAATGTTCGTGGTTTTCTGGGTAGATTGAACTACATTGCAAGGTTCATATCTCACCTAACAGCTACATGCGAACCAATATTGAAACTGCTAAGAAAAGATCAAACAGTCAGGTGGAATGACGATTGTCAATTGGCATTCGATAAAATAAAAGAATACTTGCAGGAACCTCTAATCCTCATGCCTCCAGTGTCAGGAAGACCTTTGATAATTTATTTGACAGTGCTTGAAGGTTTTATGGGTTGTGTTCTCGGTCAAGACGACGAGACAGGTAGGAAGGAGCATGCTATATACTACCTGAGCAAAAAGTTCAATGACTATGAGTCCCGGTACTCGATGCTTGAGAAGACATGTTGTGCACTTGCATGGGCGGCCAAGCGATTGAGGTAGTATATGATCAGGCACACAACCTTGTTGATTTCAAAAATGGATCCTATCAAGTACATTTTCGAGAAACCAGCACTAACAGGCAGAGTTGCACGTTGGCAAATGGTTTTGACAGAGTATGATATCCAGTATACTTCCCAAAAGGCCATCAAAGGAAGTATCTTGTCAGACTATCTTGCGCAACAGCCGATTGATGATTACCAACCCATGCAATTTGATTTCCCTGATGAGGACATCATGTTTCTCAAAGTTAAAGACTGCGAGGAACCACTCCCGGAGGAGGGGCCAGACCCTGAATCCAAATGGAGTCTGATGTTTGATGGGGCCGTCAATATGAATGGATGCGGAGTTGGAGCAGTTCTTATCACGCCGGAAGGTGTTCATATGCCTTTCACTGCCCGAATAACTTTCGGATGCACCAACAATGAAGCAGAGTATGAAGCTTGTATAATGGGAATTGAGGAGGCGATTAATTTGCGGATTAAGACCCTTGATATTTTCGGTGATTCAGCTTTGGTAATCAATCAAGTGAAAGGGAGTTGGTACACGCACCAAGTAAATCTGGTCCCGTATAGAGATTATACAAGGAGATTGCTGACATTTTTCACAACAGTGAAGCTGTACCACATTCCTCGAGATGAGAATAAGTTTGCTGATGCCTTGGCCACATTGTCTTCCATGATCAAAGTGCAAAGATGGAATCATGTACCTAAGATCGAAGTATCTCGTCTTGACAGACCTGCATTTGTGTTTACTGTTGATGCAACGTCTGATGACAAGCCATGGTTTCACGACATCAAATGTTTCTTGAAAAGTCAAGAGTACCCTCCAGGGGCATCTACTAAAGATAAGAAGACGTTGAGAAGGTTGTCTAGTAGCTTCTTCTTGAATCAAGATGACGTGCTGTACAAACGGAATTTTGACATGGTTCTGCTCAGATGCGTGGATAGACACGAAGCAGACCTGTTAATGCAGGAAGTACATGAAGGCTCTTTCGGTACCCATGCCGAAGGACATGCAATGGCTAAGAAACTATTGAGGTCAGGATATTATTGGTTGACAATGGAAGCGGATTATTGGAAGTACGCCTGCAAGTGTCACAAATGCCAAATTTATGCAGACAAAGTGCATGTAACTCCAAATCCGTTGAGTGTCATGTCCTCTCCTTGGCCCTTTTCCATGTGGGGCATTGACATGATCGGGAAGATTGAGCCTACTTCTTCAAACGGCCATCGCTTCATCTTGGTCGCCATTGATTATTTCACGAAATAGGTTGAAGCAGCATCTTATGCCAATGTCACTAAGCAGGTGGTAGCTCGTTTCCTGAAACGGGATATCATTTGTCGCTATGGAGTGCCCGAGAGAATCATTACTGATAATGGTTCTAATCTGAACAACAAAATGATGGCTGAGTTGTGCCGGGATTTCAAAATTGAACAACACAATTCTTCTCCGTATCGCCCGAAGATGAATGGCGCTGTGGAGGCGGCCAACAAGAATATTAAGAAGATTGTGCAGAAAATGGTTGTCACATATAAAGATTGGCATGAGATGTTACCGTTTGCTTTGCATGGGTACCGAACGTCAGTACGCACGTCCACTGGGGCAACCCCATTCTCACTTGTATACGGTATGGAGGCAGTACTACCGGTTAAAGTTCAGATTCCATCCCTCAGAGTCATGATGGATGTCAAGTTAGACGAAGCTGAGTGGGTTCGCGCCAGATTTAATCAGTTGAGCCTTATTGAAGAAAAACGGTTGGCAGCTGTGTGTCATGGGCAGTTATACCAACGGAGGATGAAGCAGGCATTTGACCAAAAGGTGCGTCCTCGGGTTTACAAAGTGGGAGATGTGGTACTCAAAAGGATCCTTCCTCCTAGTATAGATCACAGGGGTAAATGGACTCCCAACTATGAAGGTCCATTCATGGTTAAGAAGGTCTTCTCGGGCGGAGCCTTATTACTTACAACCATGGACGGCGAAGACTTTTCATCCCCTGTCAACTCAGACGTAGTCAAAAAATACTTCGCATGAATAGACCCGCTGGACAAAAAAAAAAAAAAAGTCCAGGCAAAAAAGGGCATCCCGGCGAACCACAAAAAAAGACAGAATAAAAAAGGTTCGGGCAAAAATTAGGGATAATAAATAAAATATTGTACACCCGATGAGTTGAAAATCCGCAAGGACAACTCAGGCAAAAAAGGGTATCCTGGTGGATTGAAAACCCGAAAGGGCGGTCCACGGAAAAGAGGGATTTAAGCGAACGACTATGGTCTGAGTTATCTGTACTCCATCACCTTTTCAACAACTGACATTCCAAAGGGTAGGAATCAGTCTAATCATTCCTCAGAAGGCAAGGTCGGGGAGTTTTGAAGACATACATGCCATAGCAGAATTGAAACTCAGTGGATTGCCATTAGGATAGTTTCTTTTCTCAATTTTCAGCGATCACCTCTTTCCAGGGATTGCTTCCTGATGTAATTGCCTATTCTGGGCTTTTCTTCAATAAATTGAATTTCAGTTAAAAGCTTCTTATTTTGTTTTACTGCTTTGTTTGCAAAAACGTCTGAATTTTTGATAAAACATTGCATTTGAAAACATGGTGGCTTTATAATAACATGCGCAGAAAAAAAATTTAAAATTTCTTTGAATGTTGAATAATCCTGGATGGTGGATTCAAACCACGCAATATTCCGGGGCATGTGTGTATATCCTTTTGCTTGCGGGTAACAGGTCCAGATGACTTCAATCACAAGAGGCATCTCTTCTAGACGAGTAGTAACTTATTCCCACGCAGAAGACTGGGGTAATCATGTTCAAGGAAGGGTTCACTGGTCACCCTTTTGTCACAATGGTTACTGATTGAGTCCATCATTCGGTCGACGGTCGGTCACGACGTTTCGATATCGGTGAATTGAGTTCAACTGGGTATCGTTGTATCTTATTAAGTCGATTCTCCTATTCAGTACTTCCAACAGCTACAAGCTTTTCTGTGTCGATAACGGTTGCAAGTTCCCCAGTAGAGTTGCTTCGCAGACATCGAAGTTGTTGGTCAATCCCCAGTGAAATCGCCAGGAGTTTGAAGATGCTTAATCTTCTGTAAAATCCTCTTATGACGTTTCTTCAGGTAAGTCTTGTATCATGGAGCAAGAAACAAGTTGTTGACCTTCCCAGGCATGGGGCATTTTGAATTTTCCCAGCAGGAGATGTTCCCGATCTATTATCCTCAGTAGAGTTTAAGGACAGTTGGTCTTCTGTAAAATCCTCTCAAGAGACGTTCCCCAGCACGAGACGCATTGAAGCAGTTTTCTCCAGCAGAGTTTTTTATAAATTCATCATCCCCAACAGAGTCGTCAAACGGAAAGTTCGCCTAACATGGGGCATTGTGGAACTTATCCTAAGCTCGACAGTCTTATTCCTCAGCAGATTACCGTGGACTTGCTTTGTGTTTCCCCAGCAGATCTCTAGGGACTCTTTCTCAGCATGATTTGTATATTCCCGGCAGAGTAGTTCTGGTCCCCAGCAAGATCGTATCTCTGATAATTGTATTTCCTACAGAGTTCAGCATTGAATCTTGTCAACAATACTCCCCAACTGAGTTGTTTTTATCCCCACAGAGGTTTATCAGATCAATAGAGTCTATTCCTCAGCAGAGTGTAAGTGCATTCTTCCCCAGCCAGGGTAGCAGGTTGATTCTCCCCGCAAAGGATCTCGGGATGGATAGATCCTCAAGCAAAGTTTTAATGACTTTTCTTCCCTTGCAGAACGTCATTCAAAAAATTCTCATCCCCAGCGGAGTTGCAGTGACCAGAATTCATCCCCAAGCAGATGAAGTAATTCCTGGAAGAATCATCACTTCCCCATATTTCAAAGTCCAATTTATTTTTGGCAAACTTGACAATTCGAAGCAGACGGATTGTTCATTCATTCTCCAGCAGAGATATTATCCTTTTAGGGATCTCTAAAGTCAAATCATTGATCATCGTTCCTCAGCAGAGTCGGTAGAGATGTTTGACGCGGATGCAGAGAGTAATCCAGTATTGGAGTTCTTAAAATCCAACCGTAGATTGGCAAAAGGTCCATCCAAGGGTGGCAAGTTCTTAAAGTCCAACCGTAGATTGGCAAAAAGTCCATCTAAGGGTGGCAAGTTCTTAAAGTCCAACTGTAGATTGGCAAAAGGTCCATCCAAGGGTGGCAAGTTCTTAAAGTCCAACCGTAGATTGGCAAAAAGTCCATCCAAGGGTGGCCAGTTCTTAAAGTCCAACCGTAGATTGGCAAAAGTCCACCCGTAGTGTGGCAAGTCAGTAGTCGTCTGACTCCCTTTAAAAGACCGCAGCTAAGTCCAACCGTAGATTGGCAAAAGTCCATCCAAGGGTGGAAAATCATCAGCAAGTCCAACCGTATATTGGCAAAAGTCCACCCACAGTGTGGCAATTCAGCTGCAAAGTCCAACCGTAGATTGGCAAAAGTCCACCCGTAGTGTGGCAAGTTAGTAGTCTTCTGACTCCGTTCAAAAAGACAGTCCACCCGCAGTGTGGCAGGCCAGTAGTCATCTGGCATTGTACAAAAGACATTGTTAAAGTCCACCTGTAGTGTGACAGGCCAGTAATCGTCTGGCGTTGTACAAAAGACATCCCTTCAGTGTTATTCTTTCCATCAGAGTGGTATTCAGACAGAGTTCATTTGGTTGGGTTTATATCCCTTTTCTTCTTCTCCACAGAGTGCAAATTTTCTGGTTATTTTCGGTATTCAATCCCTCCATACCTTGAACGTCTGAAAGCAATCGCTATCATCCATTCAGGTCTACAGTGATTGAATAGGGGCAACTGTAATACCCCAAAATTTGCCCTCTCATTTCTTCATATCATCTAGCATGAGCGTTCATTTCATTGCATTGCATTCAAGCATAGAAAAACAAAACATCAAGCATTTAGCATTGCATCTTGCATAAGGGCATGTGATCAGGTGATTCTCTAAGGTGTTGATCATCCAAAGCAAGGGAACAAAATCCAAGGGTTTTTAGACAAGCCTCAAGGGTCTCTTTATGTCATGTATCATCTCATTTGATCCCACAAGGCATGGGAAGAGGAGAATTCAGCAAGAAGATTGAGCAGTGCATAACCTCCTACACAAGGCAGTCAAAATTGGGATCTGAGCCCCAAATGGGCATGCTCTTTGAGTTTTTATCATCTCCAAATGGCATATCTCATCATTGTTTGAGAGGATACACATCATACTCAGAGGAATTTGGATTTGGAGGATGTGCAATTTCCTCCTAACAAGAGGGTGCCAAAATTAGGGTTTGACCTAAAATCAGTTCATCTCTGATTTTTTGGGCAAGACTTAATCTCATGGTATTCCCTATGATCTTAAGTGTATATGGATGGAAAATTGCTCATCAATTGCTCAATTGATCAGTTGTTTGATAATCAAGAAATTGGGGAAAAAGTGAACTGTGCAGTGAAAAAGTCAACTCTTGACTTTCTAAGGTCAAATTCATGAAATTCATGTTATATATGTTCAATGGACAAAATTTGATCAAGAAATGATGGAGGAATAATGAAAAATCAAGAAATCACAAAACTGCCAAAAATAGAAACTTTAGGGTTGGCAAAAAGAGTAAGTTTGGACCATCTTGCACCCTACCTTGAGGCTCTTTTTCTCCAAGATAAACGCTTCAAACCTCAGGCCCAAGTTGACCCAATTAAAGTTCATGTTCTAAGCTTCAAATCAATATAAAGAACATCTCCATTGGATCAATATTGAGTGAGATATGATCAATCAAAGTTTGTCAAAAGTAGGTCACAAACCAAGTCATGACCAAGCGTGACCAAGCCCACCGGCCATCATTTTGTCAAACACTTGGTGTGCCAAATTTTCACCCATTTTTCTCAATGATAAAGGCTTCAAATTAAAATCTTTTCAACATCAAAGTTGTTCCTTGCCATGCCCTCTTCAATGTTGATGTTGGACAAATTTTGATTTGATCAAGTTATGACGAAGATATGTTAGTTCCAAGTTGGTATGACCATGCTGGAAATCCATGCGCCATGTTGCCTTGCCATGTCACAACATGCCTCGCCCACAAACCAGTTCCAAACCTTTGTGTTCCAAGCTATTTTTCATCCTTTTCCAAGCCTTAATTCAATCCAAAACCAACATCAATCATGCTCTATGATGTTCTATCTTTCATTTGACACTTAGAGCTCATGATTTCATCCACTTGTCACTCCCAGGATTTTCATCCAGGTACAAACGCGAAAGTGGCGCGGAACACAGAGTCGCCAGCAATGTATATTTATCCCAAGAGAGGGAAAGGAAACACCGCATAAACCTGAGGAAGAGGGAAAGGAATGGTCATCGCAACCATAGCCTGGGTTCAGGAGTCGGTTACGCGAGGGGAAGGTGTTAGCACCCCACGCGTCCATCGTACTCGATGAGATCCACGCTTGTTATCTAATCTAAGGGTGAGTTATCCTAACATCTATGGTTGTACTGAAACGGGGAAGGGAAAAACAAAGACAGACTCGGTAGGACGTCGACGTCGTAGGCCTACGTACTCCCTTTGTGCAATGGGAAATTCAGAGTCAACGTAGTTTGGACCAAGTTCTTTTTGTGTTTTTTATGAGCGACGTTAAGTTCGCGTCCGGCAGTTAGGGTCGATGCCTGTTTGCGACTTAGACGGAAAGTAGCGTGCCCTTTTTGAAAATAGCCTTTAGTTTGACAATCCCGAAGGACAAAAATGTTTTGAAATTTGTTTGTATTTTTTAAGACAAAAGTGACTTGAGTTAGTTCATAACTCACCTTGAACCAAAGTCTATGACACGGGAACGAATGCTTCGCATGGTCGTCCCCAATGGGACGTATGCTCAACACTCTAGAAGGGAGAAGGGGGACCCCTCAATCTGCATTTCCTATGTTTAAGGCTTGTGTGCAAGGCAAGTTGACCTTATTAAGTATCTTAGAAATTGTTATGAGATGAGAAGAGGGACTCAAAAGAAAAGAAAAGAAACACTACGGGGAAAATCTATCCTAATGTTATCATGCAAAGGTGGCCCTAAGGGGAGGTTTGACACCAACCTAAGCCTAAAGAAAAGAAAATATGAGAGAAAGAGAGATTGAGGGTGGACACGGATAACTATCCACACCCTCAAATAACTTACCTCTGCCTCTGCATAAAAGGTTAGTACAAAACAGACATAAGCAACAATAAGATAAATGAAACCCAAACAAGTCACAACCCAAAGAGAAATGGTTACAAACCAAATGAAACTCATCCAAGCCAGAATATACACCTTATAGGTGACCCACAATGTTTACCAAACAAAATCAAGCAAATAGAATGCAAACCAGTGGCAAAACAAACAAGAGAGTTATCAAAGAAGGAGTAGAAGAAAGAAGAGTGGATATGCAAGGTGATCATGCAAGAATGCTTTAAATAATATCCAATTCAGAATGTATATGACCTAAACATGTGCCTAAACATGCTATACAAGTGTCACATGAGGCATGCAAACAGATATCCAAGCATCAAACATCAATAGAAGAAGAAGGAAGCATATAAGTGAAACATGTTCAAGTATGCAAGATGAAACATGAATGACATATAACATGAATGAATATAAAGCTCCAAAGTCAGAAACATACATCAAATGAAGTGCAAAGGAATGATATGGCATGACATACACAAATCAAACATAAATCATGAATGAGCATGGATGAGAAGAAGTGAGTAGATAAGTCAAAAGAGGCATGTAAATCAAACATTGAACATGTGCACACAAATGCAACAACCTCACACCAATGACCTACAATTGTAAACAAATTACCTGTAATGATTCAAACATGAATTATGAAGTCAAAGAAACAATCCCCAAACAATGGCACAAGTGCCTTCTCAAACAAGTAATCAGACATGATCAAAGATGTGCACCAAAGAGACCTCAAATTAAAAGCAATCAAACAATTAGCCAAACATCTTTTAAAATTACCAAATTAAAACTCAAAATACCTCAACCAGAAGCAAACATCATGTTAAAAACTAATGCAAAAATTCACAAGATAAGTCACTCAAACAATCATGCAAAGATCAAGTAGGAAACATGATTCAATATGCAAAAAAGAAGGACTAAAATGCAATATGAAATGGTCTTAAAAATATGAGGAAAATGTTTTTATGCACTTAAATATGTTGGTGAATCAATGCAAAAAGAGTGGACTCAAAATGTTTTTTATGCCATGAGAAATAAAATCAGCAAGTTAAGGTATGCATATATGGAATAAATTCAAAGGAAATTAACCAAATAATTAATTCAGATGCTAAAAATAAAATAAAATAAGAAAATAAAATTTGGAAAATTTTTATAAAACTCTAAATATGATTCATGATTTTTTTTTGGGATTTTTGGATGCTTTTAACTAATTTTAAAAATTAAAATACAAATGAAACAAATAAATAAAATAAAATAGAAAATAAAACAAATAGGGGGTGTATTCAGCATCTTATTCACGTTGAGAAATGATAATGGGCTTAAGGGAGGGGTGCAGAAAGCAAGCCCAACACTAAATCCATCAGCGAAATAAAAAAATAAAAAAAGAAACACAATGCAACCCAGTCAACGGTCAGACTCAATATCAACCCTCTGATCAATCTAACGTGTGGCATTCAGTCAAACAAATAAAAGGTAATCATGATGAGTGGTATAGATCCACACGCCCACCTTAATAATGATGCACATTCACACACAAAAGCATTCAGAAAATTAAAAAAGGCACGTGATAAGGCACATGTGGATTTAATGCGTTGGCACAACAATGACCCTCAGATTCAATCAACGCATAGGATCAATCAATCAAAAGTGTGATGAGTGGGTCAGATTGGATGTACATGGTAGTTATCATAGAACGTCACACACACAAACCATAAAATAAAAACATATTTAAAATGATGTGGCGCACTGTGGACCACACGATCTGGCTAACGGACGGCTGAGATTACGTCTTCCCCATGGAAACCCTAGCCTCGCCGGAACTCAAACCAGACGCCGGAGCCCTAGCTCCGGTCGTCCCTTCCGGCCACCTGTAACTAAAAAAAAAACCCAGAAAATGCAAACGAGTATACCTTTCTGACCAGAATTTCACCAGGATCAATAATATCACATTAGAAATTACAAACAATCAACATACAAGGAGAATTGAATGAAACAAGTTATGGTTCAAAACTTGAAAACCCACGATACAACCAATCTACACGTCCAAATTCAAAATAAAATACATCAGCATGCTCAGCAACAACCACAGATCATTATGCACGTCAAAAATTTGAGTTCTAAGATCATTAAAAGTGTCACTAACCTGAGATCAAACAATCTGTACCCTTGTTGTTAGCTTCAAATGATGGGAGCTTTGTATTCTATGGATCCCCAGCACTCAGAATGTGAAAGAACTTTATGAAAAACCCTAGTGGATTGAGAGATTCAAAGGAGAGAAGGATTAGGGTTGAAACTTCAATTCTCCTTAAAATAACGTGCCTTCTTCCAATGACTGCATGAGTTAGCTTAAATACATTAGGTCATTCCACTGATAATCATTTGGGCCTTATTAATTCCTTAATTAATGAGTTTTGGGTAATGGGTTATACACCCTTCTCCATGCATGTACACCCAAGCCTTTTATGATGGATCATTCATTTATCAATTGCTAATCACACCTGAATTGAATTTGGGCATTGAGATGTCTTGGTTTATGAATTTTCAATGATTTTGCAAAATTGCACAATGTGAAATAAGTGGTGAATAAGTCATGGATCCACTTGATTCCAAGGCCAAAGATGGTCCTTATTAGGTGTACTTGGATGTTAGAATATGACTTGAAGCAATAGAATCAATTATAGGTCCATATGTCCCAAAATGCAATAGTTGTGAAAATGGAACCATGAGAAAACCCTAACAACTACCTTGCCTTCTTTTGATCATAACTTGAGTTCCACAAATGATATGGAGACCGTCTAGTACATGTTGGAAAGGGGAAAAAAAGATCTTCAACTTTCATGTATGAGGAAAATTCATTTGAAGCTTCCTTGATGGTGAAAAGTCAAGTTGAATGTAGTGTAAAAACTTGCCAAAAATGGAAACTTTCAAATTATAGGTTATTTCCATATTTAGTAACTTTTGCACAAACTCTTGATCCTTGATAAATGGTATGAGACTTGACCCTTGAAGAACATCTTCTCCTCTTGAACTGCCTCAGACACCTTGACCCCATGCTAAGAACCAATGATATGCACACATGATAATGCAAAAATGAAATGATGCATAAGCCAGTTAGTACTAAAGTAAGGAGAGCAAATTTTGGGGTGCTACAGCTGCCCCTATTCAATCAACTTGGTCCTGAAGGTATGATACCAACGGCTGTCATGCATTCAAAGGATTCACGGGGATTGAATACCCAAAGAAACCTGAAATTTGCAATCCTCAAAGGAGGGACGACTCCACTGGGGAACAAGCGATAAATGCTGCACTTGTCACAACGCGTACGAGTGTTGGAAACCAATACGAACAATGTATTGGAATGTCATGAAATAAACACAAACGGGTGTTAACTACGTTGAGGATAAACACGGACGGGTGTTAAGGGGTCAAAGATATCAGATACGAACAGGGTACCAAAAAGATACACGGACGAGTGTAAAAAGGTTCAATACGGACGGGTATCGAAAAGATACGGACGGGTGTAAAGAGTTCAATACGGACGGGTATCGAGAAGGTACACGGACGGGTGTAAGAAGTTTCAATACGGACGGGTGTAAAAAGGTAAATTTGCTGGGGATTGATCTCGTTGGGGAATGGAAGGCAACACGGACGAGTGTCATCCAAAGGTCAATACGGACGGGTATCGAAATCAAAGGTTCAAACACGGACGGGTGCTAAAAGGACACGGACGGGCGTCAAATGTCAATGCAGACAGGCATTGAAACAAAGGTTCAAACACGGACGGGTGCTGAAAGGACACGGACGGGTGCTGAAAGGACACGGACGGGCGTCAAAAGTCAATACGGACAGGCATTGGCTTAAAAGGTTCAAACACGGATGGGTGCTGAAAGGACACGGACGGGCGTCAAAAGTCGATACGGACGGGCATTGGCTTAAAAGGTTCAAACACGGACGGGTGCTGAAAGGACACGGACGGGCGTCAAAAGTCAATATGGAAGGGCATTGGCTTAAAAGGTTCAAACACGGACGGGTGCTGAAAGGACACGGACGGGTGTCTAAAGTCATTACAGACGGGCATTGGCTTAAAAGGTTCAAACACGGACGGGTGCTGAAAGGACACGGACGGGCGTCAAAAGTCAATACGGACGGGCATTGGCTTAAAAGGTTCAAACACGGACGGCTGAAAGGACACGGACGGGTGTCTGACGGTAAAAAACCCTTGAGGGAATAAACCAAAGGACCACCTAGACGAAGGGGTAAAAATGAAATCATGGATTAACGCCCCTGGCAAACAACTCTGCAAGGGAATGTCAAATATTGCTTTGAATGACTAAACCCAAGACTCGTGGAGTAAAGTCGAATGATATTCTCCGAAATCTGCTTTTTTCCCGACGAAGGAAAACTCAAACCTGGCTTATGCTTTGGATGCCTATGTTTGAATTTTACCGTAATGCTCCACACGAAGTGGAAATGCTACGTATTTGAGGATGGAATGCAAATGCTTATGATATGCAAAAAGGGTCCCTCCAGCAAAATAAATGCTGGAAAGAAAAGACCAATTCAGCTGGGGATGACAAAAATAAATTGTCCTCTGAATCCAGGAACTCTGCTGTGAAGGATCACACTGACCGACTCTTTGGATCCACAACTTCTGCCGGGGATGAAATCCAAAAGCATATACACTCTACCGGGGATTCCACATGTCCTTTACAGAAGGTGACATCGAACCTGAGATTCCTCCTCTGCTGGGGGAGTTGAGAATGAATGCCAATAACGGAACCAGAAGTCTGTTACTGAGGATTGCCAATAACAGATGGGCTTAGGACCTGCTGGGGGATGCCAACCCATAATACCATCCTGCTTGGGGATACTGCTGAACTTAGCCTGCTGATGGGGAGAATGACTTTACTCCCACCTTGCTGGGGATTATAATATGACATTGTCGGCGAAAGCACGCTTCCTGACTGGATGGGGAAAGTGAACACCCTGATTCTGTGGGGAAATAACGTCTTGATCCAGAGAAAATACTTCCCAAGTCTCCTGCTGGGGAAGGTCTGCTCTGCTGAGGAAAGGTACAATCTCAATGCTGGGGAGAGCAACCCTACTGGGGGAGTACAATGATGTTGCCCTGCAAGTCAAATAACAACAAATAGAATATGCCACAACATGACTATCACCATTAACGCCTAAGTAATTTCTACTGCTTTTCGTTATGCTCCGCAAAGCTCGAAGTTTTATATGCAATGTTTATCAAAAGTATCGGACGTTTTTGCAAACAAAACAGTAAAAGTAGAATAAAAAATGGGAAGCTCTTTGAGTGAAATGAAAATTTTATTGAGAAAAGTGGCCTGTAAATAGGCATTT
This sequence comes from Lathyrus tuberosus, assembly GCA_022829125.1. Classification (NCBI taxonomy): domain Eukaryota; kingdom Viridiplantae; phylum Streptophyta; class Magnoliopsida; order Fabales; family Fabaceae; genus Lathyrus; species Lathyrus tuberosus. Next base: position 352,707 of record JALAZF010000715.1, on the reverse strand, counting down.
ACAATTGGAAGCAATTCCTAAAAAGAGGTAATTGTGCAAAAACAAAAGGAAAATACATATGTCGGCAATGCAGGAACAGATATCCACCATGATTTGACTCAGCTGTGACCCATATGTCTTGCTTATCCACAAATATCTTGACCTTTGAAGAGACTAACTGTACTGATTCCTTTCTTTTAGAATTTCCAAGTATCGAAAACGCTCACAGATCGAACGCATACCATAGCCTTTTGCTTATAAATCCCTAACTTTTGCCTGGATCGCCCTTTTCGAGTTTTCAATCGATCGGGATACCCATTCTTGCCAAAGTTGCCTTTACCAGTTTTGAACTTTGCGGGTTTACACGTTTCTTTTTTTCATTTTATCCCTAATTTTTGCCCGAACCTTTTCCTTTTGATGGTCCGCCAGGATGCCCCTTTTTTTCCTGGACTTTCTTTTTACGTCCAGCGGGTCTCTTTTATGCGAAGTATTTTTTGACTACGTCTGCGTTCACAGGGGACGTAAAATCTTCGCCATCCATAGTTGAAAGTAGTAAGGCTCCACCAGAGAAAACCTTTCTTACCACATATGGCCCTTTGTAGTTTGGAGTCCATTCGCCCCTTTGATCTGTCTGAGGAGGAAGGATCCTTTTCAACACCAATTCACCTGTCTGAAAACTCCGAGGACGCACTTTTTGGTCAAAGGCGTTCTTCATCCTGCTCTGATACAACCGACCATGTGCGATGGTTGCCAATCTCTTTTCTTCAATCAGGTTCAACTGATCCAACCTGGAACGCACCCATTCAGCTTCATCAAGCTTCACATCTGCCAGAATTCTCAAAGACGGAATCTCGACCTCTAAGGGTAAAACTGCTTCCATACCATATACCAATGAGAAAGGGGTTGCCCCAGTTGACGTACGCACCGAAGTACGGTAACCATGTAGGGCATAATGTAGCATCTCATGCCAGTCTTTATACATTACCACCATCTTCTGCACAATCTTCTTGATATTCTTATTCGCTGCCTCAACAGCACCATTCATCTTCGGACGATATGGAGAGGAATTATGATGCTCGATCTTGAAACTCTGACATAATTCCTTCATCATCTTATTGTTCAAATTCGAGCCATTATCGGTAATGATTCTCTCCGGGACCCCATAATGATAGATGATATCCTTCTTTATAAACCGGGCTACCACTTGCTTGGTGACGTTGGCGTACGAGACGGCTTCCACCCACTTTGTGAAATAGTCAATGGCAACCAAAATGAAACGATGCCCATTGGAAGCAGTGGGCTCAATCTTTCCAATCATATCTATACCCCACATTGCAAAAGGCCAAGGAGATGATAACACGTTTAGAGGCGTAGGCGGTACATGCATCTTATCTGCATAAATCTGGCATTTATGGCACTTTCGGGCGTACTTGAAACAATCAGACTCCATAGTCATCCAGTAATATCCTGCCCTCAACAACTTTCTAGCCATTGTGTGTCCACTGGAATGAGTACCGAAAGAACCCTCGTGAACTTCCTCCATCAATAAGCCTGCCTCGTGTTCATCAACACAACGTAGCAAGACCATATCAAAGTTCCTCTTATATAACACATCATCCTTGTTCAGAAAGAAGTTTCCTGCCAACCTTCTCAGAGTCTTCTTATCCTTGGTGGAGGCACCCTCTGGATACTCCTGTCTCTTCAGAAAAACCTTAATATCATGATACCACGGTTTGCCATCAGACATATCTTCAATTGCAAACACAAAAGCTGGTCTATCCAAACGCATGACTCTAATCGATGGAGTTTCATTCCAACGGTTCACCTTATACATGGATGCCAATGTTGCCAATGCATCAGCCATCTGATTCTCAGCTCGGAGCACATGATAAAAATCCACCCTATCAAAGAAAGGTAACAACCTTCTAGCATAGTTGTTATAAGGCACCAAATTCGCCTGACGAGTCTCCCATTCTCAAATCAATTGCTTCTTCTAACCCCATGATGCATGCTTCATACTCCGCCTCGTTGTTGCTACACACGAATGCTAACTAGGCAGTGATAGGTATATGAGAACCCTTTGGGGTTGTAATGATTGCCCCAATTCCATTACCATATGAGTTGACAGCCCCATCAAAAATCATCTTCCATTGAGACCCAATCTCAGGTCCTTCATCAGGCAGAGGCTCTTCACAATCTTTCATTTTCAGAAACATAACATGTTCGTCTAGAAATTCAAACTTCATTGGCTGATAATCCTCGACCGGCTGTTCAGCAAGATATTCTGACAGAACACTTCCCTTAATGGCCTTCTGGGAAACATACTGAATATCGTATTCTGTCAAAACCATCTGCCAGCGGGCTATCCTCCCAGAAAGTGCTTGCTTCTCAAACACGTACTTAATCGGATCCATCTTCGAAATCAACAAGGTTGTGTGGTTTAACATATACTACCTCAGGCGCTTGGCTGCCCAAGCGAGTGCACAACATGTCTTTTCCAACATAGAGTATCTTGATTCACAATCAGTGAACTTCTTACTCAGGTAGTAAATGGCGTGCTCTTTCCTACCTGTCTCGTCGTGTTGACCGAGCACACAACCCATTGAGTTCTCAAGAACCGTAAGGTACATAATTAACGGTCTCCCGGACACCGGTGGCATAAGGACTGGAGGTTCCTGTAAATACTTCTTTATCCTTTCAAACGCCTCTCGACAATTTTCATTCCACCTAACCTCTTGATCCTTTCTTAACAACTTGAAAATTGGTTCACACGTGGCTGTCAGATGAGAGATGAACCTAGCAATGTAATTCAACCTCCCCAAGAAACCACGAACCTCTTTCTCGGTTCTTGGCTCAGGCATCTCCTGTATGGCTCTTATTTTTGCAGGATCAACCTCGATATCTCTTTCACTAACAATGAATCCCAGCAATTTACCAGACCTCACACCGAAAGTGCACTTGTTCAGATTCAATCTTAGTCTGAACTTCCTCAACCTTTCAAACAGCTTCTGAAGGTTCACAAGGTGTTCTTCCTCTGTCTGTGACTTCGCAATCATGTCATCAACATAGACTTCAATCTCCTTGTGAATCATATCATGAAAGAGAGTCACCATTGCCCGCTGATAGGTTGCCCCATCATTCTTTAATCCAAAGGGCATTACCTTGTAGCAAAATGTTCCCCACGGTGTTATGAACGTTGTTTTCTCCATGTCCTATGGGGCCATTTTGATTTGGTTATACCCAGAGAAGCCATCCATGAAGGAAAACACAGAATATTGAGCAGTATTTTCTACTAACACGTCAATGTGGGGGAGCGGGAAATCATCCTTCAGGCTCGCCCTATTCAAATCTCGGTAATCAACATACATCCTGACCTTCCCATCCTTCTTAGGTACAGGTACGATATTAGCAACCCACGGAAGATAATTTGTCACAGCAAGAAATCCAGCGTCCACCTGTTTCTGAACCTCTTCCTTGATCTTGACTGCCATATCTGGTTTCGTCCTTCTCAGTTTCTGCTTGACTGGAATACAACCCTCTTTAAGCGGCAACCGGTGTGCAACAATGTCAGTGTCAAGCCCGGGCATGTCTTGGTAAGACCAGGCGAAGATATCCACATACTCTCGAAGCAACTCAACCAATCTTCCTTTAACAGTGTCTTCCAAGGCAGTCCCAACCCTTACTTCTCGTTTAACATCCTCGGTTCCTAGATTAACGGTCTCAACTTCCTCCTGATAAGGTAGAATAACCTTTTCCTCCTGTTTCAGTAGCCTGGCTAATTCTTCTGGTAAGTCACAGTCTTCGTCAGTCTCTTCTTCGGCTTGATAGATAGGATTGTCGAAGTCATATCGAGCCATAGCTAAGTCATGATGGGTGGAATCTGAACAAAGAAACCTGCATGATGGATGTTTTATGTTTATTATGAGTGCAACAAACAAGAAAACACATTGCCATTTTGATGTGGGTTAATGCAAAAAGTAAAAAAACAGAAAAACAGGGATCAAAATATTTGAATGAAAAACGTCCTTTATTGATGATAAAAGTAGCAAATAAAACATCCAAGCCCTACAAATAAATATCACTACGTCTTGGGCAGAACGTAGGATTTAACATAACAGAAAACAAAAGTAAATTACTTCGGGCGAGTCACTTGGATGACTTTCTCGGAAGACCAGTTGCCTAAACTCTAACCAGGGGTGCAGGGACGGATCCATTCATCCATGTCACAGTCACTATCTCCTTCATCCTCAATAGCATTAACCTGATTAAAGAAAACCCCAGCACTTGTGAACCGAATCGGGCCAGCATACTTGGGAGGCTCTTGAGCTCGTCGGGGTGGCTTGTACCCTAGTCCATGGGCATCCTGCTTTCTTTGAACATCAATGACACTGCCTTACTTCTGAGAACCACCAGCTTCAACTATAGCGCGCGCCTCTTTGAAAGAGGACATCGGAACCTCTGGTTGTCTGACAACTTCGGGTTGGGCAACCACCTCAGGCTGACTGACTGCCTTTGGGGGTTCCTCGGGAATTTTCACAGCATCAAAGGCTTGGCACAAAGTTTCCTGTACTTCACCATCTACCTCTACATACTTGAAGGTCGATAGGTGACTCACCATGATCTCTTCCTCACCACAAACAGTCACAACGTGGCCATCCACCATATACTTCAACTTCTGGTGCAGCGTAGATGTTACTGCTCCAGCACCATGGATCCAAGGGCGACCCAACAAACAACTATAGGCAGGCTGAATATCCATTATGTAAAAGGTGGTGTTGAAAATCTCAGGACCCACCTTGATCGGCAGAACTAACTCTCCAAAAACTGACCTCTTGGAGCCATCAAAAGCACGTACCACCAAGTCACTTGGTGTACAAATCAACCCACGAGTATCCAATTTCATCAAAGCCTTCTTCAGTAACATATTCAAAGATGACCCGGTGTCAACTAACACATGCGACATTAAGGAACCACGGCATTCCACTGAAATATGCAGAGCGTTGTTGTGATTCCTTCCAGCCGGAGTCAGATCTAAATCGGTGAAACCCAAACCATTACCAGCATTCACATGAGCCACAACCCCTTCTAACTGGTTGACAGATATTTCCTGCGGTACATAAGCCATGTTCAGAACCTTCAGTAATGCATTTCGGTGTGCCTCAGAGTACAACAGTAAGGATAGAATGGAAATCTTCGATGGAGTTTGGTGAAGTTGATCAACAATCTTGAAATCACTTTTCCTGATCAATCTCATAAACTCCTCTACATCTTCTGAGAAAGTATCCCCAACTGGCTTTGTCACAAGATTATTCACTTCCTGCCTCTGTATAGACTCATCCATCGCCTATTTACCTTTGTCTTGTTTTGAACTGCCAACTTGATCCTCAGACGGAATAAAGACTCTACCACTCCTAGTGATAGCCCCTGCTTCAACAAGATTTTCAACCCCTGTATTCACAGCTGATGTCTTTACCAATTCCTGCTTCTTACCATTAGCAAATACCTCAGCCCCATAGTTCCATGGGATGGCCTTGGTACTCTCATACGGGACTGGTCCAGGAACAATGATAATGACCGGCGCTGGTCTCGCCGGTGCTGATATAGTTATTATCTTGAATGGAATCATTATTATGGCAACATCAATCTCTCTGTCAGTAACTTTACTCTGCCTACAACCCCTGTCAAACTGTAATATCCCTTCACTGATCATTCTCTGAATACCTGCTTTCAATAAATCACAACCGCCTGGCTGTGACACACATCCTACACAACCTTCATCACAGCCAGAAAATACCCCTCCCTTCAACAGTCTTTCCTTCACCACACCCAAGGGAGTTTGGACTTCGTTCACATCTGAAATCAAACTCAAGTCTTCACATTCCTTAATAATAGCATTGACCCTCGGCCCACCGTGATTCGACATCGAGTTCTGATTCACATTTGGAGCATCATTGGAGAAATTGATGGCTTTGGAATCCACTAAATCTTGACCCAAATGCTTAAAAGCTCTACAGTTCTCAGTATGATGTCCGGGTGCTCCAGAATGGAATTCACAGTGGGCTTTGGCGTCATAGCCAGGAGGTGGATTACCAGTAGGTGGAGCCAATGTTCTCTTCTGAATTAACTGTAGTTGTAACAAGTGCTGAAATAATTGAGAGTAGGGAATAGGCGGAGTGTCAAGATGCCTATCCCATCTAGACGCAGGGTGTGGTCTGCGAGGAACCTGATTTTGTTGTTGAGACACTGCTGGCTATTGAGGTGCTGCTGGGATGGTTACAGAAGCCACCTGCTGATTAAAGTTCTGACGAGGTCCTTCTCTACCACGATATGAAGACGCAGAGTTTGTATCTCCCTCTTTCTTCTTGTATCCACTAGCATACGGCTTCTTACCTCCTCCAGATGAGGACCCATCACCGCTTGATATTTTTCCCGCCTTAATTCCGCTTTCCACCATTTCTCCTACTAAGATGAGGTCAGCAAACTTTCCAGTCATACACGGTACCAGCTTTTCATAGTAATGACCCTGCAAGGTGGCCATAAACATACTTATCATTTCACGTTCCAACATGGGAGGCTGAACCCTTGCTGCCAATTCACGCCACCTCTGGGCGTACTCCTTGAAACTCTCATTGTTCTTCTGTGATAAGTTCTGCAGATGTGTTCTGTTAGGAGCCATGTCAGTGTTATATTTATAGTGTCTAATAAATGCTCCTGCCAGATCTCTCCAACTACGCACATCTTTCCTTTCTAGTTGCATATACCACTCCAGGGATGCCCCAGATAGGCTATCCTGGAAGCAATGCATCATCAATTTTTCATTCTTCGCATGCACAGCCATTTTACTCGCGTATGCCCTGACGTGAGTCCTTGGGCAAGACATACCATTATACTTCTCGAAAGTGGGAGTCTGAAACTTGTGCGGGATAACAACGCCTGGAACCAACCCCAAATCCTCTAGATCCATACCCACAGAATCCTGATTAACAACACCCCTTAGTTGTTCCTCAATCAACCTCTATCTCTGATCATTGTCAATCTGGGGACCAGCATCCCCACCTGGCACAGAGAATGCATCTTCCTGAAGATCATCATACTGACGGCCATGAATTGCACAGACACTGTTACCTCCCCCCACTAAAGTGTGAACCACAACATTCTCTCCTCCGCCCGGAGGGATCACAACACCAGCAACAAGAATACCTCCGCCCGGAGGGCCATTCTGAACATTATTAACAGTAACACCAGTATGAACTCCTCCATGAAGGACACCCTCTTCATCAATTCTCGCAATCAGTGGCTGAACGGGAGTCCTTAGCTGCTCTTGGCCTTGAGCAACCCCTTGCATTAAATCCATGAATTGGTTCATGCGAGTCCGCATCTCAGTCATCTCATTTTGTAGCTGATCCATGAGTCTCTTCTGATTCTGTCTAGTAGAATACCGGTGAATGTGCTGATCTGCAATCCTGCGCTGAGGATGAGAACAAGATAAGAACACCAGAGATAAACACCTGTTATGCAAAATGATCATGAATATGCAAATGCAAATGAACATGTTTGAATATTTGCAGGGTGATCCACCCCTTGATTCCAGTTTAACAACAAGATAGAACGGAACTTCTGCTCATGTATTAAGAAAAACCGGAGGATAACCAATTGTCAACAATCACAGCCCAAAATAATAAGTCTGAACACAATAATCATAGATTCCAACCAACAAGCCTGGCGGTGATCCAAATACAATAAAAGAAAATAGAAAACTACGGCATGTCATCAAAGTCCACAAGTGTCAATCCCCCCATCCATCATGCTCTTTGCTCCAGTCTTGAATTTCCTTGAACAGCTTTTTGGTGTCGGGATGCTTCGGTCTCTGAACTAGCTCTTGAATGACAACATCTCTCCTATGCATGATCCCTTTCAAGTATCAACAATGCAACTCCCAAGCGTCTTCTTCAAAAACACCATCCCTGCTAGGAGCCTCATTTCTAGGTCTCTTCACTTCAGCTTGGATCTTTAGTTCCTCTATGGAGGCTATGGCTTCATTGAGGCGACCCTCGACTGCTTGTCTCCGGAATACCCCTGATAGGATCTCAGCGTCTTTTTTCTTGAGCTTCAACTTTAATTGATCAATCTGAGCTAGATAATCGTCTTCCTTTCGCTTATTATTAGCCATTGCAGTGTCTCGGTGAGCATTGAACTTGTGAATTTTCAACAAAGCCTCGACCAATTCCTCCTTCTTAGACTTGAGAACCTTACTGATACCCTCTAGAGCTTGCTTCATCCTTTGTCTGGCTGTGACCTTGTCAGCTAGCTCCTTTTCTGCCTTAGCGAGAAGCTCTGTCTTCGACTTGGCGATATGAACAGCTTCACCCCGCTCATGTTTCAACTGGTAAATCTCTCTTTGTAGCTCACCGTTCTCTTCTCGCAGCTTTTCCTTTTCAGCCCACAACTTGTTAAACTTCTCTATCTCAACTGTGGTAGGAGGCTCAATCAACAAGGGGTAAAATGGTGGTTCTTTGGAGAATGGCAAAAGCTCCTTCTCTACCATTTTCTGAATCCAATCTTCGTACGCAGGAAATGTTCTGTTATTTCTCTTCCCAAAAGAAATCTTCCCCTTCTTATGATGATCTTCCCAAGTATTTGCAGCTTCTTTTAACAGTTCTGGATTAATTTCCCCACTCAGAAATAGAGATTCTCGGACATCCTCGTCTTTTGGTGGCTCCTTCAAGGCATACCCGAATTGCCTAATAGCAAGAATAGGGTTGTAGTTAATTCCCCCTTTCCTTCCTATTAGAGGCACATTTGGGAGACCTCCACAACTAATCACGATATCTTGGCCCAACAAGTCACGGTTAACCCAAATTAGATTATCTGCCCTCAAGCCCATCAATCTTTTAGACCATTCCAATGTTCCTTGAGTATCTACAAATGCCCCAGATTTGGGAAGACGGTCAGCAAACCATTTGTAGAAGACTGGCGCACAAAAATTAAGGGGTCTTCCCCTCCTCTTCTCATTCTTATAATGCACTGAATAATACAGATCTCCAAGCAAAGTAAGTACCGGATTCTTCATGGTAAATATCCGGACAGCGTGCATGTCCACAAAATCCTTCACATTTGGGAACAACACCGTTCCATAGACACACATAGCCAAGATGGTGTTGAAAACCGACCAACATCTAGCCTTAGCATACACAACAGTCTGTTCTACCAAAAATTTCACGTGAAAGCCTTTACACCCTCCCTTACTGCAACGTTGTTTTTCAACAAAGATGGATCCAAATGCAAAGCCTCGGAGACCCTTTCTAAATCAGGAAGTTCTTTAGAAGGATAGAAAAGAGCCTCTTCTTTGATAGAAACATCCAGGATGAGAGCAAACTCCTCCAATGCCGGAGCCAAAAGATAATCAGTGAATAGAAAACATCGCAGGTGAGGGTCATAGAATTGCACCAGAGTGTGCAAAGCCCTATACTCGTATTCGGTGATGTCGCGAGCAAAATTTAGAATTCTTCCATACTTTCCTCTAAAGTTTGCCAATACCCCAGGTTCTGCCATAGACACGATCCTGTGAACAGTATCCAGAATAAGTGATGGGAACTTATACACTATGATGTTCTTTCTCTTCTCAGTACTCATCCTTAATAGTCTTCAAAACCAGAATCAAAGTTAGGATGCAACCCTGCAAATGAATAAACATGTTAGGATGCAAAATGATGATGCAAATGCACACATGGGATCAAGGATTCAACACAGACTGGACAACTGCTGCACTGAACAACTGTATAATCTCCAGGATCTGCCCAAATACCCAAAATACCAGAATAACCATAGTACCACACTGATAAATCTGCTGACCAGAAAACCGGGTATGTTGAAGGTTAAGGTTACCTACAAACCTGTAAACACCCTGCCCTCTCACATGTGGGTACTAGAAAGTCGAGGATCCTCAATATCATGGGCTCTCAAGTCGAGAAATGATGATACGTTCACCATTTCTGGTTTGGCATCATCACCAAACGAGGAGGCCTCAACTGATTCCCCTCAAAAGAAAACATCCTATGGCAAGTCCTCAGTTTCGGCACTGAGGTCGAGAAGCAATAGTACATTCATCCCTCGGGGTACAGTACTATCGCCAATCGAGGAGTGCTTCCACTGATTCTTTTCCAAAAGGAAACCCTATAGCAAGTTCCCAGCATTGGGTCCTCGGATCGACATGTGTAATGGGTTTGCCATTTCTGGTCTTCCATTATCACGTCTCGGGAGGAGTGTCGTTACTGAGTCCTCGGGAATGGCCGCTAGAGTCGACAGTTTTCCAAGTTACATTCAATCGTCTGCACCAATGCGCATGATAGAACATTACCAAGGAAAACCTCATCTAGATGTGGAGTTTTCATGTATACTACGTCTAGCCAAATGCCACACAAGTCACACTACTTTCCACGCTAATCCTACGTGTACGCTCAAGCCTGGGTATTGGGCTTATCTCTCAAAACTCCCAACCCGCCAAACAGAAAAACAGTGCAGCAGATGATAATAATATGCAATGCAGTAAGTGCGGTAAAAAAATAAAATACAACAAATAAAGCAAAAACACAAAACAAAAACACCCAAAGAGAACAAATATAAACAAGCGCTAGGACTGACTCGCTAAAGGGGATGGATCAACATAGGTCAACCAGATAGTCCCCAGCAGAGTTGCCAGCTGTCGCTCCCAGGATTTTCATCCAGGTACAAACGCGAAAGTGGCGCGGAATACAGAGTCACCAGCAATGTATATTTATCCCAAGAGAGGGAAAGGAAACACCGCATAAACCTGAGGAAGAGGGAAAGGAATGGTCATCGCAACCATAGCCTGGGTTCGGGAGTCGGTTACGCGAGGGGAAGGTGTTAGCACCCCACGCGTCCATCGTACTCGATGGGATCCACGCTTGTTATCTAATTTAAGGGTGATTTATCCTAACATCTATGGCTGTACTGAAACGGGGAAGGGAAAAACAAAGACAGACTCGGTAGGACGTCGACTTCCTAGGCCTACGTACTCCCTTTGTGCAATGGGAAATTCAGAGCCAACGTAGTACGGACCAAGTTCTTTTTGTGTTTTTTATGAGCAACGTTAAGTTCGCGTCCGGCAGTTAGGGTCGATGCCTGTTTGCGACTCAGACGGAAAGTAACGTGCCCTTTTTGAAAATAGCCTTTAGTTTGACAATCCTGAAGGACAAAAATGTTTTGAAATTTGGTTGTATTTTTTAAGACAGAAGTGACTTGAGTTAGTTCATAACTCACCTTGAACCAAAGTCTATGACACGGGAACGAATGCTTCGCATGGTCGTCCCCAATGGGACGTATGCTCAACACTCTAGAAGAGAGAAGGGGGACCCCTCAATCTTCATTTCCTATGTTTAAGGCTTGTGTGCAAGGCAAGTTGACCTTATTAAGTATCTTAGAAATTTTTATGAGATGAGAAGAGGGACTCAAAAGAAAAGAAAAGAAACACTACGGGGAAAATCTATCCTAATGTTATCATGCAAAGGTGGCCCTAAGGGGAGGTTTGACACCAACCTAAGCCTAGAGAAAAGAAAAGATGAGAGAAAGAGAGAGTGAGGGTGGACACGGATAACTATCCACACCCTCAAATAACTTACCTCTGCCTCTGCATAAAAGGTTAGTACAAAACAGACATAAGCAACAATAAGATAAATGAAACCCAAACAAGTCACAACCCAAAGAGAAATGGTTACAAACCAAATGAAACTCATCCAAGCCAGAATATACACCTTATAAGTGACCCACAATGTTTACCAAACAAAATCAAGCAAATAGAATGCAAACCAGTGGCAAAACAAACAAGAGAGTTATCAAAGAAGGAGTAGAAGAAAGAAGAGTGGATATGCAAGGTGATCATGCAAGAATGCTTCAAATAATATCCAATTGAGAATGTAGATGACCTAAAAATGTGCCTAAACATGCTATACAAGTGTCACATGAGGCATGCAAACAGATATCCAAGCATCAAACATCAATAGAAGAAGAAGGAAGCATATAAGTGAAACATGTTCAAGTATGCAAGATGAAACATGAATGACATATAACATGAATGAATGTAAAGCTCCAAAGTCAGAAACATACATCAAATGAAGTACAAAGGAATGATATGGCATGACATACACAAATCAAACATAAATCATGAATGAGCATGGATGAGAAAAAGTGAGTAGATAAGTCAAAAGAGGCATGTAAATCAAACATTGAACATGTGCACACAAATGCAACAACCTCACACCAATGACCTACAATTGTAAACAAATGACCTGTAATGATTCAAACATGAATTATGAAGTCAAAGAAACAATCCCCAAACAATGGCACAAGTGCCTTCTCAAACAAGTAATCAGACATGATCAAAGATGTGCACCAAAGAGACCTCAAATTAAAAGCAAATAAACAATTAGCCAAACATCTTTTAAAATTACCAAATTAAAACTCAAAACACCTCAACCAGAAGCAAACATCATGTTAAAAACTAATGCAAAAATTCACAAGATAAGTCACTCAAACAATCATGCAAAGATCAAGTAGGAAACATGATTCAATATGCAAAAAAGAAGGACCAAAATGCAATATGAAATGGTCTTAAAAATATGAGGAAAATGTTTTTATGCACTTAAATATGTTGGTGAATCAATGCAAAAAGAGTGGACTCAAAATGTTTTGTATGCCATGAGAAATAAAATCAGCAAGTTAGGGTATGCATATATGGAATAAATTCAAAGGAAATTAACCAAATAATTAATTCAGATGCTAAAAATAAAATAAAATAAGAAAATAAAATTTGGAAAAATTTTATAAAACTCTAAATATGATTCATGATTTTTTTTTGGGATTTTTGGATGCTTTTAACTAATTTTAAAAATTAAAATGCAAATGAAACAAATAAATAAAATAAAATAGAAAATAAAACAAGTAGGGGGTGTATTCAGCATCTTATTCATGTTGAGAAATGATAATGGGCTTAAGGGAGGGGTGCAGAAAGCAAGCCCAACACTAAATCCATCAGCGAAATAAAAAAAAATAAAAAAAGAAACACAATGCAACCCAGTCAACGGTCAGACTTAATATCAACCCTCTGATCAATCTAACGTGTGGCATTCAGTCAAACAAATAAAAGGTAATCATGATGAGTGGTATATATCCACACGCCCACCTTAATAATGATGCAAATTCACACACAAAAGCATTCAGAAAATTAAAAAAGGCACGTGATAAGGCACATGTGGATTTAATGCGTTGGCACAACAATGACCCTCAGATTCAATCAACGCATAGGATCAATCAATCAAAAGTGTGATGAGTGGGTCAGATTGGATGTACATGGTAGTTATCATAGAACGTCACACACACAAACCATAAAATAAAAACATATTTAAAATGATGTGGCGCGCTGTGGACCACACGATCTGGCTAACGGACGACTGAGATTACGTCTTCCCCATGGAAACCCTAGCCTCGCCGGAACTCAAATCAGACGCCGGAGCCCTAGCTCCGGTCGTCCCTTCCGACCACCTGTAACTCAAAAAAAACCCAGAAAATGCAAACGAGTATACCTTTCTTACCAGAATTTCACCAGGATCAATAATATCACATTAGAAATCACAAACAATCAACATACAAGGAGAATCGAATGAAACAAGTTATGGTTCAAAACTTTAAAACCCACGATACAACCAATCTACACGTCCAAATTCAAAATAAAATACATCAGCATGCTCAGCAACAACCACAGATCATTATGCACGCCAAAAATTTGAGTTCTAAGATCATGAAAAGTGTCACTAACCTGAGATCAAGCAATCCGTACCCTTGTTGTTAGCTTCAAATGATGGGAGCTTTATATTCTATGGATCCCCAGGACTCAGAATGTGAAAGAACTTTGTGAAAAACCCTAGTGGATTGAGAGATTTGAAGGAGAGAAGGATTAGGGTTGAAACTTGGATTCTCCTTAAAATAACGTGCCTCCTTCCAATGACTGCATGAGTTAGCTTAAATACATTAGGTCATTCCACTGATAATCATTTGGGCCATATTAATTCCTTGATTAATGAGTTTTGGGTGATTTTGGAAATTTGCATAATGGGTTATTCACCCTCCTCCATGCATGTACACCCAAGCCTTTTATGATGGATCATTCATTTATCAATTGCTAATCACACCTGAATTGAATTTGGGCCTTGAGATGTCTTGGTTTATGAATTTTCAATGATTTTGCAAAATTGCACAATGTGAAATAAGTGGTGAATAAGTCATGGATCCACTTGATTCCAAGGCCAAATATGGTCCTTATGAGGTGTACTTGGATGTTAGAATATGACTTGAAGCAATAGAATCAATTATAGGTCCATATGTCCCAAAATACAAAAGTTGTGAAAATGGAACCATGAGAAAACCTTAACAACCACCTTGCCTTCTTTTGATCATAACTTGAGTTCCACAAATGATATGGAGACCATCTAGTACTTCTTGGAAAGGGGAGAAAAAGATCTTAAACTTTCATGTTTGAGGAAAATTCATTTAAAGCTTCCTTGATGGTGAAAAGTCAAGTTGAATGTAGTGTAAAAACATGCCAAAAATGGAAACTTTCAAATTATAGGTTATTTCCATATGTAGTAACTTTTGCACAAACTCTTGATCCTTGATAAATGGTATGAGACTTGACCCTTGAAGAACATCTTCTCCTCTTGAACTGCCTCAGGCACCTTGACCCCATGCTAAGAACCAATGATATGCACACATGATAATGCAAAAATGAAATTATACATAAGCCAGTTAGTACTAAAGTAAGGAGAGCAAATTTTGGGGTGCTACACAACTACACATGAAGAAATTCCTCCACAAACTTGCATTGTTCCATTGGTTGGTGGTGGTTGCAAAAAATAGAATGTTATGTCATGTATGTTGTTGTTTCATCAGCTAGCACGCACACCTTTCCACACTTCTTTTTGCTTCTTTAAACCAAACACATTCCTTTGCACATATATTACACACTAGTAGCATACATCACAAAGGAAAAAGCAAAACTTGCTTAGCAAGCTGCTGCATCAGAGGCCATACATCACCATCTTTCTATTAACTTCAACCATAACACACCATAAACCACCATCACCATATCACAGCCAAGCTAGCTCCCTCTAACTAACTTGACTCAGTTAGTTAGAGGCAGCTCAGTTAACTCTACTCAGTGACTCAGTTAACCATGAGTTAAGTCACTAAACTCAACATCACCGTTGATTTGTTCTCATTGTGTGGTTACTAATGTGCCAACGCATTAATGAAATTATTGCATGTGTGTGATTGTATGATAATTAACATGTGCCTGCATTGGTGTCCACATGATTGCTTTGATTTTGTTGATCTTGACCGTCTGATTGATCCAATGATCCACAACGTGCCATCACGTTAATGTAAACCTGTGCACCTCACGTGTTCTTCTTTTTGAATTCTGATGATTGTGTGTGTGTGCGTGTAAGGTAACTATCACGTGCCTTCCTCATGGATTGTTGGATACGCATATTTTAATGATTGGTGTGGGTTGACTTAGATGTATGATTAGGATTGCATCAGTATGTTGACTGCATGTACACGCGTCACACACAACCACACGTTAATTGGACTTGGACTTTAATTGTTGTTTGCACCCCACCCTGAGCCTATCATGAATTTTTGAACGTGAAAATTGCTTCTCTGCACCCCCTACTTGCTTTCCTTTTTTCTTTTAATTTTTTTTTATATATGTTTCATAATTGACTTTTAAAAATACCAAAACATCATTAAAAATTCTACAAAAATTCATGTGACATCTTAATATGTTTAAATAATTTTATATTATTTTTAATTTTGATTTTGTGAATATTTGCATATTAATCCACAATTTTCTTTTATTTCTTTTGAAACTTGTTTCTATTTTCACATCTTCAGTTCAAAGATTTATTTCTCATATCTCCTTAAATATTTTTGCATCAATCTTTTTGCATCTATTCAGTAACATTAAAAAATTCATAAAAATATTTTTGTTTCATTTTTAGAAATTTATTTTATTGCATTTAGGTCCCTCATCTTTGTACTTTGGTTCATGATTCATAAGTGACTATTGTTTGATTGTTTGAGGTCCTTCCTTTCTAAATTTTTGCATAGGATATTGGTATGATGTTTACCTCTGGTTGAGGTCTCTTGAGACCTAATTTGGTGATTTTTGAATTGTGTTGGGTATTTGTTTGATGACTCTTGGTTGATGTCCCTTTTTATGAACTTCTTTGATCATGTTTGTTTACTTGCTTGATAAGGCACTTGTGCCATTGTATGATATCCTTCTTCTTGACTTCTTGAGCCATGATTAGATCATTATAGGTCTATTGATTGAAATTATAGGTCATTGGTTTGAAGTTGATGCTTTCTTTGTGTACATGTTCAATACTTGTTTCACATGTCTCTTTTTGACCTAATCCCTCATTCTTGTGCATCTAAATGCCAACTTGAATTGTAATAGGTTTGCTTATACCATGTTATACTATTCATTTGCATTTCATAGGATGTATGCCTCTGATTTTGAAGTATTACATTCATTCCATATGCCATTTATGTCTTACTTTGCATACTTGAACATGTTTCATCCAAATGCATGTTTCTTTTGCTTCTTGCTTCTAAATGACTTGTAATTGCTTGAATGTGATTGGTTTGTGCCTTTTATTTTCATCCTAATATGACATATCACTTATGACTTTGGTAATTGAGTTTCATCTTGAACTTTTGTAGGTTTGACGTATGCCATGAATGTTTTCTTTCCATGTTTAATTCATGATTCATATCTTCTCACTTCTTCTCCTTATCACTCTTAATGTTTGGATGCTTGATTGTATGCCTCATATGACATTTCTATATCATGTTTAGGCACATGTTTAGGTCGTCCACATTCTGACTTTGACATTACATGAAGCATAATTGCATGATCACTTTACATGTCCACTCATTCCTCTTCTATTTCTTCCATGATTCACTTCTTTAATGATTAGTGCTTTGTTTGTGCATAATTCATTTGTGTTTGGTATCTTAACATTAGAGAACACTCTTAAAGCATAGATTCTGATCTTGATTGAGATTCATTTCTTAGGAGCTTTATCCTTTAACTCTTAACTTGTTTGTTCACCAATTGTTATTCTTTTTCTTATTGCTTTACTTGTGAATTGTTTTGAACTAACATTTTCATGTAGGTGCTAAAGGTAAGTAAGTGTGTGGACTTAGTTCCACATACATTTCTTTCTCTTATATTCTCTTATTTCTTTTAAACTTTCTATTTGTGTTTGATAAGCATTTACATGCTTTCTTTGAATAACTTCTTCTTCACCCCTCTTTAAGATCAACTTAATTTCCATTTTGGAAGTAAGTTATTTCTTTTGCTCTTCTCCTTCTTTCTTTTAGGATTATATTTCTTAAACCACATTAACCATAAGATCTCCAAGCATGCTAACATTAGGGTGAGTCTTAGTTCCCTTTAGTTTTTACCTTGACCCTCTTTTGAGTCTCTTCTTCCCATCTTCAAATGAAAGTAAAAAAACACTTAATAGTGGTATAACATGTATTGCACTTAAACCTAAAGTGTGGGAAATGGAAGGAGGGGAGATTCTCTCCACTTTCCTAGAATGTTTAGCATACAACCTGTTAGGACGACCATGCGATGCATTCGATCTTATACGATAGACTTGAATGCAATATGAGTTATAAAAACAAAAACAATCAAAACACTTCTTTCTTAAAAGACAAAAACAAATAATAACGTCTTTCCTTCGGGAATTCTTTTCTCATCTCACTCATTCTCAACGAACGAACGCGCTTCTCCTCGTTCTCTTGCAAGATGGTAACGTACTCGGACCAGCGAGCCTGCAACACCTGAGCTAAGATTTTTTCCTTTCAATCTTATGCCTACGTATTCCCGTTTACCGAAATAGGGAAATCAGAGCGTTCGTAGTTCCACCTATTCTATGGGAGGAAATGGGTGTTTTGGTGTCTTGTTCAAAGCCCAAGACGTGAAGCGAAAGGTGGTTTGTATCTTGTTCAAAGCCCAAGATGTGAAGCTGAAGAGTCTATTTGTATCTTGTTTAAAGCCCAAGATATGAAGCTAAAAGGTCTCAACTTTAGAGAGAATTTGTCATCTCTAAAGAGGGGCTTGTATGTCACAACTGTTTTATAAAGGAGAATTACTTTAACCGGGATATGTGAATCCGGTAATGCCATAATTTCCTTTATAGGGGATCTCAACCTGAAAGAAAAGAATTTAACTCAGTTTAGAGCAATGCCATCTTTCCTTAGGAATTTCTCATGCTAAAAGAGGGACAGTGGCATGGATGTAGATGATCCAGAGGCTTGCCGCTTACAGCAATTAGATGGAGGGGAAGGAGTTGTTGATGTTTGTGTACTGTGAACGAGGCACAACTTTGATGCTAAAAGGTTGATTGGATCAACCAGTGGTTCTCTTATACAAAGCCTAAGAGAAGGCTAATATGTGTCTCGTACAAAGCCCGAGAGAGAGGCTAAAAGGTTTTGAATCGACGATGGAGTCTTTTGGTATCTCGTATAAAGTCCGAGATGGAGGCTATTTGACTCAACAAGAGAGTTTTTTTGTATCTCGTATGAAGCCCGAGATGGAGGCGAAAGGGGTGATTGACTCAACGAGGGAGTCTCTTATGTGTCTCGTACAAAGCCCGAGAGAGAGGCTGAACGTTGTTTGACTCCGCTGGGGAGACTCAATGTACAAAGCCCAAGAGGGAAGCTAGTATCACTAGAGAAGGATCATTATATAAAGCCTAAGAGAAGGCTATAGTTACCGTTTCAGTTGAGTGACAGGTCCAGTATACTGATTTAAAGAGAAAATCAGTTCTTATATGAACAATACTGTACTCGAGGATTTGGTTCGAGGATCAGGGATATTTCCTGTTCTTTAAGGAAGTGGGAAATCCGAAGGGTATTGAGACAGTCCGAGTCTACGGGGTTTTCTTCCTATTCTTGAAGGGTGCTTGAGAATGTCTTTGAGACTCAAGGATATTAGACTGTCCAAGTCTAGAGTTTCATTTTTTGTACCATGCTTTGAAAAACAGTAGTAGACTCTATGAAAGGACTATTCTATGCAAATGACTAAGTTTTGTTCCTATACCTCTAGGAGATCGTCGGGACAATTTGTACGAAGCCCAAGAGGAGGATGGAAACTTTTAAGAAGCCGACAGGTCCTTGTACGATGCCCAAGAGGAGGCTATCATTCCCGGAGGAAGAGATCATTATACGAAGCCTAAGAGGAGGCTGTGAATACTTCTAAGAAGCAGTAGGGTCCTTGTACTAAGCCCAAGAGGATGCGGGGTTGATTTTAGGAAGCCTGTGGGTCCTTGTATGATGCCCAAGAGGAGGCCGATGCCTTTAAGAAGCCCGTGGGTCCCCAAACCCCGAGAAATTCAAGGCAAGCTATTCACAAGGAATAGATCAAGTCAGGAAAGTTCGAGAATTTGGAAGAAACTCAAAGATGCCATTCACGGAGAATACATTCATCTCTGGGAGTAGAGTTTATTGACAATTCCTAATGAGGACAGCCGAAGAGAAGACTGTATCTGGTGATCCTATTGGGGATCTAGTTGTCTATTTCTACGAATAAACGAAACAGCGTCACCTAGTTCTAGACGTAGTTGCCGGGGAAACTCTAAATATCTATACTATTATTACACAGTTGATATGAGTTTATGAAAGAAGACTTACAGTGAAATAGCCCCACAATACAGTTATATGTATATGAAAGCGGATAAACACTTACTCGGTTGTAGAGCTTCCATGCTGTTTGGTTAGTTGTTCAACAAAGAAAGATTGAAAACAACAGTATATTCAAAATCAAAGGAGAAAGTGCTTTGAAAAAGAAAGATTTGGGGCTTACAGCTCAAGGAGAGGCCCAGGGTTTTATCAGTGATTTTACTGTTGAATTCGTACAAAGGGACTTATACAAGTGACTGTGGCCCAAAAAAGGTTTTCTGTACAAAGGGGATGGGTCTTACACTCTCTCAAGAGGCCCAAAAAGTTTTAAAGAAAAGAAATGGGTCTTACTACACGAGGGTAGACCCAGTTTGTTTTTTCCGTTTGAAATGGCGATCGCGCCGAGATTTTCTTTTAACACGAAGGGACTTATACAATAAGTGAGGCCCAATGTTTTTGGTTAAAAGGGGGTTGGGTCTTACACTCTATTAGAGGCCCAAAAGTTTTGAATGGGTCTTATAGCTCAAGGAGAGGCCCATGGTTTGATTTTTTTATTGCCGAGCGCGCCGAGGTTTTTGAAAATACAGTGGGACTTATACAATAAGTGGGGCCCAAAATGGTTTGTATTTACAGAGGATTGGGTCTTACACTCTATTAGAGGCCCAAAAGTGTTTGAAAAAAGTTTGATGAGGGTGGAATTGATTCAAAACCCTAACTTATTTTCAAAATGTATTTTCTTAATTGAATAAAAATTCAATTAAAATGATCAATGTTTGTTAAATATATAAAAACAAATTATGATCTTGGATCAATGTTCCAAAAAAACCAGGTTTCTTCCTACAAAATGATTGAAATCAAATTAGGGTTAGAAAACAAAGGGAGAAAAAATATTTTAAATGCTAAAAACACATAAAACATGAATTCTTTGCAAAAATATCAAATATATGAAATAAATAATATTTTTGGGATTTTTTGGTAAAATCAAATAATTAAACATTTTTGTGAATTATTGCAAAAAGAACCAATAAAAAATGATAAAAATTGAAGGAGTTATTAATTTTTCAAATCATTAAAAATAATAATATGAAAAATAACAAAATAAACAAGTGATAAAAAGAAGTCTGGGGCGAGGGGGATTCGAACCCCAGACCTCTCGCTTGCCAATACACACAAAACCAGCTGATGAACCGCTGGGGCGCAATTCCAATTCAAATATAACATGGCAAGGGAAAAATATATAGAGAACTTGTTGGATTTTCTGAGAATGGCGCCATGGCCATCTTCTTCCTCTAGCTCGTGCATGAAGCCCTCTATCTCACTCATCTCTCAACCATTTGACATGATTCAAACACCAAACTCATGCGTTTTTTCACAAGGAAGAAGATGGCAATACCCAATTTCATTCATTTTCAGTGTATAGCAAATTATATCATTGTGGCCGTATGAACCCTAATTTTGCAAAAGCAATCGAGTAGGCATAATTATGAGTGCTATGATCAAATTTTTTGAGGGAAAACAATCAACATATGATGGCAAGCAATTGGCAAAAATATCAAGCGAGGAAATATGCATGGATCATGGAGTTCGAGTTTTGAGGCTTACCTTGATGCAAGCTGAAATGGAACTCTGCACAAACCTTGTTCCAGTTGTGAATTAATGATCCCTACAACTTCAATGGATGTTATGGAGTGTGTTACAAGCTTTGGAATGTAGCGAGCGATTTTGGACGTGGTTCTTAAGCGCTGGTCGCTCTCTGCGGTTTGAGCTTAAACTACAGGTCGATTCATTTTTTATCCTATTGTGAGCTGAATAAGGAAGGGAAATAGATGTCTCCAATTAACCCTGCTTGCATACTAAGTTTAAACAGTGATCTGTTAGGTTACGAATGCAATCAATGTGGGGGGGCCTTTGTACTGGTTATTTGTATTTTCGCCAATACAATTTCTTTCTTTTTATCTAGACAGAAGGTTTCTGGCGGGGAACAAGGATTAGGATGTTAGGACTGATGCTTTTTGATGTGAGAGTATGGGATTTGGGTTTTTTGTTTAGTGTGCTCGCTAAGATTTTTCTTTCAATCTTATGCCTACGTATTCCCGTTTACCGAAACAGGGAAATCAGAGCGTTTGTAGTTCCTCCTATTCTATGGGAGGAAATGGGTGTTTTTGGTGTCTTGTTCAAAGCCCAAGACATGAAGCGAAAGGTGATTTGTATCTTGTTCAAAGCCCAAGATATGAAGCTAAAAAGTCTATTTGTATCTTGTTCAAAGCCCAAGATATGAAGCTAAAAGGTCTCAACTTTAGAGAGAATTTTTCATCTCTAAAGAAGGGTTTGTCTGTCACAACTGTTGGGTGACTGGTTATAAAGAAGAATTACTTTAACCGGGATTTGTGAATCTGGTAATGCCATAATTTCCTTTATAGGGATTTTAACCTGAAGGAGAAGACTTTAACTCAGTGTAGAGCAATGCTATCTTTCCTTAGGAATTTCTCATGCTAAAAGAGGGACAGTGGCATGGATATAGATGATCCAGAGGCTTGCTGCTTACAGTGATTAGATGAAAGGGAAGGAGTTGTTGATGTTTGTATACTGTGAACGAGGCACAACTTTGATGCTAAAAGGTTAATTGGATTAACCAGTGGTTTTCTTATATAAAGCCTAAGAGGAGGCTATTATGTGTCTCGTACAAAGCCCGAGAGAGAGACTAAAAATATTTGACTCGACGAGGGAATCTTTTGGTATCTCGTATGAAGCCCGAGATGGAGGCGAAAATTCGTTTGGCTCAGTAAGAACCCTTTTGTATCTCGTATAAAGCCCGAGATGGAGGCGAAAGGGTGATTGACTCATCGAGGGAGTCCCTTATGTGTCTCGTACAAAGCCCGAGAGAGAGGCTAAACGTTGTTTGACTCTGCTGGGGAGGATCATTGTACAAAGCCCAAGAGGGAGGCTATGGTTACTATTTCAGTTAAGTGACAGGTCCAGTATACTAATTTTAAAGAGAAAATAAGTTCTTATATGAGCAACACTGTACTCATGGATTTGATTCAAGGATCCGGTTTATTCCTGTTCTTTAAGGAAGCGGGAAATCCAAAGGGTATTGAGACTGTCCGAGTCTGCGGGTTTTCTTCCTATTTAACGAAGGGGTCACTTGAGAATGTCTTTGAGACTCAAGGAGATTATACTGTCCAAGTCTAGAGTGTCATCTTTTGTACTGTGCTTTGAGAAACAGTAGTAGACTCTATGAAAGGACTTTTCTATGAAGATGACTAAGAGGAGGCTGGAAACTTTTAAGAAGCTGATCGGTCCTTGTACTAAGCCCAAGAGAAGGCTATCATTCCCGAAGGAAGAGATCATTATACGAAGCCTAAGAGGAGGTTGTGAATACTTCTAAGAAGCCGTAGGGTCCTTAAACTAAGCCCAAGAGGAGGCGGGTTGCTTTTAGGAAGCCTGTGGGTCCTTGTACGATGCCCAAGAGGAGGCCGATGCTTTTAAGAAGCCCGTGGGTCCCCAAACCCCGAGAAATTCAAGGCAAGCTATTCACAAGGAATAGATTAAGTCAGGAAAGTTCGAGAATTTGGAAGAAACTCAAAGATACCATTCACGGAGAATACAATCATCTCTGGGAATAGAGTTTCTTGACAATTCCTAATGAGGACAGCCGACGAGAAGACTGTATCTGGTGCTCCTATTGGGGATCTAGCTGTCTATTTCTACGAACTAAACGAAACGGCATCACCTAGTTCTAGACGTAGTTGCCAGGGAAACTTGAAATATCTATACTATTATTCCACAGTTGATATGAGTTTATGAAAGAAGACTTATAGTGAAAGAGCCCCACAATACAATTATATGTATATGAAAGCGGTAAATGAAAGCAATAACCACTTACTCAGTTGTAGAGCTTCCATGCTGTTTGGTTAGTTATTCAACAAAGAAAGATTGAAAACAACAGTATATTCAAAATCAAAGGAGAAAGTGCTTTGAAAAAGAAAGATTTGGGGCTTACAGCTCAAGGAGAAGCCTAGGGTTTTATCAGTGAGCGCACTGTTTGAATTTGTACAGAGGGACTTATACAAGTGACTGAGGCCCAAAATGTTTTTCTGTACAAAGGGATGGGTCTTACACTCTTTCAAGAGGCCCAAAAGGTTTAAATAAAAAGATTGGGGCTTATAACACGAGGGTAGGCCCACTTGATTTTTTCGTTTAAAAATGACGATCGCGCCGAGGTTTTCTTTTAACGTAGAGGGACTTATACAATAAGTGAGGCCCAATTGATTTTGGTTAAAAAGGGGGTTGGGTCTTACACTCTAATAGAGGCCCAAAAGTTTTGAATGGGTCTTATAGCTCGAGGAGAGGCCCAAAATGTAATTTTTCAAAAGGCGATGATCGCGCCGTTTGTTTTTTACGGTATCGGGACTTATACAATACACTGAGGCCCAAAATGTTTTGGTCAAGAAAGGATTGGGTCTTACACTCTATTAGAGGCCCAAAGTGTTTTAAAAATGATTTATGAGGGTTGAATTAATCCAAAAACCCTAATTTGTTTTCAAAAATGTATTTAATTGAATAAAAATTCAATTAAAATGATCAAAATTGTTTAACATGTGAAAAACAAATTGTGATCTTGGATTAATGCTTCAAAAATTAAGTATTGACCTACAAAATAATTAGAAAGCATTAAAAGTTGCAAAATCAATGTGGAAAAAATATTTAAAATGTCAAAAACAATTAAAATATTAATTCTTTACAAAAATATCAATTATATGAAATAAATAATATTTTTTGGGATTTTTTGGGAAAATAAAATATTTTAACATTTTTGTGAATTATTAAAAAAAAGAATCAACTCAAAATCATTAAAACTCAGAGAGAAATTAATTTTTGAATCAATTAAAGAAAAATCACAAAATTCAAATATTTGAAAATTCAAAAAAGGTGCCAAGAACAGCTGAAGAACACGCGCGTGTTCTGGGTTTGGCTGATTTGCATTTTCTATCCAATCTCCCTGAATACTTGATTATAACATGCAATCCACATATCATTATGCTCGTCTCAACCTCACGATCATGTCTATGTCCATTAATTTCATTTAAATTAAACATATAACAAGAAATCATGAAAAATCCTCAAGAACCCTAATTTCTGCATGAAGGCTAGGATTTTTGATACACGATTCAAACAATGCAATTAATTGAGGGAAAACATTCCATGCATGATTATGAACATATGGCAAAATTATTGTGCAAGGAAATATGCATAGATTGAGAGATGACCAAGTGTATGCTTACCTCTAGGCCGTGACAGCAAGTGCAATGTGATTTTTGATTTGGAGGTGTTACAGATGAGTGGTGATGATCTGAACAGCTTCCTTACACCCTATGGAGTGTGTTTGAATGCTTGGACTTGATTGAAAATGGCTGGAATGATTTGTGGTACCTCAGCTGCAACTTGATTGAAAGTTTGAGCAACCAGCTGGTGATTTTGTGAAATCTGTGTTCCAGATGTTATGTGAGTGTTTGGATCACTTCTATATGATGTATGTGAGGTGTGTGAGTGATTGGTTTGATTGGAAAAGCTCTCAAACTCAAAACCCGATAGCTACCTTGCAAAGAAAGGCATTTTTGCCAAGAGAAAGAGATTTTGAGGAAAGCATCTGTTAGATGGCTTTGGTGTACTCAAACTAATCACAATTGAGCTCTATTTATAGTAGAGCAAGTTTGTTTTGCAAGGAATAGTGAATGGTAGCTGGTAAGTAGGTTTGGCTAATGTTGGCAAATGAAAATCCAAGTCTCCTCTAGCCATTGACTAGAGGTTAGGGCACAGAGCTTTGGTTCCCTTGGTCTTGGATAAGTCTTGACTGATTTCAGATGATAATGGCTCAGTCCATGCCACCTTGATGCTTCCATTGAATGCTTCAATCCAAATTTGGAGTCTTGTCCCTATTTTGGCCATTCTAGGTTCAACATGCTATTTCTTGTTCCATGGACTTTGGAGGCTTGGCTCAGTGATTGTCCCCTTTAGATTCAATCCTCAGATGTGTCCAAGTGGATAGGAGCATTTGAATTTGGCTGATTTTGGCAAATCAAGCAAAATTGCAAATTCTGCCTTGCCTTTGACTGATTTCAGCAAGGCAACTTGCCAATGTCATATCTCATGGTGTAAGTTGAATTTGGTAATGTTCTTGACCATTTTGGAAAGCCCTTACATGATACAACAACAGTTTGAACATGTTTGGTTTTGATCTCTTTTGAATCCAAGTGAAAAATCCCCCTACATTTGGCAAAAAGTGAAGGCAGATTCTGACTTAGTGAAAATTTCACTAAGTGTTGGAAAAAGTGACATTTTCACTTTTCAGCCATTTTGATCACTCCATAACTCCAAATCCTTAATGAATTGGACTTAGGTCTAGTTGAAGTTTTTGTAGAGGGTAATGAGGGCTACAAATCCATCTTTGGATGAGAAAAAATGGCTTTGTGGTTTAGGAGTTATGATCCTCCAAAGTTGGTACCCTTGTCACTTTATTTTTAACTTAGAAAATTTTCCAAGTTTTTATGGTTACCCCTTTTACAAGTTATCCAACTCCTCTTGATTTTTCTTGATGAATGATGATTCAAATCATACATTAACATCATTTTAGGGTTAAAAATCCATTTTGGTGAAAAATCTCAAAAAGTCAAAGTTGACTTTTGTGCACAGTTGACTTTTTATCAGATGAATTCCAAACTGTGCAATTCTTCAGGAAATCATGTCCTTGACCTAAATCAAACCTAATGGGCATGTTCCATGGGTGTTATAGGGTATATTGATGCATGTCATAGGGCTTGGGAGCATGTCCTGGTCAAAAGTCAAAGTTACAGTTGACTTTTCCCTTAAAACCCTAACTGTGGTGCAGATGAAATTGAGACTTGTTGCTCAAGCTTTTTGGATTAATCCATTGTTCCAAATGGATCAATATAGTTCATTAGAGACCCTCAAACCCTCTCTTGAGGTCTTGGCTCATGATTTGTCCCAAATGTCAACTTAGGGGTGAATTAGGTCAAGAACCCTAATTCCTGATTTTTGATGAATGCATCCCCTGAAGCAAAATTGACTTGATGATTGGGTCCATGAGGTTCCATGGAGTATATTAGGTTATGTTTTGGATCATTGGCTTGTGCCCAGATGAAAAATTTCCATCTGGAGGCCCTGGTCGACCAAAACCCTAATTTGGTGACACTGTCGATCTTGAGACTTGATCCACCTAGAAGGGAGCATCCTTGTACTTGATCCTTGAAATGGGAGTCCTTTTTGATCCTTTGTGTATGTTTGAGAGGTTTAGACAAGTTGAAGATCATGTCATTCCTTGATTGATCCTTTGTCTAAGGCTCTGAGAGGGCTTAAAACCCTAATTTTGATGGTAGTGGATGCTCACCCATCTTTGGGGAGACTGATGAGGTATGATGGTTCCTCCATATTGTGATGACGAGTGACACAATGATGGGACATCTTAGTGGTCAAAATTTGGGGTATGACAGATGCCCCTATTTAATCTTCTTGAACCCGAAGGTGTGAATGACGAAGGTATTCGGGCATTCAGGGTGCAAGAGGATTAAATATCGGAATACCCGAAATTTTGATGGTGGTTATGAATGGTAGCTTACGCATTCATCTTCTTTAGCTAAGCAATGATGCTTAGAAAAGGTAAATTTCCCCCCGATCCTGGTCTTCAGCCAAGGAACTGGTCTTAGTTTCTGAAATAAACTTCCCCTCGATCCTGGTTTCCTACCAAGGAACTGGTCTTAGTATCTGAAATAAACTTCCCCTCGATCCTGGTTTCCTACCAAGGAACTGGTCTTAGTTTCTGAAATAAACTTCCCCTCGATCCTGGTTTCCTACCAAGGAATTGGTCTTAGTTTCTGAAATAAACTTCCCCTCGATCCTGGTTTCCTACCAAGGAACTGGTCTTAGTTTCTGAAATAAACTTCCCCTCGATCCTGGTTTCCTACCAAGGAACTGGTCTTAGTATCTGAAATAAACTTCCCCTCGATCCTGGTTTCCTACCAAGGAACTGGTCTTAGTTTCCTTTGTAAACATCCCCTCGATCCTGGTTTCCTACACGGGAACTGGTCTTAGTTTCTTTTGTCAATAAACTTAATTGACAAGGGGCGCTATTTGTAGCGGATTTCCCTCAAACTTGTCGCCGAATTTTCCTGGGGAGGTGCCATTTGAGTGGAAAAAGTTTTGATGTCAGACTTGCTGGGGAACCCAGTCGTCTGAGTTGTAGAGGTGTACAAACTTCTCTGTTGGAGATGCCATTTCTCGATTCTACTGGGGAAAGCGAGTCTCTTGAGAGACTGTTTTCGTTTGGGGGCTTACATCATACTTTTCTCGGGATCTTTCCGGAGAAATGCCATATGATGGGATCCAATTCTGAGGTGCCGATGACCTTTTCATCGGTGGGTTTTTCGGAGAATGGCAGTTGTACTGCCAAATCTCTGCTTAGGAGGCTTTCTCTGGGGATTTTCCTTAATTCGGGAAAGCAAGGATATCATCTTCAATGGCGAAGAGTGACATCGGTCGAAGGTTCTCTGGTCTTTCAGAGGTTCAAGTTATCAAAGTGGTCAAGGGCCAATTCTAATCCAGAAATAAACTGGAGGAGAGAGAATGTTCAGACGCAGCATTTCCTGACGAGGCAAGAACTGACGACTCGATTGAGAGAACTTCTATCACTAGGGGACAAGACCGACTAGAGTGATAGTGATGCAATATGAAATGTGAATGCAAATCAATAATGCATGATGTGTGTATGTTTATACTGAGAAAACTGACGCGATATACAAACTGACAGGTGAACACGACTGGATACTCGGCCATCGCGGGGCGAAGAAGTACCGTTGGTTCAGAATAGCAATTCCGCCTTGCTTAGGAGAGATAGTCCCTATTGGGAGCACCGTTGATCAGGCTTAGGAGATAAGAACTCGGCTGAGGCGTGTCAGACGAAACAAGGTCTCTGACACAGTTGATCCCTTCATTCAGGCGCACTGGGCCTAGAAGGAGTACTTTGATTCTGCACTTTGAAGTTCAAACGCCTTTGGAGACGCAATCGATGCTCTTTCGATGTTCAACAGTCAAAAGAAATTGCCATCTTTATTAAAAAGCAAAAAAAGTTTTAACAAGTAAATTCATTTTTGTTTTATTTCAAGAATCGTTAATCCTGTTAACAACGTCGTTCCGTAAAGCTAAAACAAATAAGAATTACAAACAAAAGCACAAAGGCTCAAATTTCATTGATAAAATGGAGATCAGCCAAATGCGTGATTCCAAAGAGTATTTACAAAGTTATGAAATGGTAATTTACAGGGAAAAGGGCTACGTTGAAACATAACAACCATTATCCTTCTACCAACTTTGAATTCGGGGCATCCTGAGCTTCTGTCGAAGATGACCTTGACTGGAGTTTTCCTCCGATGGATGGTGTAACTGCTGCTGCTGAGAGACTTGCCTCTGTTGAACATAGTTACTTGCCATTATCCCTAATTTTTGCCTGGATTGTACTATGATGTTTCCAATCCACCGGGATGATTTTTTTTCTGTCTCTAACTTTTGCCTGGACCGCCCTTTCGGGTTTTCAATCCACCGAGACGTTTTTTTTTTTTTTTAGTTTAGGCGAAGTATTTCTTGACTACATCAACATTTGGGGGGTAGGCAAATTCCTCTCCGTCCATGGCTGCAAGTCTCAAGGCGCCGCCTGAGAAAGCTTTTGGAGTCCATTTACCTCGCGAATCAGTGAGAAACTGTTGTATCTTCTTAAGCACGAGGTCTCCTTTACTGAAAACACGAGGTCGAACCTTTTTGTTGAATGCCCTCTTCATTCTCTGTTGATACAGCTGACCATGGCATAGTGCCGTGATTCTCTTTTCTTCGATCAGATTCAGTTCGTCGTGTCGGCTTTGACACCATTCAGCTTCGGTGAGCTTAGCTTCCATCAATACTCGGATTGACGGGATCTCTACTTCTATGGGGAGCACTGCTTCCATGCCATACACTAGAGAGAAAGGGGTAGCCCCTGTTAAAGTGCGGACAGATGTGCGATAACCGTGAAGAGCAAAGGGTAGCATTTCGTGCCAGTCTTTGTAGGTTACGACCATCTTTTGAACGATCTTCTTGATGTTCTTGTTAGCCGCTTCTACCACTCCGTTCATCTTTGGTCGGTAGGGAGACGAATTATGGTGTTCGATTTTGAACTCTGCACACAACTCTCTCATCATCTTGTTGTTCAAGTTAGATCCATTATCAGTAATGATCTCGCTTGTGTAGCGAGCGATTTTGGACGCGGTTCTTAAGCGCTGGTCGCTCTCTGCGGTTTAAGCTTTAAACTACAGGTCGATTCATTTTTTATCCTATTGTGAGCTGAATAAGGAAGGGAAATAGATGTCTCCAATTAACCCTGCTTGCATACTGAGTTTAAACAGCGGTCTGTTAGGTTACAGATGCTATCAATGTGGGGGGGGGGGCTTTTGTACTGGTTATTCGTATTTCGCCAATACAGGTTTCTTTCTTTCTAGGGCTTAATGTTTCTGGTGGGGAATAAGGATTAGGATGTTAGGACTGATGCTTTTTGATGTGAGAATATGGGATTTGGGTATTTTGTTTAGTGTGCTCGCTAAGATTTTTCTTTCATCTTATGCCTACGTATTCCCGTTTACCGAAACAGGGAAATCAGAGCATTCGTAGTTCCTCCTATTCTATGGGAGGAAATTGGTGTTTTTGGTGTCTTGTTCAAAGCCCAAGACGTGAAGCGAAAGGTGGTTTGTATCTTGTTCAAAGCCCAAGATGTGAAGCTGAAAGGTCTATTTGTATCTTGTTCAAAGCCCAAGATGTGAAGCTGAAAGACCTCGACTTTAGAGAGAATTTGTCATCTCTAAAGAGGGGAGAAGGAGAATTACTTTAACTGGGATACGCGGATCCGAGCAATGCCATAATTTCCGAAGAAAGGGTTTTAACCTGAAGGAGAAGACTTTAACTCAGTGTAGAGCAATGCCATCTTTCCTTAGGAATTTCTCATGCTAAAAGAGGGACAGTGGCATGGATGTAGATGATCCAGAGGCTTGCCACTTACAGCGATTAGATGAAGGGGAAGGAGTTGTTAATGTTTGTGTACTGTGAACGAGGCACAGGTTTGATGCTAAAAGGTCGATTGGATCAACCAGTGGTTTTCTTATACAAAGCCTAAGAGGAGGCTAATTTCCGCTAGGAAAATCATTATACAAAGCCCAAGAGGAGGCTATTTTGTGTCTCGTACAAAGCCCGAGAGAGAGGCTAAAAGTTTTTGACCCAGTGGGGCATATCGTTATACAAAGCCTAAGAGGAGGCTAGCAAAGAGTTGACTTAGTTGGAGAATCTTTTATACTCAGTAAGAGAGTGTTTTTGTATCTCGTATGAAGCCCGAGATGGAGGCGAAAAGTTTGTTTTGACTCCACTGGGGAGAATTTTGGTATCTCGTACGAAGCCCGAGATGGAGGCTAAAAGGTTTTGACCCGACGATGGAGTCTTTTGGTATCTCGTAAAAAGCCCGAGATGGAGGCTATTCGACTCAACAAGGGAGTTTTTTGTATCTCGTATGAAGCCCGAGATGGAGGCGATTGCTTGACTCAACAGAGTGACAGATCCAATATACTGATTTTAAAAGAGAAAATCAGTTCTTATATGAGTAACACTGTACACAGGGATTTAATTTGAGGATCAGGGATATTTCCTTCTCTTTGAGGAAATGGGAAATCCAAAGGGTATTGAGACTATCCGAGTCTGCGGGTTTCCTTCCTATTTAACGAAGGGTGCTTGAGAATGTCTTTGAGACTCAAGGAAGTTAGACTGTCCGTGTCTAGAGTTTTATCTTTTGTACTATGCTTCGAGAAACAGTAGTAGACTCTACGAAAGGACTGTTCTATGAAGATGACTAGGTTCTGTTCCTATACCTCTAGGAGGTCGTCGGGACAATTTGTACGAAGCCCAAGAGGAGGCTGGAAACTTTTAAGAAGCCGACGGGTCCTTGTACGAAGCCCAAGAGGAGGCTATCATTCCCGAAGGAAGAGATCATTATACGAAGCCTAAGAGGAGGCTGTGAATACTTCTAAGAAGCCGTAGTGTCCTTGAATAATGCCCAAGAGGAGGCTATCATTCCCGAAGGAAGAGATCATTATACGAAGCCTAAGAGGAGGCTGTGAATACTTCTAATAAGCCGTAGTGTCCTTGAATAATGCCCAAGAGGAGGCTGATGCTTTTAAGAAGCCCGTGGGTCTATCAACTCCTTTAGGAGAGATAACTCTTTTAAAGATGAAAACCACTGGTAAACGTGCGAGGTTTACTATCCAGCGACTTTTAGCTTTTAAAGAGGGTTCCTTAGTTAAGGTCCAAGATTATGACCGTAGTGGGTACCCAAACACCGAGACATTCAAGGCAAGCTATCCACAAGGAATAGATCAAGTCAGGAAAGTTCGAGAATTGGGAAGAAACTCAAAGATGCCATTCACGGAGAATACATTCATCTTGGGGAGTAGAGCTTCTTGACGATTCCTAAGGAGGACAGTCGAAGAGAAGACTGTATCTGGTGCTCCTATTGGGGATCTAGGCGTCTATTTCTACGAATAAATGAAACGGCGTCACCTAGTTCTAGACGTAGTTGCCGGGGAAACTCGAAATATCTATACTATTATTACACAGTAGATATGAGTTTATGAAAGGAGACTTACAGTGAGCAGCCCCACAATACAGTTTATAATATGAAAGCAGTAAATGAAAGCGATAACCACTTACTCGGTTGTAGTGCTTCCATGCTGTTTGGTTAGTTGCTCAACAAAGAAAGATTGAAAACAACAGTATATTCAAAATCAAAGGAGAAAGTGCTTTGAAAAAGAAAGATTTGGGGCTTACAGCTCAAGGAGGGCCCAGGGTTTTATCAGTGAGCGCACTGTTTGAATTTGTACAGAGGGACTTATACAAGTGACTGGGGCCCAAAATGGTTTTCTGTACAAAGGGATGAGTCTTACACTCTCTCTCAAGAGGCCCAAAAAGTTTTAAAGAAAAGAGTGGGGCTTATAACACGAGGGTAGGCCCAAATGATTTTTATTTTTAAACGGGCGACGATCGCGCCGTTTACTTGTACAGAGGGACTTATACAATGAGTGAGGCCCAAAATGTTTTTGTACAAGGGGGGATGGGTCTTACACTCTCTCAAGAGGCCCAAAAAAGGTTTAAAGAAAAGTAAATGGGTCTTACTACTCGAGGGTAGGCCCAGATGATTTTTGAAAAGGTGACGATCGCGCCGTTTGTTTTTTGACGGTATCGGGACTTATACAATAAGTGAGGCCCAAAAATGATTTGGTCAAAAAAGGATTGGGTCTTACACTCTAATAGAGGCCCAAAGTGTTTTGAAAATGATTTATGAGGGTTGAATTAATCCAAAACCCTAATTTGTTTTCAAAATGTATTTAATTGAATAAAAATTCAATTAAAATGATCAAAAATTGTTTAACACACGGAAAACAAATTGTGATCTTGGATTAATGCTTCAAAAATTTAGTATTGACCTACAAAATAATTAGAAAGCATTAAAAGTTGCAAAATCAATGTAGAAAAAATATTTAAAATGCCAAAAACAATCAAAATATTAATTCTTTACAAAAATATCAATTATATGAAATAAATAATATTTTTGGCATTTTTTGGGAAAATAAAATATTTTAACATTTTTGTGAATTATTAAAAAAAGAATCAACTCAAAATCATTAAAACTCAGAGAGAAATTAATTTTTGAATCAATTAAACAAAATCACAAAATTCAAATATTCAAATTTATGAAAATGGCGCCAAGAACAACACCAAGAACACGCGCGTTTTTCAGTTTGCCCAGATTTGCATTTTCTATCCAATCTCCATGAATACGTAATTATAACATGCAATCCACACATCATTATGCTCGTCTCAACATCACGATCATGTCTATGTACTTTAATTTCATTTAAATTAAACATACAACAAGAAATCATGAAGAAACCTCAAGAACCCTAATTTCTGCATGAAGGCTAGGATTTTTGATACACGATTCAAACAATGCAATTAATTGAGGGAAAACATTCCATGCATGATTATGAACATATGGCCAAATTATTGTAAGAGGAAATATGCATAGATTGAGAGATGGCCAAGTTTAGGCTTACCTCCAAGTCGTGACAGCAAGAGCATATGTGATTTTGAGTTGGAGGTGTTACAGACAAGTTGTGATGATCTGGACAGCTTCCCTACACCATATGGAGTGTGTTTGAACACTTGGATTAAATTGAAATGGACTGGATCAGTTTATGGCATCTCAGCTGCACCTTGTTTGAAAATTTGAGCAACCAGCTGGTGATTTCATGAAATTGATGTTTCAGAAGTTATGTGAGTGTTTGATCAGCTCATATGTGATGTATGTGAGGTGTGTGAGTGATTGGTTTGATTGGAATTGCTCTCAAACTCAAAACCCGATAGCTACCTTGCTAAAAAAGGCATTTTTGCCAAGAGAAAGAGATTTTGAGGAAAGCATCTGTTAGATGGCTTTGGTGTACTTAAACTGGCCACAATTGACCTCTATTTATAGTAGAGCAAGTTTGTTTTGCAAGGAATAGTACATGGCAGCTGGTAAGTAGGTTTCCTCAATGTTGGCCAATGGAAATGAAAGTCTCCTCTAGCCATTGATTAGAGGTTAGGGCACAGAGCTTTGGTCCCCTTGGTCTTGGATAAGTCTTGACTGATTTCAGATGAGAATGGCTCAGTCCATGCCACCTTGATGGTTCCATTGAATGCCTCATTCCAAATTTGAAGTCTTGTCCCTATTTTGGCCATTCTAGGTTCAACATGCTATTCTTTGTTCCTTGGACCTTGGAGGCTTGGCTCAGTGATTGTCCCCTTTGGATTCATTCCTCTGAGGTGTCCAAGTGGCTTGGAGCAATTGCAATTGGCTGATTTTGGCAAATCGACCAAAGTTGCAAATTCTGCCTTGCCTTGACAGATTTCAGCAAGGCAACTTAGCAATGTTGTATCTCATGATGTAGGTTGAATTTGGCAATGTTCTTGGCCATTTTGGAAAGCTCTTACATGATACAACAACTGTTTGAACAAGTTTGGTTTTGATCTCTTTTTGATTCCAAGTGAAAAATCCCCCTACATTTGGCAAAAAGTGAGGCAGAATCTGACTTAGTGAAAATTTCACTAAGTGTTGGAAAAAGTGACATTTTCACTTTTCAGCCACTTTGATCACTCCATAACTCAAAATCCTTAATGAATTGGAATGACTTGTAGTTTAAGTTTTTGTAGGTGATAATGAGGGCTACAAATCCATCTTTGGATGAGAAAAAATGGCCTTGTGGTTTAGGAGTTATGGTCCTTCAAAGTTGGTACCTTTGCCACTTTACTTTTAACTTAGAAAAATTTCTAAGTTTTATGGTTACCCCTTTTACAAGTTATCTCACTTTTCTTGATTTTTCTTGATGAATGATGATTCAAATCATACATTAACATCATTTTAGGGTTAAAAATCCATTTTGGTAAAAAATCTCAAAACGTCAAAGTTGACTTTTGTGCACATTTGACTTTTTATCAGATGAATTCCAAACTGTGCAATTCTTCAGGAAATCATGTCCTTGACCTAAATCAAACTTGATGGACATGTTCCATGGGTGTCATAGGGTATATTCAATCATGTATTAGGGTTTGGGAGCATGTCTTGGTCAAAAGTCAAAGTTACAGTTGACTTTTCCCTTAAAACCCTAATTGTGGTGCAGATGAAATTGAGACTTGTTGCTCAAGCTTATTGGATCAATCCATTGTTCCAAATGGATAAATATGGTATATTAGAGACCCTCAAATCATCTCTTGAGGTCTTGGCTCATGGTTTGTCCCAAAAGTCAACTTAGGGGTGAATTAGGTCAAGAAACCCTAATTCCTGATTTTTGATGAATGCATCCCCTGAGGAAAAATTGACTTGATGCATGGGTTCATGACGTTCCATGAAGTATATTAGGTCATATTTTGGATCATTGCCTTGTGCCCAGATGAAAATTTCCATCTGGAGGCCCTGGTCGACTAAAACCCTAATTTGGTGACACTGTCGATCTTGAGACTTGATCCACCTAGAAGGGAGCAGCCTTGTGCTTAATCCTTGAAGTGGGAGTCCTTTTTGATCCATTGTGGATGTTTAAGAGATTAGACAAGTTGAAGATCATGTCATTTCTTGATTGATCCTTTGTCTAAGCACTCAGAGAGGGCTTGAAACCCTAATTTTGATTGTATTGGATGCTCACCCATCTTTGGGGAGACTGATGAAGCATGATGGTTCATCCATATTGTGATGATGATTTTCACAATGATGGGAAGTCTAAGTGGTCGAAATTTGGGGTACTACAGATGCCCCTATTTAATCTTCTTGGACCCGAAGGTATGAATGACGTTAGTATTCGAGCATTCGGGGTGCAAGAGGATTAAATATCGGAATATCCGAAATTTTCATGGTGGTTATGAATGGTAGCTTACGCATTCATCTTCTTTAGCTAAGCAATGATGCTTAGAAAAGGTAAACTTCCCCTCGATCCTGGTTTCCTACCAAGGAACTGGTCTTAGTTTTCTTTTGAAATAAACCTCCCCTCGTTCTTGGTTTCCTACCAAGGAACTGGTCTTAGTTTCTGATTTAAACTTCCCCTCGATCCTGGTTTCCTACCAAGAACTGGTCTTAGTTTCTGATTTAAACTTCCCCTCGATCCTGGTTTCCTACCAAGAACTGGTCTTAGTTTCTGATTTAAACTTCCCCTCGATCCTGGTTTCCTACCAAGAACTGGTCTTAGTTTCTTTTGTCAATAAACTTTCTTGACAAGGGACGCTATTCATAGCGGCTTTCCTCAAACTTCTCGCCGAATTTTCCTGGGGAGATGCCATTTGAGTGGAAAAAGTTTTGATGTCAGACTTGCTGGGGAACCCAGTCGTCTGAGTTGTAGAGTTGTACAAACTTCTCTGTTGGAGACGCCATTTGTTTCTACTGGGGAAAGCGAGTCTCTTGAGAGACTGCTTTCGTTTGGGATCTTTCATCATACTTTTCTCGGGATCTTCCTGGAGAAACGCCATATGATGGGGTCCAATTTTGAGGTGTCGATGACCTTTTCATCAACGACTTTTCGAAGAAATACTGATGTACTGCCGAATCTCTGATCACGAGGCTTTCTCTGTGGATTTTCCTTAATCCGGGAAAGCGAGGATATCATCTTCAATGGCAAAGAGTGACATCTATTGAAGGTTCTCTGATCTTTCAGAGGTTCAAGTTATCAAAGTGGTCAAGGACCGACTCTGATCTAAAGATACACTGGTGGCGAGATTGTGCAGACGCAACACTTCCTGACGAGGAAAGAACTGACAAACTCGATTGAGAAAACTATTTATCACTAGGGGACAAGACCGACTCAAGTGATAGTGATGCAATACGAAATGTGAACGCAAATAAAATGCATGAAGTATGTATGTATATGCTGACAAAATAGGCGCGACATACAGACTAATGGATGAACACAATTGGATACTCGGCCATCGCGGGGCGAAGAAGTACCGTTGATTCAAAATAGCAATTCCACCTTTCTTAGGAGAAATAGTCTCGTTGGGAGCTATGTCGATCGGGCTTAGGAGATGAGAACTCGGCCGAGGTGTGTCAGACGAAACAAGGTCTCTGACACAGTTGATCGCTTTATTCAGGCATACTGGCTTAGAAGGAGTACTTTGATTCTGCACTTTGAAATCCGCTTACTTCGGGAGAAGCAATCGATGTTCTTCTGATGTTCAACAGTCAAAAGAAATTTCCATCTTTAATTTAAAAGCAGAAAAAGTTTTAACAAGTAAATTCATTTTTGTTTTATTTCAAGAATCGCTGATTAAGTTTAAACAACGTCGTTCTGTAAAGCTAAAACAAGCAAGAATTACAAACAAAAGCACAAGGGCTCAAATTTTATTGATAAGATGGAGATCAGCCAAACGCGTGATTCCAAAGAGTATATACAAAGTTAGAAAACGGTAATTTACAGGGAAAAGGGCTACGTTGAAACATAACGACCACTATCATTCTACCAAATTTGAATTCGGGGCATCCTGAGCTTCTGTCGAAGATGACCTTTGACTGGAGATTTCCTCCGATAGATGATGTAACTACTGCTGAGGGACTTGCCTCTGTTGAACATAGTTACTTGCCATTATCCCTAATTTTTGCCTGGATTGTACTATGAGATTTCCAATCCATCGGGATGATTCTTTTTTTCCATGTCTCTAACTTTTGCCTGGACCGCCCTTTCGGGTTTTCAATCCACCGAGACGTTTTTTTTTTTTTTTAGTTTTAGGCGAAGTATTTCTTGACTACATCAACATTCGTGGGGTAGGCAAATTCCTCTCCGTCCATGGTTGCAAGTCTCAAGGCGCCGCCTGAGAAAGCTTTCGTGACCACATAGGGGCCATCATAATTCGGGGTCCATTTGCCCCGGGAATCAGTGAGAAATGATTGTATCTTCTTGAGCACGAGGTCTCCTTTCCTGAAGACACGAGGTCGAACCTTTTTGTCGAACGCCCTCTTCATTCTCTGTTGATACAACTGACCTTGGCATAGTGCCGTGATTCTCTTTTCTTCGATCAGGTTCAGTTCGTCGTGTCACCTGGGCAGGGTGAAAGGTTTAAAGATGGCAATTACTTTGACTGATGAACGACCTTCGGAACCTTGACAGCAACCCATTGGCGGCGAACTCCTCGGTGAATCACAAAGTCAGGCACCTTCCTTGATTTCTCTTCAGAAATAACGCTGATTTCTGGTGGAGCAGGATCGCTAGAATCTGTCTCCCAGGCAGAATTGTCGTAGGAGGATTCGTCTGTTGCATTTTGCATAGCATTTGTGCTCTCAGCTGTATCTCCCCATCCAGTTGACTGGATATCTTCGAGCCTGATACGAGAGCTTTCGGGAGCAGTGTACTTGACCATAAAGTCGTATTTTCCACTTGGTTGTCCCAAAGTGTCCCAAACTTCTTTGGAACTGGAGTAGTCATCCCTCTCGATGACGTTGACCTCAGGAAAAGCATAGTTGATGAATTCTAGTCCTGCAAACGTTGCGAATTCATCTTCATGTTGAGTAGTTTCCGAATGACCTGAGTGTTGATCCCATGACATGGCGGGGACACAGGTATTCTGTTCAATGACGCTCAGCTGAGTTTCATTACTCGGCTGACTTTCTTGCCCCAAGTTTCCTGGGTAAGGCTGCCACATTGGTAGACCATCCATCGGGCCATAGTAGTTGTGATCAGAGTTTTCTTTCATTAGAGTGTCTTCCTCTAATGAATTTGGCGGAGCACAGCATCCTTCCGGATCACAATCCCCGTAGATCATTTCGACATCTGATCTTGGTATAAATCTCGAACTTTCTGTAAGAAAGCAAAAAGGTATAGGCACCTCTTCCTGAGACATATAGCCGTCCTTGTTAAGGTAGGACTTCCATTCTTCATCTGTGTCAGAGGGATCTTCCTCATTGATAGCATGAACTATCTGAGACACTGGGTGAAGAAAACCTCCATTGTGGAAGAAGTTTTGAAGGGGATGAAGACTTTCATCGTTGACAGCTGTCTGGGTACAGGTTGCAGAAAAACCAAGACCCTTCTTTGTTTTATTGTCAATAGGAATGACAAGCCGTCCCCATCCTGTCGTATTGGTACTCTCGACCGCTTTGATAGCATCTTTGTATGAAGAAATTGAAGTTCCTTCTTCGGATTGATCATTCTTGCTCACCGATAGTGCTTGGAACTGAGTTCCAATAACCTCCTCGGGTTCTATACCAGTAGACGATGACAAGTTACTTACGAGCAAGGCCTGTTCCCCATAAACCGTGACAAGTTGATCGTTCTTGACGAACTTTAGCTTTTGGTGGAGGGTTGAAGTAACCGCTCCAGCCTGATGTATCCAAGGTCTTCCTAATAAACAACTGTATGTTGCCCGAATGTCCATGACCTGGAAAGTGATTTGGAAAGTGTGAGGACCAATAGTTATGGGAAGATCCACTTCGCCGATAACTATTTTTCTGGATCCGTCGAATGCTTTGACGACGACCTCGCTGACTCTCATCGGAGGGCCCTTAAATGATAATTGCGTCAAAGTGGACTTCGGCATAACATTCAGGGCTGACCCTGTGTCTACCAGTACGTTGGCTAAAGCATCGCCCTGGCAGTTAACTGTAATGTTGAGCGCCATGTTATGACGGCGACCCTCTTCGGGTAATTCCTCATCACTAAATCCCAAATTGTTCCAGGAAGTGATGTTAGAGACAATGCTATCGAATTGTCTGATTGTTACATCCTGTTCCACAAAGGCTTGCTCCAAGACTTTCTGTAGAGCCTCTCTGTGTGCTTCTGAACTGAGTAACAGTGATAATACTGAGATCTTTGAAGGAGTCTGTAACAGTTGATCAACGATGTTGTATTCACTCCTTTGGATGAGCTTTAGCATCTCATCTTTGTCTTTTGAAAAGTCGGGATTACTAGATTGACCGACTGTCGGATCAGGAATTTCTGCCTGAAGTTCCTTTTATTTGTTAGCTTCCCCAACCCCTCGGTTGAAGATTCTACCACTCCGTGTTACACGACTGACGTCTGTAATATTCACGACGGAGGGTAATGGAATTTCCTTTCCATTCTCAATTGTTGTTGCACCGTATTTGTAAGGGATCGCCTTAGCTGATTCATACGGTAGTGGCCCCGGTAGATAGATGACTATGGGAACCTTCTGATTTTTCTCACCATCGTAAGTAATCTCGATCCGTTCCCGGTTGGGAACTCTAGATTCGTCAAGTAGAGGGATGATGGCAAAAACATCCCTGATCTGGTGATGACCAGAGATCGTGACAACATCCTCAACTTGATCGGCAAGGTAGTTCGGCGACCAAATGATGGGTCCTGAACCTGGATATGGACGAATTTCTCCATGATCGATCTGACCCTGAAGAGCTGCTCTCACAAGGTAACACCCTTGGTTACTTTCCGAACAGACGCTACAACTGTCATAGTTGTGTGGTGGCACCTGGCCACGCCCACTTTGAATACAATGTAACCTCACTAGGTTACC
The DNA here is from genome assembly GCA_022829125.1 of Lathyrus tuberosus. Classification (NCBI taxonomy): domain Eukaryota; kingdom Viridiplantae; phylum Streptophyta; class Magnoliopsida; order Fabales; family Fabaceae; genus Lathyrus; species Lathyrus tuberosus. Next base: position 311,823 of record JALAZF010000715.1, on the reverse strand, counting down.
TTCCATTGATCGGACATCCTGACTTTGACGACGAGTAGGATTCCTGTTATTGATACTAATCTGCTGAGTATCTTCGTCCATATAGATTGGCATCCACCAGTGATTTAACAAGTGCTGAAGTGCCTCCTGGACAAGGGTACAACCTCGATCGTTTTCGCAACCCGCTTTACAATTTTGATAGTCATGTGATATTAAGAATCCAAGTCGGACCTGCTCGACATGTAACTCTACCAGATTAGTATTCATCACGTGAATATCGAAGATCTGAACCATGTTGATCTGATAGGAGTTCCTATCATGGTAGTCTTGGATCCATCCAAGATCCATCTGACGCTGGAGGGCCTCTTGTATGAAAGAGCATCCCTGTTTGTTTACCGAGCCAATCAGACAGGAACTGTAATCGTGCCGCGGCAGATTATGATACTGGCTTTGCCTTGAGTGCATCGCCACCAAGTTGACATTCATCGCACGGATGTCGTGGTTTTGAATGACGTTAGAATTCGTAGAGACCATGTTAACTCCACGAACTCGGTGCTCCTGGATCCATCCGAGATCCATTTGTTCCTGTAGAGCTGCTTGCACTACAGAACATCCTTGGTTATCTTTGTTAGTTCTTGTATTGGCTGGAATTTTGGTAAAACAAAACTGAACAATGTTGATGTCATATGTCTGATGTCATAACATTGGTTCTTATCATTAGATGTTGCAGGGTTGCAGTTGTGTGGTCTGATGTTATACATGATGTCTTGACATTAGTTGACAGAACATCAGAAAACCATCTGTTGTGGTTTCTGTATTGCAGAATGTTAAGGTGTTGAAGAGTTAAAGTGCTGAAGAGTGATGTCACATGCGATGTCTTGACATAACTATACCAGAACATTAAAACATCAGGTTGTGATGTTTTTAGGGCTGCGCGCATTAGTTTGATTTGAGGAGATCTGTTAGTTAGATTGGATGCGAATTTATTGGAGAAGATTTATTCTGATACAATTAATTCTGCATATCTTGTGGAGAATAGTTTGTTACTATTTTTGTGCAAATAGACATGGAGAAGATTGTTCCTATTTGTGTGGAGAAGATTATTCCTATTTGAGTGGAGAAGATCTTGCAGCTGAGAAGATTTAAAATATACATAATATCCTGGAAATATTATGTGGAGCTGAATTTAATGCATAAAGATATGGAGAATATTTAGAGTTAATTATTGAAGATTTAAATTGAAAATTTAATTGAAGACTCTGTTGGAGCAGAATCTGTTGCAAATTTAGCAGAAGATTGGATATGATTTGAAGGCCCAAATCCAGTTGGGATTATATTATAAATAGATTGCTTGTAACCTAGAATAGGTACGGGTCCAAGATGTAGATCATTAGGGCTTTGTCTAGTGAACCACTTGGGGTGTGAGATGGTCACTATGGTTAACTCAGAAACCTGTAGGTAATGAGTTTTGTATTATTCTTGGAGGAAAGCTTTGAAGCACCTCCAAAGGGCTGTCATGGAAGTGTGTCTTCCAAGGTATATATAATAGAAAAGTTTAAGGAGTCAAGCTGTTGATGCAGTGATGGTGTAGTTGACTGCTAGACATCATCGAGATGATTGGAAGTGAGATGGAGTCTCTTACCTAGGGAGGACTTAGGTAGAAGGGTCATTGGGTAGTGATTGAATTAGGTAGATTGTCAACTGGTGTGTTGAGTCTGTAATTTGATACTACTAATAGTGGACTTCCTTCCTGGCTTGGTATGCCCCCAGATGTAGGTTGGTTGAACCGAACTGGGTGAACAATTGATTGTGTTCATTTACTGTTTCTATTATTGCCTTGTTCAGCAGATTGCGATGTTGTGACATAGCACAAGACATCACACATCTGTACCAGAATTTCACTTGGTATCAGAGCAGGCATCCTGTCTGTTTTTGGATGAGATCTAGGGAAGATACTTTCTGGTTCGTGAGCAAGGAAGATAGTTGCTGAGTTGTGGACTAGGCCAGTTCATACGGTTGGGTGTAGGATCCCTTGAAGTAAAGGATGGACTATTTATCAGAGCTGCCATTGTGAGAGTGTTGACCCTTGGTGACAAGCAAGGATTTTTGAGCAGCACCTGAAGGTTGTTGAGGAGTCATTGTATGTTCCGCTGCAAGTAACCCTGGTTGGTTCTCGTATCTCTGGTGGTGAGATTCTAGGAAGGTATTCTCTTGGAAAGACATTAAGGGTTGGTCTCCTCAGCAGGTTGGTCTCTGACGTGGTAGTTGGTGCTAGGCAACTTCAACTGGTTGGTTTGAGAGATCGAAGATTCTTGAGGATTATCTCATACCTTTGTTTTGGGGAAAGAAGTAATCAGAAGGTGAATGGATTGTTTTTAAGGCTTGATGAAGAAAGAAGAGGGTGGAGCCCAAGGCAAAAGAGTATCACTGTCAAATCTTTCATGCGGGAGTGAAGATCTTGATAAGGTATCTCTTAAGCTGAGTTATGGTGACCTATTCAGGAGGGTCTTTCTAGTTATGTTATCAGTTTCATCAAGAAAGAAGCTAAGCTTGATATGTCAATCCTAATGTCTCGACATCGCGCTACACATCAGCAGTTTAAAAGTAAATGCTGAGTCAAAGACCTGTTATACTGTAGCTGTTTTGAAGGATCTCTGAAGCTGTGAAGTTGAACAATTTGTGAGATGCTGTTCATATAAAAGGTAGTAAGCTTGAACTAAACAGTCTGAGGACAATATTATAGGGAAAGTGCATCCTAGAGTTTGTGTTCAATAGCAGTATAAATCAGCCTGGGGTCAATTGGTGTTTGCATTAGTCGTATGGAGTGAACTCTTCCAGCTTTGAGGCTTAAAGGATTGGAAGTAGAAGAGTGTCTATGGTATGGCTTTAGATGCAGAAGGATGGTAGTTATCACTCTTAAGTTGACAAAGGTCTGAACCTTGTGCTTATAAGAAGAAGATTTTGGAAGAGTGTGGTATACAAGTTACTGCAGTTTTGTTGGTCTAATCTTGGAAGTTGATCAGATGTTGATATGTTCTCATGTGTCCCCTACATGAGATATGTGTGGATTAATATGGTCGGAGTCTCCAAATCCATTGTAGAAGTGTTTAATGTGATGAAGACTGATGTCAGAACTGATGTTGACACATCATTTCAGCCAAAGAAAGATAGTGATCAGTGATGTGGATTAGCAGAAGAGGGATCAGCTAGGGCCTCAAGTTTCAGACCAGATCAAATGTTTAGTTTTTGTCTGTCTTCAACTAATGACAATATACATTGACGGGAGACTATGTATATGTCTGAGGTACAAGTGCAGGACTGCAGAAGTATTGAGAATTTATTTTTCTCTATGTGGCTGGTTATTTCTCTTTGTGGTGTGAGAATGTATCATCTGGTGGGGTTGATTGGTGACTGTGTGCTTGGAGCATCATACAAATTATCTGGGATAAGTTTGAATTAGAAGAGGCAGAGTGTTGAGGAATGTTGACAAGCTAATGTGTTTAAGGCTAAAAGATATGAAGACATCATAGTCTTGTGGGTTTCAGCTTGGATCAGTTTATTTCTGATCTAAGTGGTTTGGAGCAGGGTGGTTGCTCTGGTTGTGAAGGTCTAGGATAAGTGGCAGTTATCTCTGGCTTTCTACTGACGGCTCTACTAAGGGAAGTGGCATTCTTTGGTATAACTATAGGGTAGTCTTGGACTACTTATTTTCTGAAGATTCAGATGTGGTAGGTTTGAAGTCTTTGGAGTTTCTAAGCAGGATGGAGGTTGTCTACTCAAACTTGATTATTGAATCAAGCCTATGAGAGCATGGAAAATCTATTTCTGCAAAGGGAGGAGGTTCTTCTGAGTGGCAGAAGGTTGAGCTGAATTCAACAGTTAGATGTTCTGACATCTTGCTCAACATCAGGAGTCTCAGTTGGTGATGTGGCACATCAGCTAATGATAGGATGATCTACAGGAATGATAGGGGGCTTTAAAAAGATCATTCTCATGGCAGTTTGCAGGAGCTACAGGAAGGAGAAGATGGTACATGACCATGGCTTAGGGAGTCTAAGTGGGTTTCCTTTTGAGCAAGTGGATCATGTGACTTGAAGATCAAGTTTCCTTGGTAGATACCTTTGTGAGAGTTCTGACAAACGTGAAAAAGGTCAAAATGTGGCATTTGACTGGTTTCATATGAGGATTCGTGAATGAGGTGACCAAACTGTGGCATGTGGTTGATCTCAGAAGTGGAGTCGAGGAATCAAAATAATCAGAGAGTGGCAGCTGGTTACTATTGAGGTTTGTCTTGGAACAAGTTACTCGTGGGCAGAAGGGTGATGGGTTGAAGACTCAAGGAGATTATTCTTCTTGAAGGTGGATGAGAGGTTACTCTCTAGTTCTTTGGATTACTTTGCTAGAGTAAGTCCAGTTGGTGGAGCATATCAAGAATCATGGTGATGATGTTTTGGTGTGTGGCAGGCGTTCTAACTTATGTTGGGACATTATTTTGGATATCCTTGGTGAAGGGCGATTATGCTCTGGGTCACGAGCTTGGTGCCTACATTATGCCTAAGGAGCGTCTACCTAATCATACGGGAGAATGATGAAGTAGAAGGTCTGCCTTGGAAGAAGAATATAGAGAAGACTGAAGTAGATCAGGGTCTTGCTAAAGGCAGAAGAAAAGCCTGTGAAGGGGACATAGCCCTATTGTCAAGTCATGCTAGAGAGAAGTTGTTCAGCCTGGCAAGATGTGGAGTTTTGGAGCATGTGAAGATACGGAATCTTGTGATATGCTAGTCTGCAGTCTGAACCCTTTGCATCATAGAGGGTGTGCGAGCTTATGGTATTTAGGTGTGTATGTTAACCTGAATAAGCTGCTCTGACTATGTTTTATTGGGAGCTTCTTGAAGAACTGCTATGCGAAATGAGTCCTTTGAATGGTAATGAGAAGCTGATATCCCAAAAGATGTTGTTGAATGGTGATGAGAAGAGATGTTGTAACATCATGATTGCTGATGGTTATAGTTGGAAGATGATTGAGTTGGATGCGTGGAGTCTGTGAGCAGTGTCAAACCAGACAGGATACTTCGTTATGTTCTCCAAAAGTGAAAGTACAGTTTGTGAATGTGCTCAGCAAGAGTTCTCAAATGTTCATCTCCATCTAGAGCATTAGTTAACCATGACAGGGGGAGTACTTGTCTATGGATGTTGTAGCAAAGACAGATTCAGAGGTTGTCAAATTGTGGCTAAAAAGGGGGAGAGTTAGCCTAGTTAGCCTTGTCAAATTGTGGCTAAAAAGGGGGAGAGTCAGCCTTGTTGCAAGGGGAGTGTAGACAGTGTAGACTGAGGTACTAGTGAAGATATCATAGCAATTAAAGAGTGCAGCCAAGCAGACATCAAGGGGGAGAAGTGTTGTGCATTGTGAACTACTGAACAGCTGTGATGCTGGTTCATGTTTTTGAGGGGGAGTTTGCCCTATGCTGCTGAGGTGATTTCTGCATTGTTGGTTTTTGTTGCTGCTGGGTTCTCTGATGTTAGCAGAGATTGTTTTAGCCAAAATTAGCCAAAGGGGAAGATTGTTAGTTCATGTATTGGCTGGAATTTTGGTAAAACAAAACTGAACAATGTTGATGTCATATGTCTGATGTCATAACATTTGTTCTTATCATTAGCTATTGCATAGTTGCAGTTGTGTGGTCTGATGTTATACATGATGTCTTGACATCAGTTGACAGAACATCAGAAAACCATCTGTTGTGGTTTCTGTATTGCAGAATGTTAAGGTGTTGAAGAGTTAAAGTGCTGAAGAGTGATGTCACATGCGATGTCTTGACATCACTATACCAGAACATTAAAACATCAGGTTGTGATGTTTTTAGGGCTGCGCGCATTAGTTTGATTTGAGGAGATCTGTTAGTTAGATTGGATGCGAATTTATTGGAGAAGATTTATTCTGATACAATTAATTCTGCATATCTTGTGGAGAATAGTTTGTTACTATTTTTGTGCAAATAGACATGGAGAAGATTGTTCCTATTTGTGTGGAGAAGATTGTTCCTATTTGAGTGGAGAAGATCTTGCAGCTGAGAAGATTTAAAATATACATAATATCCTGGAAATATTATGTGGAGCTGAATTTAATGCATAAAGATATGGAGAATATTTAGAGTTAATTATTGAAGATTTAAATTGAAGATTTAATTGAAGAATCTGTTGGAGCAGAATCTGTTGCAAATTTAGCAGAAGATTGGATATGATTTGAAGGCCCAAATCCAGTTGGGATTATATTATAAATAGATTGCTTGTAACCTAGAATAGGTACGGGTCCAAGATGTAGATCATTAGGGCTTTGTCTAGTGAACCACTCGGGGTGTGAGATGGTCATTATGGTTAACTCAGAAACCTGTAGGTAATGGGTTTTGTATTGTTCTTGGAGGAAAGCTTTGAAGCACCTCCAAAGGGCTGTCATGGAAGTGTGTCTTCCAAGGTATATGTAATAGAAAAGTTTAAGGAGTCAAGCTGTTGATGCAGTGACGGTGTAGTTGACTGCTAGACATCATCGAGATGATTGGAAGTGAGATGGAGTCTCTTACCTAGGGAGGACTTGGGTAGAAGGGTCATTGGGTAGTGATTGAATTAGGTAGATTGGCAACTGGTGTGTTGAGTCTGTAATTTGATACTACTAATAGTGGACTTCCTTCCTGGCTTGGTATGCCTCCAGATGTAAGTTGGTTGAACCGAACTGGGTGAACAATTGATTGTGTTCATTTACTGTTTCTATTATTTCCTTGTTCAGCAGATTGCGATGTTGTGACATTGCACAAGACATCACACATCTGTACCAGAATTTCAATCTTTAGAGCAGATATCACACTGGTGATAATTATGAGGTGGCACATGGCCATATCCACTCTGTCTACAATGCATCTTGACCATATTGGTCCCCAATAAGAGTACATCGTGAATTTGATAGACATTGTTAGTCTCTTTCTCAATCAGATTGACTGCAGCCTTCTCGTGTTGAGGCAGCGGGTTCGTAAGAACATTAGGATTCGTATCTTTGAAAGATAAGAGCCCGCTCCTAACAAGCTTTTGCACGTCGGATTTGAAATTGAGGCAAGTCTCAATGTTATGCTCTGAACCTCCTTGATGATAAGGACATGTTTGATCCGCTTTAAACCAAAAAGGCGGATTTTCCGGAACTGAGAGGGGAGACTTAGTCTGGATGTGCCCCTTAGCCAGCAGTAACGGAAACAGTTCTGCGTACGTTATGGGTATAGGATCAAATCCTGGTGGCCGTGTTGTACGGTTGTTGTTATATGGAGGACGAGCCTGCTGAAGAGGCTGTTGTGTCCTTTGTTGGTCAGGTTGGCTCTGCGCAACCTGAGCTTGATACATAGGAACAGGCGCGGGGCCGATAGCAGGAGTAACAGCTGCTACTGGCTGATAACGTCGCCTTTGCTTTCCGAGAGAGATATTCCCAATATCTTGCTCTTTTTTCTTAGGGAGAGCACTACCGTATTTTTTAGTACCACTCGTTGATCCAGTGTCTTTTACCAAACGTCCTTCTCGGACGGCTTCCTCAAGACGTACACCCATGCCGACCATTTCGGTGAAATCACTGGGCGCACTGGCGACCATTCGGTCATAGTAAAATGAGCTTAAGGTCTTTAAGAAGATTTTTGTCATCTCTTTTTCCTCAAGAGGTGGACAAATTTGAGCGGCAATTTCACGCCACCTTTGAGCATACTCCTTAAAGGTTTCCTTGTCCTTTTGCGACATTGATCTGAGTTGATCTCTGTCGGGTGCCATGTCCAAATTGTACTTGTATTGTTGGACGAAGGCAGTACCAAGATCTCTGAATGTACTGATCGTAGTACGGTTTAAACCCATGTACCATTTGAGTGCGGCACCGGTTAAACTATCCTGGAAGTAGTGAATCAGCAGGTCCTGATTCTCCGTCTGGGCTGACATCTGCCGAGCGTACACCACCAGATGGCTTTGAGTGCAAGAGTTACCCTTGTATTTTTCAAAGTCGGGCACTTGGAACTTGTGCGGGAATTTTACATTTGGGACCAAGCAGAGGTCTGCGGCGTCCTTTCCAAATAGATCCTGACCGCGAATGGCTTGCAGCTCTTTCTGCATTTCCAAGAACTGCTCCTGGAATTCCTCCATTCTGTCAAACATAGTTTCCTTCTTACCAGAAGGTGTCTGTGGAATCTGTCCTTCCGGCACAGTGTGCACCACAGGGGGTGGTACCGTGACTATGACAGTAAGTTTTGGCGCTTCCCGGAGTTTATAACCTTCAGGAGTCTTCAGTATGCCCCTAGCATCTTTGCTTTCCCGAAGTTTGTAACCTTCAGGCCTAGCGGCTTCTGTTGCGATTCCCTGATCTTCAGTGATCGGCGGAACATATCCTTCCGGGATATAGTTAACAGGTATGCCCCAAGGACGATCTTTCGGTATCTGATACCTAGGATCATACTTTTCTATGATGGGCGTTGAGGTGATCTCTGAGATCACAGTTCTTTGTAGCTGAGCTTCTGCCATGGCTTGCATGTCGTTACGAAGCTTTCTCATATCCTCTCTCAGAGCGTCGATCTCTTCTTTCAACTCTCTATTTTCTTCCTCAAGATCATCCATCTTTTTCTGACGATTGGCCCGAGTATTATACGAATGAGACAGTTTGACTCTAGAATCGAGACACAAACGTGAGATTCGTAGGTAAGGAGAATACGCGATGTGAGAATGATGAATGCAATGATTATATAAATTGTTTTTTTTTTGGTTTAATCAAAATAAACTTCAACAATTAGATTGAAAATATCAAACAGTGGGGAAACCCCTTTTTATTGAATTCCAAAGGATTACAGAAATGGAAATACAGTAGATTACAAAGTGCAGAAACAGAAACCTAAACTAATGGGTCCCGAGTCCTCTCTGAGGAGAAATCGGGTGCTGACTCTGGTATCTTCCTTTTCTTTGACCGAGGCGCTTGGGCCATTGTCGGGTTGTCATTCCTTTGCCAAATGAAAGGAGTGAGCAAATTCCTTTGGTCATCTTGATTCTCTACAGCATGTTGCTCCAAAATTTCAATCAGAGCATCTTTCTCTTTCAGTAATTGTTGTATTTGGATACACTCTACGTCGAGGGTGCGGTACTTGTTCTTCCAAGATCTTCTTTCCTTTTGAACTTTGTTGAGAGTAACCTGAAGCCTTTCAGTTTCCGTCATGAAGTACATGACAATTTCCCTCGGCGGAAGAATTCCGTAACGAGGATAAGGCATCTTTAGCTTGAGAGCTCTGGTTTGTACCCAATGGAGATAAGGCTCCACCGAGACACCGTCCAGTTTTCCCAGAGACTCTCGTCCTTTCTTATGAACCTGTTTCCAAGCTTGCACTATTTCCCTCTGTCGTTTTCTCATTCCTTGAAGAAAAGACATTCCAGATGAACACCCAGTGGGATGTGTCTCATCGGGTATCCAAATTGACGAAGAACTAACATCGGATGATAGTTGATTCCTCCTTTAGTTCCTATGAGGGGTACGCAGGGGAAGTTTCCACAACGGTCAATGATTCTGATTCCCTCATAAATCCTATTACACCAATCTATATCAGAGTTGGTGAGAGACATGATCTTCTGTGACCAGCGTAAGACGCTCTTGCAATCCCAAAAAGCGGCAGACTTGGGCAAGTGTGAGATAAACCATTTTTAGAGCAAAGGTATACAGCATGTGATCTCCCATCCGCTGTACAAATTTCCTAAGTGTACAGAATGATACGCATCTGCGAGCAAAGTCGGCACATGGTTTCCAATGAGAAAAACCTTAATAGCGTTGATATCGACGAAGTTATTGATGTTGGGAAACAAAAATAACCCGTAGGTGAGCAAGACAAAGATGCTTTCAAAAGCAGTCCCGTTCCCTATACTAGCAAAGTACAGAGCTTTCTTTGTCAAGAACTGGGCTGGCAAACCTTGGATGCCACCCTTAGTGGTCATGTGAGTCTTGACCTCAGACTCGTCCAAATGAATTGCTCTTGCAATAGTCTGATTCTTTGGAATTTATTCCAGTCCAGAAAATGGAGCTCGATCAGTGATATGTAAATCAGCCAGATGAGAGTACTCCTCCAGCGTTGGTGATAGCTGGTAATCCGGGAATGTGAAACAGTGATAAACCGGATCGTAGAACTGAATGAGCGCATCCATGATTCCCTTAATCACATGGACTCTTAACAGTGGTAGCAGACCACCGTGCTTGGCTCTGAAAGCCTCTGGGTTAACGATCATCCTCGCTAACTTTCTCAAATCCCCTAGTTTTGGAACCTTGAAGGTATACTGGTGAGTTCTCCTTCTACCGAAATCCATTAATGCAATCTTTTTCTCTGATATTTGCAATCACAGTCTTAGTTTAGTTTGACAAACAGAGAGACTAGAAGAGAAAGTTTTTGAATGTTTTTAATGTTTTATTAAATGAATGCATGAATGCAGCACACAAAAACATAGAAAAAACATGGGGTCAAAGGGTCGTTGTCATGAAGTCAAGGCTCTACCCATCCCCAAAGGTTTATACTAGGGTGATTTTTGTACCTGTACTCATTATCATCAGCTCCTCCCAGGAGGCAGACAACAAGCGGATCGCCAGTGAGTTGTGTGCAATCTTAGAGTAAGTGCCATTCACCGAGAATAGATCACCAGCCTCAAATGAGGGTAGTATCGCGTAACAGCTATTTCTGATAGCTTCTGCACTACGAAAAAGGTTGGCTTTTCTTAAGTGTTTACTCAATCTCACCACATGCGGCATCACACGCATTCCCAGTAGCAGAAAAATAAACACGTATAGCAATTAGGAAAAGCAGTATATATATATTTGTCCTAATCATCCTAGACTTATAAAGCTACGATTCTTAAGTTCCTGACAGAAATGGGTTCCCCGGCGGAAGCCCCAATCTGTGGTTCCCTGCCTAAGAGGTGGACCAGCATAGGTTAATCTTTCTCTTCGGTAGAGTTCCCATTTTCCGTAGAAAACGGGGATGATGCCCTAAGGCAGAAAAGGAGACTCCCCAGCAGAGTCGCCATTTGTGTAATTTTTCACACAAGAAAAGTAGAAAGAAAGGAACGGACCCCACGGTGGGCGCCATTTTTCTATAGCGAGCGATTTTGGACGCGGTTCTTAAGCGCTGGTCGCTCTCTGCGGTTTGAGCTTTAAACTATAGGTCGATTCATTTTTTATCCTATTGTGAGCTGAATAAGGAAGGGAAATAGATGTCTCCAATTAACCCTGCTTGCATACTGAGTTTAAACAGCGGTCTGTTAGGTTACGGATGCTATCAATGTGGGGGGGCTTTTGTACTGGTTATTCGTATTTCGCCAATACAGGTTTCTTTCTTTCTAGGGCTTAATGTTTCTGGTGGGGAATAAGGATTAGGATGTTAGGACTGATGCTTTTTGATGTGAGAATATGGGATTTGGGTTTTTTGTTTAGTGTGCTCGCTAAGATTTTTCTTTCAATCTTATGCCTACGTATTCCCGTTTACCAAAACAGGGAAATCAGAGCATTCGTAGTTCCTCCTATTCTATGGGAGGAAATTGGTGTTTTTGGTGTCTTGTTCAAAGCCCAAGACGTGAAGCGAAAGGTGGTTTGTATCTTGTTCAAAGCCCAAGATGTGAAGCTGAAAGGTCTATTTGTATCTTGTTCAAAGCCCAAGACGTGAAGCTGAAAGACCTTGACTTTAGAGAGAATTTGTCATCTCTAAAGAGGGGAGAAGGAGAATTACTTTAACTGGGATACGCGGATCCGAGCAATGCCATAATTTCCGAAGAAAGGGTTTTAACCTGAAGGAGAAGACTTTAACTCAGTGTAGAGCAATGCCATCTTTCCTTAGGAATTTCTCATGCGAAAAGAGGGACAGTGGCATGGATGTAGATGATCCAGAGGCTTGCCGCTTACAGCGATTAGATGAAGGGGAAGGAGTTGTTGATGTTTGTGTACTGTGAACGAGGCACAGGTTTGATGCTAAAAGGTCGATTGGATCAACCAGTGGTTTTCTTATACAAAGCCTAAGAGGAGGCTAATTTCCGCTAGGAAAATCATTATACAAAGCCTAAGAGGAGGCTATTTTGTGTCTCGTACAAAGCCCGAGAGAGAGGCTAAAAGTTTTTGACCCAGTGAGGCATATCGTTATACAAAGCCTAAGAGGAGGCTAGCAAAGAGTTGACTTAGTTGGAGAATCTTTTATACTCAGTAAGAGAGTGTTTTTGTATCTCGTATGAAGCCCGAGATGGAGGCGAAAAGGTTGTTTTGACTCCACTGGGGAGAATTTTGGTATCTCATACGAAGCCCGAGATGGAGGCTAAAAGGTTTTGACCCGACGATGGAGTCTTTTGGTATCTCGTATAAAGCTCGATATGGAGGCTATTTGACTCAACAAGGGAGTTTTTTGTATCTCGTATGAAGCCCGAGATGGAGGCGATTGCTTGACTCAACAGAGTGACAGATCCAATATACTGATTTTAAAAGAGAAAATCAGTTCTTATATGAGTAACAATGTACACAGGGATTTAATTTGAGGATCAGGGATATTTCCTTCTCTTTGAGGAAATGGGAAATCCAAAGGGTATTGAGACTATCCGAGTCTGCGGGTTTCCTTCCTATTTAACGAAGGGTGCTTGAGAATGTCTTTGAGACTCAAGGAAGTTAGACTGTCCGTGTCTAGAGTTTTATCTTTTGTACTATGCTTCGAGAAACAGTTGTAGACTCTACGAAAGGACTGTTCTATGAAGATGACTAGGTTCTGTTCCTATACCTCTAGGAGGTCGTCCGGACAATTTGTACGAAGCCCAAGAGGAGGCTGGAAACTTTTAAGAAGCCGACGGGTCCTTGTACGAAGCCCAAGAGGAGGCTATCATTCCCGAAGGAAGAGATCATTATACGAAGCCTAAGAGGAGGCTGTGAATACTTCTAAGAAGCCGTAGTGTCCTTGAATAAGGCCCAAGAGGAGGCTTTCATTCCCGAAGGAAGAGATCATTATACGAAGCCTAAGAGGAGGTTGTGAATACTTCTAAGAAGCCGTAGTGTCCTTGAATAATGCCCAAGAGGAGGCTGATGCTTTTAAGAAGCCCGTGGGTCTATCAACTCCTTTAGGAGAGATAACTCTTTTAAAGATGAAAACCACTGGTAAACGTGCGAGGTTTACTATCCAGCGACTTTTAGCTTTTAAAGAGGGTTCCTTAGTTAAGGTCCAAGATTATGACCGTAGTGGGTACCCAAACCCCGAGACATTCAAGGCAAGCTATCCACAAGGAATAGATCAAGTCAGGAAAGTTCGAGAATTGGGAAGAAACTCAAAGATGCCATTCACGGAGAATACATTCATCTTGGGGAGTAGAGCTTCTTGACGATTCCTAAGGAGGACAGTCGAAGAGAAGACTGTATCTGGTGCTCCTATTGGGGATCTAGGCGTCTATTTCTACGAATAAATGAAACGGCGTCACCTAGTTCTAGACGTAGTTGCCGGGGAAACTCGAAATATATATACTATTATTACACAGTAGATATGAGTTTATGAAAGGAGACTTACAGTGAGCAGCCCCACAATACAGTTTATAATATGAAAGCAGTAAATGAAAGCGATAACCACTTACTCGATTGTAGTGCTTCCATGCTGTTTGGTTAGTTGCTCAACAAAGAAAGATTGAAAACAACAGTATATTCAAAATCAAAGGAGAAAGTGCTTTGAAAAAGAAAGATTTGGGGCTTACAGCTCAAGGAGGGCCCAGGGTTTTATCAGTGGGCGCACTGTTTGAATTTGTACAGAGGGACTTATACAAGTGACTGGGGCCCAAAATGGTTTTCTGTACAAAGGGATGAGTCTTACACTCTCTCTCAAGAGGCCCAAAAAGTTTTAAAGAAAAGAGTGGGGCTTATAACACGAGGGTAGGCCCAAATGATTTTTATTTTTAAACGGGCGACGATCGCGCCGTTTACTTGTACAGAGGGACTTATACAATGAGTGAGGCCCAAAATGTTTTTGTACAAGAGGGGATGGGTCTTACAGTCTCTCAAGAGGCCCAAAAAAGGTTTAAAGAAAAGTAAATGGGTCTTACTACTCGAGGGTAGGCCCAGATGATTTTTGAAAAGGCGACGATCGCGCCGTTTGTTTTTTGACGGTATCGGGACTTATACAATAAGTGAGGCCCAAAAATGATTTGGTCAAAAAAGGATTGGGTCTTACACTCTAATAGAGGCCCAAAGTGTTTTGAAAATGATTTATGAGGGTTGAATTAATCCAAAACCCTAATTTGTTTTCAAAATGTATTTAATTAAATAAAAATTCAATTAAAATGATCAAAAATTGTTTAACACACGGAAAACAAATTGTGATCTTGGATTAATGCTTCAAAAATTTAGTATTGACCTACAAAATAATTAGAAAGCATTAAAAGTTGCAAAATCAATGTAGAAAAAATATTTAAAATGCCAAAAACAATCAAAATATTAATTCTTTACAAAAATATCAATTATATGAAATAAATAATATTTTTGGCATTTTTTGGGAAAATAAAATATTTTAACATTTTTGTGAATTATTAAAAAAAGAATCAACTCAAAATCATTAAAACTCAGAGAGAAATTAATTTTTGAATCAATTAAACAAAATCACAAAATTCAAATATTCAAATTTATGAAAATGGCGCCAAGAACAACACCAAGAACACGCGCGTTTTTCAGTTTGCCCAGATTTGCATTTTCTATCCAATCTCCATGAATACGTAATTATAACATGCAATCCACACATCATTATGCTCGTCTCAACATCACGATCATGTCTATGTACTTTAATTTCATTTAAATTAAACATACAACAAGAAATCACGAAGAAACCTCAAGAACCCTAATTTCTGCATGAAGGATAGGATTTTTTATACACGATTCAAACAATGCAATTAATTGAGGGAAAACATTCCATGCATGATTATGAACATATGGCCAAATTATTGTGCGAGGAAATATGCATAGATTGAGAGATGACCAAGTTTAGGCTTACCTCCAAGTCGTGACAGCAAGAGCAGATGTGATTTTGAGTTGGAGGTGTTACAGACAAGTTGTGATGATCTGGACAGCTTCCCTACACCATATGGAGTGTGTTTGAACACTTGGATTGCATTGAAATGAACTGGATCAGTTTATGGCATCTCAGCTGCACCTTGTTTGAAAATTTGAGCAACCAGCTGGTGATTTCATGAAATTGATGTTTCAGAAGTTATGTGAGTGTTTGATCAGCTCATATGTGATGTATGTGAGGTGTGTGAGTGATTGGTTTGATTGGAATTGCTCTCAAACTCAAAACCCGATAGCTACCTTGCTAAGAAAGGCATTTTTGCCAAGAGAAAGAGATTTTGAGGAAAGCATCTGTTAGATGGCTTTGGTGCACTTAAACTGACCACAATTGAGCTCTATTTATAGTAGAGCAAGTTTGTTTTGCAAGGAATAGTACATGGCAGCTGGTAAGTAGGTTTCCTCAATGTTGGCCAATGGAAATGAAAGTCTCCTCTAGCCATTGACTAGAGGTTAGGGCACAGAGCTTTGGTCCCCTTGGTCTTGGATAAGTCTTGACTGATTTCAGATGAGAATGGCTCAGTCCATGCCACCTTGATGGTTCCATTGAATGCCTCATTCCAAATTTGAAGTCTTGTCCCTATTTTGGCCATTCTAGGTTCAACATGCTATTCTTTGTTCCTTGGACCTTGGAGGCTTGGCTCAGTGATTGTCCCCTTTGGATTCAATCCTCTGAGGTGTCCAAGTGGCTTGGAGCAATTGCAATTGGCTGATTTTGGCAAATCGACCAAAGTTGCAAATTCTGCCTTGCCTTGACAGATTTCAGCAAGGCAACTTGGCAATGTTGTATCTCATGATGTAGGTTGAATTTGGCAATGTTCTTGGCCATTTTGGAAAGCTCTTACATGATACAACAACTGTTTGAACAAGTTTTGTTTTGATCTCTTTTGATTCCAAGTGAAAAATCCCCCTACATTTGGCAAAAAGTGAGGCAGAATCTGACTTAGTGAAAATTTCACTAAGTGTTGGAAAAAGTGACATTTTCACTTTTCAGCCACTTTGATCACTCCATAACTCAAAATCCTTAATGAATTGGAATGACTTGTAGTTGAAGTTTTTGTAGGTGATAATGAGGGCTACAAATCCATCTTTGGATGAGAAAAAATGGCCTTGTGGTTTAGGAGTTATGGTCCTTCAAAGTTGGTACCTTTGCCACTTTACTTTTAACTTAGAAAAATTTCTAAGTTTTATTGTTACCCCTTTTACAAGTTATCTCACTTTTCTTGATTTTTCTTGATGAATGATGATTCAAATCATACATTAACATCATTTTAGGGTTAAAAATCCATTTTGGTGAAAAATCTCAAAAAGTCAAAGTTGACTTTTGTGCACAGTTGACTTTTTATCAGATGAATTCCAAACTGTGCAATTCTTCAGGAAATCATGTCCTTGACCTAAATCAAACTTGATGGACATGTTCCATGGGTGTCATAGGGTATATTCAATCATGTATTAGGGTTTGGGAGCATGTCTTGGTCAAAAGTCAAAGTTACAGTTGACTTTTCCCTTAAAACCCTAATTGTGGTGCAGATGAAATTGAGACTTGTTGCTCAAGCTTCTTGGATCAATCCATTGTTCCAAATGGATCAATATGGTATATTAGAGACCCTCAAATCATCTCTTGAGGTCTTGGCTCATGGTTTGTCCCAAAAGTCAACTTAGGGGTGAATTAGGTCAAGAAACCATAATTCCTGATTTTTGATGAATGCATCCCCTGAGGAAAAATTGACTTGATGCATGGGTTCATGAGGTTCCATGAAGTATATTAGGTCATGTTTTGGATCATTGCCTTGTGCCCAGATGAAAATTTCCATCTGGAGGCCCTGGTCGACTAAAACCCTAATTTGGTGACACTGTCGATCTTGAGACTTGATCCACCTAGAAGGGAGCAGCCTTGTGCTTAATCCTTGAAGTGGGAGTCCTTTTTGATCCATTGTGGATGTTTAAGAGATTAGACAAGTTGAAGATCATGTCATTTCTTGATTGATCCTTTGTCTAAGCACTCAGAGAGGGCTTGAAACCCTAATTTTGATTGTATTGGATGCTCACCCATCTTTGGGGAGACTGATGAAGCATGATGGTTCATCCATATTGTGATGATGATTTTCACAATGATGGGAAGTCTAAGTTGTCAAAATTTGGGGTATTACAGCTTGGAACACCATAACGGCAGATGATATTGTTTTTGATAAATCGGACCACCACTTGTCGAGTTACATTGGCGAATGACGCTGTTTCGACCCACTTGGTGAAATAGTCAATGGCTACTAGGATGAACCGATGTCCATTTGAAGCCTTGGGCTCAATCATACCAATCATGTCGATTCCCCAGATGGAAAAATGCCACGGGGAAGAAAGAACTTTGAGATGCGATGGCGGTACATGAATTTTGTCGGAGTATATCTGACACTTGTGACACCTCCTCATGTACTTGTAGCAGTCGGATTCCATGGTCAACCAGTAGTACCCTGCTCTCAGAATTTTTCTCGCCATTGTGTGTCCGTTGGCATGAGTGCCAAAGGATCCTTCATGAATTTCTTTCATCAGCATTTCTGCTTCTGGTCTGTCGATGCATCAGAGCAAGACCGTGTCAAAATTTCTCTTATAGAGAGTGTCACCGCTCAGGAAGAAGTTTCCAGCCAATCTTCTGAGGGTTTTCCTGTCTTTTCTGAGTGCCCCAGATGGGTATCCTTGTCTCTGAAGGAAGCATTTGATATCATGATACCAAGGTCTGTCGTCTATGACTGCTTCAATCGTGAAGATGTAAGCGGGCCGTTCAAGGCGCATGATGTCGATCTTAGGTATGTCATTCCATTGACCTACACTAATCATGGAAGAGAGAGCGGCCAATGCATCAGCCATGTGATTCTCCTCACGAGGGATATGATGAAATTCGACTCTGTTGAAGAAAGGTAGCAACCTTCTTGCGTAGTCTTTGTAAGGAATCAATCCTGATTGGTATGTGTTCCAATATCCTTTTATCTGATTGATAACCAAGGCTGAATCGTCATATACGTCCAAGTTTTTTATCCTTAAATCAATCGCTTCTTCGAGACCCATAATACAAGCTTCGTATTCGGCCTCGTTGTTCGTACATTTGAACGTAAGTCAAGAAGTGAAAGGAATGTGGGTACCCTGAGGGGTAACAATGATTGCCCCAATTATGTTTCCGTAATGATTAACTGTTCCGTCAAAGATAAGTCCCCATTGGGAACCTGGTTCTGGCCCTTCACTGGGTAACAGTTCATCGCAATCTTTCATTTTTAGATACATGACATCTTCGTCTGGGAAGTCAAACCCGATTGATTCTTGATCGTCAATCGGTTGATGAGCCAAATGATCGGCTAAAATACTTCCCTTAATGGCTTTCTGAGCGTGGTACTCTATGTCATATTCTGATAACAACATCTGCCAACGGGCAATTCTTCCCGTGAGAGCAGGCCTTTCGAAAACGTACTTGATTGGATCCATTTCGGAGACCAACCAAGTAGTATGACAAATCATGTACTGGCGAAGACGTTTGGTTGCCCAAGCCAAAGCGCAGCAAGTTTTCTCGAACATCGTGTACTGAGTCTCGCATTCGGTGAATTTCTTGCTTAGATAGTAAATGGCAGACTCTTTCCTTTTGGTTTCGTCTTGTTGGCCAAGTACACATCCCATTGAGTCCTCTAGGACTGTGAGGTAAATGATCAGTGGTCTTCCTTCCACTGGAGGTGATAGAATCGGAGGATTCAACAGATATTCCTTAATACTGTCGAAGGCGGTTTGGCAATCTTCTGACCAAACGCAATACTGGTTCTTTTTCAGTAATTTGAAAATCGGCGCACACGTGGCGATCATAAGGAATATGAATCTGGAGATGTAGTTCAACCGTCCCAGGAATCCTCTGACTTGTTTTTCAGTTTTCAGAGAAGGCATTTCCTGAATGGCCTTGACCTTGTCAGGATCAACCTCAAATCCTTTCTGGCTGACGATGAACCTTAATAGTTTCCCTGAACGGACACCGAAGGTGCACTTGTTGGGATTCAAGTGGAGCTTGAATTTTCTTAGATGTTCGAACAATTTTGACAGATGTTCAAAGTGCTCACTCTCTGTTTTTGATTTTGCAATCATATCATCGACATACACTTCGATTTTTTTGTGTATCATGTCATGAAACAGAGTAGTCATGGCCCTTTGATAGGTTGCCCCGGCGTTCTTCAAACCGAACGACATTACCTTGTAACAAAAGGTACCCCATGGGGTAATGAACGAAGTTTTCTCCATGTCTTTCGGCGAAATTTTGATCTGGTTATAGCCCGAGAATCCATCCAAGAAGGAGAAGACTTTGAATTTTGCTGTACTGCCCACCAGCATGTCAATGTGTGGTAAAGGAAAGTCGTCCTTTGGACTTGCCTTGTTCAGATCTCGGTAGTGGACACACATTCTAACATTTTCATCCTTTTTTGGAACGGGTACGATATTGGCTAACCATTGAGGATATTCTGACGTGGCGAGGAAACCCGCATCAATCTGTTTCTGTACCTCCTCTTTGATTTTGATGGCCATGTCCGGGTGAGTGCGTCTCAACCTTTGCTTCATTGGTGGACATTCCGATCTCAACGGTAAGTGATGTTCCACGATGCTGGTATCCAACCCTGGCATATCCTGATAGGACCAAGCGAATACATCGGGGAATTCTCTGAGAAGCTTTATCAAACTCTCTTTGGCATATGGACTGAGCAGTGCCCCAATCCTGATTTCTTTTCTCTCTTTTTCTGAACCCAAGTTTACCGTTTCCAACGGCTCTTTGTGAGGTTCAATGGACCTTTCCTCTTGTCTGAGTAGTTGGGAGATCTCTTCTGGAATTTCGTTGTCATTTTCTTCTTCAGCCTCGAATACCGGGAACTCAAAGTTGGGAGAAGGCATCGGATCGTATGTTTCAACTGGGTTTAAAACAAGCAATCTACACGACGTGATGATTCGTGTTTAGAAGAGATAGAGGAAAATGCAAGTGTGTGCAGTGTATTTATTTTACTGCTTGTTTTTATTATTGAATTATTTTTTAGGATTACCATTTTCTGAAAAAAGCAAAAAGAGAAAACAACAATAAATGCGGAAATTACAGAACGACGTTATTTTATTAATGAACAAGTCGATCCTTGAAACTACAGCCCTATAAAACAAAACTCTGTCGCTTCGGGCAAAGCGAAGAGGGAAATTTTACAGAAAGCGAGCCCTATCAAAACATCCGTTTCACCTGGGCAGGGTGAAAGGTTAAAGATGGCAATTACTTAGACTGGTGAACGATCTTCGGAACCTCGACAGCAACCCATTGGTGGCGAACTCCTCGGTGAATCACAAAGTCTGGCACCTTCCTTGATTTGTCTTCAGAAATGACGCTGATTTCTGGTGGAGCAGGATCATTGGAATCTGTCTCCCAGGCAGAATTGTCGTAGGAGAATTCCTCTGTTGCATTTTGCATAGCATTTGTGCTCTCAGCTGTACCTCCCCATCCAGTAGGCTGGATATCTTCGAGCCTGATACGAGAGCTTTCGGGAGCGGTGTACCAGACCATATAGTCGTATTTTCCACTCGGTTGTCCCAGAGTGTCCCAAACATCTCTGGAATTGGAGGAGTCGTCTCTCTCGATGACGTTGACCTCGGGAAAAGCATAGTTGATGAATTCTAGTCCTGGAAACGTTGCAAATTCATCTTCATGTTGAGTAGTTTCTGAATGACCTGAGTGTTGATCCCATGACATGGTGGGGACACAGGTATTCTGTTCAATGACGGTTAGCTGGTTTTCATTGTTCGGCTGACTTTCTTGCCCTAAGTTTCCTGGATAAGGTTGCCACATTGGCAGACCATCCATTGGGCCATAGTAATCATGGTCAAAGTTGTCTTTCATCAGAGTGTCCTCCTCTAATGAATTTGGCGGAGCACGGCACCCTTCCGGATCACAATCTCCATATATCATTTCGACGTCTGACCTTGGTATAAATCTCAGACCCTGTGCGGTATAGCAAAATGGTATAGGCACCTCTTCCTGAGACATATAACCATCCTCATTAAGATAGGACTTTCATTCTTGATAGCATGTACTGCTTGAGACACCGGGTGAAGAAAACCTCCACTGTGGAAGAAGTTTTGAAGGGGATGAAGACTTTAATCGTTGGCAGCTGTCTGGGTACAGCTTGTAGAAAAACCAAGACCCTTCTTTGTTTTATTGTCAATAGGAATGACAAGCTGTCCCCATCCTGTTGTATCGGTACTCTCGACCGTTTTGATAGCATATTTATATGAGGAAATCGACGTTCCTCCTCTGAACTGATTGTTCTCGCTCACCGGCAGTGCTTGGAACTGAGTTCCAATAACCTCCTCGGGTTCTATACCAGTAGATGATGACAAGTTACTTACGAGCAAGGCCTGTTCCCCACAAACCGTGACAAGTTGATCGTTCTTGACGAACTTTAGCTTTTAGTGGAGGGTTGAAGTAACCGCTCCAGCCTGATGTATCCAAGGTCTTCCTAATAAACAACTGTACGTTGCCCGGATGTCCATGACCTGGAAAGTGACTTGGAAAGTGTGAGGACCGATAGTTATGGGAAGATCAACTTCGTCGATAACTGTTTTTCTGGATCCGTCGAACGCTTTGACGACGACCTCACTACCTCTCATCGGAGGGCCCTTGAATGATAATTGCATCAAAGTGGACTTCAGCATAACATTCAGGGCTGACCCTGTATCTATCAGTACGCTGGCTAAAGCATCGTCCTGGCAGTTAACTGTGATATTGAGTGCCATGTTATGTTGGCGACCCTCTTCAAGTAATTCCTCATCACTAAACCCCAAATTATTACAGGAAGTGATGTTAGAGACAATGCTATCAAACTGTCTGATTGTTACATCTTGTTCCACAAAGGCTTGCCCCAAGACTTTCTGTAGAGCCTCCCTGTGGGCTTCTGAACTGAGTAACAGTGATAATACCGAGATCTTTGAAGGAGTCTGTAATAGTTGATCAACAATGTTGTATTCACTCCTTTGGATGAGCTTTAACATCTCATCATCATTTTTTGAAAGGTCGGGATTACTGGATTGAACGACTGGTGGATCGGGAGCTTCCGTCTGAAGTTCCTTTTCTTTGTTAAGTTCTCCAACTCCTCAGTTGAAGATTCGACCGCTCCGTGTTACACGACTGATGTCTGCAATATTCACGACGGAGGGTAATGGAATTTCCTTTCCATTTTCAATTATCATTGCACCGTATTTGTAAGGGATAGCCTTAGCTGACTCATACGGTAGTGGTCCCGGTAGATAGATGACTATGGGAACCTTCTGATTTTTCTGACCATCGTAAGTGATCTCGATTTGTTCCTGGTTGGTGTAATACCCCAAAATTTGCTTTCCCCTTTTGGCATCATAGCATGGCATTATCATTTATCATATCATATCCATCTCATTAACATTACATTGCATTTAACATAGAAAAATGAAGCATAGCATCCTTCTTACCATCAGGGCATGTGATCAGGTGGAAGGTGGACAATCAAGGAATCATTCAAAGCATAAAAGGTCAATCAAGTGCCCTCAAGGCAAGCCAAGAGGTCTTTCATGTCTCATACCATCTCAATTGATCATCCACAACCTCAAGGATAAGAGATACAATGGGAGATTGAAGCATTACATCTTTCACCATGCAAGAGGTTCAAAAACTGAAGGAAAACCCTC
The DNA here is from genome assembly GCA_022829125.1 of Lathyrus tuberosus. Lineage (NCBI taxonomy): Eukaryota > Viridiplantae > Streptophyta > Magnoliopsida > Fabales > Fabaceae > Lathyrus > Lathyrus tuberosus. The sequence goes on along the minus strand of JALAZF010000715.1, from coordinate 289,034 downwards.
AAAAGAGATAGCTCATTAATTCAAAATCATCCTCAAGTGGCATTTCTCATCATCCTTTAAGAGGATACACAACATACTCTGAGGAATTTGGATTTGGAAGATGTGCAATTTCCTCCTAACCAGAGGGGGTCAAGATTAGGGTTTCCAATTAAATCAGGGTATCTCTGATTTTTTGGTCAAAATTGATATCATGGTATTCTACATGTCCTTAAGTGTATGTGTATGGAGAATTACATCTCAATTGGTTTTAGAAGTGGTTCAATTGGAAGAAAGATCAAGAATCAGAGAAATTGGGGCAAAGTCAAATAATCAGAGGAAAAAGTCAACTCTTGACTTTTTGAGGCCAAATTCATAAAATTCATGTTATATGTGTCCAATGTGCAAAATTTGGTCAAGAAACTCCAAAGGAATCATAAAAAAATCAAGATGTGGAAAGTTGCCATTTTTGGGTGAAGTAGGGTTACTAAAAATAGTAAGTTTTGGCCATTTTGCATCAGAGTTTGAACCAAGGCCATTTAAAATTGAAGCACCAAATGAAAATTCCACTCGGCCACAACAAAAGATCTTGTTTTAAGCTTCAAATCCATGTGTGGAACATCTCCATTGGATAAAAATTGAGTGAGATATGATTGATCAAAGTTTGAGCAAAGTAGGTTCAAAACTAGGTCATGACCAAGATTTTCAGGGCACGCGCGCAGTCATTTTAACAAACAGTTGGTGGGCCAAATGTACACCTATTTTTCTCATGGTTAGAGGCTTCATTTTCAAAACTTTTCAACATTAAAGTTGTTCCTTGCAATGCCCTCTTCAATGTTCATGTTGGGCAAAATTTCATCTGATCAAGTTATGATGGAGAAATAGTGGCCTCAAGTCATGGTAATCATGCTGAAAATCCAGGTGCCAAGATGCCTTGTCAACCAACCAGTTGCCACGCCCTTCTATCAGTTCTAAATGCGGATGTTATAAGTCATTTTGCAACTTATTTCAAGCCTCATTTCAATTCATTTTTCATACCAAACATGTTCCACTATGATCCCTCTTTCTAATGATCACAAAGCCTCATCAAGTTATTCACAATACATGGAGAATTTCCTTCTCAAACTTGCTTGTTTTCATTGGTTCCAACTGTCATAAAATCAGAAAAAACAAGTGTTGTTGTTGTTGTTATTTCAAAGTGTATGCACATATCCCACACCTTATGACACTTTGCCTTTTCAGAACTAACATTGTCCTTGCTTACACGTGCTGCTCAGGCTCATTACATGGAAGTGGAAAGAATGAAACTTGTAGAGCAAGTTTATGTTGCTGCAGCTCACACACGAGTTTACCACCACCACTGATCCTTTGTAATCCACCCTAGCTCGCCATAGATCATCATCACTATATCACAGCTCGTCCCCTAACTAACTTGACTCAGTTAGTTAGGATGGACTCACCTAAATCACTTCAACTCAGTTAACCAACTCAGGTTAACCATGGTTAGCTCACACTATAAATCAAATCCTCACTCTCAATTTTCTTTTTCAGCTTCATTTTTTCACTCTCCCTCTCTAATACTTCAAACTTTTTCTCTCAATCTCTTTGTTTTCTCTCTGACTGCACTCCATTTTCACCATCTCCTTTCACATTTCGCCTCCATCATCTTCATTGTTTCATTCTGGATCAAGAATAAGGGCATACACATCCAAGTAATCAAGTTCAGTTTCAAGAGATTGGAATTTTCAGTGTGATTCTCTGCACGATTTCAAGATTCTCAAGCCTTTATTTGGCCAAGAGTAGCTCAAAGAAGAAGCACGATTCTCTGGTTTTTTTGTTTAACTCCAGTTTGCAGCATTTTCAGGTTTCATCATCTCAAACTTTTCTGGCATGATTTAGAGTTTGTTTAGCTTATTTTGTTGATATGAGCTCACTAGGAGCATTTGAACTCCGGCTAGTTGATAGAGCTTCTTAGAAGCTTAGATCCAAAAATTAGGGCAATTTGTGTGTGCTTGTTTCTTGCTGTATGTGAATAGTTTGATGATTTCATTGGTGGATTTGGAACGTGTGTGACTTCCTCTTCATTTTGGTATAACATTTGTGAAATTCTGGAGAATTGGAGGTTGCAGACGGTGGTAGTTCGCCGGAGAAGGTGACCGGAGGTCCCTCTCCGGCCGGTGTTCTTGTGTTAGGGTTTTGTTCTCAGTTTGAATGTGGACCATTGGATGTTCACCATCGTGTGGCTTATGTGATGATAGCACATTAAAATTCATGTGCATGTCATGTGTGATTTTCTCAATTTTTTTTAAACATTGTGTGGTATGGTACATGGTAGTGTGTATGGACATTCAAGTGTGCGCGTTGATCTTAATTACTTTGACTATAGCTTGACTATGACTTGATCCAACGGCTTGTATGGTTTTGACTTGGTTTGACTGAATTCCATGATAGTTAGGGTGTTATGCGCACTTATTGGACCTAATCAGATTGCTACCCGCACCCCCATGTTTTCAGGCCCAAATGATTTGAACTGCATAATTGCTATGTTCACACCTCCCCTTCCCTTTGCATTTCATTTTATTTTTCTATTTTTTATACACGTTTACTTTTTAATTTTTAAAAATATCAAATAGCATCATAAAATTCCACAAAAATTCATGAGTATCATTAAAACATTTAGGAAATTTTTGATGATTTTATTTTCTGATTCTATGACCTTTTTACCCCTGTTCTATATTTTTCTTTGAATTTCTTTGATGTGCATTCTTAATATGGTACATGATCTTGTTTAATTTTTTTCTTGATCATTAAAACTTGTTTTGATGCTCTTCTTTTTGCATTGAATCATTATCATCTTGAGGTATGTTAAGTGATTTTTATTTGATTTTTTAGGTCAGTTTTATGGCATGTTTGGTGTTCACTTTTGTGCTACTTTGTATGATATGTCTATGTGACCTAAGTGCATTGTTTGACATCATTTTGCCTTGGTTCCTTGCATGCTACTTTGATATGTGATTCATCTCTGATTAGTGAACTCCAATACCATGTTTTCATAATTTTCATGAGGCCATTTGATTTTTGCTTGATGCATTTCATTTAAAGCATTATGACATGTTATATCATTGTAATCTTTTGTGCATGTTTGCATGTTTTCTTTTGTACATAATGGCATGATCATTTGCATATTTGGTGGACCATTCACTTGACATTATAGGTCATTGGTACATATTATGTGTCATCCTTGCATGTTGACTTTCATTTAAACCTTGTGCACCTTTAACATGTGGTGTTTGTACTTGTGCTTTCTTTTTGAACTTTCATTTCAATTCTTCTTATATTACTTCTTGAATGTCTTGAAGTTGATTCATAAATACTTTTGAGATGTTTATAAACCATTTTCCATCTCATTTCAATTCTGATCCATGGATTACATGTTCCATTTGTGCATATTTCTTCTTTTCTCTTTCATCTCTCATTCTTCCTTTTCTTATGATATCATGTTCTAATGTCATGGAGGATGTTTGTTGCCTATCCACTTGAGTTTGATTGATAATGACATTTGTTCTCATATGATGTACATTCTGGTTGTGGCTCTAGGATTTGGTTTCTCATTTAATTCTTTTGAGTTTTATGATGCATTACATGTTCTTTTACTTCTTATACTTCTTATACATGTTTACTAACCATGTAGGGGCTTTGGCAAGTTTCAATTGAGTGTGGATAAGGAATCCACATTCAACTTCTATCCTTTCTCTTTTACAATTCCATTCTATGTTTGTTAAGCACTTATGTGGTTTCTTTTAATAACTCATCACTTTCCCTTTGTGAATTACAATTCATCTTCTACTTTAGAAGTGAATTGTTTAATTCATTCTTTCTTTAGACTTTAGGTTGAAACCTCACAAACTTTAGGATCACTCCCTTAACTAATCAATTAGGATTGAGTCTTAGTCCATATAGATTTTTACCTTTACCCTCTCTTGAGTCTTCCATCTTCTCATCTCAAAGAAAACTCAAAACATTTAATAAAGGTAGGCACTTATTGCATTTAGGCCTTTCATATAAAGAAAAGATTATAAGGGGTCTTCTCTTATAATCTTAAAATGTGTAGCATATGGCCCATCTTAGGTCAATGTGTTACATATTTGATCTTGTATGAGGGACTTAAATGCAATACTTGTTGAAGGTACAAATAAAAAACACTTCTTCATTTCTTAATTAATAAAAACACTTAATCAACACAAGTATGCTAGTGTGTTTGAACCTTGACAATTGGAACTAAGTGTGAGGGTCTTCTTCACTCTTAGTGTGCATTCTTACCCATTCCATCTTGGAATGTGAGAATGTACACATTCCAATGGCTAAGATCCAGATACACTGTCATATGCAAACAAATGAAAAGACTCTTAAAAGACAAAAACCAACAATAACGTCTTTCCTTCGGGAATTCTTTTCTCACCTCACTCAGTCTCAGCGTACGAACGTGCTTCTACTCGTTCTCTTGCAAGATGGTAACGCACTCGGACCAGCGAGCCTGCAAACACCTGAGCTAGAACGTTAGCCGTTCCTAAAAAACACAAACAATCCATCCCTAGTGAGGGGAACTACGTCGCTCTGATTCTCATGCTCCCGATGAGATACGTAGGCAGTGGGGTAGGGCCCATGCGAGCACTTCTTTTATTTTCCCTACATTTGTTTCCCGTTCCTTTTCTTTTCTTTCTCCTTTCTTTCTTTCAGTTCCTTCTCCAGTATCCTATCTTTACACCCTTTGATCGAGACAAGCAAGCGTGGATCCCATCGGGTACGATGGACGCGTGGGGGTGCTAATACCTTCCCCGCGCGTAACCGACTCCCGAACCCATTTCTTTTGGTCGTAAGACCATGCTCTATCCTTTCCTTCAGGTTTATGCGGTGTTTCCTTTCCCTCTCTTGGGATAAATACACATTGCTGGCGACTTTGTTCGGTGCCACTTTCGCGTTTGTACTAGGATGAAAATCCCGGGAGCGACAGCTGGCGACTCTGCTGGGGAACGAACCCAGAATCTCTGGTTTCCTTAGCGAGTCAATCCTAGCGCTTGTTTGCTTTTCTTTCATTGGGTGTTTATTGTTGTGCTGTATTTACCATTTTATTGTATGGTTATTTATTGCCTTACTGCACATTACTGTATTTACTGCTTTTTAGCATTACATATCATATTATTACTGTTGTGCTGGACTGTGCTGTTTTGTCTGTTTGGCGGGATGGGTGTTCTGAGAGATAAGCTCACTACCAAGGCTTGAGTACATACATAGGTATTAGAGTGGATAGTCATGACGCTTGTGTGGTGGTGACCACGTATTGTTGTTCATGAGACCCACAACCAGACGAGGTTCTATCAGGAGCTTTCTGCTACTGCATGTTATGCAGGCCAGTGGTTATTCTCTTGAGGAACTGTCGACTCTGGTGACCATTCCCGAGGACTCAGTTGCGGCACTCCTCCCGAGATGTGACAGTGGCAGACCACATTCCGTGGCAAACCCATTGCACATTCTCGATCCGAGGACCCAATGCTGGGAACTTGCTATAGGACATCCCTTTTTGAAAGAGAATCAGCGGAGGCACTCCTCGATTGGCGATAGTACTGTACCCTGAGGGATGAATGTACTATTGCTTCTCGACCTCAGTGCCAGAAGCTGAGGACCTTTTTGTTTTGGAGAATCAGTTGAGGCCTCCTCGATTGATGATGATGCCAAACCAGAAATGGTGAACGTATCATCATTTCTCGACCTGAGAGCCCGGGATACTGAACATCCTAGTACCCACATGTGAGAAGGGCGGGTTGTTTACAGGTTTGCAGGTAACCATGACCTCCTACATACCCGTTTTTTCTATCATCAGTGCACAAAAAGGAAGTTTCATCCTATTGTATTCAGATGGTTCTTATCTATGGTTCTATGTTAGTCTCAGAGCTACACTGACACCGTTCACAGTTCAGCACAGACACTTGATTACCTGATCACATTGCCCTTTGCATTGCATTATCATATTTTAACATACATGTTTATTCATTTCCAGGTGCATATATTACCCTTGATTCCAGTCATCAGGTCCCTGCAAAGATGAACACTAAAGAAAGGAAGAATATCATCAGCTATAAGTTCCTTACGCCTACTTTAGGCCCTATTGTTATGCTGAAGGGAATGGCGAGTCCTGCAGTACGAGAAGCTTTTGAAGAGAAATATGGGTGGATTTTATCTATGGTCCGTAATGTCAGTGATTATGAAGCCAGAGGTCTCCATACGTTGATGCAGTTCTATGATCCGCCTCTGAGGTGTTTTGTATTTCCAGACTATGTGTTGGTTCCTACCCTGGAGGAGTATTCCAACATGTTGGGGATTGCTATCAAGGAGGAGCCCCCTTTCTTTGGATCGGTGGGGGATCTTGACTTTGGGAAGTTGGCTAGTGCTCTTTATTTGAGCAAATCAGAGTTAAGTGACAATGTCTCCAACAAAGGAAAGATTCGTGGTTACAAGCTGGAATATCTGATTAAGAAGGCCCAGGAAGCAGCTAAAGGCGAGAATTGGCTTGTTTTTAATGCTTTGCTAGCCCTTTGTATATACGGCATAGTGTTGTTTCCCAACGAGCCGGATTTTATTGATACGGACGCTATACGAATATTCCTGATGAAGAACCCGGTGCCAACGCTACTGGGAGATCTTCACTACTCGTTGTACAACCGAAACGAAAAGAAAAGAGGAGGGATAATTCGTTGTTGTGCACCTTTGTTCTATAAGTGGTTCGCGGGCCGTTTACCACAATCAGGGGCTTTTGTGGATTCCAAAGATTCTCTAGAGTGGAAACAGCGTTTAATGGGATTGGTGGCCAAGGACATCGTATGGGTAGATCATGGGCTGATTGGCAAGAATATTATCCACAGCTGTGGTAAGTTCCCTAACGTTCCACTGATAGGAAGACTGGGTGGGATTAACTATAATCCTTCTTTGGCCATTCGACAATTTGGGTATGCCCTGACAGGTCCGCCTATTAAGAGAGATGTGGAGGAGTCCCTCTATTTTCATACATCAGATGGGTGGGAAGCAGCACAGAAAGCTTCTGAAAGCTGGGGTAGCATACTGAAAAAGGGGAAAGTTACTCTAGGAAAGCCCAACAACCGGGTTTATCCAGCATATGAGGAGTGGGTGAAGAAAAGAGTTGAAGATTTTCTCTTGCCTTTTGGTAAGGCACCCCTTTTGTATCCGGAGAATGAGAAAGCAAGAAGCACTGCTACCGTGGAAGAAGTTGATAAGTTGCAAGCCTTGGTGAAAAAGCTCCAAGGAGAGAATTCCGAGTTGAGTAGCCGTCTTCAGAATGCTCTACATGTCAACAAAGAGCTGGAGCGGAAAGCCCAAGATGCTGAACAAATCCTAACTGCAAAAGAGAAAGACTTTGCTGGAAGAGCCCAACATTTCCGGAAGATTAGTAAAGGTGCTGATGATGCTACTCAAGCCCACAAGCAAACCAAACAGGCGTTAGCACAGACCAAAGAAAAGTTAACAAAGTTTCAGCACGCTTGGGACGAAGTTAGGATAGAGAATGCTGAATTACAGGAACAATTGCAGATTAAGGACGAAGAGCTTGAAAAGGCGCATGAGCAGAGGAGAAAGTATCGGGAAAGCCTCGGTAAGAGTCAAGAACAGCTAGAAGAAGCTAGAGGTGAGCTGAGGAACACCAAGAAAGAGCTTGAAGAAGTCATGATAGAAAGGGAGATACTCAAGACGCGAGCTGGCATAAAGAGACACAAAGGAGTGTGTGATGACGAGGCTCTGATGCTGCATATGGGTTCTTTAACTGAAGCTCTTGAGAAAAGGGATGTCTTGATCAAAGAAATGATTGAAAAGCCGAATCACCAGCGTACCCGTATACTTTTTGAGGAGATCAAATACTCAAGTGATAAGCTGAAGGGTGTGGAATTGTCAGACTGATGTTCTTTTCCTTATATTTTGTTGTTAATGGTTACCATCAGGCTTGTTGATGGATCCATTTTTCCTCGTATTGCATTTGCGGTTGAACCTTTCTTAAATGTACTTGAATACTTCGTTGAATGAGTATGAGCAGTTTTATTCAGATTTATTCCTTATCAGATAGCTGCACACAAGCACATGACCACGACACGTCTCTTTATATCACAATTTCTGGTCTTCAGATTTCTGTGGTTGGATTGGAATCAGGGTATAAAGCACCTCGGAAATGACAAACATGGCATTGCATGGCATTGCATATCATTTTGCATTTTTGTTACTTGCTTTTCAGGTACTCGTTGCAGGGACTCTAACCTTTATTTGGTTTCAGGCAGTATAGCGGAGAGTCATATTCACCGATATTCGACGCGAAGGAATCAAGTAAGAATCATGGATCAAGTGCAAAGTGATTTGGCTGAAATGAGGGCGCGTATGGACCAGTTCATGACCCTCATGACTGGCATGGCGCAAAATCAGGAGAGGTTGAGGCTTCTGGTCGAGCGTCTAGACAATGGGCCCGAAGGTGATCAACATGACAATTCACAGGGACATGGCATCCCTCCTCCCGGTGGCAACCCTCCTCCTGGTGGTAACAATCGGGGTAATGGAAATGGTAGGCATGCTGGTGTTACTCTTGAAGATACTCTGGAAGACCAATTTACTCTACTAGATGCTGATGTGGGTAATCAAGGTGATCGAAGGTATGAGGAGTTAGCGGAAAAGATCAGGGCCATAGAATGCAAGAACTCTATGGGTATTGATGTTACCAGCTTGGGGCTGGTCTCAGGAGTCAGAATTCCCCCTAAATTCAAGCCTCCCACTTTTGATAAGTATCACGGCAATGCGTGTCCCCAAACGCATCTTCAAGCTTACTTTGGGAAGATTTCAGCCCATACGGATGACGAGAAGCTATGGATGCACTATTTTCAGGACAGTCTGGCGGGTGCGTCTTTGACCTGGTATATGAAGTTGAATAGAGCTGCTGTGAAGAATTGGAAAGATCTGGCAGAAGCGTTCCTGAAGCAATACCAGTATAATATTGACATGGCGCCCAACCGCACTCAATTGCAGGGGTTGTCACAAAATGCCAAGGAGAGTTTCAAAGAATATGCACAGAGGTGGAGGGAAATGGCTGCCCAGGTTCAACCTCCCTTGTCAGACAGAGAAATGGCAGATATGTTCATGGGCACCTTGCAAGGGGCCTATCTTGACAGATTAGCTGCTTGTCCGTCAACTGGATTTGCTGATATTGTGATTGCGGGAGAAAGAATAGAAAGTCTGTTAAAGCTTGGAAAGATCCAGGATGTGAGTGGGGCTGGCTCTTCGGGGACGAAGAAACCGTTTGCTAGTAACCAGAAAAGAAGAGAAGGTGATACGAATGCTGTGTTTAGAGGACGAGGCAGAGGGCGTTCTCAAGCTTATTATCAGGTAGATGCTGTAACAATCCCCACACCGTCTGTTCAGAAACAACAATCCCAACAACAAGTTCAACAGCAACAACCTTTTTTCCAGCAAAGGTCTAGACAGAGGGATCGTAAGATGGATCCTCTCCCTATGACTTATGCCGCGCTGTTGCCCCGATTACTCGAGTTAAAGTTGGTAGAACTCCGTACTATGAAAGCTCCGGTTGCTGGAAACCTGCCACCTAACTTCGATGCTAATGCTCGTTGTGAGTTCCACTCAGGTGCTCAGGGACACTCCATTGAAAAATGCTGGGCTTTCCATCATAAAGTACAAGATTTGATTGATGCTAAAGCCATCAATTTCTCTCCCGCTCCTAATATTACTCAGCATCCCATGCCTGATCATAGTGCAGCCAATGTATATGCTATTGAAGATGGGAGGAAATTGAATTTGGTGTTAGACGTTCATCAAGTGAAAACTTCTTTGTTGGTTGTAAAAGATCGTTTATTGAAGGGACAGGTGTTCCCGGGCTGTAATCAAGATTGCTCTGAGTGTATGAATCAGGAGAACGGCTGTGATAAGTTGAAGATGGGTTTACAGAATCTGATCGATGAAGGATGTCTACAGTTCGACAGAGTCGTGAAAGACACTGATGAGATATCAACCGTGACCATCTATTACACTCCCGCTGAGATTCAAATGCCGGTCAATGCAGTTCCCGTGGCGAGTGTTACGCCAGAAGGGCCCAGTCCTGTCACTATCACGGTACCAGGACCAATTCCGTTCACATCTACGAAGGCTATCCCATGGTACTATGGGGCAGATGTATATTACGAAGGTAAAAAGCAGGAAGTTGAATCATCAATCAGCCCAAATATTGATAACGTAGGGGGTGTAGGGGGCTTTACAAGGAGTGGAAGGTTGTTCGCTCCCCAAACCTTGAGAAGTGATAAGGAGGTAGAAGCTGCAGCAAAGGCTAAGGGTAAGCAGGTGGTTGAAAGTGCGCCTACACCTGAAGCAGAGACAAAGATTACTTTTGATAAGGAAATGGAAGAATTTATGAAGATAATCAAGAAAAGTGATTATAAGATCGTGGACCAACTGAATCAGACCCCTTCAAAGATTTCAATCTTGTCACTATTGATGTGCTCTGATGCGCACCGGCAGGCATTGTTGAAAGTGTTGAAGAGTGCGTACGTGCCACAAGAAATTACTGTTAATCAGCTCGAGGGCGTAATCTCCAATGTTAATGTTAGCCATGGCTTGGGCTTTACAAGTAGAGATTTGACGGTTGAAGGAAGAAACCATAATAAGGCTTTGCATATCACGATGGAGTGTAAGGGCGCAGTGTTATCTCATGTACTGGTAGACACTGGTTCATCACTCAATGTCTTGCCCAAGAAGGCATTAATGAAGCTGGAAGTTGATGGTTTGATCTTAAGGCCTAGTGAATTGGTGGTTAGAGCGTTCGATGGAACTAGACGATCTGTGTTTGGTGAGGTGGAATTGCCCGTACAAATTGGACCACAGGTATTCAAATCCACGTTCCATGTAATGGACATACAACCTGCATATAGCTGCCTATTGGGACGCCCTTGGATTCACGGAGCCGGGGCTGTTACTTCTACTCTACATCAAAAGCTGAAGTATGAGTTTGAAGGGCAGGTTGTGACGGTGTGCGGGGAAGAAGACATCTTTGTGAGTCACCTGTCCACGTTCAAGTACATTGAAATGGATGGGGAAATTCATGAGATGCTGTGCCAATCATTTGAAGCAGTCAATATTGACGATGCACCTGAGTCTTCTTCTGTACCAGTTGGGGCTGGTACCTCCATTTCATCTTACAAACAAGCTGTCGAAGTCGTCAGGGCAGGCAACGCCCAAGGTTGGGGCAGGTTGATAGAGACCCCAATGAAGGAAGACAAATTTGGTATTGGTTATCATCCCTCTACAACTTCAGATGCGGGGGGCAGAGGACCCATTACTTTCAATAATGGGGGAATTATCTACATGGACCAGTCTTGTGCAGCCACAGAGGATAGTGTTGACAGTAATTGTGACCTGGACAACTGGGTACGCCCTCATGCTTCGGGACAACAAGTGCAAAACTGGTCCGTTGAAGAAGTCATCCGGGTTACTCTTCAGACAGAGTAATTTTTCTTTGTTTTTTTTCTAACCATAATGCATGTCAAAATCTTGCGCTTTGCCCAAGGCGTATAGATTCATTTGTAGGGCCACCATGGTTGCATTTGCAATGTTTAATCATTAATAAAGGACGTTTTGCAATCAAATTTTGTTCTCTGTCTTTCAGTTTTTATTTTTGCACAAATATAAAATGGCAATGTTTCATTTTCTTTTGTTTTGCTTAAAAATAAATTCTAAAATAAGGCATGAACCCGTTCATGCAGACTTGATCCTCCGGATACCACTGATAACGATTTTGATATGGCCATGTATGACTTTGACAATCCGATTTATCAAGCCGAAGAAGGGGATGAGAAAGATTGTGAACTTTCTGAAGAACTGGCCAGATTGTTGAAACAAGAGGAAAGGGTCATCCAGCCTCATCAGGAGACTGTAGAAATCATCAATATTGGTACCAAGGACGCCGAGAAAGAGATCAGGATTGGTGCCAGCTTGCAAGCAGATGTGAAGCAAACTTTGACGGAAATGTTGCGCGAGTATGTTGACATCTTCGCCTGGTCGTATCAAGACATGCCGGGGTTGGATACGGATATTGTCGTGCACAGGCTGCCATTAAGAGAAGAATGTCCGCCAGTCAAGCAGAAACTTCGTCGGACTCACCCCGACATGGCTTTAAAGATTAAGGAGGAAGTCCAGAAGCAGTGGGATGCTGGGTTTCTTGCTGTGACAAAGTATCCTCCGTGGGTAGCCAACATCGTGCCAGTACCGAAGAAGGATGGAAAAGTGAGAATGTGTGTGGATTATCGAGATCTTAATAAAGCTAGCCCGAAAGATGATTTTCCACTACCTCATATTGATGTGCTGGTCGATAATACAGCTCAATTTTCAGTGTTCTCCTTTATGGACGGGTTCTCTGGGTACAACCAGATCAAGATGGCACCTGAAGATATGGAGAAGACCACGTTCATTACTCCGTGGGGTACATATTGTTATAAAGTAATGCCTTTTGGGTTGAAAAACGCAGGGGCAACGTACCAGCGGGCGATGGTGACATTGTTTCAAGACTTGATTCATAAGGAGATCGAATGTTATGTAGATGATATGATTGCCAAGTCGAGAACAGAAGAGGAACACCTGGTTAACCTGAAAAAGCTGTTTGAAAGGTTGAGAAAGTTTCGTCTGAGATTAAATCCAAACAAGTGCACGTTTGGGGTACGTTCTGGAAAGTTACTGGGTTTCATTGTGAGCGAAAGAGGAATCGAGGTTGATCCTGCCAAGGTGAAAGCAATACAAGAAATGCCTGAACCGAGAACAGAAAAAGAGGTTCGTGGTTTCTTGGGTAGATTGAATTACATTGCAAGGTTCATATCTCACCTAACAGCCACGTGTGAGCCAATATTTAAATTGTTAAGGAAAGATCAAACGGTCAGGTGGAATGACGATTGCCAATTGGCATTCGATAAGATAAAAGAATACCTGCAGGAACCTCCGATTCTAATGCCTCCAGTTGAAGGGAGACCGCTGATAATGTATCTGACAGTGCTTGAAGGTTCCATGGGTTGTGTTCTCGGTCAACATGACGAGACAGGTAGGAAGGAGCATGCTATCTACTACCTGAGCAAAAAGTTCAATGATTGTGAGTCTCGACACTCAATGCTTGAAAAGACATGCTGTGCGCTTGCATGGGCCGCTAAGCGATTGATGCAATATATGGTTAGGCACACGACCTTGTTGATTTCAAAAATGGATCCTATCAAATACATTTTCGAGAAACCAGCATTGACAGGCAGAGTTGCGCGGTGGCAAATGGTCTTGACAGAGTATGACATTCAGTACACTTCACAAAAGGCCATCAAAGGAAGTATCTTGTCCGACTATCTTGCGCAACAGCCGATTGATGATTACCAACCCATGAAATTTGACTTCCCTGATGAGGACATCATGTTTCTCAAAGCTAAAGACTGCGAGGAACCCCTTCCGGAGGAGGGGCCAGACCCTGAATCCAAATGGAGTCTGATGTTCGATGGGGCTGTCAATATGAATGGGTGCGGAGTTGGAGCGGTTCTTATCACGCCGGAAGGTGTTCATATGCCTTTCACTGCCCGAATAACTTTCGGATGCACCAACAATGAAGCAGAGTACGAAGCTTGTATAATGGGGATCGAGGAGGCGATTAATCTACGGATTAAGACCCTTGATATATTTGGTGATTCAGCTTTGGTAATCAATCAAGTGAAAGGGAGTTGGTACACGCACCAAGCAAATCTAGTGCCGTATAGAGATTATACAAGGAGATTGCTGACATTTTTCACAACAGTGAAACTGTACCATATTCCTCGAGATGAGAATAGGTTCGCTGATGCCTTGGCCACTTTGTCTTCCATGATCAAAGTGCAAGGATGGAACCATGTACCTAAGATTGAGGTATCCCGCCTTGACAGACCAGCATTTGTGTTTGTGGTCGATGCAACGTCTGATGACAAGCCATGGTTTCATGACATTAAGTGTTTCTTGAAAAGTCAAGAGTACCCGCCCGGGGCATCGTCCAAAGACAGGAAGACGTTGAGAAGGTTAGCCGGTAGTTTCTTCTTGAACAAAGATGGCGTGCTGTATAAAAGAAATTTTGACACGGTCCTGCTTAGATGTGTGGATAGACATGAAGCAGACTTGTTGATGATTGAAGTGCACGAAGGCTCTTTCGGTACCCATGCCGGAGGACATGCAATGGCTAAAAAGTTGTTAAGATCGGGATATTATTGGTTGACTATGGAGTCAGATTGTTGCAAATATGCCCGCAAATGCCATAAATGCCAGATCTATGCAGACAAGGTGCATGTGCCTCCAAATCCGTTGAGTATCATGTCGTCGCCTTGGCCGTTTGCCATGTGGGGCATTGATATGATCGGAAAGATTGAGCCTACAGCTTCCAATGGTCATCGTTTCATCTTGGTGGCAATTGATTACTTCACCAAATGGGTTGAAGCCGCATCCTATGCCAATGTTACAAAACAAGTGGTCGCTCGTTTCTTAAAACGGGATATCATTTGCCGATATGGAGTTCCCGAAAGAATCATTACTGATAATGGTTCTAATTTGAACAATAAGATGATGGCTGAGTTATGCCGGGACTTCAAAATCGAACATCACAATTCTTCTCCGTACCGCCCAAAGATGAATGGCGCGGTCGAAGCGGCCAACAAAAATATCAAGAAGATTGTGCAGAAGATGGTTGTCACGTATAAAGATTGGCATGAGATGTTACCATTTGCTTTGCATGGGTATCGAACGTCGGTACGCACGTCCACTGGGGCAACCCCATTCTCACTTGTATATGGTATGGAGGCAGTGCTACCGGTTGAAGTAGAGATTCCGTCCCTCAGAGTTATGATGGATGTTAAGCTAGATGAAGCTGAATGGGTACGAGCCAGATTTGATCAGCTGAGCCTTATTGAGGAAAAGCGATTGGCGGATGTATGTCATGGGCAACTATATCAGCGCAGAATGAAACAGGCATTTGACCAGAAGGTGCGTCCTCGGGTTTATAAAGTCGGAGATGTGGTACTCAAAAGGATTCTTCCTCCCAATACAGATCACAGGGGCAAATGGACTCCTAATTATGAAGGTCCATTCGTGGTTAAAAAGGTCTTTTCGGGCGGAGCTTTATTGCTTACAACCATGGATGGCGAAGACTTTTCATCCCCTGTCAACTCGGACGTAGTCAAAAAATACTTCGCATGAATAGACCCGCTGGATAATAAAAATAAAAAAATCCAGGCAAAAAAGGGCATCCCGGCGAACCAAAAACAGAATAAGGTTCGGGCAAAAATTAGGGATATAATTGAAAAAAGATTTGTACACCCGGTAAGTTGAAAACCCGAAAGGGCAACTTAGGCAAAAAAGGGTATCCTGGTGGATCGAAAACCTGAAAGGGCGGTCCACACAAAAGAGGGATTTAAGCGAATGACTACGGTTTGAGTTATCTGTACCCCATTATCGTTTGAACAACTGACGTTCTGAAAGATAGGGATTGGTCTGATCGTTTCTCAGAAGGCAAGGTCGGGGAGTTTTGAAGACATACTGGGCATAACAGAATGGAAACTCAGTGGAAGTCCGTTTTCACATTGCCATTAGGATAGTTTCTTTTCTCAATTTTCAGCGATCACCTCTTTCCAGGGATTGCTTCCGGATGTAATTGCCTATTCTGGGCTCTCAGTCAATAAATTGAATCTCAATAAAAAGCTTTCTATTTTTGTTTTATTGCTTTGTTTGCAAAAACGTCCTAATTTTGATAAAACATTGCATTTGAAAACATGGCGGCCTTGCAATAACATGCGACAAAAAAAGACATTTGAAATTACCTTGAATGTTGAATATTCCCGGATGGTGGATTCTAGCCACGCAATATTCGGGGCATGTGGGCATATTCTTTTGTTGCAGGTAGCAGGTGCAGATGATTTTAAGCACAAGACCAGCAATAAATCACCCCACGTAAAAGACTGGGGCAATTATGGGTAAGGAGATCGGCGTTCATCGGGTCGATCTCAGTGAATTAAGTTCAACTGGGTACCGTTGTATCTTATTAAGTCGATTCTCTCATACAGTACTTCCAACAGCTACAAGCTTTTCTGTGTCGATAATGGTCACAGGTTCCCCAAAAGAGTGGTCTCGTCGACACCGAAACTGATGGTCATTATCCCCAGCGAAGTCACAAGAGTTTGAAGAGGCTAGATCTTCTGTAAAATCCTCTTATGACATCCTCTTCGGGGACGAATTGTTGTTTTGTCCAAGCATGGGGCATGATTGTTTCCCCAGCATGAAGTGTTGATCATCCCCAGTAGAGTTTGAGGACAGTCGGTCTTCTGTAAAATCCTCTCAAAAGGCATTCCCCAGCACGAGACGTTTTAAAGCAGTTTCCTCCAGCAGAGTTTGCTATAAACTCGTCATCCCTAACGGAATTGTCTAAAGGGAAGCTCGCCTAACATGGGGCATTGTGGTACTTATCCTAAGCTTGACAGTCATATTCTTCAGCAGAATACTGTGGATTTGCTTTGGGTTTCCCCAACAGATCTCTAAGGACTCTTTCCTAGCAAGTTGCAGTGGAATGTTCTAACCAGGATTTGCATATCCCTGGCAGAGTAGCCCTGATACCCAGCAAGATCGTATCTCTGGTCATTGTATTCCCCACGGAGTTCAGTGTTGAGTCTTGTCAGCAATACTCCCCAGCTGAGTTGATGTTCTCCTCGCGGAGGTTTATAGGATCGGCAGAATCTATTCCTCAACAAGGATGGTACATTCTTTCCCCAGCCAGGTCTGAAGGTTGATAACCCCTACAAAGGGTCTTGGATTGGACAGATCCCCAAGCAGAGTTTTTATGACTTCTCTCCCCTAGAAAGACGCCATACAAAGAAATTCTCATCCCTAGCGGAATCGCTGTGACCAGAATTCATTCCCCCAACAGATGAAGTGATTCCTGGCAGATTTATTATTCTTCAAGTCCAATTTATTTTTGGCAAGCTTGACAATTCGAAGCAGACGGGTTATTCATTCATTCTCCAGTAGAGAGGTTATCCTTTCAGGAGTCTCCAAAGTCAAATCATTGGTCTTTGGTCCTCAGCAAAGTCGGCAGAGATGTCTGACACAGATGCAGAGTGTAATCCAGTATTGGAATTTTGCGAAAGTCCACCCGTAGTGTGGCAAGCCAGTAGTCGTCTGGCATTGTTAAAAGACGTTAGCAAAGTCCAACAGTGGATTGGCAAAAGTCCGTCTTCGGGTGGCAAAAGTCCAACAGTGGATTGGTAAAAGTCCGTCTTTGGTTGGCAAAAGTCCAACAGTGGATTGGCAAAAGTCCGTCTTCGGGTGGCAAAAGTCCAACAGTGGATTGGCGAAAGGTCCATCTAAGGGTGGCATATTCTAAAAGTCCAACAGTGGATTGGCAAAAGTCCATCTTCGGGTGGCAAAGCAGCTAAAAGTCCAGCAGTGGATTGGCGAAAGGTCCATCTAAGGGTGGCATATTCCAAAAGTCCAACAGTGGATTGGCAAAAGTCCGTCTTCGGGTGGCAAAAGTCCAACAATGGATTGGCGAAAGGTCCATCTAAGGGTGGCATATTCCAAAAGTCCAACAGTGGATTGGCAAAAGTCCGTCTTCGGGTGGCACGAAGCTGCAAAGTCCACCAGTAGTGTGGCAGGCCAGTAGTCGTCTGGAATTGCATAAAAGACATTATTAAAGTCCACCAGCAGTGTGGCAAGCCAGTAGTCGTCTGGCGTCGTTCAAAAGATGTTATCAAAGTCCACCAGTAGCGTGGCAGGCCAGTAGTCTTCTGGAGTTGCATAAAAGACATTATTAAAGTCCACCAGCAGCGTGGCAAGCCAGTAGTCGTCTGGCGTCGTTCAAAAGACAGATCTCTCCGACGTTTCATCGAAGATTCAATCCAGCAGTCTCGTTGGGTTTATATCCCTTTTATTCTTCATCATCCAGAGCAAATTTTTGGTTATATTTGGTATTCAATCACTATATACCTTGAAAGTCCGAAAGCAATTGCTTTCAGTCATTCAGGTCTACAGCGCTTGAATAGGGGCAGCTGTAATACCCCAAAATTTGCTCTCCCCTTTTGGCATCATAGCACGGCATTATCATTTATCATATCATATCCATCTCATTAACATTACATTGCATTTAACATAGAAAAATGAAGCATAGCATCCTTCTTACCATCAGGGCATGTGATCAGGTGGAAGGTGGACAATCAAGGAATCATTCAAAGCATAAAAGGTCAATCAAGTGCCCTCAAGGCAAGCCAAGAGGTCTTTCATGTCTCATACCATCTCAATTGATCATCCACAACCTCAAGGATAAGAGATACAATGGGAGATTGAAGCATTACATCTTTCACTATGCAAGAGGTTCAAAAACTGAAGGAAAACCCTCAAAAGAGATAGCTCATTGATTCAAAATCATCCTCAAGTGGCATTTCTCATCATCCTTTAAGAGGATACACAACATACTCTGAGGAATTTGGATTTGGAAGATGTGCAATTTCCTCCTAACCAGAGGGGGTCAAGATTAGGGTTTCCAATTAAATCAGGGTATCTCTGATTTTTTGGTCAAAATTGATATCATGGTATTCTACATGTCCTTAAGTGTATGTGTATGGAGAATTACATCTCAATTGGTTTTAGAAGTGGTTCAATTGGAAGAAAGATCAAGAATCAGAGAAATTGGGGCAAAGTCAAATAATCAGAGGAAAAAGTCAACTCTTGACTTTTTGAGGCCAAATTCATAAAATTCATGTTATATGTGTCCAATGTGCAAAATTTGGTCAAGAAACTCCAAAGGAATCATAAAAAAATCAAGATGTGGAAAGTTGCCATTTTTGGGTGAAGTAGGGTTACTAAAAATAGTAAGTTTTGGCCATTTTGCATCAGAGTTTGAACCAAGGCCATTTAAAATTGACGCACCAAATGAAAATTCCACTCGGCCACAACAAAAGATCTTGTTTTAAGCTTCAAATCCATGTGTGGAACATCTCCATTGGATAAAAATTGAGTGAGATATGATTGATCAAAGTTTGAGCAAAGTAGGTTCAAAACTAGGTCATGACCAAGATTTTCAGGGCACGCGCGCAGTCATTTTAACAAACAGTTGGTGGGCCAAATGTACACCTATTTTTCTCATGGTTAGAGGCTTCATTTTCAAAACTTTTCAACATCAAAGTTGTTCCTTGCAATGCCCTCTTCAATGTTCATGTTGGGCAAAATTTCATCTGATCAAGTTATGATGGAGAAATAGTGGCCTCAAGTCATGGTAATCATGCTGAAAATCCAGGTGCCAAGATGCCTTGTCAACCAACCAGTTGCCACGCCCTTCTATCAGTTCTAAATGCGGATGTTATAAGTCATTTTGCAACTTATTTCAAGCCTCATTTCAATTCATTTTTCATACCAAACATGTTCCACTATGATCCCTCTTTCTAATGATCACAAAGCCTCATCAAGTTATTCACAATACATGGAGAATTTCCTTCTCAAACTTGCTTGTTTTCATTGGTTCCAACTGTCATAAAATCAGAAAAAACAAGTGTTGTTGTTGTTGTTATTTCAAAGTGTATGCACATATCCCACACCTTATGACACTTTGCCTTTTCAGAACTAACATTGTCCTTGCTTACACGTGCTGCTCAGGCTCATTACATGGAAGTGGAAAGAATGAAACTTGTAGAGCAAGTTTATGTTGCTGCAGCTCACACACGAGTTTACCACCACCACTGATCCTTTGTAATCCACCCTAGCTCGCCATAGATCATCATCACTATATCACAGCTCGTCTCCTAACTAACTTGACTCAGTTAGTTAGGATGGACTCACCTAAATCACTTCAACTCTGTTAACCAACTCAGGTTAACCATGGTTAGCTCACACTATAAATCAAATCCTCACTCTCAATTTTCTTTTTCAGCTTCATTTTTTCACTCTCCCTCTCCAATACTTCAAACTTTTTCTCTCAATCTCTTTGTTTTCTCTCTGACTGCACTCCATTTTCACCATCTCCTTTCACATTTCGCCTCCATCATCTTCATTGTTTCATTCTGGATCAAGAATAAGGGCATACACATCCAAGTAATCAAGTTCAGTTTCAAGAGATTGGAATTTTCAGTGTGATTCTCTGCACGATTTCAAGATTCTCAAGCCTTTATTTGGCCAAGAGTAGCTCAAAGAAGAAGCACGATTCTCTGGTTTTTTTGTTTAACTCCAGTTTGCAGCATTTTCAGGTTTCATCATCTCAAACTTTTCTGGCATGATTTAGAGTTTGTTTAGCTTATTTTGTTGATATGAGCTCACTAGGAGCATTTGAACTCCGGCTAGTTGATAGAGCTTCTTAGAAGCTTAGATCCAAAAATTAGGGCAATTTGTGTGTGCTTGTTTCTTGCTGTATGTGAATAGTTTGATGATTTCATTGGTGGATTTGGAACGTGTGTGACTTCCTCTTCATTTTGGTATAACATTTGTGAAATTCTGGAGAATTGGAGGTTGCAGACGGTGGTAGTTCGCCGGAGAAGGTGACCGGAGGTCCCTCTCCGGCCGGTGTTCTTGTGTTAGGGTTTTGTTCTCAGTTTGAATGTGGACCATTGGATGTTCACCATCGTGTGGCTTATGTGATGACAGCACATTAAAATTCATGTGCATGTCATGTGTGATTTTCTCAATTTTTTTTAAACATTGTGTGGTATGGTACATGGTAGTGTGTATGGACATTCAAGTGTGCGCGTTGATCTTAATTACTTTGACTATAGCTTGACTATGACTTGATCCAACGGCTTGTATGGTTTTGACTTGGTTTGACTGAATTCCATGATAGTTAGGGTGTTATGCGCACTTATTGGACCTAATCAGATTGCTACCCGCACCCCCATGTTTTCAGGCCCAAATGATTTGAACTGCATAATTGCTATGTTCACACCTCCCCTTCCCTTTGCATTTCATTTTATTTTTCTATTTTTTATACACGTTTACTTTTTAATTTTTAAAAATATCAAATAGCATCATAAAATTCCACAAAAATTCATGAGTATCATTAAAACATTTAGGAAATTTTTGATGATTTTATTTTCTGATTCTATGACCTTTTTACCCCTGTTCTATATTTTTCTTTGAATTTCTTTGATGTGCATTCTTAATATGGTACATGATCTTGTTTAATTTTTTTCTTGATCATTAAAACTTGTTTTGATGCTCTTCTTTTTGCATTGAATCATTATCATCTTGAGGTATGTTAAGTGATTTTTATTTGATTTTTTAGGTCAGTTTTATGGCATGTTTGGTGTTCACTTTTGTGCTACTTTGTATGATATGTCTATGTGACCTAAGTGCATTGTTTGACATCATTTTGCCTTGGTTCCTTGCATGCTACTTTGATATGTGATTCATCTCTGATTAGTGAACTCCAATACCATGTTTTCATAATTTTCATGAGGCCATTTGATTTTTGCTTGATGCATTTCATTTAAAGCATTATGACATGTTATATCATTGTAATCTTTTGTGCATGTTTGCATGTTTTCTTTTGTACATAATGGCATGATCATTTGCATATTTGGTGGACCATTCACTTGAAATTATAGGTCATTGGTACATATTATGTGTCATCCTTGCATGTTGACTTTCATTTAAACCTTGTGCACCTTTAACATGTGGTGTTTGTACTTGTGCTTTCTTTTTGAACTTTCATTTCAATTCTTCTTATATTACTTCTTGAATGTCTTGAAGTTGATTCATAAATACTTTTGAGATGTTTATAAACCATTTTCCATCTCATTTCAATTCTGATCCATGGATTACATGTTCCATTTGTGCATATTTCTTCTTTTCTCTTTCATCTCTCATTCTTCCTTTTCTTATGATATCATGTTCTAATGTCATGGAGGATGTTTGTTGCCTATCCACTTGAGTTTGATTGATAATGACATTTGTTCTCATATGATGTACATTCTGGTTGTGGCTCTAGGATTTGGTTTCTCATTTAATTCTTTTGAGTTTTATGATGCATTACATGTTCTTTTACTTCTTATACTTCTTATACATGTTTACTAACCATGTAGGGGCTTTGGCAAGTTTCAATTGAGTGTGGATAAGGAATCCACATTCAACTTCTATCCTTTCTCTTTTACAATTCCATTCTATGTTTGTTAAGCACTTATGTGCTTTCTTTTAATAACTCATCACTTTCCCTTTGTGAATTACAATTCATCTTCTACTTTAGAAGTGAATTGTTTAATTTATTCTTTCTTTAGACTTTAGGTTGAAACCTCACAAACTTTAGGATCACTCCCTTAACTAATCAATTAGGATTGAGTCTTAGTCCATATAGATTTTTACCTTTACCCTCTCTTGAGTCTTCCATCTTCTCATCTCAAAGAAAACTCAAAACATTTAATAAAGGTAGGCACTTATTGCATTTAGGCCTTTCATATAAAGAAAAGATTATAAGGGGTCTTCTCTTATAATCTTAAAATGTGTAGCATATGGCCCATCTTAGGTCAATGTGTTACATATTTGATCTTGTATGAGGGACTTAAATGCAATACTTGTTGAAGGTACAAATAAAAAACACTTCTTCATTACTTAATTAATAAAAACACTTAATCAACACAAGTATGCTAGTGTGTTTGAACCTTGACAATTGGAACTAAATGTGAGGGTCTTCTTCACTCTTAGTGTGCATTCTTACCCATTCCATCTTGGAATGTGAGAATGTACACATTCCAATGGCTAAGATCCAGATACACTGTCATATGCAAACAAATGAAAAGACTCTTAAAAGACAAAAACCAACAATAACGTCTTTCCTTCGGGAATTCTTTTCTCACCTCACTCAGTCTCAGCGTACGAACGTGCTTCTACTCGTTCTCTTGCAAGATGGTAACGCACTCGGACCAGCGAGCCTGCAAACACCTGAGCTAGAACGTTAGCCGTTCCTAAAAAACACAAACAATCCATCCCTAGTGAGGGGAACTACGTCGCTCTGATTCTCATGCTCCCGATGAGATACGTAGGCAATGGGGTAGGGCCCATGCGAGCACTTCTTTTATTTTCCCTACATTTGTTTCCCGTTCCTTTTCTTTTCTTTCTCCTTTCTTTCTTTCAGTTCCTTCTCCAGTATCCTATCTTTACACCCTTTGATCGAGACAAGCAAGCGTGGATCCCATCGGGTACGATGGACGCGTGGGGGTGCTAATACCTTCCCCGCGCGTAACCGACTCCCGAACCCATTTCTTTTGGTCGTAAGACCATGCTCTATCCTTTCCTTCAGGTTTATGCGGTGTTTCCTTTCCCTCTCTTGGGATAAATACACATTGCTGGCGACTCTGTTCGGTGCCACTTTCGCGTTTGTACTAGGATGAAAATCCCGGGAGCGACAGCTGGGAACTTTAGATTTGTCAAGTAGAGGGATAATGGCAAAAACATCACTGGTCCTGTGATGACCAGAGATCATTACAACATCCTCAACTTGCTCGGCAAGGTAGTTCGGCGTCCAGTTGATGGGTCCAGAACCCAGATATTGGCGGATTTCTCCACGATCGACCTGACCCTGAAGAGCTGCTCTTACAAGGTAACACCCTCGGTTACTTTCCAAATAGACGCCGCAACATTCATAGTTGTGCGGTGGCACCTGGCCACGCCCACTTTGAATACAATGTAACTTCACTACGTTAGCTTCCACAGATCGGACATCCTGACTCTGACGCCGAGTGGGGTTTCTATTACTGATACTAATCTGCTGAGTATCTTCATCCATGTAGATTGGCATCCACCAATGATTTAACAAGTGCTGAAGTGCCTCCTGGACAAGGGTACAACCCTGATCGTTTTCGCAACCTGCTTTGCAGTTCTGATAGTCATGTGATATTAAGAATCCGAGCCGGTCCTGCTCAGCATGTTACTCTACCAGGTTGGTATTGATCACACGAATATCAAAGATCTGAACCATGTTGATCTGATAAGGGTTCCTATCATGGTAGTCTTGGATCCATCCAGATCCATCTGACACTGGAGGGCCTCCTGTATGAAAGAGCATCCATGTTTGTTTACCGAGCAAGTTAGACAGGAATTGTAATCGTGCCGCGGCAGATTATGATACTGGCTTTGCCTTGAGTGCATTGCCACCAAGTTGACACCCATTGCACATATGTCGTGGTCCTGAATGATGTTAGATTTTGTGTAGACCATGTTAACTCCACGAACTCGGTGCTCTTGGATCCATCCGAGATCCATTTGTTCCTGTAGAGCTGCTTGCACCACAGAACATCCTTGATTGTCTTTAGAGCATATATCACACTGATGATAGTTATGAGGTGGCACATGGCCATATCCACTCTGTCTACAATGTATCTTGACCAAATTGGTCTTCAAAAAGAGTACATCGTGAATTTGATAGACATTGTTAGTCTCTCCTTCTATCAAATTGACTACAGCCTTCTCATGTTGAGGCAGCGGGTTTGTGAGAACATTAGGATTCGTATCCTTGAAGGATAAGACCCCGCTCCTAACAAGTTTTTGCACGTCGGATTTGAAATTGAGACAAGTCTCTATGTTATGCCCTGAACCTCCTTGATGGTAAGGGCAAGTTTGATCCACCTTAAACCAAAAAGGCGGATTTTCTGGTACTGTAAGAGGAGATTTAGTCTGAATGTGCCCCTTAGCCAGTAGTAATGAAAACAGCTCCGCGTACGTTACGGGTATAGGATCAAATCCTGGTGGCCGTGTTGTACGGTTGTTGTTGTATGGAGGACGAGCCTGCTGAAGAGGCTGTTGTGTCCTTTGTTGGTCAGGTTGGCTTTGCGCAACCTGAGGTTGATACGTAGGAATAGACGCAGGGTTGATATCAGGAGTTACAGCTGCTACCGGTTGATAACGTT
The DNA here is from genome assembly GCA_022829125.1 of Lathyrus tuberosus. Taxonomy (NCBI): domain Eukaryota; kingdom Viridiplantae; phylum Streptophyta; class Magnoliopsida; order Fabales; family Fabaceae; genus Lathyrus; species Lathyrus tuberosus. The sequence continues at coordinate 264,102 of JALAZF010000715.1, read as the reverse complement.
GCCTTTGTTTTCCGAGAGAGATATTCCCAATATCTTGCTCTTTTTTCTTAGGGAGAGCACTACCGTATTTTTTAGTACCGCTCGTCGATCCAGTGTCTTTTACCAAACGTCCTTCTCGGACGGCTTCCTCAAGACGTACGCCCATGCCGACCATCACGGTGAAATCACTGGGCGCACTGGCAACCATTCGGTCATAGTAAAATGAGCTTAAGGTCTTTAAGAAGATCTTTGTCATCTCTTTTTCCTCCAGAGGTGGACAAATTTGAGCGGCAATTTCACGCCACCTTTGAGCATACTCCTTAAAGGTTTCCTTGTCCTTTTGCGACATCGATCTGAGTTGATCTCTGTCGGGTGCCATGTCCAAATTGTATTTGTATTGTTGGACGAAGGTAGTGCCAAGATCTCTGAATGTGCTGATCGTGGCACGGTTTAAACCCATGTACCATTTGAGTGCGGCATCGGTTAAACTATCCTGAATGTAGTGAATCAGTAGGTCCTGATTCTCCGTCTGAGCTGACATCCGCCGAGCGTACATCACCTGATGGCTCTGAGGGCAAGAGTTACCCTTGTACTTTTCAAAGTCGGGCACCTGGAATTTGTGCGGGACTTTCACATTGGGGATCAAGAAGAGGTCTGCGGCGTCCTTTCCAAATAGATCCTGACCGCGAATGGCTTGCAGCTCCTTCTGCATTTCCAAGAACTGCTCCTGGAATTCCTCCATTCTGTCAAACATAGTTTCCTTCTTACCAGAAGGTGTCTGTGGAATCTGCCCTTCCGGGACAGTGTGCACCACAGGGGGTGGTACCGTAACTACGGTAGTGAGTCTTGGCGTCTCCCGAAGTTTGTAAGCTTCAGGAGTCTCCAGTATGCCCCTGGCATCTTCGCTTTCCCAAAGTTTGTAACCTTCAGGCCCAGCGGCTTCTGTTGTGATTCCCTGATCCTCAGTGATCGGCGGAACATATCCTTCTGGGATATAGTTAACAGGCATGCCCCAGGGACGATCTTTCGGCATCTGATACCTAGGATCATACTTCTCCTCTATGGACGTTGAGGTGATCTCTGAGATAACAGTTTGTTGTAGCTGAGCTTCCGCCATGGCTTGCATGTCGTTACGAAGCCTTCTCATATCCTCTCTCAGAGCGTCGATCTCTTCCTTCAACTCTCTGTTTTCTTCCTCAAGATCATCCATCTTTTTCTGACTATTGGCCCGAGTATTATACGAATGAGACAGTTTGACTCTAGAACCGAGACACAAACGTGAGATTCGTAGGTAAGAAGAATACGCGATGTGAGAATGATGAATGCAATGATTATATTAATTGTTTTTTGGTTTAAAGATAAACTTCGACAATTAGATTGCAAATATCAAACGGTGGGGAAACCCCTTTTTATTGAATTCAAAGGTTTATAGAAACGGAAATACAGTAGATTAAAAGTGGAGAAACAGAAACCTAAGCTAATGGGTCCCGAGTCCTCTCTGAAGAGAAATCGGGTGCTGATTCTGGTATCTTCCTTTTCTTTGACCGGGGCTCTTGGGCCGTTGTCGGGTTGCCATTCCTTTGCCAGGTGAAAGGAGCGAGCAAATTCCTTTGGTCATCTTGATTCTCTACAGCATGCTGCTCCAAAATTTCAATCAGAGCATCTTTTTCTTTCAGTAATTGCTATATTTTGATGCACTCTACGTCGAGGGTGCGGTACTTGTTCTTCCAAGACCTTCTCTCCCGTTTAACTTTGTTGAGAGTAACCTGAAGCTTTTCAATTTCCGTCATGAAGTACATGATAGATTCCTTTGGCGGAAGAATTCCGTAACGAGGATAAGGCATTTTTAGCTTGAGAGCTCTAGTTTGTACCCAATGGAGATAAGGCTCCACCGAGACACAGTTCGGTTTTCCTAGAGACTCTTGTCCTTTCTTATGAGAATGCTTCCAAGCATGCACTATTTCCATCTTTAGTGCTCTGTCGTTTTCTCCTTCCTTGAAGAAAAGACCTTCCAGATGAACACCCAGTGGGATGTGCCTCATCGGGTATCCAAATTGACGGCGAACCAATACCGGATGATAGTTGATTCCTCCTTTAGTTCCTATGAGGGGTACGTTGGGGAAGTTTCCACAAAGGTCAATGATTTTGATTCCCTCATAAATCCTATTGCACCAATCTATATCAGAGTTGGTAAGAGACATGATCTTCTGTGACCAACGTAAGGCACTCTTGCAATCCCAAAAAGCAGCAGACTTGGACAAGTGAGAGATAAACCATTTGTAAAGCAGAGGTACATAGCATGTGATATCTCCTTCGCTGTACAAATTTCCCAAATGTACAGAATGATACGCATCTGCGAGCAAAGTCGGCACAGGGTTTCCAATGTGAAAAACCTTAATGGAGTTAATATCGACGAAGTTATTGATGTTGGGAAACAAAAATAACCCGTAGGTGAGCAAGACAAAAATGATTTCAAAAGCAGTCACATTTCCTATACTGGCAAAATACAGGGCTTTCTTTGTCAAGAACTGGGCTGGCAAACCTTAGATGCCACCCTTAGCGGTCACGTGAGTCCTGACCTCAGACTCGTCCAAATGAATTGCTCTTGCAATGGTTTGGTTCTTTGGAATTTCTTCCAGTCCAGAAAATGGAGCTCGATCTGTGATGTGTAAATCGATCAGATGAGAATACTCCTCCAGCGTTGGTGCTAGCTGGTAATCCGGGAATGTGAAACAGTGATAAACTGGATCATAAAACTGAATGAGCGCATCCATGATTCCCTCAATCACATGGACTCTTAACAGTGGTAGCAAACCTCCGTTCTTGGCTCTGAAAGCCTCTGGGTTAGTGATCATCCACGCTAACCTTCTCAAATCCTCTAGTTTTGGAACCTTGAAGGTGTACGTATGAGTTCTCCTTCTACTGAAATCCATTAGTGCAATCCCTTTCTCTGATATTTGCAATCACAGTCTTAGTTTAATTTAAAAAACAGAGAGACTAGAAGAGAAGATTTTTTTGAATGTTTTAATGTTTTTTAAAATGAATGCATGAATGCAGCACACAAAAACATAGAAAAAACATGGGTTCAAAGGGTCGTTGTCATGAAGTCAAGGCTCTACCCATCCCCCAAAGGTTTATACTAGGGTGATATTTGTACCTGTACTCATTATCATCAGCTCCTCCCAGGAAAGCAAAACAACAAGCGGATCGCCAGCGAGTTGTAGAACGATCTTAGAGTAAGTGCCATTCACCGAGAATAGATCACCAGCCTCAAATGAGGGTAGTATCGCGTAACAACTATTTCCGATAGTTTCCGTACTACGAAAGGGTTTTGGCTCCTCAGCTTCTCAGACTTAACAACCGGCCCATTGTCTAGGTGAGAGAATGGGTTGCGTTGGTCAGGCTCCACTGAGGTTGATGGTCGACCCCGTTGCCATCACTTATCTTAAGTGTATACTCAATCTTTCCACATACGGCATCACCCGCATTCCCATTAGCAGAAAAATAAACACGTATAGCAATTAGGAAAAGCGGTATATATATTTGTCCTAACCATGCTAGACCTTTAAAGCTATGAATCTTAAGTTCCTGACAGAAATGGGTTCCCCGGCGGAAGCCCCAATCTGTGGCATCACACAAGAGGTAAAAAGGAAGACCGTGCCTAGATCTAACTTTGAAAGGCCCCACGGTGGGCGCCATTTTTCGGTAGCGAGGGATTTTGGACGCGGTTCTTAAGCGTAGGTCGCTCTCTGCGGTTTGAGCTTAAACTACAGGTCGATTCATTTTTTATCCTATTGTGAGCTGAATAAGGAAGGGAAATAGATGTCTCCAATTAACCTTGCTTGCATACTGAGTTTAAACAGCGATCTGTTAGGTTAGGAATGCTATCAATGTGGGGGGGCCTTTGTACTAGTTATTTGTATTTTCACCAATACAGTTTCTTTCTTTTTATCTAGACAGAAGGTTTCTTGCGGGGAACAAGGATTAGGATGTTAGGACTGATTCTTTTTGATGTGAGAGTATGGGATTTGGGTTTTTTGTTTAGTGTGCTCGCTAAGATTTTTCTTTCAATCTTATGCCTACGTATTCCCGTTTACCGAAACAGGGAAATCAGAGCGTTCGTAGTTCCTCCTATTCTATGGGAGGAAATGGGTGTTTTTGGTGTCTTGTTCAAAGCCCAAGACATGAAGCGAAAGGTGATTTGTATCTTGTTCAAAGCCCAAGATATGAAGCTGAAAAGTCTATTTGTATCTTGTTCAAAGCCAAAGATATGAAGCTAAAAGGTCTCAACTTTAGAGAGAATTTGTCATCTCTAAAGAAGGGTTTGTCTGTCACAACTGTTGGGTGACTGGTTATAAAGGAGAATTACTTTAACCGGGATTTGTGAATCCGGTAATGCCATAATTTCCTTTATAGGGATTTTAACCTGAAGGAGAAGACTTTAACTCAGTGTAGAGAAATGCTATCTTTTCTTAGGAATTTCTCATGCTAAAAGAGGGACAGTGGCATGGATATAGATGATCCAGAGGCTTGCCGCTTACAGCGATTAGATGAAAGGGAAGGAGTTATTGATGTTTGTACACTGTGAACGAGGCACAACTTTGATGCTAAAAGGTTAATTGGATTAACCCATGGTTTTCTTATATAAAGCCTAAGAGGAGGCTATTATGTGTCTCGTACAAAGCCCGAGAGAGAGGCTAAAAAGTTTTGACTCGATGAGGGAATCTTTTGGTATCTCGTATGAAGCCCGAGATGGAGGCGAAAATTCGTTTGGCTCAGTAAGAACCCTTTTGTATCTCGTATAAAGCCCGAGATGGAGGCGAAAGGGTGATTGACTCAACGAGGGAGTTCGTTATGTGTCTCGTACAAAGCCCGAGAGAGAGGCTAAACATTGTTTGACTCCGCTGGGGAGGATCATTGTACAAAGCCCAAGAGGGAGGCTATGGTTACTGTTTCAGTTAAGTGACAGGTCGAGTATACTGATTTTAAAGAGAAAATCAGTTCTTATATGAGCAACACTGTACTCATGGATTTGATTCAAGCATCCGAGTTATTCCTATTCTTTAAGGAAGCGGGAAATCCAAAGGGTATTGAGACTGTCCGAGTCTGTGGGTTTCCTTCCTATTTAACCAAGGGGTCACTTGAGAATGTCTTTGAGACTCAAGGAGATTAGACTGTCCAAGTCTAGAGTGTCATCTTTTGTACTGTGCTTTGAGAAACAGTAGAAGACTCTATGAAAGGACTTTTCTATGAAGATGACTAAGTTCTGTTCCTATACCTCTAGGAGGTCGTCGGGACAATTTGTACGAAGCCCAAGAGGAGGCTGGAAAATTTTAAGAAGCCGATCGGTCCTTGTACTAAGCCCAAGAGAAGGCTGTCATTCCCGGAGGAAGAGATCATTATACGAAGCCTAAGAGGAGGCTGTGAATACTTCTAAGAAGCCGTAGGGTCCTTGTACTAAGCCCAAGAGGAGGCGGGGTTTCTTTTAGGAAGCCTGTGGGTCCTTGTATGATGCCCAAGAGGAGGCCGATGCTTTTAAGAAGCCCGTGGGTCCCCAAACCCCGAGAAATTCAAGGCAAGCTATTCACAAGGAATAGATCAAGTCAGGAAAGTTCGAGAATTTGGAAGAAACTCAAAGATGCCATTCACGAAGAATACATTCATCTCAGGGAATAGAGTTTCTTGACAATTCCTAATGAGGACAACCGAAGAGAAGACTGTATCTGGTGCTCCTAATGGGGATCTAGCTGTCTATTTCTACGAACTAAACAAAACGGCGTCACCTAGTTCTAGACGTAGTTGCCGGGGAAGCTCGAAATATCTATACTATTATTACACAGTTGATATGAGTTTATGAAAGAAGACTTACAGTGAAACAGCCCCACAATACAGTTATATGCATATGAAAGCGGTAAATGAAAGCAATAACCACTTACTCGGTTGTAGAGCTTCCATGCTGTTTGGTTAGTTGTTCAACAAAGAAAGATTGAAAGCAATAGTATATTCAAAATCAAAGGAGAAAGTGCTTTGAAAAAGAAAGATTTGGGGCTTACAGCTAAACGAGAGGCCCAGGGTTTTATCACTGAGCGCACTGTTTGAATTTGTACAGAGGGACTTATACAAGTGACTGAGGCCCAAAATGTTTTTCTGTACAAAGGAATGGGTCTTACACTCTTTCAAGAGGCCCAAAAGGTTTAAAGAAAAAGATTGGGGCTTATAACACGAGGGTAGGCCCACTTGATTTTTTCGTTTAAAAATGACGATCGCGCCGAGGTTTTCTTTTAACGCAGAGGGACTTATACAATAAGTGAGGCCCAATTGATTTTGGTTAAAAAGGGGGTTGGGTCTTACACTCTAATAGAGGCCCAAAAGTTTTGTATGGGTCTTATAGCTCGAGGAGAGGCCCAAAAGGTTATTTTCTAAAAGGCGATGATCGCGCCGTTTGTTTTTTACGGTATCGAGACTTATACAATACACTGAGGCCCAAAATGTTTTGGTCAAGAAAGGATTGGGTCTTATACTCTATTAGAGGCCCAAAGTGTTTTGAAAATGATTTATGAGGGTTGAATTAATCCAAAAACCCTAATTTGTTTTCAAAAATGTATTTAATTGAATAAAAATTCAATTAAAATGATCAAAATTGTTTAACATGTGAAAAACAAATTGTGATCTTGGATTAATGCTTCAAAAATTAAGTATTGACCTACAAAATAATTAGAAAGCATTAAAAGTTGCAAAAAATCAATGTGGAAAAAATATTTAAAATGTCAAAAACAATTAAAATATTAATTCTTTGCAAAAATATCAATTATATGAAATAAATAATATTTTTTTGGGATTTTTTGGGAAAATAAAATATTTTAACATTTTTGTGAATTATTAAAAAAAAAATCAACTCAAAATCATTAAAACTCAGAGAGAAATTAATTTTTGAATCAATTAAAGAAAAATCACAAAATTCAAATATTTGAAAATTCAAAAAAGGCGCCAAGAACAACTGAAGAACACGCGCGTGTTCTGGGTTTGGCTGATTTGCATTTTCTATCCAATCTCCCTGAATACTTGATTATAACATGCAATCCACATATCATTATGCTCATCTCAACCTCACGATCATGTCTATGTCCATTAATTTCATTTAAATTAAACATATAACAAGAAATCATGAAAAATCCTCAAGAACCCTAATTTCTGCATGAAGGCTAGGATTTTTGATACACGATTCAAACAATGCAATTAATTGAGGGAAAACATTCCATGCATGATTATGAACATATGGCAAAATTATTATGCAAGGAAATATGCATAGATTAAGAGATGACCAAGTGTATGCTTACCTCTAGGCCGTGACAGCAAGTGCAATGTGATTTTTGATTTGGAGGTGTTACAAATGAGTGGTGATGATCTGAACAGCTTCCTTACACCCTATGGAGTGTGTTTGAATGCTTGGACTTAATTGAAAATGGCTGGAACGATTTGTGGTACCTCAGCTGCAACTTGATTAAAAGTTTGAGCAACCAGCTGGTGATTTTGTGAAATCTGTGTTCCAGATATTATGTGAGTGTTTGGATCACTTCTATATAATGTATGTGAGGTGTGTGAGTGATTGGTTTGATTGGAAAAGCTCTCAAACTCAAAACCCGATAACTACCTTGCTAAGAAAGGTATTTTTGCCAAGAGAAAGAGATTTTGAGGAAAGCATCTGTTAGATGGCTTTGGTGTACTCAAACTAATCACAATTGAGCTCTATTTATAGTAGAGCAAGTTTGTTTTGCAAGGAATAGTGAATGGCAGCTGGTAAGTAGCCAATGTTGGCAAATGAAAATCCAAGTCTCCTCTAGCCATTGACTAGAGGTTAGGGCACAGAGCTTTGGTTCCCTTGGTCTTGGAAAATCTTGACTGATTTTAGATGAGAATGGCTCAGTCCATGCCACCTTGATGCTTCCATTGAATGCTTCAATCCAAATTTGGAGTCTTGTCCCTATTTTGCCCATTCTAGGTTCAACATGCTATTTCTTGTTCCATGGACTTTGGAGGCTTGGCTCAGTGATTGTCCCCTTTAGATTCAATCCTTGGATGTGTCCAAGTGGATAGGAGCATTTGAATTTGGCTGATTTTGGCAAATCGAGCAAAATTGCAAATTCTGCCTTGCCTTTGACTGATTTCAGCAAGGCAACTTGCCAATGTCATATCTCATGGTGTAAGTTGAATTTGGTAATGTTCTTGACCATTTTGGAAAGCCCTTACATGATACAACAACTGTTTGAACATGTTTGGTTTTGCTCTCTTTTGAATCCAAGTGAAAAATCCCCCTACATTTGGCAAAAAGTGAAGGCAGATTCTGACTTAGTGAAAATTTCACTAAGTGTTGGAAAAAGTGACATTTTCACTTTACAGCCATTTTGATCACTCCATAACTCCAAATACTTAATGAATTGGACTTAGGTCTAGTTGAAGTTTTTGTAGAGGGTAATAAGGGCTACAAATCCATCTTTGGTTGAGAAAAAATGGCTTTGTGGTTTAGGAGTTATGATCCTCCAAAGTTGGTACCCTTGTTACTTTATTTTTAACTTAGAAAATTTTCTAAGTTTTTATGGTTACCCCTTTTACAAGTTATCCAACTCTTCTTGATTTTTCTTGATGAATGATGATTCAAATCATACATTAACATCATTTTAGGGTTAAAAATCCATTTTGGTGAAAAATCTCAAAAAGTCAAAGTTGACTTTTGTGCACAGTTGACTTTTTATCAGATGAATTCCAAACTGTGCAATTCTTCAGGAAATCATGTCCTTGACCTAAATCAAACTTGATGGACATGTTCCATGGGTGTCATAGGTATATTGATGCATGTCATAGGGCTTGGGAGCATGTCCTGGTCAAAAGTCAAAGTTACAGTTGACTTTTCCCTTAAAACCCTAACTGTGGTGCAGATGAAATTGAGACTTGTTGCTCAAGCTTCTTGGATTAATCCATTGTTCCAAATGGATCAATATAGTTCATTAGAGACCCTCAAACCGTCTCTTGAGGTCTTTGCTCATGATTTGTCCCCAATGTCAACTTAGGGGTGAATTAGGTCAAGAACCCTAATTCCTGATTTTTTATGAATGCATCCCCTGAGGCAAAATTAACTTGATGATTGGGTCCATGAGGTTCCATGGAGTATATTAGGTTATGTTTTGGATCATTGGCTTGTGCCCAGATGAAAAATTTCCATCTGGAGGCCCTGGCCGACCAAAACCCTAATTTGGTGACACTGTCGATCTTGAGACTTGATCCACCTAGAAGGGAGCATCCTTGTGCTTGATCCTTGAAGTGGGAGTCCTTTTTTATCCTTTGTGTATGTTTGAGAGGTTTAGACAAGTTGAAGATCATGTCATTCCTTGATTGATCCTTTGTCTAAGGCTCTGAGAGGGCTTAAAACCCTAATTTTGACGGTAGTGGATGCTCACCCATCTTTGGGGAGACTGATGAGGTATGATGGTTCCTCCATATTGTGATGATGAGTGACACAATGATGGGACATCTAGTGGTCAAAATTTGGGGTATGACATGGAACAGTTTGAAACCCTTTGGATCAAGCTGGAGACCTCCACCTGCATAATTGAGGCATAATGGCTTGGTTGAAGAGTGATTTTGAGCCTGAGGTGTTACAGTCAGTGTTTAAGTGTTTGGACACCTCAAATACATCATATGTGATGTGTTTGAGCAATTGGAATTGATTGCTTAAGGCTGCAACTCAAAACCCGATAGTGGTTACTCAAAAACCCAAAAACTTGAGGTTTAAGGAAGAATGAGAGAAAGCAGTGCTGTAACTGGCTTTGGTGTGAGTTGAATGATCCATTGGAACCTCTATTTATAGGTGATCAACTTTTGTCTTGGAGGAATAGTGAATGGCTGCTGGATCAGATCACATTTGCATGGATTGGCTTAGAGGATTTCTTCTCAAGCAAGGCAAACTAGCCATTCCCAAGAGCAGGGCTATGCCTTGACCAAAATCACATTCTTCAGATGTTTTTATTGTTGTTTAATCAGAGAACTTGACTGAGTAGAGTGACTTTGTTGAAAATGCACTATTCCACATTAATGCCCTTTGAATTCAAGGCAAAATGTGCCAAAGTGGATGAATTTCAAATTGGAAGATTCCTTGGCTTTTTGACTCAGCCTTATTAGTTGGATCAGATGCATTGTGATTGGTTTGAGTATATGTGACATGCTGATCCTCAATTTTTGGTTCAAAATCGTGTGTGGCAAGCAAACATGCAAACTGATTTTTCCAAAACAGCTTGCAGCAGCATGGCTTTGGGCATGGATTTCTCTTGGCTCAAGTTGAATCAATTCATGTTGTTAAGCTCTTTGGATTCTTGGCAACATTTGCAACAACATTGATGTTTATCTTTGGACTTGATTCAGCTTGCAACTATGTGAAAAGATCTCACAAGTTTTGGTGTTTCAACACAAAATCTGCCTTGCCCAGAATTTTTCTAAGTGTTGAAAAAGTTGTACTTTCATGTTTTTAGTGACTTAAATCACTCCATAACTCAAAATCCCCAATGAATTGGAATTAGGTCTAGTTGAAGTTTTTGTAGAGGGCAATGAGATCTACAAATCAAGCCTTGGATAGGAGAAAATGGCTTTGTGGTTTAGGAGTTATGACCCTCCAAAGTTTGTACCCTAGCCACTTTATTTTTAACTTAGAAAATTTTCTAAGTTTTTTATGGTTACCCCTTTTACAAGTTACCCAACTTTTCTTGATTTTTCTTGATGAATGATGATTCAAATCATACATTAACATCATTTTAGGGTTAAAAATCCATTTTGGTGAAAAATCTCAAAAAGTCAAAGTTGACTTTTGTGCACAGTTGACTTTTTATCAGATGAATTCCAAACTGTGCAATTCTTCAGGAAATCATGTCCTTGACCTAAATCAAACTTGATGGACATGTTCCATGGGTGTCATAGGGTATATTGATGCATGACATAGGGCTTGGGAGCATGTCCTGGTCAAAAGTCAAAGTTACAGTTGACTTTTTCCTTAAAACCCTAACTGTGGTGCAGATGAAATTGAGACTTGTTGCTCAAACCTCTTGGATTAATCCATTGTTGCAAATGGATCAGTGTAGTGTATTAGAGACCCTCAAATCCTCCGTTGAGGTCTTGGCTCATGGTTTGCCCTAAAAGTCAACTTAGGGGTGAATTAGGTCAAGAAACCCTAATTCCTGATTTTTGATGAATGCATCCCCTGAGGCAAAATTGACTTGATGATTGGGTCCATGAGGTTCCATGGAGTATATTAGGTTAGGTTTTGGATCATTGGCTTGTGCCCAGATGAAAAATTTCCATTTGGAGGTCCTGGTCGACCAAAACCCTAATTTGGTGACACTGTCGATCTTGAGACTTGATCCACCTAGAAGGGAGCAGCTTTGTGCTTGATCCTTGATGTGGGAGTCCTTTTGATCCATTGTGGATGTTAGACAAGTTGAAGATCATGTCATTCCTTGATTGATCCTTTGTCTAAGAACTCTGAGAGGGCTTGAAACCCTAATTCTTGATGGTAGGGAATGCTCAACAATCCTTGAGAAGATTGATGAGGCATGAAAGTACATCCATATTGTGATGATGATTTGCACAATGATGGGAAATCTAAGTGGTCAAAATTTGGGGTATGACAGATGCCCCTATTTAATCTTCTTGGACCCGAAGATGTGAATGGCGAAGGTATTCGGGCATTCGGGGTGCAAGAGGATTAAATATCGGAATACCCGAAATTTTGACGGCGTTTATGAATGGTAATTCACGCATTCATCTTCTTTCGCTAAGCAATGATGCTTAGAAAAGGTAAACTTCCCCTCGATCCTGGTCTTCAGCCAAGGAGCTGGTCTCAGTTTTTTTTTTGAAATAAACCTCCCCTCGATCCTGGTTTCCTACCAAGGAACTGGTCTTAGTTGAAATAAACCTCCCCTCGATCCTGGTATCCCACCAAGGAACTGGTCTTAGTTGAAATAAACCTCCCCTCGATCCTGGTTTCCTACCAAGGAACTGGTCTTAGTTTCTGATTTAAACTTCCCCTCGATCCTGGTTTCCTACCAAGGAACTGGTCTTAGTTTCTTTCGTCAATAAACTTTACTGACAAGGGACGCTATTCGTAGCAGCTTTCCTTCAAACTTCTCGCCGAATTTTCCTGGGGAGATGCCATTTGAGTGGAAAAAGTTTTGATGTCAGACTTGCTGGGGAACCCAGTCGTCTGAATTGTAGAGTTGCACAAACTTCTCTATTGGAGACGCCATTTGTTTCTACTGGAGAAAGTGAGTTTCTTGGAAGAATGCTTTCACTTGGGGTATTACATCATACTTTTCTCGGGATCTTTCTGGAGAAATGCCATATGATGGGGTCCAATTTTGAGATGCCGAGGACCTTTTCCTTAGCGGTCTTTTCGGAGCGAAACTGGCATGCTGCCGAATCTCTGATTACGAGGCTTTCTCTGTGGATTTTCCTTAATCTGGGAAAGCAAGGATATCATCTTCAAGGGCGAAGACTGATGTTAACTGAGGGCTCTCTGTCTTTCAGAGGTTCAAGTTATCAAAGTGGTCAAGGGCCAACTTCAATCCAGAAATAAAACTGGAGGAGAGAGAATGTTCAGACGTAACACTTCCTGACGAGGAAAGGGCTGACAACTCAATTGAGAGGACTTTTATCACTAGGGGACAAGACCTACTAGAGTGATAGTGATGCAATATGATTGTGAATGTAAATCAATAATGCATGTTGTATGTATGTTTATGCTGACAAAATTGATGCGGCATACAAACTGACAGGTGAACCAGACTGGATACTCGGCCATCGCGGGGCGAAGAAGTACCGTTGGTTCAGAATAGCAATTCCACCTTGCTTAGGAGAGATAGTCCCTGTTGGGAGCTATGTTGGTCGGGCTTAGGAGATAAGAACTCGGCCGAGGCGTGTCAGACGAAACAAGGTCTCTGACACAGTTGATCCCTTCATTCAGGCGTACTAGGTTAGAAGGAGTACTTTGATTCTTCACTTTGAGGTTCGATTACTTCTGGAGAAGCGACCGATGTTCTTTTGATGTTCAACAGTCAAAAGAAATTGCCGTCTTTATTAAAAAGCAGAAAAAGTTTTAACAAGTAAATTCATTTTTGTTTTATTTCAAGAATCGCTAATCATGTTAAAACGTCATTCTGTAAAGCTAAAACAAATAAGAATTACAAACAAAAGCACAAGGGCTCAAATTTTATTGATAAGATGGAGATCAGCCAAATGCGTGATTCCAAAGAGTATATACAAAGTTAGAATTTCTTTCATGAAGCTAAAACAAATATGGGGAGCACTGCTTCCATTCCATACACTAGAGAGAAAGGGGTTGCCCCTGTTGAAGTGCGGACAGATGTTCGATAACCGTGAAGAGCAAAGGGTAACATCTCATGCCAATCTTTATAGGTTACAACCATCTTTTGAACGATCTTCTTGATGTTCTTGTTAGCCGCTTCTACCGCCCCGTTCATCTTGGTTCGGTAGGGAGATGAGTTATGGTGTTCGATCTTGAACTCTGCACATAACTCCTTCATCATCTTGTTGTTCAAGTTAGATCCATTATCAGTAATGATCTGGCTCGGAATACCATAACGGCAGATGATATTGTTTTTGATAAATCGGACCACCACTTGTCGGGTTACATTAGTGTACGACGCTGCTTCGACCCACTTGGTGAAATAGTCAATGGCTACCAGGATGAACCGATGTCCGTTTGAAGGTTTGGGCTCAATCAAGCCAATCATGTCGATTCCCCATATGGAAAAAGGCCACGGGGAAGAAAGAACTTTGAGATGCGATGGCGGTACAAGAATTTTGTCGGAGTATATCTGACACTTGTGACACCTCCTCATGTACTTGTAGCAGTCGGATTCCATGGTCAACCAGTAATACCCTGCTCTCAGAATTTTTCTCGCCATTGTATGTCCGTTGGCATGAGTGCCAAAGGATCCTTCATGAATTTCTTTCATAAGCATGTCTGCTTCTGGTCTGTCTATGCATCGGAGCAAGACCAAGTCAAAATTCCTCTTATAAAGAGTGTCACCGCTCAGGAAGAAGTTTCCAGCCAATCTTCTGAGGGTTTTCTTGTCCTTCCTAAGTGCCCCAGGTGGGTACTCTTGTTTCTGAAGGTTTTTCGTCTATGACGGCTTCAATTGCGAAGATGTAAGCGGGCCTTTCAAGGCGCATCATGTTGATCTTAGGTAGGTCAGTCTATTGACCTACGCTAATCATGGAAGAAAGAGTGGCTAATGCATCAGCCATGTGATTCTCATCACGAGGGATGTGATGAAACTCAATTCTGTTGAAGAAAGGTAGCAACCTCCTTGCATAATCTTTGTAAGGAATCAATCCTGATTGGTAAGTGTTCCAATCTCCTTTAATCTGATTGATGACCAGGGCTGAGTCGCCATATACGTCCAAGTTTTTGATCCTTAAGTCGATCGCTTCTTCGAGACCCATAATACAAGCTTCGTATTCAGCCTCGTTGTTTGTGCACTTGAATGTCAGTCTGGCAGTGAAAGGAATGTGGGTACCTTGAGGGGTAACAATGATTGCCCCAATTCCGTTTCCGTAATGATTAATAGCTCCGTCAAAGATAAGTCCCCATTGGGAACCTGGTTCTGGCCCTTCACTGGGTAGCGGTTCATCGCAGTCTTTCATTTTTAAATACATGACATCTTCGTCTGGGAAGTCAAACTCGATTGATTCTTGATCGTCAATCGGTTGATGAGCCAAATGATCGGCTAAAATACTCCCTTTAACGGCTTTCTGAGCGTGGTACTCGATGTCATATTCTGATAACAACATCTGCCAACGGGCAATCCTTCCCGTGAGAGCAGGTTTTTCAAATACATACTTGATTGGATCCATTTCAGAGATCAACCAAGTAGTGTGACGAATCATGTACTGGTGAAGACGTTGGCTGCCCAAGCCAAATCGCAGCAAGTTTTCTCAAGCATAGTGTACCGAGTCTCGCAGTCGGTGAACTTCTTGCTCAAATAGTAGATGGCAGACTCTTTTCTTTTCGTTTCGTCTTGTTAGCCAAGTACACAACCAATGGAGTCTTCCAAGACTGTTAAATAGATGATTAGTGGTCTTCCTTCCACTGGAGGTGATAGAATTGGTGGGTTCGACAGGTATTCCTTGATACTGTCGAAGGCGGTTTGGCAGTCTTCTGTCCAAATGCAGTCCTGATTCATTTTTAGTAGTTTAAAAATTGGCGTGCATGTCGCGGTCATGAGGAATATAAATCTGGAAATGTAATTTAAACGTCCTAGGAATCCCCTAACTTGTTTTTCAGTTTTCAGAGAAGGCATTTCTTGAATGGCCTTGACCTTGTTAGGATCAACCTTAATTCCTTTCTGGCTGACGATGAACCCTAAAAGTTTTCCCGAACGGACACCGAAGGTGCATTTGTTGGGATTCAAGCGGAGTTTGTACTTTCTCAACCGCTCGAATAGCTTTGACAGATGGGTCACATGCTCCTCTTCTGTCTTAGATTTGGCAATCATATCATCGACATATACCTTGATTTCCTTGTGTATCATGTCATGAAACAGAGTAGTCATGGCCCTTTGATAGGTAGCCCTGGCATTCTTTAAACCGAATGGAATTACCTTGTAACAAAAGGTGCCCCATGGGGTAATGAACGAAGTTTTCTCCATGTCTTTCGGCGCCATCTTAATCTGGTTATAGCCCGAGAATCCATCCATGAAGGAGAAAACTTTGAACTTTTTTGTACTGTCTACCAGCATGTCAATGTGTGGTAAAGGAAAGTCGTCCTTTGGACTAGCCTTGTTTAGATCTCTGTAATCGACACACATTCTGACCTTTCCATCCTTTTTGGGAACAGGTACGATGTTGGCTAACCATTGAGGATATTCTGATGTGGCGAGGAAACCCGCGTCAATCTGTTTCTGTACTTCCTCTTTGATTTTGATGACCATGTCCGGGTGAGTCCTTCTCAACCTTTGTTTTACTGGAGGACATTCCGATCTTAACGGTAAATGATGTTCCACGATGCTGGTATCCAACCCTGGCATGTCCTGATAGGACCAAGCGAATACATTGGGAAACTCTTTGAGAAGCTTTATCAAACTCTCTTTGGCAGTTGGACTGAGCAGTGCCCCAATCCTGATTTCTTTTCTTTCCTCCTCCAAACCTAAGTTTACCGTTTCCAGCGGCTCTTGGTGAGGTTCAATGGACCTTTCCTCCTGTCTGAGTAGTCGGGAAATCTCTTCTGGAATTTTGTCGTTAACTTCTTCTTCAGCCCCAAATACCGAGAACTCAAAGTTAGGAGAAGGCATCGGATCGTATGTTTCAACGGGGTTTAAAACAAGCGATCTGCATGACGTGATGATTCGTTTTAGAAGACATAGAGAGAAAAATGCAAAAGTGTGTGCATTGTATTTCTTTTACTGTTTGTTTTTATTATTGAGTTTTTTTTTAGGATTACCATTTTCTAAGAAAGCAAAAAGAGAAAACAGCAATTAATGCGGAAATTACAGAACGACGTTATTTTATTAATGAACAAGTCGATTCTTGAAACTACAACCCTATAAAACAAAACTTTGTCGCTTTGGGCAAAGAGAAGAGGGAAATTTATAGAAAGTGAGCCCTATCAAAACATCCGCTTCACCTGGGCAGGGTGAAAGGTTAAAGATGGCAATTACTTTGACTGATAAACGACCTTCGAAACCTCGACGGTAACCCACTGAAGGCAAACTCCTCGGTGAATCACAAAGTTTGGCACCTTCCTTGATTTGTCTTCAGAAATGACGCTGATTTCTGGTGGAGCAGGATCATTGGAATTTGTCTCCCAGGCAGAGTTGTCGTAGGAGAATTCCTCAGTTGTATTTTGCATAGTATTTGTGCTCTCAGCTGTATCTCCCCATCCAGTAGGCTGGATATCTTCAATCCTGATACGAGAGCTTTCGGGAGCGGTGTACCTGACCATATAGTCGTATTTTCCACTCGGTTGTCCCAGAGTGTCCCAAACTTCTTTGGAACCGGAGGAGTCATCTCTCTCAATGACGTTGACCTCGGGAAAAGCATAGTTGATGAATTCAAGTCCTGTAAACGTTGCGAATCCATCTTCATGTTGAGTAGTTTCTGAATGACCTGAGTGTTGATCCCATGACATGGTGGGGACACAGGTATTCTGTTCAATGATGGTCAGCCGATATTCGTTGTTCAGCTGACTTTCTTGCCCCAAGTTTCCTGGGTAAGGTTGCCACATTGGCAGACCATCCATTGGGCCATAGTAATTGTGGTCAAAGTTGTCTTTCATCAGAGTGTCTTCCTCTAATGAATTTGGCAGAGCACGGCATCCTTCCGGATCACAATCTCCATAGATCATTTCTACGTCTGACCTTGGTATAAATCTCAGACTCTGTGCGAGATAGCAAAATGGTATAGGCACCTCTTCCTGAGACATATAACCGTCCTCATTAAGAATGGACTTCCATTCTTCATTCGTGTCAGAGGGATCTTCCTCATTGATAGCATGTACTGCCTGAAACACTGGGTGAAGAAAACCTCCACTGTGGAAGAAGTTTTGAAGGGGATGATGACTTTCATTGTTGGCAGCTGTCTGGGTACAAGTTGCAGAAAAACCAAGACACTTCTTTGTTGCATTGTTAGTAGGAATGACAAGTTGTCCCCATCCTGTTGTATTGGTACTCTCGACCGCTTTAATAGCATCATTGTATGAGGAAATCGAGGTTCCTCCTCTGAACTGATTGTTCTTGCTTACCGACAGCGCTTGGAACTGAGTTCCAATAACCTCCTCGGGTTCTATACCAGTAGATGATGACAAGTTACTCACCAGCAAGGCCTGTTCCCCACAAACTGTGACAAGTTGATCGTTCTTGACGAACTTTAGCTTTTGGTGGAGGGTCGAAGTGACCGCTCCAGCCTGATGTATCCAAGGCCGTCCTAATAAACAACTGTACGTTTCTCGGATGTCCATGACCTGGAAAATGACTTGGAAAGTGTGAGGACCGATAGTTATAGGAAGATCAACTTCGCCGATAACTGTTTTTCTGGATCCGTCGAATGCTTTGACAACGACCTCGCTGATTCTCATCGGAGGGCCTTTGAATGATAATTGCATCAAAGTGGACTTCGGCATAACATTCAGGGCTGACCCTGTGTCTACCAGTACGCTGGCTAAAGCATCGTCCTGGCAGTTAACTGTGATATTGAGCGCCATGTTATGACGGCGACCCTCTTCGGGTAATTCCTCATCACTAAATCCCAAATTATTGCAGGAAGTGATGTTAGAGACAATGCTATCGAACTGTCTGATTGTTACATCCTGTTCCACAAAGGCTTGCTCCAAGACTTTCTGTAGAGCCTCCCTATGCGCTTCTGAACTGAGTAACAGTGATAACACAGAGATCTTTGAAGGAGTTTGCAACAATTGATCCACAATGTTATATTCACTCCTTTGGATGAGCTTCAGCATCTCATAATTATTTTTCGAAAGGTCGGGATTACTGGATTGACCGACTGGTGGATTAGGAGTTTCCGTCTGAAGTTCCTTTTCCTTGTTAAGTTCCCCAACCACTCGGTTGAAGATTCTACCACTCCGTGTTACACGACTGATGTCTGCAATGTTTACGATGGAGGGTAATGGAATTTCCTTTCCATTTTCAATGGTTGTTGCACCGTATTTGTAAGGGATTGCCTTAGCTGATTCATACGATAGTGGTCCCGGCAGATAGATGACTATGGGAGCCTTCTGATTTTTCTGACCATCGTAAGTAATTTCGATCCGTTCCTGGTTGGGAACTTTCGATTCGTCAAGTAGGGGGATGATGGCAGAAACATCCCTAGTCCTCTGATGATCGGAGATTATGACAACATCCTCGATTTGATCAGCGAGATAATTGACTGATCCAGAACTTGATCATGGTTGAACCTCTTTGCGGTTCAACTGACTTTGAAGGGCTGTTCAAACGAGGTAGCATCCTTGGTTATTTACTGAACAAACTCCACACCGCTCATAGTTGTGTAGTTGTACCTGACCACGTCCACTTTGAATACAGTGTAACCTGACGAGGTCTGTTTCCATCGACCGAACATCCTGACTTTGATATCTAGTAGGATTCCCGTTAGTGATACTAATTTGCTGAGTATCTTCATCCATATAAATTGGCATCCACCAGTGATTTAACAAGTGCTGAAGTGCCTCCTGGACAAGGGTACAACCTCGATTGTTTTCGCAACCTGCTTTACAGCTTTGATAGTCGTGTGATATTAAGAATCCGAGTTGGACCTGCTCAGCATGTAACTCTACTAGGCTGGTATTCATCACGAGAATATCAAAGATCTAAACCATGTTGATCTGATAAGGGTTCCTATCATGGTAGTCTTGGATCCATCCAAGATCCATCTGACGCTGGAGGGCCTCCTGTATGAAAGAGCATCCCTGTTTGTTTACCGAGCAAGTCAGACAGGAACTGTAATCGTGTCGCGGCAGATTATGATACTGGCTTTGCCTTGAGTGCATTGCCACCAAGTTGACATTCATTGCACGGATATCGTGGTTTTGAATGATGTTGGAATTCGTGTAGACCATGTTAACTCCACGAACTCGGTGCTCTTGGATCCATCCGAGATCCATTTGTTCCTGTAGGGCTTCTTGCACCACAGAACATCCTTGATTATCTTTAGAGCAGATATCACATTGGTGATAATTATGAGGTGGCACATGGCCATATCCACTCTGTCTACAATGCATCTTGACCAAATTGGTTTTCAACAAGAGTACATCGTGAATTTGATAGACATCGTTAGTCTCTCCTTCTATCAAATTGACTGCAGCCTTCTCATGTTGAGGCAGCGGGTTCGTGAGAACATTAGGATTTGTATCCTTGAAGGATAAGAGCCCGCTCCTAACAAGTTTTTGCACGTCGGACTTGAAATTGAGACAAGTCTCAATGTTATGCCCTGGTCCTCCTTGATGATAAGGGCATGTTTGATCCACCTTAAACCAAAAAGGCGGATTTTTTGGTACTGTAAGAGGAGATTTAGTCTGAATGTGCCCCTTAGCCAGTAGTAATGGAAACAGCTCTGTGTACGACACGGGTATAGGATCAAATCCTGGTGGTCGTGTTGTACGGTTGTTGTTATATGGAGGACGAGCCTGCTGAAGAGGCTGTTGTGTCCTTTGCTGATCAGGTTGGCTCTGCGTAACCTGAGGTTGATACGTAGGAATAGACACAGGGTTGATAGCAGGAGTCACAGCTGCTACCGGTTGATAACGTCGCCTTTGCTTTCCAAGGGAGATATTCCCAATATCTTGCTCTTTTTTCTTAGGGAGAGCACTACCGTATTTTTTAGTACCACTCGATGATCCAACGTCTTTTACCAAACGTCCTTCTCGGACAGCTTCCTCAAGACGTACCCCCATGCCAACCATTTCGGTGAAATCACTGGGCGCACTGGCAACCATTCGGTCATAGTAAAATGAGCTTAAGGTCTTTAAGAAGATATTTGTCATCTCTTTTTCCTCCAGAGGTGGACAAATTTGAGCGGTAATTTCACGCCACCTTTGAGCATACTCCTTAAAGGTTTCCTTGTCCTTTTGCAACATCGATCTGAGTTGATCTCTGTCGGGTGCCATGTCTAAATTTTATTTGTATTGTTGGACGAAGGCAGTGCCAAGATCTCTGAATGTACTGATCGTAGCACGGTTTAAACCAATGTACCATTTTAATGTGGCACCGGTTAAACTATACTGGAAGTAGTGAATCAGTAGGTCCTGATTCTCCGTCTGAGCTGACATCCGCCGAGCGTACATCACCAGATGGCTTTGAGGGCAAGAGTTACCCTTGTACTTTTCAAATTCGGGCACTTGGAACTTGTGCGGAAATTTCACATTTGGGACCAAGCAGAGATCTGCGGCATCCTTTCCAAATAAATCCTGACCGTGAATGGCTTGCAGCTCCTTCTGCATTTCCAAGAACTGCTCCTGGAATTCCTCCATTCTGTCAAACATAGTTTCCTTCTTACCAGAAGGTATCTATGGAATGTGTCCTTTCGGGACAGTGTGCACCACAGGGGGTGGGACCGTGACTACGACAGTAAATCTTGCCGTTTCCCGAAGTTTGTAACCTTCAGGAGTCTTTAGTATGCCCCTGGCATCTTCGCTTTCCCGAAGTTTGTAACCTTCAGGCCCAACGGCTTCTGCTGTGATTCCCTGATCTTCAGTGATCGGCAGAACATATCCTTCCGGGATATAGTTAACAAGCATGCCCCAAGGACGATCTTTCAGTATTTGATACCTAGGATCATACTTTTCTACTATGGGCGTTGAGGTGATCTCTGAGATCATAGTTAGTTGTAGCTGAGCTTCTGCCATGGCTTGCATGTCGTTACGAAGCTTTCTCATATCCTCTCTCAGAGCGTCGATCTCTTCTTTCAACTCTCTATTTTCTTCCTCAAGATCATCCATATTTTTCTGACGATTGGCCCGAGTATTGTACGAATGAGACAATTTGACTCTAGAACCGAGACACAAACATGAGATTCATAGGTAAGAAGAATTCGCGATGTGAGAATGATGAATGCAATGATTATATTAATTGTTTAAGGTTTAATCAAAATAAACTTCGACAATTAGATTGCAAATATCAAACATTGGGGAAACCCCTTTTTATTGAAATTCAAAGGATTGCGGAAACGAAAATACAGTAGATTACAAAGTGCAGAAACAGAAACCTAAGCTAATGGGTCCCGAGTCCTCTCTGAAGAGAAATCGGGTGCTGATTCTGGTACTTTCCTTTTCTTTGACTGGGGCTCTTGGGCCGTTGTCGGGTTGTCATTCCTTTGCCAGGTGAAAGGAGTGAGCAAATTCCTTTGGTCATCTTGATTCTCTACAGCATGTTGCTCCAAAATTTCGATCAGAGCATCCTTATCTTTTAGCAGTTGTTGTATTTTGATGCACTCTACATCGAGGGTACGATACTTGTTCTTCCAAGACCTTCTCTCCTTTTGAACTTTGTTGAGAGTAACCTGAAGCCTTTCAGTTTCCGTCATGAAGTACATGACATATTCCTTTGGCAGAAGAATTCCGTAACGAGGATAAGGCATTTTTAGCTTGAGAGCTCTAGTTTGTACCCAATGGAGGTAAGGCTCCACCGAGACACAGTCCGGTTTTCCTAGAGACTCTTGTCCTTTCTTATGAACGTGTTACCAAGCGTGCACTATTTCCGTCTTTAGTGCTCTGTCCTTTTCTCCTTCCTTGAAGAAAAGACCTTCCAGATGAACACCCCGTGGGACGTGTCTCATCGGGTATTCAAATTGACGACGAACCAATACCGGATGGTAGTTGATTCCTCCTTTAGTTCCTATGAGGGGTACGTTGGGGGAAGTTTCCACAACGATCAATGATTTTGATTCCATCATAGATCCTATTACACCAATCTATATCAGAGTTGGTAAGAGACACGATCTTCTGCGACCAACGTAAGGCACTCTTGCAATCCCCAAAAATAGCAGACTTGGGCAAGTGGGAGATAAACCATTTGTAAAGCAAAGGTACGCAGCACGTGATCTCCCCTCCGTTGTATAAATTTCCCAAGTGTACCGAATGATACGCATCTGCGAGCAAAGTCGGCACAGGGTTTCCAATGAGAAAAACCTTAATGGAGTTGATATCGACGAAGTTATTAATGTTGGGAAACAAAAATAACCCGTAGGTGAGCAAGACAAAGACGCTTTCAAAAGCAGTCACGTTTCCTATACTGGCAAAATACAGGGCTTTCTTTGTCAAGAACTGGGCTGGCAAACCTTGGATTCCACCCTTGGTAGTTAGGTGAGTCCTAACCTCAGACTCGTCCAAATGAATTGCTCTTGCAATGGTCTGATTCTTTGGAATTTCTTCCAGTCCAGAAAATGGAGCTCGATCAGTGATATGTAAATCTATCAGATGAGAATACTCCTCCAGCGTTGGTGCGAGCTGGTAATCCGGGAATGTGAAACAGTGATAAACCAGATCGTAAAACTGAATGAGCGCATCCATGATTCCCTCAATCACATGGACTCTTAATAGTGGTAGCAAACCTCCGTGCTTGGTTCTGAAAGCCTCTTGGTTTGTGATCATCCTCGCACCTTCTCAAATCCTCTAGCTTTGGAACCTTGAAGGTATAACTATGAGTTCTCCTTCTACCGAAATCCATTAGCGCAATCCCTTTCTCTAATATTTACAATCATAGTCTTAGTTTAATTTGAAAAACAGAGAGACTAGAAGAGAAATTTTTTTGTTTTAATGTTTTTTAAATGAATGCATGAATGCAGCACACAAAAACATAGAAAAAACATGGGGTCAAAGGGTCGTTGTCATGAAGTCAAGGCTCTACCCATCCCCAAAGGTTTATACTAGGGTGATTTTTGTACCTGTACTCATTATCATCAGCTCCTCCCAGGAAAGCAAAACAACAAGCGAATCGCCAGCGAGTTGTAGAGCAATCTTAGAGTAAGTGCCATTCACCGAGAATAGATCACCAGCCTCAAACAAGGGTAGTATCGCGTAACAACTATTTCCGATAGCTTCCGCACTACAAAAGGGTTTGGCTCCTCAGCTTCTCAGACATCACAATCGGCCCATTGTCTAGATGAGATAATGGGCTGCATTGGTCAGCCTCCACTGAGGTTGATGGTCGACCTCATCGCCATCACTTATCTTAAGTGTATACTCAATCTTTCCACATGCGGCATCACACGTATTCCCATTAGCAGAAAAATAAACACATATATCAATTAGGAAAAGCAGTATATATATTTGTCCTAATCATCCTAGACCTTTAAAGCTATGGATCCTAAGTTCCTGACAAAAAATGGGTTCCCTGGCGGAAGCCCCAATCTGTGGTATTCACATAAGTGAAGAGAAAAAAGGTTTAGAAATCTGCCCCACGGTGGGCGCCATTTTTCTATAGCGAGCGATTTTGGACACGGTTCTTAAGCGCTGGTCGCTCTCACTGCGGTTGAGTTTACTACAGGTCGATTCATTTTTTATCCTATTAAAGCTGATGAAGGAAGGGAAATAGATGTCTCCAATTAACCCTGCTTTGCATACAGAGTTTAAACAGCGGTCTGTTAGGTTACGGATGCGATCAATGTGTTGGGGGCTTTGTATTGGTTATTTGTATTTTCGCCAATACGGTTTTCTCTCTTTTTGTTAGGATACTGCTTCAGATTAGGATATATGGGATTATGGGACTTAGGGTTTTTGTTTAGTTGTGCTCGCTAATATTTTTTCCTTTCAATCTTATGCCTACGTATTCCCGTTTACCGAAATAGGGAAATCAGAGCGTTCGTAGTTCCACCTATTCTATGGGAGGAAATGGGTGTTTTGGTGTCTTGTTCAAAGCCCAAGACGTGAAGCGAAAGGTGGTTTGTATCTTATTCAAAGCCCAAGATGTGAAGCTGAAGATTCTATTTGTATCTTGTTTAAAGCCCAAGATATGAAGCTAAAAGGTCTCAACTTTAGAGAGAATTTGTCATCTCTAAAGAGGGGGTTGTATGTCACAACTATTTTATAAAGGAGAATTACTTTAACCGGGATATGTGAATCCGGTAATGCCATAATTTCCTTTATAGGGGATCTCAACCTGAAGGAGAAGACTTTAACTCAGTTTAGAGCAATGCCATCTTTCCTTAGGAATTTCTCATGCTAAAAGAGGGATAGTGGCATGGATGTAGATGATTCAGAGGCTTGCCGCTTACAGCAATTAGATGGAGGGGAAGGAGTTGTTGATGTTTGTGTACTGTGAACGAGGCACAACTTTGATGCTAAAAGGTTGATTGGATCAACTAGTGGTTCTCTTATACAAAGCCTAAGAGGAGGCTAATATGTGTCTCGTACAAAGCCCGAGAGAGAGGTTAAAAGGTTTTGACTCGACGATGGAGTCTTTTGGTATCTCGTATAAAGCCCGAGATGGAGGCTATTTGACTCAACAAGAGAGTTTTTTTGTATCTCGTACGAAGCCCGAGATGGAGGCGAAAGGGGTGATTGACTCAACGAGGGAGTCTCTTATGTGTCTCGTACAAAGCCTGAGAGAGAGGCTGAACGTTGTTTGACTCCGCTGGGGAGACTCATTGTACAAAGCCCAAGAGGGAGGCTAGTATCACTGGAGAAGGATCATTATACAAAGCCTAAGAGGAGGCTATGGTTACCGTTTCAGTTGAGTGACAGGTCCAGTATACTGATTTAAAGAGAAAATCAGTTCTTATATGAGCAATACTGTACTCGAGGATTTGGTTCGAGGATCAGGGATATTTCCTGTTCTTTAAGGAAGTGGGAAATCCGAAGGGTATTGAGACTGTCCAACTCTACGGGGTTTTCTTCCTATTCTTGAAGGGTGCTTGAGAATGTCTTTGAGACTCAAGGATATTAGACTGTCCAAGTCTAGAGTTTCATCTTTTGTACCATGCTTTGAGAAATAGTAGTAGACTCTATGAAAGGACTGTTCTATGCAGATGACTAAGTTATGTTCCTATACCTCTAGGAGGTCGTCGGGACAATTTGTACGAAGCCCAAGAGGAGGCTGGAAACTTTTAAGAAGCCGACGGGTCCTTGTACGATGCCTAAGAGGAGGCTATCATTCCCGGAGGAAGAGATCATTATACGAAGCCTAAGAGGAGGCTGTGAATACTTCTAAGAAGCCGTAGGGTCCTTGTACTAAGCCCATGAGGAGGCGGGGTTGATTTTAGGAAGCCTGTGGGTCCTTGTATGATGCCCAAGAGGAGGCCGATGCTTTTAAGAAGCCCGTGGGTCCCCAAACCCCGAGAAATTCAAGGCAAGCTATTCACAAGGAATAGATCAAGTTAGGAAAGTTCGAGAATTTGGAAGAAACTCAAAGATGCCATTCACGGAGAATACATTCATCTCTGGGAGTAGAGTTTCTTGACAATTCCTAATGAGGACAGCCGAAGAGAAGACTATATCTGGTGATCCTATTGGGGATCTAGTTGTCTATTTCTACGAATAAATGAAACGGCGTCACCTAGTTCTAGACGTAGTTGCCGGGGAAACTCTAAATATCTATACTATTATTACCCAGTTGATATGAGTTTATGAAAGAAGAATTACAGTGAAACAGCCCCACAATACATTTATATGTATATGAAAGCGGTAAATGAAAGCGGATAAACACTTACTCGGTTGTAGAGCTTTCATGCTGTTTGGTTAGTTGTTCAACAAAGAAAGATTGAAAACAACAGTATATTCAAAATCAAAGGAGAAAGTGCTTTGAAAAAGAAAGATTTGGGGCTTACAGCTCAAGGAGAGGCCCAGGGTTTTATCAGTGATTTTATTGTTGAATTCGTACAGAGGGACTTATACAAGTGACTGTGGCCCAAAAAAGGTTTTCTGTACAAAGGGGATGGGTCTTACACTCTCTCAAGAGGCCCAAAAAGTTTTAAAGAAATGAAATAGGTCTTACTACACGAGGGTAGGCCCAGTTTATTTTTTCCGTTTGAAATGGCGATCGTGGCGAGATTTTCTTTTAACACGAAGGGACTTATACAATAAGTGAGGCCCAAAGTTTTTGGTTAAAAGGGGGTTAGGTCTTACACTCTTTTAGAGGCCCAAAAGTTTTGAATGGGTCTTATAGCTCAAGGAGAGGCCCAAGGTTTGATTTTTTTATTGGCGAGCGCGCCGAGGTTTTTGAAAATACAGTGGGACTTATACAATAAGTGAGGCCCAAAATGGTTTGTATTTACAAAGGATTGGGTCTTACACTCTATTAGAGGCCCAAAAGTGTTTGAAAAAAGTTTGATGAGGGTGGAATTGATTCAAAACCTAACTTATTTTCATAATGTATTTTCTTAATTGAATAAAAATTCAATTAAAATGATCAATGTTTGTTAAATATATGAAAACAAATTATGATCTTGGATCAATGTTCCAAAAAAATCAGGTTTCTTCCTACAAAATGATTGAAATCAAATTAGGGTTATAAAACAAAGGGAGAAAAAATATTTTAAATACTAAAAACACATAAAACATTAATTCTTTGAAAAAAATATCAAATATATAAAATAAATAATATTTTTGGGATTTTTTGGTAAAATCAAATAATTAAACATTTTTGTGAATTATTGCAAAAAGAACCAATCAAAAATGATAAAAATTGAAGGAGTTATTATTTTTTCAAATCATTAAAAATAATAATATGAAAAATAACAAAATAAACAAGTGATAAAAAGAAGTCTGGGGCGAGGGGGATTCGAACCCCAGACCTCTCGCTTGCCAATACACACAAAACCAGCTGATGAACCGCTGGGGCGCAATGCCAATTCAAATATAACATGGCAAGGGAAAAATATATAGAGAACTTGTTGGATTTTCTGAGAATGGCGCCATGGCCATCTTCTTCCTCTAGCTCGTGCATGAAGCCCTCTATCTCACTCATCTCTCAACCATTTGACATGATTCAAACACCAAACTCATGCGTTTTTTCACAAGGAAGAAGATGGCAATACCCAATTTCATTCATTTTTCAGTGTATAGCAAATTATATCATTATGGGCGTATGAACCCTAATTTTGCAAAAGCAATCGAGTAGGCATGATTATGAGTGCTATGATCAAATTTTTTGAGGGAAAACAATCAACATATGATGGCAAGCAATTGGCAAAAATATCATGCGAGGAAATATGCATGGATCATGGAGTTGGAGTTTTGAGGCTTACCTTGATGCAAGCTGAAATGGAACTCTGCACAATCCTTGTTCCAGTTGTGAATTAATGATCCCTACAGCTTCAATGGATGTTATGGAGTGTGTTGCAAGCTTTGGAACACTTTGAAACCCTTTGGATCAAGCTGGAGACCTCCACCTGCATAATTGAGGCATAATGGCTTGGTTGAAGAGTGATTTTGAGCCTGAGGTGTTACAGTCAGTGTTTAAGTGTTTGGACACCTCAAATACATCATATGTGATGTGTTTGAGCAATTGGAATTGATTGCTTAAGGCTGCAACTCAAAACCCGATAGTGGTTACTCAAAAACCAAAAAACATGAGGTTTAAGGAAGAATGAGAGAAAGCAGTGCTGTAACTGGATTTGGTGTGAGTTGAATGATCCATTGGAACCTCTATTTATAGGTGATCAACTTTTGTCTTGGAGGAATAGTGAATGGCTGCTGGATCAGATCACATTTGCATGGATTGGCTTAGAGGATTTCTTCTCAAGCAAGGCAAACTAGCCATTCCCAAGAGCAGGGCTATGCCTTGACCAAAATCACATTCTTCAGATGTTTTTATTGTTCTTTAATCATAGAACTTGACTGAGTAGAGTGACTTTGTTGAAAATGCACTATTCCACATTAATGCCCTTTGAATTCAAGGCAAAATGTGCCAAAGTGGATGAATTTCAAATTGGAAGATTCCTTGGCTTTTTGACTCAGCGTTATCAGTTGGATCAGATGCATTGTGATTGGTTTGAGTATATGTGACATGCTGATCCTCAGTTTTTGGTTCAAAATCGTGTGTGGCAAGCAAACATGCAAACTGATTTTTCCAAAACAGCTTGCAACAGCATGGCTTTGGGCATGGATTTCTCTTGGCTCAAGTTGAATTAATTCATGCTGTTAAGCTCTTTAGATTCTTGGCAACATTTGCAACAACATTGATGTTTATCTTTGGACTTGATTCAGCTTGCAACTATGTGAAAAGATCTCACAAGTTTTGGTGTTTCAACACAAAATCTGCCTTGCCCAGAATTTTTCTAAGTGTTGAAAAAGTTGTACTTTCATGTTTTTAGTGACTTTGATCACTCCATAACTCAAAATCCCCAATGAATTGGAATTAGGTCTAGTTGAAGTTTTTGTAGAGGGCAATGAGATCTACAAATCAAGCCTTGGATGGGAGAAAATGGCTTTGTGGTTTAGGAGTTATGACCCTCCAAAGTTGGTACCCTAGCCACTTTATTTTTAACTTAGAAAATTTTCTAAGTTTTTTATGGTTACCCCTTTTACAAGTTACCCAACTTTTCTTGATTTTTCTTGATGAATGATGATTCAAATCATACATTAACATCATTTTAGGGTTAAAAATCCATTTTGGTGAAAAATCTCAAAAGTCAAAGTTGACTTTTGTGCACAGTTGACTTTTTATCAGATGAATTCCAAACTGTGTAATTCTTCAGGAAATCATGTCCTTGACCTAAATCAAACTTGATGGACATGTTACATGGGTGTCATAGGGTATATTGATGCATGTCATAGGGCTTGGGAGCATGTCCTGGTCAAAAGTCAAAGTTACAGTTGACTTTTTCCTTAAAACCCTAACTGTGGTGCAGATGAAATTGAGACTTGTTGCTCAAACCTCTTGGATTAATCCATTGTTGCAAATGGATCAATGTAGTGTATTAGAGACCCTCAAATCCTCCTTTGAGGTCTTGGCTCATGATTTGCCCTAAAAGTCAACTTAGGGATGAATTAGGTCAAGAAACCCTAATTCCTGATTTTTGATGAATGCATCCCCTGAGGCAAAATTGACTTGATGATTGGGTCCATGAGGTTCCATGGAGTATATTAGGTTAGGTTTTGGATCATTGGCTTGTGCCCAGATGAAAAATTTCCATTTGGAGGCCCTGGTCGACCAAAACCCTAATTTGGTGACACTGTCGATCTTGAGACTTGATCCACCTAGAAGGGAGCATCCTTGTGCTTGATCCTTGATGTGGGAGTCCATTTGATCCATTGTGGATGTTAGATAAGTTGAAGATCATGTCATTCCTTGATTGATCCTTTGTCTAAGAACTCTGAGAGGGCTTGAAACCCTAATTCTTGATGGTAGGGAATGCTCAACAATCCTTGAGGAGATTGATGAGGCATGAAAGTACATCCATATTGTGATGATGATTTGCACAATGATGGGAAATCTAAGTGGTAAAAATTTGGGGTATGACAGTAGGCAGTGGGGTAGGGCCCATTCGATCACTTCTTTCATTTTCCCTACATTTGCTTCTCTTTCTCTTTCCATTCCTTTTCCAGTTCTTTTTCCAGTATCCTTTCCTTACACCCTTTGATTGAAGCAGCAAGCGTGGATCCCATCGGGTACGATGGACGTGTGGGGATGCTAATACCTTCCTCTCCCGTAACCGACTCCCGAACCCAGTTCTCTTGGTCGCAAGACCATGCTTTTCCTTTCCCTTCAGGTTTATGCAGTGTTTCCTTTCCCTCTCATGGGATAAATACACATTGCTGGCGACTCTGTTTTGGTGCCACTTTCATGTTTGTACTTGGATGAGAATCCAGGGAGCGACAACTCCCAGTAAGATTACCCGCATTGCCATCACCTATCTTAGGTGTATACTCAATCTTTCCACATGCGGCATCACACGCATTCCCATTAGCAGAAAAATAAACACAGATATTAATTAGGAAAAGTAATATATATATATATATACATATATATATATATTTGTCTTAATCATCCTAGACCTCTAGTCTTATGATCCTATACAGACAATGACTCCCCAGCTGAGCTGTCATTTCTGTGACATGAATTTAGGGCTTTGTCCCTTGGGAAAGCAAGAAAGAATGCCTCCCACTGTGGTCACCAATCTGCTGCGGAACCATCTAAGGTTTCTACCTGAGAAAGGAATATACAATGAACGTCCCCAGTGAAGTCGCCATTTTTCTGTAGCGTGAGTTTTATGTGTGGTTGCGAAGCACTATCGCTTTGGGGTACTACAGCTCGATTCATTTTTTATCCTACTGAAGCTGATGAAGGAAGGGAAATAGATGTTTCCAATTAACCCTGCTTGCATACTGAGTTTAAACAGATGACTGTTGGTTTACATATGCTACAAAGATTGTGGGTCTCTCTTAAGTTATTTTGTTAAAATAGTGCCTAGGCGATTGGTGGGAGGTTTAAGACTGATGCTTTTCGATTGATGTATGAAGGTACGGGATTTTGGGTTTTTTGATTAGCGTGCTCGCTAAGATTTTTCAATCTTATGCCTACGTATTCCCGTTTAACAAAACAGGGAAATCAGAGCGATCGTAGTTCCTCCTATTCTATGGGAGGAAAATAGGTTGTTTTGGTGTCTTGTTCAAAGCCCAAAACATGAAGCTAAAGGTGGTTTGTATCTTGTTCAAAGCCCAAGATGTGAAGCTGAAGGGTCTATTTGTATCTTGTTCAAAGCCCAAGATATGAAGCCAAACGGTTGTGACTTTAGAGAGAATTTGTCATCTCTAAAGGGGGTATTTGGTATGTTTGTCACAACTGGTGAGTGACTGATTATAAAGGAGAATTACTTTAACTGGGATATGTGAATCCAGCAATGCCATAATTTCCTTTATAGGGGATTTTTAACCTGAAGGAGAAGACTTTAACTCAGTTTAGAGCAATGCCATCTTTCCTTAGGAATTTCTCATGTTAAAAGAGGGACAGTGGCGTGGATGTAAATAATCCAGAGGCTTGCCGCTTACAGCAATTAGATGGGGGAAAATGAGTTGTTGATGTTTGTATACTGTGAACGAGGCACAGCTTTTGATGCTAAAAGGTTGATTGACTTAACCGGGGTTTCCTTATACAAAGCCTAAGAGGAGACTAGTGACCCAACAAGAGGGTACTTTTTATCTGTCTCGTACGAAGCCCGAGATAGAAGCTAATAGAGTTGACTCAACAAGAGAGTGCTAACAAGTGACTGACTTAACAGTGCTTTTATATGTGTCTTGTACGATGCCCAAGAACGAGGCTAAAGGTGTTTGACTCAACAAGAGAGTCTTTTATACTCAACAAGAGAGTGATTTTGTATCTCATACGAAGCCCGAGATGGAGGCTAAAAGTGGTTGACTCAACAAGAGAGTCTTTTATACTCAACAAGAGAGTGTGAATAGGTTAGCTCCGCTGGGAAGAATCATTGTACAAAGCCCAAGAGGAGGCTATTGTAACTGTTTCAGTTTAGTGACAGGTCCAATATATTGGATAAAGAGAATATCAGTTCTTATATGGGTAATTTTGTGCTTAGGGATTGATCAGAGGATCAGGGTTATTTCCTGTTATTTAAGGAAATGGGAAATCCAAAGGGTATCGAGATTGTCCAAGTCTACGGGTGTTTTGAGAAATTGATTCTCAGGTAGTGAATGATCTTTATATGATGCCCAAGAGAAGGCCGGTATGTTAAGGGATGAAGGTCAACCCATTAACAGGTCTGATACATGACTCAGAAAGACAGCTCTAGCAAATTGATGACTAGGTTCTGTTCCTATACTTGTAGAGGTCTCTGGGTCCTTGTACTAAGCCCAAGAGAAGGCATGAGAGCTTTTGAGAAGCCGAAGGGTCCTTGTACAATGCCCAAGAGGAGGCGGGGATGCTTTTAAGAAGCCTGTGGGTCCCCAAACCCCGAGAAGTTCAAGACATACCATTCACCGAGAATAGATTAAGCCAGAAAAGTCCGAGAATTTGGAAGAAACTCAAGAGATGCCATTCACGGAGAAAAGATCATCTCTGGGGAGTAGAGTCTCTTTGACAATTTCTAAGGGTGACAGTCTGAGAAAGGGTTCACTGAGAATGATGCCTTTCACGTCTCCATATTGTTTAACCCCAAGAGGAGGGAAGAATGTATCTGGAAATCCTATGGGGATCTAGTTTTGTTTGTATTTAAGAGTGACCAATGGGGCATTACCTAGTGCTAGACGTAGTTGCCGGGGAAAACTCTAAATAACTATACTAGTATTACACAGTTAATATTTGAAAGGTATATAAAAGTTTGTGAAAGAAGACTTACAATGAGTAGCCCCACAATACAGTTATATATATATGAAAGCGGATAAAGAAAGCGGGTAAACACTTACTCGGTTGTAGAGCTTCCATGCTCTTTGGTTAGTTTGTTCAACAAAGAAAGCTTTGATAACAACATTATATTCAAAATCAAAGGAGAAAGTGCTTTGAAAAGATTGTTGGGGCTTACAGCTCAAGGAGAGGCCCAAGGTTTTTATCAGTGATTGCACTGTTGTTTTGAATTTGTACAAGGACTTATACAAGTGACTAAGGCCCAAAAAGGTTTTTTGTACAAAGGGATGGGTCTTACACTCTCTTAAGAGGCCCAAAGGTTTATTTTTATACAAGTGGTGGGGCTTACAGCTCAAAGAGAGGCCCAGAGGTTTGATTTTTGAACTGGCGATCGCGCTAAGATTTTCTTTTAACGCAGAGGGACTTATACCATATCTGAGGCCTAAAATTGTTTTGGTTAAAAGGGGATTGGGTCTTATACTCTATTAGAGGCCCAATGATTTGTTTGAAGAAAAGAAATGGGGCTTATAACACGAGGGTAGAACCACATGATTTTTGTTTTGAAATGGCGATCGCGCCGAGATTTTTTGAAAACGCAGTGGGTCTTATACAATGACTGAGGCCCAAAAGGGTTTTGGTTTTCAAAGGGTTTGGGTCTTACACTATATTTGTAACACCCCCAATCTATACCCCAAATTAATTAAAGCGATAACAAATAATCAGAGTATAATAAAAACATTCATGGCATAGACGGAGGCGTCAGACCAATTGGGACAAAATACAACAACCTGCTCATAAAGATATGCAACAATTAGGTAGCACTTAACAGAGGAACTCAGTTCCGAACACCCACAATTCAGATACAGAATAAAAGCGGAAAATCTACAACTGAAATCTCATATATATATCACATAAAAATTTTGTCAGTCATATATAGAGTCATACATGTACAATCCAAAAGATATATATATACATCTACACATAATCACAACGATTTCCCCGACTACCTGGTGCTATATATCAGAGTCGACCGAGAAAAGAATGAAGACCTAAGCTTCACAAAAAGACCTCCAGCATCTAATCTGCAATGCCTCATAGAGCATTCAAAATAGCAGAAGGGTGAGAAACACAATCATAATATAATTGCATACAATTATATAATAACACAAAAATACACATGTAAAATATTCTCACCATAACTCACACCGGAATTCAAACACAAAACAACACAATGCATATCTCATATATCCATCACAAAGGCATATCAATCATGCACAATACATTTATCACCAAGATATATATATGTATCTCAACTCCTCAATTCCATTCACAATTCCACACAAAATCAATCCATTCATGATTTATGCAAATGCAAAGAGACCGACACAACGACTCTATGGAAATGCGGGTACCATTCCATCCATCAATCTCATCACTAGTTCACTCAGGAACTATTGGAATCATCGCTTGTTACTTAGTGTAACTCCCCGTAGGGAAAACGATGTTCCCCGTCGCTCAAACCTCTTTGTATAAAGCACACGACGTTTATGGATTGGTCACAACTCTTTGTATAAGGCACACGACCCGATCGCTCACACCTCTTTGTATAAGGCACACGATCGTCTATAATCATCACTCATACCTCTTTGTATAAGGCACACGATGTTATAGCGGATTCCCTCTGGAATCGTTTCGTCGCTCACACCCACTAGGGCACACGACATCACAAGAATGCATATCATGATGCTTGGCATACAATGAGTCATGACATTCCAATACACACATATACACATCCATAATCATGCATATATAATCAAATACGACCCAATGCATTTTCTTGCCCTTAGGCCATAAACCATCATCACAACATTTCATCACATGCATTCACATCATATAACATCACACAAGCCACACGATACATATCAAAAGCACATTGCATGATAACACATCAAATACACACAATTAAAACGGTAAAAGTCGACAAAACAACATTATTCCAAATTCCCGACATAATTAAATCGGCCAACAATCTCAAAACCATTTTAATAAGAAAGAACATCTCAATAGCTGAATTCGAAAGAAAACAGAACTAATGCAAAATCCCCAGGAGCGCCCGACAGTACCAAAATTTCGCCCGGCGGTGCCCCTACGCCTCTGCGTCGCCCGATGCAGAAGCGGCGTAAAACCCCCCACCAAAGCCTAAAAGAGTCAGCAGCGTGACAAGCTGCGCCTCTTGGGTATCGCCCGACGGAGTAGCGGCGCAACTCCTGCGTCGCCCGACGCCCAAATCACCGCCCGGCGGCCTACACCAGAACCAGAAAATTCTGCTGCGTTTTTACACGATTCCAACACCCGAAAATCCCCATTTTTCCTCCTAATTCAATTCCAACAACAAAACAAATATCGACAATTGTTCATAAACACAGTGTGATCATACAACGCGATTCATATAGATTTCCGACTACGAAAACATCGAATTCAATTCATTTTTCTCATTTCCAACCTAGAAGTGAAACTATGGAAAGGCAAGAGAATATTCAAACACACACATACATATTCATACACAAGCATAAGATAATCGAGTTTCACACCCTTACCCGATTTAATCATGTTTGAAAAGTCGGTTGGATCAATTTCTTTCTCTCCAAGTTTTCTCCCTTTTTCTCTTCTCTTCTTTTCTTTCTCTTTTCCTTCTTCTCTTTTTCTTTTTCTCTATTTTTCTCTCTAAGTTCTATTTTAAATGAAAAAATAATAATATCTACCCATCAAAAGACTAAAATACCCCTACACTCAAATATCTCGCAAACGTTCCCAAAACGCGATAACACATAATCATGATGAAAAATAATATATTATCAAGTAAAAGTCGAAAATAAAATAATATAATAATAAAAATAATTAAATTGACTCGATTAAATAAATCTAACAAAAACTGGGGCGTTACACTATTAGAGGCCCAAAGTGTTTGAAAAACTTTGATGAGGGTTGAATTAATCAAAAACCCTAATTTGTTTTCAAAATGTATTTTAATTGAATAAAAAATTCAATTAAAATGATCAAAATTGTTAAACATGTGGAAAACAAATTGTGATCTTGGATTAATGTTTCAAAAATTATGTTTCTATCCACAAAATGATTGGGAATCACTAAAATTTGAAAAATCAAGAGGGAGAAAATATTTTAAATGTCAAAAAACAATTAAAATATTAATTCTTTACAAAAATATCAAGTATATGAAATAAATAATATTTTTGGGATTTTTTGGGAAAATAAAATATTTTAACATTTTTTTGAATTATTAAAAAAAGAATCAACTCAAAATCATTAAAACTCAGAGAGAAATTAATCTTTGAATCAATTAAATAAAATCACAAAATTCAAATATTTGAATTTTCAAAAATGGCGCCAAGAACATGGCAAGAACACGCGCCACCCTCTGTTTGTGCAGATTTGCGTTTTCTATGCAATCTCACTGAATACTTGATTATATCATGCAATCTACATATCAATCTACTCGTTTTTACCTCACGATCATGTATATGGTCTTTAATTTCATTTATTTTAAGCATGGAATAAGAAATCAAAGAGAAACCTCAAGAACCCTAAAATTTGCATGAAGGTTTAGAAATTCCACACACGATTCAAACAAAGCAATTGATTAAGGGAAAACACTCTATGCATGATTATGAACATATGGCCAAATTATTGTGCAGAAAAAATGCATGGATCATAGAGTTAGAAGAGCTCATGCTTACCTCTTGCAGATGGTGATCTTGTTTTGTGTTAGAGGTGTTACAGTTTGGTTCCAAGGATATGGATAGCTTCCCTTGGTGCTATGAAGTGTGTCTGGATGCTTGGAGTGGATGGAAATGATCTGGAACTGGAGATGGTATCCCAACTGCAACTTGGTTAAAACCTTGAGCAGCTGGCTGGTGATTCTAAGTAATCAGTGTTCCAAATGTTGTTTAAGTGTTTGGATCACTTCTATATGATGTATATGAGGTGTGTGTGTGATTAGTTTGGTTGGAATGGCTCTCAAACTCAAAACCCGATAGTGACTTGCTTTGGAAGGCAATTTTGGAGTGAAAGAAGAGATTTTGAGGAAATCATCAGTTTGATGGCTTTGGTGTACTCAAACTGATCACAAATGAGTTCTATTTATAGTAGAGCAAGTTTGTTTTGCAAGGAATAGTGAATGGTAACTGCTGCATAGGTTTGGCCAATGTTGATCAATGAGAATCCAAGTCTCCTCTAGCCATTGACTAGAGGTTAGGGCACAGGCTGCTGGTTCCCTTGGTCTTGGATAAGTCTTGACTACATTCAGTTGGAAATGGCACAGTCCATGCCACCTTGATGCATCTATTAAATGCTCAAATCCAAAATTGAAGTCTTGTCCCCTCTTTTGGGATTTCTAGGTTTGGCATGCTATTTTTGGTTCCAAGGACTTGGGAGGTTTGGAATCAGAGTTGGTTCCTCTTTGGTCTCCCCTTGAGGTGTTCAGATGGATAGGTTTGTTTGTCATTTGCACAAATTTGGTAAATCGAGCAAAATGCACAAAGCTGCCTTGCTTTGACAGTTTTCAGCAAGGCATGTTGCCATTGTCATATCTCATGGCCCAAGTGGAATTTGATGGAGTTCTTGGCCATTTTGGAAAGCCCTTATATGATACAACAACTATTTGATCATAATTGGTTTTGATACCTTTTGGATCCAAGTGAAAAATTCCCCTACATATGGAAAAAAGTGAAGGCAGATTCTGACTTAGTGAAAATTTCACTAAGTGTTGGAAAAAGTGGCATTTCATGTTTTCAGCCATTTTGATCATTCCATAACTCAAAATCCATGAGTAATTGGAATGAGGTGTAGTTGAAGCTTTTGTAGAGGGCCATGAGAGCTACAAATCCAGCTTTAAATGAGGAAAAATGGGCGTGTGGTTTAGGAGTTATGATCCTCCAAAGTTGGTACCCTAGCCACTTAATTCCATAACTTAGAAAATTTCTAAGTTTTTATGGTTACCCCTTTTACAAGTTATCCCACTTTTCTTGATTTTTCTTGATGAAAGTTGATTCAAATCACACATTAACATCATTTTAGGGTCAAAGAACCATAATTGTGAAAAATCTCAAAAAGTCAAAGTTGACTTTTGTGCACAGTTGACTTTTTGTCAGACGAATTCCAAACTGTGCGTTCCTTTATGAAATCAAGTCCTTGACCTAAATCAAACTTGATGGATTGATTTCATAGGTGTTATAGGGTGTATTGAATCATGTCCCAAGGTTTGGGAGCATGCCTGGGTCTAAAGTCAAAGGCACAGTTGACTTTTCCCGCGAAACCCTAATCGTGGTTCTGATGAAATTGAAACTTGTTGCTCAAGCTTCTTATACCAATCCATTATTGCAAATGGATCAATGTGGTGTATTAGAGACCCTCAAATCCTCCCTTGAGGTCTTGGCTCGTGTTTTGTCCCAAAAGTCAACTTAGGGGTGAATTAGGTAAAAAAACCCTAATTCCTGATTTTTTATGAATGCATCCCCTGAGGCAAAATTGACTTGATGATTGGGTTCATGATGTCCCTTGGAGCATCATAGGTTATGCTTTGAAGCATTGTCTCATGCCCAGAGGAAAATTTCCATCTGGAGGCCCTGGTCGACCAAAACCCTAATTTGGTGACATTGTTGATTTTGAGGCTGGATCCACTGGGACTGTTGCAGCGTTATGCTTAATCCTTGATGTGGGAGTCCTCTTGATCCATTGGGGATGTTTGAGAGGTTTAGACAAGTTGAAAATCATGCCATTCCTTGATTGATCCTTTGTCCAAGAGCTCTGAGAGGGCTTAAAACCCTAATTTTGATTGTAGTGAATGCTCACCCATCTTTGGGGAGACTAATGAGGCATGATGGTTCATCCATATTGTGATGATGATTTACACAATGATGGGAAATATTAGTGGTCAAAATTTGGGGAATACGTAAAATTTACTAAGATTTCCCATCATTGTGTAAATCATCATCACAATATGGATGAACCATCATGCCTCATTAGTCTCCCCAAAGATGGGTGAGCATCCACTACAAACAATAATTAGGGTTTCAAGCCCTCTCAGAGCTCTTAGATAAAGGATCAATAAAGGAATGACATGATCTTCAACTTGTCTAACCTCTCAAACATCCACAAAGGATCAAGAGGACTCCCACTTCAAGGATTAAGCACAAGGCTGCAACATTCTGAGTGGATTAAGCCTCAAGATCGCCAGTATCACCAAAGTAGGATTTTGGTTGACCAGGGCCTCCAGATAGAAAATTTCCTCTGGGCATGAGCCAATTCTTCAAAGCATAACCTAATATGCTCCAAGGGACATCATAAACCCCATCATCAAGTCAATTTAACCTCAGGGGATGCATTCATCAAAAAATCAGGAATTAGGGTTTCTTGACATAATTCACCCCTAAGTTGACTTTTGGGACAAATCATGAGACAAGACCTCAAGAGAGGATTTGAGGGTCTTTAATAAACCACATTGATCCATTTGCAACAATGGATTAATCCAAGAAGCTTGAGCAACAAGTCTCAATTTCATCAGAACCACAATTAGGGTTTCACGGGAAAAGTCAACTGTGCCTTTGACTTTTGACCCAGGCATGCTCCCAAACCTTGGGACATGATTCAATACACCTTATAACACCTATGAAATCCATCCATCAAGTTTTATTTAGGTCAAGAACTTGATTTCATAGAGGACCACACAGTTTGGAGTTCATCTGACAAAAAGTCAACTGTGCACAAAAGTTAACTTTGACTTTTTGAGATTTTTCACAATTTTAGTTCTTTGACCCTAAAATGATGTTAATGTGTGGTTGGAATCATCATTCATCAAGAAAAATCAAGAAAATCGGGATAACTTGTAAAAGGGGTAACCACAAAAACTTAGAAATTTTTCTAAGTTATGGAACAAAGTGGCTAGGGTACCAACTTTGGAGGATCATATCTCCTAAACCACAAGGCCATTTTTTCCCATTCAAAGCTGGATTTGCAGCTCTCATGGCCCTCTACAAAAGCTTCAAACATAACTCATTCCAATTCCTCATGGATTTTAAGTTATGGAATGATCAAAATCACAAAAAGTGAAAATGTCACTTTTTTCCAACACTTAGTGAAATTTTCACTAAGTCAGAATCTGCTTTCACTTTTTTCCAAATGTAGGGGAATTTTTCACTTGGATCCAAAAGGTATCAAAACCAACTATGATTAAACAGTTGTTGTATCATATGAGGGCTTTCTAAAATGGCCAAGAACTCCATCAAAGCCCACTTGAGCCATGAGATATGACAATGGCAACATGCCTTGCTGAAAACTGTCAAAGTAAGGCAGATTTGTGCATTTTGCTCAATTTGCCAAATTTGTGCAAATGACAAACACACTTATCCATCTAAACACCTCAGGGGGAGACCAAGGAGGGACAAACACTGATTCATAAGCCTCCCAAGTCTTTGCACCAAAAGTAGAATGCCAAACCTAGAAATGCCTAAAAGAGGGACAAGACTCCAATTTTGGTTTGGAGCATTTAATGGATGCACCAAGGGGGCATAGACTGAGCCATTTCCAACTGAATTCAGTCAAGACATATCCAAGACCAAGGGAACCAGCAGCCTGTGCCCTAACCTCTAGTCAATGGCTAGAGGAGACTTGGATTCTCATTGATCAACATTGGCCAAACTCTGCTGCAGTTGCCAATCACTATTGCTCCCAAAACAAACTTGCTCTACTATAAATAGAGCTCATTTGTGATCAGTTTGAGTACACCAAAGCCATCAAACAAATGATTTCCTCAAAATCACCTTCTCACTTCCATATTTGCCTTCCAAAGCAAGTCACCATCGGGTTTTGAGATTGAGAACAATTCCAACTAAACTAATCACACACACACACCTCATAAATATCATATAGAGGTGATCCAAACACTCACAAGTGATCTGTAACACCAAAATCTCAAAGTCACCTCTCAAAACCTCAAAATTGGACTTTTGTGCATTTTTCAAGCCATGTCTTGATTCAGTCACTTTCCAAACCAGATAAAACCTCAAACACACTCCAAATATCATCCTTGAACTATCCCAAATGGTTCCCCGCATCTGGAACACCATTTGAGAGAGTTGCTATTTTGGCCACTTTTGCCCCTTTTGCAAGAAAGAGCTCAAACTTGTTCCTGAGGTTTCCAGCTGATTCCAACCATCCAAAAAGCTTCTAAGAGATCATTTGACGGTGTCCAAAGCATCAAACCATTTCTGGAATAAAGCACTTGGCAGGTTGCACAAAAGCTCCAAAAAGAGGTAAGCATCTCAACTTGAACTCTTTGAAATATGCATTGCTTTGAGGTCCACTGATCATGCACATCTTGTACATGTTATATGTGTTGTGTTTGAACCAATTCATCATGTAATTCATGTCTGTACCAAGAGATAGCACAGAAAATGCAAATCATGGCCTATTTCAAAACCACTTTCGGGTTTTTGCAATAGGGGCATGATCTGAGAAAAACACCACCACCATTGGATTCCTTGTGAAATTCTAGGCAGGATAGACCTAAATTTTGTCCAAATCCATGGAGAAATGAGAAATTTATGGCCTTCACGTTTCTAACCAAAATCTTGCCTTGCCTTGCCTTGGGCCAGGTCAAAAACAAGGCAAGCCTTGTATATTTGTCGTTGTGTTTCAATCAACGGATGTATCCCCACCCCAGTGGTAAGGCGCGCGGCCTATACACAAGAGGTATGGGGTTTGAATCCCCCTCGCCCCAGGCCCTCTTTTTTCTATTTTTCTCCAATTTTCTACTATTTTTCATATTATTTTTAATAGATTGGAAAATTAATAACTCTCTCAATTTTAATTATTTTGTATTGGTTCTTTTTGCAAAAAATCACAAAAATGCTGAAATATTTTATTCCACAAAAAAATCAAGTTTATATTATTTATTTAATATAATTAGTATTTTTGTGAATAAATTCCTTTTTAATAGTTTTTAAACATTTTAAAAGTGAATATTTACCTTGAAAATCAAAACCAAATGAGTTTTAATTCATCTTGTGATTAAAACCTCATTTTTCAAACCTTAAACAAATATCACAAGTGGTTTATTCAAACTCATTTGGTATTTTTATCATTTTTATTGATTTTCTTTAAATATTTACTTTTAAAGGAAAATAAAATTAGGGTTTCTTTGATTTCAAACCACATCAATCATTTTCAAAACTCTTTGGGCCTCTTGGTAGAGTGTAAGACCCGATCCTTTGTAAATACAAACCTTTTTGGGCCTCAGTGTATTGTATAAGTCCCGACACCATCAAAAAGTTCGACGCGATCGTTGCCTTTTTAACAAAAACCTTTGGGTCTCTCCTTGAGTTGTAAGCCCCACCACTTGTACAAAAATAAACCTTTGGGCCTCTAATAGAGTGTAAGACCTATTCCTTGTAGATAAAACCTTTTTGGGCCTCAGTGCATTGTATTAGTCCCAGTCCATTAAAGAAATCTTGGCGCGATCGTCATTTTTCAAACAAAACCCTTTGGGCCTACCCTCGTGTTATAAGCCCCATTCCTTTTCTTTAAACTCTTTGGGCCTCTTGAGAGAGTGTAAGACCCATCCCTTTGTACAGAAAACCTTTTTGGGCCTCAGTCACTTGTATAAGTCCCTGTATAATTTCAAAACAACAGTGCAATCACTGA
The DNA here is from genome assembly GCA_022829125.1 of Lathyrus tuberosus. Lineage (NCBI taxonomy): Eukaryota > Viridiplantae > Streptophyta > Magnoliopsida > Fabales > Fabaceae > Lathyrus > Lathyrus tuberosus. The sequence goes on along the minus strand of JALAZF010000715.1, from coordinate 221,602 downwards.
TAAAACCTTGGGCCTCTCCTTGAGCTGTAAGCCCCAACAATCTTTTCAAAGTACTTTTTCCTTTGATTTAGAAAATAATATTGTAATCAAAGCTTTCTTTGTTGAACAAACTAACAAAACAGCATGGTAGCTCTACAACAGAGTAAGTGTTTACCCGCTTTCTTTATCCGCTTTCATATATATATATATAACTGTATTGTGGGGCTGCTCACTATAAGTCTCCTTTCACATCCTTTTATATACACGTCAAATATCCACTGTGTAATACTAGTATAGTTATTTAGAGTTTTCCCCGGCAACTACGTCTAGCACTAGGTAAATCCTTGTTGGTCACTCTTAAATACAAACAAAACTAGATCCCCATAGGATTACCAGACACAGCCTTCCCTCCTCTTGGGGGTTAAATAATATGGAGACGTGAAAGGTAGCATTCTCGGTGAACCCTTTCTCAGACTGTCACCCTTAGACATTGACAAAGAAACTCTAACTCCCTAGAGATGATCTTTTCTCCGTGAATGGCATCTCTTGAGTTTCTTCCAAATTCTCGGACTTTCCTGGCTTGATCTATTCTCGGTGAATAGCATGTCTTGAACTTCTCAGAGTTTAGGGACCCACGGGCTTCCTAAAAGCATCCCCGCCTTCTCTTGGGCATTGTATAAGGACCCTTCGGCTTCTTAAAAGTTCTCATGTCTTCTCTTGGGCTTAGTACAAGGACCCAGAGACCTCTACAGGTATAGGAACAGAACCTAGTCATCAATTTTCCAAGAGCTGTCTTTCTGAGTCAAGTGTCAGACCAGTTAATGGGTTGACCTTTATCCCTTAACATTCCAGCTTTCTCTTGGGCATTATACAAAGATCATTTACTACCTGAGAATCAATTTCTCAAACCACCAGTAGACTTGGACAGTCTCAATACCCTTTGGATTTCCCATTTCCTTAAAGAACAGGAAATAACCCTGGTCCTCTGATCAATGCCAAAGCACAACCATACCTTTAATCTTTCCTTTAGTAGAACTGATTTTCTCTTTTATCCAACATACTGGACCTGTCACTAAACTGAAATAGTCACCAGCATAAATAGCCTCCTCTTGGGCTTTGTACAATGATTCTCCCTAGCGGAGCTAACCTTTTCACACTCTCTTGTTGAGTACAAAGGACTCTCTTGTTGAGTCAAACCCTTTTAGCCTCCATCTCAGGCTTCGTACGAGATATAAAACACTCTCTTGTTGAGTATAAAAGACTCTTTTGTTGAGTCGAATCCCTTTTAGCCTCTATCTCGGGCTTCGTACGAGATACTAAAACACTCTCTTGTTGAGTATAAAAGACTTTCTTGTTGAGTCAAACCTTTTTAGCCTCCGTCTTAGGCCTCATATAAGACAGATAAAAGACTCTCTTGTTGAGTCAAAACCTTTTAGCCTCCGTCTTAGGCTTCATATAAGATAGATAAAAGACTCTCTTGTTGAGTCAACCCTTTTAGCCTCTCTCTCGGGCTTCGTACGAGACACATAAAAAAAGCACCCTCTTGTTGGGTCAATAGTCTACTCTTAGGCTTTGTATAAGGAAACCCCGGTTGAGTCAATCAGCCTTTTAGCATCAAAATATGTGCCTTGCTCACAGCATACAAACATCAACAACTCATTTTCCTTCATCTAATTGATGTAAGCGACAAGCCTCTGGATTATTTACATCCACGCCACTGCCCCTCTTTTAGCATGAGAAATTCCTAAGGAAAGATGACATTGCTCTAAACTGAGTTAAAGTCTTCTCCTTCAGGTTAAAGATCCCCTATAAAGGAAATTATGGCATTGTTGGATTCACATATCCCAGTTAAAGTAATTCTCCTTTATAATCAGTCACCCAATAATTGTGATAAACAGACCAAATATCCCTCTTTAGAGATGACAAATTCTCTCTAAAGTCAAAACCCTTCAGCTTCACATCTTGGGCTTTGAACAAGATAAAAATTACCCCTTTAGCTTCACGTCTTGGACTTTGAACAAGACACCAAAACAACCTTTTTCCTCCCATAGAATAGAAGGAACTACGATCGCTCTGATTTCCCTGTTTCATCAAACGGGAATATGTAGGCATAAGATTGGAAAAAATCTTAGCAAGCATACTAATTAAAAACCCAAAATCCATTATCTCCATCGAATCAACCCAAAAGCAGAAAATCTAAACACATTACCAAAAACCTCACAAATAATCCAGATATTGTGTTCTCAGCAAAATAACTAAAGATTGGGCCCCTCATCCACATAGCATCTGTAATCTAACAGACCGCTGTTCAAACTCAGTATCCAAGCAGGGTTAATTAGAGACATCTATTTCCCTCCCTTAATCAGCTCAATAGGATAAAAAATGAATCGATTTGTAGTACCCAGGCGATCGTGCTTCAAGACCACAAAAATCACGCTACAGAGAAAAATGGCGCCCACCGTGGTGCCCTTTCCTCTTTCTTACAATCTTAGGTAGAAAACCCTGAGTTCACAAAATGTCACAGAAATGGCGACTCTGCTGGGGAGTCATTGTCTGTATAGGATCATAAGACTAGAGGTCTAGGATAATCGAGACAAATATATATACTGCTTTTCCTAATTGATATCTGTGTTTTTTTCTGCTAATGGGAATGCGTGTGATGCCGCATGTGGAAAGATTGAGTTTACACCTAAGATAGGTGATGGAAATGCGGGTAATCTTGTGGGGAGTGAATCCTAGTTAAGAGTCCCCGATCGACCATAAAACTCAGTGGAGACTCCCTTTGCAGATACATTGCCTATACGACTTCGGTTGTTGAAAGTAGTGTGGTCGACTGGGTTATCTGAGAAGCTGAGGGTTTTAGTAGACTTAAGCCATTTTGTCGTGTGGAAGCTATCAGAAATAGTTGTCACGCGATACTACCCTCATCTGAGATCACTCTAAGATACATCAGCTCGCTGGCGATCCGCTTGCTGTTGTTATCCCAAGAGGGATCAAAGATTTTGCGGACAGGTACAAAAAATCACCAGTATAAACCTTTGACCCCATGTTTTTTCTATGTTTTTGTGTGCTGCATTCATACATTCATTTAAAAAACATTAAAACCAAAAAAATCTTCTCTTCTAGTCTCTCTTTTTCAATTAAACTAAGACAACGATTGCAAATATCAGAGAAAGGAGATTGCGCTATGGATTTCGGTAGAAGAAAGACTCATAAGTACACCTTCAAGGTTCCAAAGTTAGAGGATTTGAGAGGTTTGGCGAGAATGATCACCAACCATGAGGCTTTCAAAGCTAAGTATGGAGGATTGCTGTCCTTGTTAAGGGTTCATGTAATCGAAGGAATCCTGTCCACACTAATCCAGTTCTATGATCCAGTCTATCACTGTTTCACCTTCCCGGATTATCAGCTAGCACCAACGCTGGAGGAGTACTCTCACCTGACTCGTTTACATATTACTGATCAAGCTCCCTTTTCTGGGCTAGAAGAAATTCCAAAGGATCAAACCCTTGCAAGAGCAATTTATTTGGACGAGTCAGAAGTCAGGACTCACATGACCACTAAGGGTGGCATCCAAGGTTTTCCATCCCAATTCTTGATAAAGAAAGCCCTATACTTGAAAAGTATAGGGAACGTGGCCGCTTTCGAGAGCATCTTTGTTTTGCTCACCTACGGGTTATTTTTTTTCCCAACATCGATAACTTCGTAGATATCAACGCCATTAAGATTTTCCTGATTGGAAACCCTGTACCGACCTTACTCACAGATGCGTATCATTCGGTACACTTAAGGAATTTATACAGTGAAGGAATGATCACATGTTGTGTACCCCTGCTATACAAATGGTTCACTTCCCATTTGCCCAAGTCTGCTGCATTTTGGGATCAAAAGAATACTTTACGTTGGTCGCAGAGAATCATGTCTCTTACCAACTCTGACATTGATTGGTACAATCGAATCTATGACGGGATCAGAATCATTGACCGTTGTGGAAATTTCCCAAATGTACCCCTTATAGGAACTAAGGGAGGAATCAACTATTATCTAATTCTCGTTCGTCGTCAAATTGGATACCCAGTGAGGCATGTCCCACGTAATGCTCATCTGGAAGGTCTTTTCTTCAATGAAGGAGAAAATGACAGGGCACTAAAGATGGAAATAGTGCATGCTTGGAAACATGTTCACAGGAAAGGAAGAGAGTCTCTAGGAAAACCAGATTGTGTCTCGGTGGAGCCTTATCTCCACTGGGTACAAACTAGAGCTCTCAAGCTGAGGATGCCTTACACTCGTCAGGAAGTTCTTCCATTAGGGGACTCTACCCTTTATTTTATGTCTGAGACGGAAAAACTTTAGGTTACTCTCAACAAAGTTCAGCAGGAGAAGAGGTCTTGGAGGAACAAATACCGCATTTTCAATGTGGAGTGTAAGAAAATACAGCAGCTATTAAAAGAAAAAGACGCCCTGATTGATATTTTAGAGCAATATGCTGTAGAAAATCAGGATGACCAAAGGAATTTGCTCGCTCCTTTCACTTGGCAAAGGAATGACTACCCGACAACGGCCCAAGAACCCCGATCAAAGAAAAGGAAAGTACCAGAACCAGCACCTGAGCACTCCTCAGAGAGGACTCAGGATCCATTAGTTTAGATTTCCGTTTACAACACTATGTAAATTACTGTATTTCCATTTCCGCAATCCTTTGAATTCAATAAAATGGGGCTTCCCCACTGTTTGATATTTGCAATCCAATTGTCGAAGTTTACTTTGAATAAATAAAAATAATTAATATAATCATTGCATATCATTCATCATTCTCACGTAACACATTCTTCTTACCTACGAATCTCACGTTTGTGTCTCGATTCTAGAGTCAAACTGTCTCATTCGTACAATACTCGGGCCAATCGTCAGAAAAAGATGGATGATCTCGAGGAAGAGAACGGAGAGTTGAGAGAAGAGATCGACACTCTAAAAGAGGATCTGACAAAGCTTCATAACGATATGCAAGCTCTAGCAGAAGCTCAGATGCAACAACAAAGGACCGTGATCTTAGAGATCACATCAACACCCATAGTGGAGAAGTATGATCCTAGGTACAAAATGCCAAAAGATCGTCCATGGGGCATGCCTATCAACTATATCCTGGAAGGATATGTTCCGCCGATCAATGAGGATCAGGGAACCGCAGCAGGAGCCGCTGGGCCTGAAGGTTATAAACTTCGGGAAAGCGAAGATGCCAGGGGCATGATAGCAACTCCTAAAGGTTACAAACTTTGGGAGGCACCGAGAGTCTCGACCATAATGACTATACCACCACCTGTGGTACACACTGTCCCGGAAGGACAGATTCCGCATATACCTTCTGGTGGAAACGACAACATGTTCGACAGAATGAATGAATTCTAGGAACAATTCCTGCAGATGCAGAAAGAACTACAAGCCCTTCGTAGTCAGGATTTATTTGGAAAGGACGCCGCAGACCTTTGCTTGGTCCCCAATGTGAAAGTTCCGCACAAGTTCCAGGTACCCAACTTTGAAAAGTACAAGGGTAAATCTTGCCCTCAAAGCCATTTGGTGATGTACGCTTGGCGAATGTCAGCTCAGACAAAGAACCAGGAGCCACTAATTCATTACTTTCAGGATAGTTTAACCGGTGCCGCATTAAAATGGTACATGGGTTTAAACCGCGCTACGATCGACACATTCAGAGATCTTGGCGCTGCTTTCATTCAACAATATAAATACATTTTGGACATGGCACCGGACAGAGATCAACTCAGATCAATGTCACAAAAGGACAAGGAAACCTTTAAAGAATACGCTCAGAGATGGCGTGAAATTGCCGCTCAGATTTGTCCACCTCTGGAGGAAAAAGAGATGACAAAGATCTTCTTAAAAACCTTGAGCTCATTTTACTACGATAAAATGGTTGCCAGTGCACCCAGTGACTTCACCGAGATGGTGGGCATGGGAGATCGTCTTGAGGAAGTAGTCCGAGAAGGACGTTTAGTTAAAGACGCTAGATCATCAAGTAGTACGAAACGATACGGTAGTGGTCTCCCTAAGAAAAAAGAGCAAGATATCGGGAATATCTCTCTCGGAAAGGAAAGGCGATGATATCAACCAGTAGCAGCTGTAACTCCTACTATTGACCCTGCGCCTGTTCCTACGTATCCACCTCAGGTTGCGCAGAGCCAGCCTAATCAACAACAATATCAACAAAGGACACAACAGCCTCTTCAGTAGGCTCGTCCTCAGTACAACAACAATCGTACAACACGACCGCCAGGGTTCGACCCTATACCCATGTTGTACGCAGAATTGTTTCCATTACTACTGGTCAAGGGACACGTACAAACCAAGTCTCCTCTTACAGTATCGGAAAATCCTCCTTTTTGGTTCAAAGCGGATCAGACTTGTCCTTACCATCAAGGAGGACCAGGGCATAACATAGAAAACTGTCTCAGTTTCAAATCTGACGTACAAAAGCTTGTTAGGAGCGGGGTCTTATCTTTCAAAGATACGAATCCTAATGTTCTCACAAACCCGCTGCCTCAACACGAGAAAGCCGCAGTAAATTTGATAGAGGGAGAGTCTAACAACACCTATCAAATTCATGATGTACTCTTGTTAAGGGCCAACTTGGTCAAGATACATTGTAGACAGAGCGGGTATGGCCATGTGTCACCTCATAATTATCACCAGTGTGATATCTGCTCTAAAAACAATTAGGGATGTTTTGTGGTGCAAGCAGCTCTACAGGAACAATTGGATCTCGGGTAGATCCAAGAGCATCGAGTTTGTGGAGTAAACATGACCTATACGAAGTCCAACATCATTCAGAACCATGACATCCGTGCAATGAATGTCAACTTGGTGGCGATGCACTCAAGGCAAAGCCAATATCATAATCTGCCGCGGCACGATTACAATTCCTGTCTGACTTACTCGGTAAACAAACAGGGATGCTCTTTTATACAAGAGGCCCTCCAGCGTCAGATGGATCTTGGGTGGATCTAGGACTACCATGATAGAAATCCCAATCAGATCAACATGATTCAAATCTTTGATATTCGTCTGATGAATACCAGCTTGGTGGAGTTACATTCCAAGCAAGTCCAACTCGGTTTTCTCACTTCTCACGATTATCTGAATGGTAAAGTATGCAGTGGTAGTAACCAAGGGTGCGCTCTCGTTCAGAGAACTTTACAACACTTGTTAAACCACTGGTGGCTTCCAATCTATATGGATGAAGGTGCGCAACAAATCAGTGTGGTTGACGGGAACCCTACTCGGCATCAAAGTCAGGATGTCCGATCTACGGAAATAGATCTAGTGAGGTTACACTGCATTCAAAGTGGACGTGGCCAGGTGCCACCACACAATTATGAGCGCTATAGAGTCTGCTCGAAAAATAACCAAGGATGTTACCTCGTGCGAGCAGCCCTTCAAGGTCAGTTGGACCGAAAAAACATTCACCCATGTCCAAGTTTCAAACCAATCAGCTGGACGCCGGACTACTTTGCTGATCAAATCAGAGACGTTGTCATAATCTCTGATCATCAACAGAACAAGGATGTTTGTACCATCATCCCTCTCCTGGACGAATCAAAAGTTCCTAGCCAGGAACTGATTGAAGTTACTTATGACAGTCATAAAAATCACAAGGCTCCTGTAGTTATTTATTTGCTATGACCATTACCGTATGAATCAGCTAAGGCGATCCCTTACAAATACGGTGCAACAGTAATTGAGAATGGAAAGGAAATTCCATTACCCTCCGTCGTGAATATTGCAGATATCAGTCGAGTAACACGGAGCTGTCGAATCTTCAACCGAGGGGTTGGAGAACCTAACAAAGAAAAGGAACTTCAAACAGAAGCTCCTGATCCACCAGCCAGTCAATCCAGTAATCCTGACCTTTCAAAGAACAATGATGAGATGCTGAAGCTCATCCAAAGGAGTGAATACAACATTATTGATCAACTGTTACAAACTCCTTTGAAGATCTCTGTGCTATCACTTTTACTCAGTTCCGAAGCCCACAGGGAGGCTCTACAGAAAGTCTTAGAGCAGGCCTTTGTGGAACATGATGTGTCAATACGGCAGTTCGATAGAATCATCTCTAACATCACTTCCTGCAACAACTTCGGAGCGTCTGCAGAGCAAAGAGCCTTCCAGTACGGGTAAAACCACCCATTCTTCCTACATTCCCCACACTTGAACCGGTTTCCTTGGGAACCTCCACTTCCTGTTTCTGCCCTTGATAATAGACATCAGCTTCGTAATGCCATGGGATCGCTTTTGTACTTTCGTATGGCATAGAACCTGGAATAGTTATAGTCACCGGGGTTACGTGTTCAGGCGCAGGGGTTTGCTTAGGTGCATGCACAGGAATTTCTGAGGGAGTAAAGTAGATAGTAACTGTTGAGACCGTATCATCCTTCTTCCCCGTCTGATCAAACTGTAGACGACCCTCATCCATCATCATCTGAAGGCAATTCCTCAATTCATCACAACCATTCATCGCGGTCAAACATTCTGAACAATTTTCCTGACGCCCTTTTACCACTGCCAAAGGTGTCCTTACGCGATTAACATCTGTCACCAGATTAAAGCCTCTGTCCTCTTCTATTGCATTGACCTTTGGTCCGCCATGCGGGGGCATGGGGTTTTGATTCACATTAGGATTAGGAGCGAAGTTGATAGCTTTCGAATCAACCAGGTCCTGAACTACGTGCTTAAAAGCTTTGCAGTTCTCTATATGGTGGTCGGGCCCACCCGAATGGAACTCACACTTCACATTTGCATCATAGCCATAAGGTAGCTTGCCTGCTGGTGGTGCCAGTGTTCTCAACTGTACCAACTTTAAGCGGAGCAAATTTTGTAACATCTGGGCATATGTCATAGGTAAAGTGTTAAAGTGACAATCACTCATTCTCTGTCTCGATTGGTATTGTCTTTGAGATTGTGGCTGAGATTCAGCAGCCGGATCTGGAATAGTTACAGCAGCTACTTGATGGTACGAGTCCTGACGTCTTTTACCTTTGCCCCCGTGTCCATAGGCAGCACTAGTTTCACCTTCACGCTTCTTCGAGCCATTTCCAAAAGGCCTCTTCGTATTGGAAGAGCCTGCCCCACTTCCGTCCTGAATCTTCCCCGATTTCAATAGATTATCAATTCTCTCTCCTGCTATCACAATATCAGAAAACCCAGTGGACGGACACTCGGCCAAGCGATCCAGATATGGGCCTTATAAAGTATTCATGAACATATCATCCATTTCCCTTTCCATCAGCGGGGGTTATACTTGAGCAGCTAGCTCACGCCACCTTTTGACGTATAGTTTAAAACCTTCCTTCGGATCCTGTGTCATATTCTGCAATTGGGTACAATTAGGGGCCATGTCAATGTTATACTGATACTGTTTCAAGAAAGCATCGCCCAAGTCCCTCCAGTTCCTGATATAAGCTCGTTCCAGCTTCATGTACCATTCCAATGAAGCTCCTGACAAGCTATCCTGGAAGAAGTACATTCACAGCTTTTCATCATCAGAATATGCAGAAATCTTCCTGAAATATGCCTGAATGTGAGTCTTAGGACAGGTACTGCCATTATACTTGTCAAAGGTTGGAGGCTTGAACTTTGGAGGGATTCTCACCCCTTGCACCAGCCCCATGTCAGCAACATTAATTCTCATGGAGTTTTGACATTCTATAGCTCTTACTTTCTCAACCAAGTCTTCATACCTTCTGTCATTACCATCATTATGAACACCCAGGTCAGCATTCACCACAGAGAACTGATCATCTTGATGGTCCTCCACATGTTAATGATTGTTATGGCCAATGCCACCATGAGCTCCGCCAGGAGGATCAACTACTGCTCCGCCAGGAGGATTAACTGCTGCTCCGCCAGGAGGATTAGCATTCGCTCCGCCAGGAGGATTAACATTTGCTCCATCAGGAGGATTAGAATTGGGAATTTCTACCTCCAACCGTTGAACCGCAGTCCTGAAGTCTTGCTGCCCCTGAGCTATAACCTGCATGAGGTTCATGAACTGCTCCATACGGGTCCTCATTTCAGTGAGTTCTGCCTGCACATGTTCCATGATTCTGACTTGATTTTGTCGAGTCGCGTAGCGATGAATGTTGAGATCAGCTATTCTTCCTGCAACCAAATAAAGGTTAGAAACTCCCTGAGACGAGTACCTGTTATGCAAAATGATATGTTATGAAATGTATGCATATGCCATGTTTTTCATTCCCAAGGCATTTTACACCCCGATTCCAGTCTTAATCACGAGAAGCTGAGCAATATACAGACATTGTTGAGGGAAATCCTTGAGAAGCAACGTGTTATGATAAAGTGTTGTGATAATGTGCCGGTGAACAGAAAACTACTAAGGAACCATTTCTGAGTAAACCCATTATTTGAATTAATGGAGAGCCAAAAAGTGTTTAAGCATTCTACAACGAGTTTGTAAACTGGAAATACATCAAGAAAATGGCTCCATCAACAAGCCTGATGGTAACCATAGTACATCAACAAAAATTGCACTAGGAAAATAAAGAGGAAACTATCAATCATTCAGTTCCAAATCTTTCAGCTTCTCAATAGAGTACTTGATCTCTTCAAAGAGTATTTTGGTACGCTGATGATTTGGCCTCTCAATCATCTCTTTGATCAAAATATCCCTCTTCTTCAGAGCTTCGGCTAATGAATCCACGTGCATCAAGAGAGCTTCGTCATCGCTCATCTGCTTAGGCTTCTTCACGCCAGCTTGTATCTTGAGTCTTCCCATCTCCATCATGGCATCTTCAAGCTTTTTCTTGGAAACTTTCAGTTCATCCTTAACATTCTTCAGCTGCTCTTAGCTTTTTCCAAAGTCTTCCTGATGTTTTTTCCGTTGTTCATGTGCTCTATGAAGCTCATCGTCTTTGGCCTTTGATTGCTCTCGCAGCTCTGCATTCTCCATTCTGACTTCATCCCAGGCTTGCTGAAGCTTGGCTAACTTGTCTTTTGTCTGGGCCAAAGATTGCTTAGTCCGCTTATGAGTTAGAGCAGAAGTTTCAAAAGCCATATAAACCTTCTGGTAGTGTCAGGCCCTGTCAGCAAAATCTTCCTCTCTTGCTGCTAAGATCTTTTCTGCATCTTGGGCTTTGCGCTCCAACTTCTTGTTGGTATATAATGCATCTTGAAGCCGGCTGCTCATATCAGAATTCTCCCCTCTAAGATCTTTCACCAAATTCTGCAACTTGTTGAATTCATTAATGGTCACTGTGGTGGGTTGTTCCTGCATCACTGGGTACAAAGGTGGATCTCGTGAAAAAGGCAAGAGAACCTCTTCAACCTTCCTTTGGATCCACTCTATATACGGCGGATAAGCTCTACAATCACCCTTTCCAAAAACAGTCTTCCCGGTCTTATGGATGTGCCCCCAAGCATGCACAACCTTCCTCAGCACCTCTGTATCTTCACTCCCATTGAAGAACAAAGACTCTTCCATATTTTGGTCTTCCGGAGGGTTCCTTGAGGCATATCCAAATTGCCTGATAGCCAGGATAGGGTTATAATTAATTCCTCCTTTCCTGCCGATCAAAGGCACATTCGGAAAATTCCCACAGCTGGTAATAATCTCTATTCCTTGCAACTGATGGTCAAACCAAACAATATTATCAGCAGTCAACCTCATATCCACAAAGGCACCCGTCTAAGGTAAATGCTTCAAAAACCGTTGGATAAAAGTGGAGTGCAGCAGTTGACCTGTCCTCCTCTTCTCTTCTCATTCTTGAAATGCACGGAGTGGTAGAAATCACCCAACAGAGTAGGAACCGGATTTTTCAAGACAAAAACTCTTACTGCGTGCATATCCACAAAGTAGTGTTGGTTAGGAAACAAGACGATACCGTAGATACACAAGGCCAGGGTAGAATGGTAATGTAGCGAGCGATTTTGGACGCGATTCTTAAGCGCTGGTCGCTCTCTGCGCTTGAGCTTAAACTACAGGTCGATTCATTTTTTATCCTATTTTGAGCTGATGAAGGAAAGGAAATAGATGTCTCCAATTAACCCTGCTTGCATACTGAGTTTAAACAGCGGTCTGTTAGGTTACGAATGCTATCAATGTGGGGGGGCCCTTGTACTGGTTATTTGTATTTTTGCCAATACAGTTTCTTTCTTTTTATCTAGACAGAAGGTTTCTGGCGGGGAACAAGGATTAGGACGTTAGGACTGATGCTTTTTGATGTGAGAGTATGGGATTTGGGTTTTTTGTTTAGTGTGCTCGCTAAGATTTTTCTTTCAATCTTATGCCTACGTATTCCCGTTTACCGAAACAGGGAAATCAGAGCGTTCGTAGTTCCTCCTATTCTATGGGAAGAAATGGGTGTTTTTGGTGTCTTGTTCAAAGCCCAAGACATGAAGCGAAAGGTGATTTGTATCTTGTTCAAAGCCCAAGATATGAAGCTGAAAAGTCTATTTGTATCTTGTTCAAAGCCCAAGATATGAAGCTAAAAGGTCTCAACTTTAGAGAGAATTTGTCATCTCTAAAGAAGGGTTTGTCTGTCACAACTGTTGGGTGACTGGTTATAAAGGAGAATTACTTTAACCGGGATTTGTGAATCCGGTAATGCCATAATTTCCTTTATAGGGATTTTAACCTGAAGGAGAAGACTTTAACTCAGTGTAGAGCAATGCTATCTTTCCTTAGGAATTTCTCATGCTAAAAGAGGGACATTGGCATAGATATAGATGATCCAGAGGCTTGCCGCTTACAGCGATTAGATGAAAGGGAAGGAGTTGTTGATGTTTGTATACTGTGAACGAGGCACAACTTTGATGCTAAAAGGTTAATTGGATTAACCAGTGGTTTTCTTATATAATGCCTAAGAGGAGGCTATTATGTGTCTCGTACAAAGCCCGAGAGAGAGGCTAAAAGGTTTTGACTCGACGAGGGAATCTTTTGGTATCTCGTATGAAGCCCGAGATGGAGGCAAAAATTCATTTGGCTCAGTGAGAACCCTTTTGTATCTCGTATAAAGCCAGAGATGGAGGCGAAAGGGTGATTGACTCAACGAGGGAGTCCCTTATGTGTCTCGTACAAAGCCAGAGAGAGAGGCTAAACGTTGTTTGACTCCGCTGGGGAGGATCATTGTACAAAGCCCAAGAGGGAGGCTATGGTTACTGTTTCAGTTAAGTGACAGGTCCAGTATACTGATTTTAAAGAGAAAATCAGTTCTTATATGAGCAACACTGTACTCATGGATTTGATTCAAGGATCCGGGTTATTCCTGTTGTTTAAGGAAGCGGGAAATCCAAAGGGTATTGAGACTGTCCGAGTCTGCGGGTTTCCTTCCTATTTAACGAAGGGGTCACTTGAGAATGTCTTTGAGACTCAAGGAGATTAGACTGTCCAAGTCTAGAGTGTCATCTTTTGTACTGTGCTTTGAGAAACAGTAGTAGACTCTATGAAAGGACTTTTCTATGAAGATGACTAAGTTCTGTTCCTATACCTCTAGGAGGTCGTCGGGACAATTTGTACGAAGCCCAAGAGAAGGCTGGAAACTTTTAAGAAGCCGATCGGTCCTTGTACTAAGCCCAAGAGAAGGCTATCATTCCCGGAGGAAGAGATCATTATACGAAGCCTAAGAGGAGGCTGTGAATACTTCTAAGAAGCCGTAGGGTCCTTGTACTAAGCCCAAGAGGAGGCGGGGTTGCTTTTAGGAAGCCTGTGGGTCCTTGTACGATGCCCAAGAGGAGGTCGATGCTTTTAAGAAGCCCGTGGGTCCCTAAACCCCGAGAAATTCAAGGCAACCTATTCACAAGGAATAGATCAAGTCAGGAAAGTTCGAGAATTTGGAAGAAACTCAAAGATGCCATTCACGGAGAATACATTCATCTCTGGGAATAGAGTTTCTTGACAATTCCTAATGAGGACAGCCGAAGAGAAGACTGTATCTGGTGCTCCTATTGGGGATCTAGCTATCTATTTCTACGAACTAAACGAAACGGCGTCTCCTAGTTCTAGACGTAGTTGCCGGGGAAACTCGAAATATCTATACTATTATTACACAGTTGATATGAGTTTATGAAAGAAGACTTACAGTGAAACAGCCCCACAATACAGTTATATGTATATGAAAGCGGTAAATGAAAGCAATAACTACTTACTCGGTTGTAGATTGGTTAGTTGTTCAACAAAGAAAGATTGAAAACAACAGTATATTCAAAATCAAAGGAGAAAGTGCTTTGAAAAAGAAAGATTTGGGGCTTACAGCTCAAGGAGAGGCCCAGGGTTTTATCAGTGAGCGCACTGTTTGAATTTGTACTGAGGGACTTATACAAGTGACTGAGGCCCAAAATGTTTTTCTGTACAAAGGGATGGGTCTTACACTCTTTCAAGAGGCCCAAATGGTTTAAATAAAAAGATTGGGGCTTATAACACGAGGGTAGGCCCAATTGATTTTTTCATTTAAAAATGACGATCGCGCCGAGGTTTTCTTTTAACGCATAGGGACTTATACAATAAGTGAGGCCCAATTGATTTTGGTTAAAAAGGGGGTTAGGTCTTACACTCTAATAGAGGCCCAAAGTGTTTAAAGAAAAAGATTGGGGCTTATAACACAAGGGTAGGCCCAAAAGGTTATTTTTCAAAAGGCAATGATCACGCCGTTTGTTTTTTACGGTATCGGGACTTATACAATACACTGAGGCCCAAAATGTTTTGGTAAAGAAAGGATTGGGTCTTACACTCTATTAGAGGCCCAAAGTGTTTTGAAAATGATTTATGAGGGTTGAATTAATCCAAAAACCCTAATTTGTTTTCAAAAATGTATTTAATTGAATAAAAATTCAATTAAAATGATCAAAATTTTTTAACATGTGAAAAACAAATTGTGATCTTGGATTAATGCTTCAAAAATTAAGTATTGACCTACAAAATAATTAGAAAGAATTAAAAGTTGCAAAATCAATGTGGAAAAAATATTTAAAATGTCAAAAACAATTAAAATATTAATTCTTTGAAAAAATATCAATTATATGAAATAAATACTATTTTTGGGATTTTTTGTGAAAATAAAATATTTTAACATTTTTGTGAATTATTAAAAAAAGAATCAACTCAAAATCATTAAAACTCAGAGAGAAATTAATTTTTGAATCAATTAAAGAAAAATCACAAAATTCAAATATTTGAAAATTCAAAAAAGGCGCCAAGAACAGCAGAAGAACACGCGCGTGTTCTGGGTTTGGCTGATTTGCATTTTCTATCCAATCTCCCTGAATACTTGATTATAACATGCAATCCACATATCATTATGCTCGTCTCAACCTCACGATCATGTTTATGTCCATTAATTTCATTTAAATTAAACATAAAACATGAAATCACGAAGAAACCTCAAGAACCCTAATTTCTGCATGAAGGCTAGGATTTTTGATACACGATTCAAACAATGCAATTAATTGAGGGAAAACATTCCATGCATGATTATGAACATATGGCAAAATTATTGTGCGAGGAAATATGCATAGATTGAGAGATGACCAAGTTTATGCTTACCTCTAGGCCGTGACAGCAAGTGCAATGTGATTTTTGATTTGGAGGTGTTACATATGAGTGGTGATGATCTGAACAGCTTCCTTACACCCTATGGAGTGTGTTTGAATGCTTGGACTTGATTGAAAATGGCTGGAACGATTTGTGGTACCTCAGCTGCAACTTGATTGAAAGTTTGAGCAACCAGCTGGTGATTTTGTGGTTTTGGTGTTCCAGATGTTATATAAGTGTTTGGATCACTTCTATATGATGTATGTGAGGTGTGTGAGTGATTGGTTTGATTGGAAAAGCTCTCAAACTCAAAACCCGATAGCTACCTTGTTAAGAAAGGCATTTTTGCCAAGAGAAAGAGATTTTGAGGAAAGCATCTGTTAGATGGCTTTGGTGTACTCAAACTGATCACAATTGAGCTCTATTTATAGTAGAGCAAGTTTTGTTTTGCAAGGAATAGTGAATAGCAGCTGGTAAGTAGGTTTGGCCAATGTTGGCAAATGAAAATCCAAGTCCCCTCTAGCCATTGACTAGAGGTTAGGGCACAGAGCTTTGGTTCCCTTGGTCTTGGATAAGTCTTGACTGATTTCAAATGAGAATGGCTCAGTCCATGCCACCTTGATGCTTCCATTGAATGCTTCAATCCAAATTTGGAGTCTTGTCCCTATTTTGGTCATTCTAGGTTCAACATGCTATTTCTTGTTCCATGGACTTTGGAGGCTTGGCTCAGTGATTGTCCCCTTTATATTCAATCCTCAGATGTGTCCAAGTGGATAGGAGCATTTGAATTTGGCTGATTTTGGCAAATCGAGCAAAATTGCAAATTCTGCCTTGCCTTTGACAGATTTCAGCAAGGCAACTTGCCAATGTCATATCTCATGGTGTAAGTTGAATTTGGTAATGTTCTTGACCATTTTGGAAAGCCCTTACATGATACAACAACTGTTTGAACATGTTTGGTATTGATCTCTTTTGAATCCAAGTGAAAAATCCCCCTACATTTGGCAAAAAGTGAAGGCAGATACTGACTTAGTGAAAATTTCACTAAGTGTTGGAAAAAGTGACATTTTCACTTTTCAGCCATTTTGATCACTCCATAACTCCAAATCCTTAATGAATTGGACTTAGGTCTAGTTGAAGTTTTTGTAGAGGGTAATGAGGGCTACAAATCCATCTTTGGATGAGAAAAAATGGCTTTGTGGTTTAGGAGTTATGATCCTCCAAAGTTGGTACCCTTGTCACTTTATTTTTAACTTAGAAAATTTTCTAAGTTTTTATGGTTACCCCTTTTACAAGTTATCCAACTTTTCTTGATTTTTCTTGATGAATGATGATTCAAATCATACATTAACATCATTTTAGGGTTAAAAATCCATTTTGGTGAAAAATCTCAAAAAGTCAAAGTTGACTTTTTTGCACAGTTGACTTTTTATCAGATGAATTCCAAACTGTGCAATTCTTCAGGAAATCATGTCCTTGACCTAAATCATACTTGATGGACATGTTCCATGGGTGTCATAGGGTATATTGATGCATGTCATAGGGCTTGGGAGCATGTCCTGGTCAAAAGTCAAAGTTACAGTTGACTTTTCCCTTAAAACCCTAACTGTGGTGCAGATGAAATTGAGACTTGTTGCTCAAGCTTCTTGGATTAATCCATTGTTCCAAATGGATCAATATAGTTCATTAGAGACCCTCAAACCCTCTCTTGAGGTCTTGGCTCATGATTTGTCCCAAATGTCAACTTAGGGGTGAATTAGGTCAAGAACCCTAATTCTTGATTTTTGATGAATGCATCCCCTGAGGCAAAATTGACTTGATGATTGGTTCCATGAGGTTCCATGGAGTATATTAGGTTATGTTTTGGATCATTGGCTTGTGCCCAGATGAAAAATTTCCATCTGGAGGCCCTAGTCGACCAAAACCCTAATTTGGTGACACTGTCGATCTTGAGACTTGATCCACCTAGAAGG
The DNA here is from genome assembly GCA_022829125.1 of Lathyrus tuberosus. NCBI lineage: Eukaryota > Viridiplantae > Streptophyta > Magnoliopsida > Fabales > Fabaceae > Lathyrus > Lathyrus tuberosus. The sequence continues at coordinate 204,097 of JALAZF010000715.1, read as the reverse complement.
GAGCATCCTTGTGCTTGATCCTTGAAGTGGGAGTCCTTTTTTATCCTTTTTGTATGTTTAAGAGGTTTAGACAAGTTGAAGATCATGTCATTCCTTGATTGATCCTTTGTCTAAGGCTCTGAGAGGGCATAAAACCCTAATTTTGATGGTAGTGGATGCTCACCCATCTTTGGGGAGACTGATGAGGTATGATGGTTCCTCTATATTGTGATGATGAGTGACACAATGATGGGACATCTTAGTGGTCAAAATTTGGGGTATGACAGGTAGACTGCCCAATTCTTGGCGCTAGCACACTCTTGAGCTTGGTTGGCAAGAAACTCCAAATGAAAACCCTTAACTCCATTTTTATCAGCAACATTCTTCTTCAGTAATGATTGTTCCACCTGTAAGGCCGTTGCAATTTCTTCTATGCTAGGGTGATCTTCCGAAAAGAATGGTACTGTTGATTTGACTGAGATATCCAGGATGAACGAAAACTCCTCCAAAGTAGGCATCAAGATATACCCCGGGAAGACAAAGCATCTCAACGACGGCTCATAGAACTGCAACAATGTGTGGAGAGCATCATGCTTATATTTTGTAATGTTACGGGCCATTTTCACCAATCTCCCGTATTTCCTTTGGAAGGTGATAAGAACACTCAGGTCAGCCATGGCTATCATTTTGTGGAGTAGATCCAATGTTGGCTCTAGAAATCTGTAAGCGACATTATTCTTCCTCTTAGCATTCGTCTCCGTCGAACCCATTGACTGGAATCAGAGGTAAAATAAGCACCTGGAAATGACAAACATGAACGTTATGATATGATAATGCAATGCAAAAGGCATGGTATCAGAGTGTTGCGTGTCTATCCTGGACTGTGAGTAGTGTCAGTGCAGATCTGAGATTATCATAGAACTGTGAACAAGAACCATCTGAATATAAAAGGATGAATATTCCCTTTTGCATGATAATACCAGAAAACCGGGTATGTGGGAGGTTATGGTTATCTACAAACCTGCAAACACCCGCCCATTCTCACATGTGGATACTAGAAAGGCAAGGATCCTCAATATCACGGGCTCTCAGGTCGAGAAATGATGATACGTTCACCATTTTTGGTTTGGCATCATCATCAATCGAGGAGGCCTCAACTGATTCCCCTAAAAAAGGATACGCTATAGCAAGTTCCCAACATTGGGTCCTCGGATCAAGAATGTGTAATGGGTTTTCCATTTCTGGTCTGCCATTATCACATCTCGGGAGGAGTGCCGGAACTGAGTCCTCGGGAATGGTCACCAGAGTCGACAGCTTTCTAGGTTAACATTCTGAAATCCACAAGACGCGCAAATCAGAACATCTCCTAAGAAAACCTAGTCTGGGTGTGGATTTCATGTAAACCATACATACCAAGACGCTACATAGGCCACACTACTTTCCACTCTAATCCTACATGTACTCTCAAGCCTGTGTAATGGGCTTATCTCTCAGATCACCCATCCCACCGAACAGAAAAATCCAGCACAGTCCAACACAGTATAATATACATGGCAACAGTAAATGGAAAGCAAGTAAATGTAATAAAATAATAAACATGCAACAATGCCATAAATAAAGCGAGTAAAACAAACGGATAAAACACCCTATAATCGAAAACAAAAAAGCGCTAGGATTGACTTGCTTAGGAAACCAGATCCCCAGCAGAGTCGCCAGCTGTCACTCCCGCGATTTTCATCCAAGTACAAACACGAAAGTGGCGCGGAATCAGAGTCTCCAGCAATGTGTATTTATCCCAAGAGAGGGAAAGGAAACATTGCGTAAACTTGAGGGAAGGGAAAAACATGGTCTTGCGACCAAGAGAAACGGGTAAGGGAGTCGGTTACGCGAGGGGAAGGTATTAGCACCCCCACGCGTCCATCGTACTCGATGGGATCCATGCTTGTTGTTATCGATCAAAGGGTGTAGGGTATCTGAAGCTCAACTGCTACTGGAATAAAACGGGAGAAACGGGAAATGGGGGAAAAGAAAAGAAACGGGGAAGAAGAGGAAAAGAAGTGACTCGGTAGGACGTCCTCGGAGTCCTAGGCCTACGTATTCCCTCGTGCAATGGGAAAGTCAGAGTCAACGTAGTTCAGACTACGAAATGAGGGAGGGTGAAAGGATTGTGCTCGGAGAGATCTCGCACGATCTCCTGCCTACGTATCCCGCTCGCACGCGAGAATCAGAGCGACATAGTTCCCCTCACTAGGGATGACTTTGCTTTGTTTGTGTTTTTTAACGGAAGACGCCAAGGTTCGCGTTCCAGCAGTTTGGTGTCGCAGCTCGTTGTACGAAGTCTTAGGCATTTACCTGTTTACGGTAGAACGGAAGTGATGCATCCTTTATGAATGGAGTGAGGAAGATGAGAAGAGAATTGTTTATTTTTGTCTTTTAAGAAGAAGTGTTTTGATTGTTTTGTCTTTGTAACGCATATTGCACTAAAGTCTATGACATAGGATCGAATGCCTCGTATATCGACCCAAGACGGGACGTACGCTAAACACTCTAAGAAAGTGAAAGAAGATCCTCCACTATCTTATTTCCCACATGCAAGGCTTATGTGCAATACATGTTAATCCTTTATTAAATGTTTTTACTTTTTGTTTTGAAATGAGAAAGAAGAGACTCAAAGGAAAAAAGGAAAAGTCTAAGTGGGGGACTAGTTACCCTAAAGTTATCATGGATGGAGATCCTATGGTTATGTGAGGTAATAGGAACCACCTAAGTCTAAGAGAAGAGAGGGATAGAACTATCTAATGCTTATCCTACCTCACCTTAATAAAAAATTAAGGATGAGCTAGGATCCCTAAGGGATGTGAGAAAGTTCTACACAGATCAAGCATTATGTCATGTTATTCACAAAAGAGAATGACAAGTAAAAGAGATGAGAGATGAAAGAAGAGAGATGAAAGAAGAGATGAGTATGGATTAACATCCACATACTCAAATGACTTACCTCTGCCCCTACACAAAAGGTTAGTATATAATCAATCACAAGTAATGAATTCAAGTGAAAGAAGCTAAACAAAACACAACTATTTGCTTTAAGAAAACAAGATAAGAGGAAAGTGAAGTTCAAACCAAAAGGGAAGGATCCTAATGGTTAAGGGACATGCAAAGTCAGTATGTATATGTTAAATGATCCTACTAATGTAAACATGTCATATGAAAACAAACAATGGCAAACTATGTTGAAACAAATCACACAAATGCAAGTGAAACATCAACAATGTAATATGAATGCAAATGGATTATGAATATGGATGAATGTGCATATAAGCATCAAGGTCAGAATTAAATGACATTTAAGAATGCATATGAATGCCATTGAATGATCATACAAGTTATGGATGCAAGCATTTAAGAAATGAAGCAAGAAGAAGTGAACAACCAACAGTTTAAGTTCAACAATGAAATGTGAAGTTCATACATAACTCATGTTAACAAGTTAAGAAGAGAAGAAACAAATTAGGTTCTAACAAGTTCAAACAAGTGCCACAAGTTTATGAACATATGCAAGATGCAAATAATGCAATTACAAGTCATGTTATATGATTAAGGATGATTACAAACAGAGCATGAATCAAGTTTAAATGCACATTTAAGATCACACAAGCATTGAAGAAAACAAAACATCAAAGACATGCAAGGAAAGGAATAAAAATTCATACAACATTTCAAGTTTGAATAAGAGCATACAAGTCAATTCAAGATAGACAAGCAATGACCTATAACCTGGTGAAAGTGACCTATAATATTGACATAGCATGTATCAGGTCTCAACAAATAGTCAAAGAAGGATGGCAAACAACAATCAGGAAACCCTAAGCATATGTCTTCTAACATTTACACAAAACATACATACTTTCAACCAACCCAAAAGGTCATGCTTAGATGATGAGGAAATTAAGAAAATACAAGTGAATTGAGGTACAATCAGAAAGCAAACATACTTCAAAAGAATGGCTCAAGAACCATTAGGAATCATGCTCAAAGATGTCTCAAAATGCCATACAAAACACACAAACACTTGGTTCAAAGACCTCACTCAAAAGTCAATAAGAAATCACTAGAAAAATTCACCATAAATGAATAACATGTCTCAACATATCACAAATGCATGTCCCAATTACTAGGCAAAAAATCAGTGCACAACTATGTCAAACAAATTTGGAATGAAGCATAGGTCATGGATTAATGCACACATAAAAGAAAATAAAAGAAAATTCATGAAAATATGCCAACACATGATAAAATCAGAAAATAACATGATCAAGAATTATTTAAATGTATTTAGATGCTTCATGAATTTTTTGAGAATTTTTGGATGCTTGTATGTATTTTTAAAAATTAAAAATGAAACATATATGAAAAGAAAATAAAAAAACAAATGAAATGGGCCAGGGGGTGCAACAATAGCAAAATTTCAGTTCAGAAAAGCCTTTGGCTCAAAAGCGTGGGGTGCGAATAACAAGATACAAGGCCCAATCCAAGGCGTGTTCAGAGAAGTGCATAGTATGGAACTCAATCAATCCATTGACTCGTTTTCAGCCCTTGGATGAAGTCAAACATGATGATCAGGAACATATGCACATCCAATGATTCATAATGCAAGCACATGTTAAAACCAAATGGCACGCACACACATGATCAAATAGTCAACATAAAGTAAAAAAAAACACGTGCAAGGGAGTATCTTCATTAATGCGCTGGCAATCATGTGTGCGTTGGATCAATTTGTAATCAACGAACAAGATTGGATCTGGCATGCAATTAGGGTTTATGAGATGTGATGAACTCAGGTGGCCGGAGAAGACTCCGGTCGTCTTCTCCGATGAGTCTCCGCTGTGCACAGTTGCCGAACACCACAGAAATGGATGAGCCATACACCATTCTTTTCGTCTCTCCACGTAGCTCACAAATCCAGGCTCAGAATCCACAAACAATGTACACACAATGCAAATCAAAGCAAAACAAAGTTCCCTAGAAATTTCAACTAAGCATCTATGATGCCTATCAACTAGCCGAATATCACATTGCTTCTATTAAGCTAAAAAACACACCAAATCAAGTTCAAATCAGAGCATAATAAGAGCAAAAATTTGAAGTGAAACTTGTGCTTTGATGAATCTTTAGCTCAAAAGAAATCTAGAGAGGAGGTTCCTTACTTCTTGAACTTGAGACTGAGCCAAATAAAGGCTGTAAATGATGCTTTATGCTTGAAAATTCAGAGGAAGAAAACTGAAATTGAAGTTGAAGATGATGCTACACGATCCACTCTCCATTCTCTTGATGCTAGCCGATGAAGAGAAAAGAGAATGCAGAGAATTCTTGAATGGAGATAAAGATTCGAGAGAGACAACTCAGAGAAAGAGAGAATGAAAGTTTGAGAGAAAAATGAAGAATGATGAAGTTCCCTCTAATTCTGTTAGAGTTTCTCTTTATACCCTTGGTTAAGTTCTAACTGTCATGGTTGACAGTTAGAACCAAGGTTAAATGAGTGAGGTTAAGAGAGTTGGGTGAGTCAAGTTTGTTAGCCACGAGTTGAATGGCTTTTGTTTAAGTGTGGAGAGATCATGGAACTTAAGATGTGGATTAGATGAGTGGTGGTGATTTTCGGAACTTGCAGCAGCAACAACTTATTGTGCAAGCTTTCCTTTCCTTTGGTTTCCACATTTGAAGCAAAGAGTGCATGGGCATGGGATGCTATGTACAAAGTTTATTTGGCTTGTTATGGTAAAGATGACATGAGATGGTACATGATGACATGCGCATGAGAATGAGAATGACAACACTCTTGTTTGACTAAATTCATTTCCTTGAGCATGAAGAAACCAGATGGCATAGTGACCAGTTTGGAGTAGGATATCTTTATGATCATGGAGTTAAATGACATGTCCAAGGGTTCTTTTGAAATAGGGCATTGAGTAGAGCAAGATTGGTGTTCAACCTAAATGCAAATAGAGCCTCTAACATCCCCAAAAATGGCCATGAAAATGGATATCCAAAACGGCCTATGCAAGTTAGTTGGACCTACCTTGATCAGCCCGTGTTCCCATGAATAAATCAGTTAAAGGCTACCCTCTTTGAACCACCATAACTTCCAAATAATTGCTCAAATGAAAAAAAATCCAAGCCAAAGTTGAAGAGGAGATGGAGATGAACAAAAGTCATGTTGAACTTTTTTCCATTTGGAACCTCTATCATGGAGAAATTTGTCTTTTAACTTGGGCCCAACATGCACACCAAGTGTTTGATGAAATGACTGCATGCTGGCTCGGCCATGACTTGCCTGGCTGGTCAAAAATGCCCTACAAACCTCCAACTTTAATCAATCATAACTCCTTTAATTTTAATCCAATGGGGATGTTCTTGGTATGGATTTGGAGCTTGGAATGTGAAATTTTGATAAGCCTCCCTAGCCTTTCCATTTGGTTCTTGGAGCATGGAGAAAGAAAGCTCTAAAGTTGAACTCTCACCTTGCCAAAACTTGACAAAAATAGAAACCCTAATTTCTATTTTTGGCAACTTTGCACACTTCTTTATTTTTGATGAACCATCCATTATTTCTTGATCAAACCCTCACCAATGATCATATTTGACATGAGGAACATGACTTTGACCACAAAAAGCCAAGAGTTGACTTTTTCCTCTGCACAGTTGACTTTTCCCCAATTCTCCTGATCCTCAATCAATTGACCAATTGAAACCCTTCCAAATCAAATTGATGGACAGTTCTTCATCCTTAAACCCTTGAGGACATGTAGAATACCATAGAATCAATCTTACCCAAAAAATCAGAAATAAACTGATTTTATGGCAAACCCTAATTTTGATCCCTCAGTCTAGGAGAAATCAACACATCCTCCAAATCCAAACTCCTCTGAGTATGATGTGTATCCTCTCTAACAAAGATGAGATATGCCATTTGGAGATGATACGAGCTCAAAGTCTTTCCCATTGGTGTGTTATACCCCAGAATTCCAAAACCCTAGTTTGCACTGGTTAGGAGAATGTGACTTCCTTCAATCTTCTGTGGAATTCACATCTTGTGATACCTTGAGGACTCAAATGAGATGAATTGAGATGTGAGAAACCCTTGTGACTTGTTTGGAAAAGCTTTTCTCTTGTCCTTTGCCTTTGAGCTATTTATGCCTTGAGATACCTGATACCATGCCCTGCAACCAATGATGTATATGACCTAGCATGACCTATTATGAAATACAAATGAGTGAAACATAAGCCAATTATTGAGAAAAATAAGAGGGCAAATTTTGGGGTATTACACAATTTTGTGCATTTTTCAAGCCATGTCTTGATTCAGTCACTTTCCAAACCAGATAAAACCTCAAACACACTCCAAATATCATCCTTGAATTGTCCCAAATGGTTCCCCCCATCTGGAACAACATTTGAGAGAGTTGTTATTTTGGCCACTTTTGCCCCTTTTGCAAGAAAGAACTCAAACTTGTTCCTGAGGTTTCCAGCTGATTCCAACCATCCTAAAAGCTTCTAAGAGATCATTTGAGGGTGTCCAAAGCATCAAACCATTTCTGGAACAAAGCACTTGGCAGATTGCACAAAAGCTCCAAAAAGAGGTAAGCATCTCAACTTGAACTCTTTGAAATATGCATTGCTTTGAGGTCCACTGATCATGCACATCTTGTACATGTTATATGTGTTGTGTTTGAACCAATTCATCATGTAATTCATGTCTGTACCAAGAGATAGCACATAAAATGCATATCATGGCCTATTTCAAAACCACTATCGGGTTTTTCAATAAGAGCATGATCTGAGAAAAACACCACCACCATTGGATTCCTTGTGAAATTATAGGCAGGATAGACCTGAATTTTGTCCCAATCCATGGAGAAATGAGAAAGTTATGGCCTTCACGTTTCTAACCAAAATCTTGCCTTGCCTTGCCTTGAGCCAGACCAAAAACAAGGCAAGCCTTGTATATTTGTGGTTGTGTTTCAATCAACGGATGTATCACCACCCCAGTGGTAAGGCGTGCGCCCTATACACAAGAGGTCTGGGGTTCGAATCCCCCTCGCTCCAGACCCTCTTTTTGCTATTTTTTCCACTTTTCTATTATTTTTAATAGTTTGGAAAATTAATAACTCAATTTTAATTATTTTTTATTGGTTCTTTTTGTAAAAAATCAAAAAAATGTTGTAATATTTTATTCCACAAAAAAATCAAGTTTATATTATTTATTTAATATAATTAGTATTTTTGTGAATAAATTTCTTTTTAATTGTTTTTAAACATTTTAAAAGTGAATATTTACCTTGAAAATCAAAACCAAATAAGTTTTAATTCATCTTGTGATTAAAACCTCATCTTTCAAACCTTAAACAAAAATCACAAGTGGTTTATTCAAAATCATTTGGTATTTTTATCATTTTTATTGATTTTCTTTAAATATTTATTTTTAAAGGATAATAAAATTAGGGTTTCTTTGATTTCAAACCTCATCAATCATTTTCAAAACTCTTTGGGCCTCTTGGTAGAGTGTAAGACCCAATCCTTTGTAAATACAAACCTTTTTGGGCCTCAGTGTATTGTATAAGTCCCGACACCATCAAAAAGTTCGGCGCGATCGTTGCCTTTTTAACAAAAACCTTTAGGCCTCTCCTTGAGCTGTAAGCCCCACCACTTGTACAAAAATAAACCTTTGGGCCTCTAATAAAGTGTAAGACCCATCCCTTGTAGATAAAACCTTTTTGGGCCCCAGTGCATTGTATAAGTCCCAGTCGGTTAAAGAAATATCGGCGCGATCGTCATTTTTCAAACAAAACCCTTTGGGCCTACCCTCGTGTTATAAGCCTCATTCCTTTTCTTTAAACTCTTTGGGCCTCTTGAGAGAGTGTAAGACTCATCCCTTTGTACAGAAAACCTCTTTGGGCCTCAATCACTTGTATAAGTCCCTGTACAATTTTAAAACAACAATGCAATCACTGATAAAACCTTGGGCCTCTCCTTGAGCTGTAAGCCCCAACAATCTTTTCAAAGTACTTTTTCCTTTGATTTAGAATATAATATTGTTATCAAAGCTTTCTTTGTTGAACAAACTAACAAAACAGCATGGAAGCTCTACAACCGAGTAAGTGTTTACCCACTTTCTTTATCCGCTTTCATATATATATATATATATATAACTGTATTGTGGGGTTGCTCACTGTAAGTCTCCTTTCACATCCTCTTATATACTCGTCAAAATCCACTGTGTAATACTAGTATAGTTATTTAGAGTTTTCCCCGGCAACTACGTCTAGCACTAAGTAAAGCTCTGTTGGTCACTCTTAAATACAAACAAAACTAGATCCCCATAGGATTACCAGACACAGTCTTCCCTCCTCTTGGGGTTAAACAATATGGAGACGAGAAAGGTAGCATTCTCGGTGAACCCTTTCACAGACTGTCACCCTTAGACATTGACAAAGAAACTATAACTCCCCAGAGATGATCTTTTCTCCGTGAATGGCATCTCTTGAGTTTCTTTTAAATTCTCGGACTTTCCTGGCTTGATCTATTCTCAGTGAATGGCATGTCTTGAACTTCTTGGGGTTTGGGGACCCACAGGCTTCCTAAAAGCATCCCCGCCTTCTCTTGGACGTTGTACAAGGACCCTTCGACTTCTTAAAAGTTTTCATGCCTTCTCTTGGGCTTAGTACAAGGACCCAGAGACCTCTACAGGTATAGGAACAGAACCTAGTCATCAATTTTGCTAGAGTTGTCTTTTTGAGTCAAGTGTCAGACCAGTTAATGGGTTGACCTTTATCCCTTAACAAACCAGCTTTCTCTTGGGCATCATACAAAGATCATTTACTACCTGAGAATCGATTTCTCAAACCACCAGTAGACTTGGACAGTCTCAATACCCTTTGGATTTCCCATTTCCTTAAAGAACAGGAAATAACCCTGATCCTCTGATCAATGCCAAAGCACAACCATACCTTTAATCTTTCCTTTATAAGAACTTATTTTCTCTTTTATCCAACATACTGGACCTGTCACTAAACTGAAACAGTCACCAGCATAAACAACCTCCTCTTGGGCTTTATACAATGATTCTCCCCAGTGGAGATAACCTTTTCACACTCTCTTGTTGGGTATAAAAGACTCTCTTGTTGAGTCAAACCCTTTTAGCCTCCATCTCGGGCTTCGTACGAGATATAAAACACTCTCTTGTTGAGTATAAAAGACTCTCTTGTTGAGTCGAATCCCTTTTATCCTCTATCTCGGGCTTCGTACGAGATACTAAAACACTCTCTTGTTGAGTATAAAAGACTCTCTTGTTGAGTCAAACCTTTTTAGCCTCCGTCTTAGGCTTCATATAAGACAGATAAAAGACTCTCTTGTTGAGTCAAAACCTTTTAGCCTCCGTCTTAGGGTTCATATAAGACAGATAAAAGGCTCTCTTGTTGAGTCAACCCTTTTAGCCTCTCTCTCGGGCTTCGTACGAGACACATAAAAAAGCATCCTCTTGTTGGGTCAATAGCCTACTCTTAGGCTTTGTATAAGGAAACCCCGGTTGAGTCAATCAACCTTTTAGCTTCAAAATATGTGCCTTGCTCACAGCATACAAACATCAACAACTCCTTTTCCTTCATCTAATTGCTGTAAGTGGCAAGCCTCTGGATTATTTACATCCACACCACTGTCCCTCTTTTAGCATGAGAAATTCCTAAGGAAAGATGACATTGCTCTAAACTGAGTTAAAGTCTTCTCCTTCAGGTTAAAGATCCCCTATAAAGGAAATTATGGCATTGCTGGATTCACATATCCCAGTTAAAGTAATTCTCCTTTATAATCAGTCACCCAATAATTGTGATAAACAGACCAAATATCCCTCTTTAGAGATGACAAATTCTCTCTAAAGTCAAAACCCTTCAGCTTCACATCTTGGGCTTTGAACAAGATACAAATTACTCCTTTAGCTTCACGTCTTGGGCTTTGAACAAGACACCAAAACAACCTTTTTCCTCCCATAGAATAGGAGGAACTACGATCGCTCTGATTTCCCTGTTTCATTAAACGGGAATACGTAGGCATAAGATTGGAAAAAATCTTAGCGAGCATACTAATCAAAAACCCAAAATCCAGTATCTCCACCGAATCAATCCAAAAGCAGCAAAACTAAACACATTACCAAAAACCTCACAAATAATCCAGATATTGTGTTCTCAGTAAAATAACCAAAGATTGGGCCCCACATCCACATAGCATCTGTAACCTAACAGACCGCTGTTCAAACTCAGTATGCAAGCAGGGTTAATTGGAGACATATATTTCTTTTCCTTAATCAGCTCACTAGGATAAAAAATGAATCGAACTGTAGTACCCAGGCGATCGTGCTTCAAGACCACAAAAATCACGCTACAAATCCCAGATAAGAGGTCTCGGTCGACCATCAAATCAGTGGAGATGCCCTTTGCGGATTCAACGCCTATACGACTTCGGTTGTTGAAAGCAGATTGTTCCATTGGGTTATCCGAGAAGGTGAGGATTTTAGTAGACTGAAACCATTTTGTAGTGCGGAAGCTATCGGAAATAGTTGTCACGCGATACAACCTTTATTTGAGATTACTCTAAGATACTACAGCTCGCTGGCGATCCGCTTGCTGTCGTTATCCCAAGAGCGGTCAGTGATTTTGAGGACAGGTATAAAAAATCACCAGTATAAACCTTTGGGGATGGGTAAAGCCTTGACTTCATGACACCGACCCTTTGACCCCATGTTTTTTCTATGTTTTTGTGTGCTGCGTTTATACATTCTTTTAAAAAACATTAAAACAAAGAAAAATTTCTCTTCTAGTCTCTCTTTTTCAAATTAAACTAAGACAATGATTGTAAATGTCTGAAAAAGAGATTGCTAATGGATTTCAGTAGAAGGAAGACTCATAAGTACACTTTCAAGGTTCCAAAACTAGAGGATTTAAGGGGGTTGGCAAGGATGATCACCAACCCTGAGGCTTTCAGAGTTAAGTATGGAGGACTGCTGTCTCTGTTAAGGGTCCATGTAATTGAAGGAATCCTGTCCATGCTAATCCAGTTCAACGATCCGATTTATCACTGTTTCACATTCTCGGATAATCAACTAGCACCAACACTAGAGGAGTACTCTCACTTGACTGATTTTCATATTAATGACCAAGCTCCCTTTTCTGGACTGGAAGAAATTATAAAGGACCAAACATTGCAAGAGCGATCTATTTGGACGAGTCAGAAGTCAGGACTCACATGACCACTAAGGGTGGTAGCCAGGGCTTGCTAGCCCAATTCTTGATAAAGAAAGCTCTGTACTTTGCTAGTATAGGGAACGTGGCCGCTTTCGAAAGCATCTTTGTTTTGCTTACCTATAGGTTATTTTTGTTTCCCAACATTGATAACTTCGTTGATATCAACACCATTAAGATTTTTCTGATTAGAAACCCTGTACCGACCTTGCTCGCAGATGCTTACCATTCTGTACATTTAAGGAATTTGTATAGAGGAGGAATGATTACATGTTGTGTACCCCTGCTATACAAATGGTTCATTTCCCATTTGCTAAAGTCTGCTGCATTTTGGGATCAAAAGAATACTTTACGTTGGTCGCAGAGAATCATGTCTCTTACCAACTCTGACATCGATTAGTACAATCGAATCAATGACGGGATCAGAATCATTGACCGTTGTGGAAATTTCCCTAATGTACCCCTCATAGGAATTAAAGGAGGAATCAATTATCATCCAATTTTGGTTCGTCATCAGTTTGGATACCCGATGAGGCATGTCCCGAGTAATGCTCATCTGGAAGGTCTTTTCCTCATGGAAGGAGAAAATGACAGGGCACTAAAAATAGAAATAGTGCATGCCTGGAACCATGTTCATAGGAAAGGAAGAGAGTCTCTAGGAAAACCGGATTATGTCTCGGTGCAACCTTATCTCCACTGGGTACAAACTAGAGCTCTCAAGCTGAGGATGCCTTACCCTCGCCAAGAAGTTCTTCCATTAAGGGACACATGTTCTTTATTTTATGTCTGATACGGAAAAACTTCAGGTTACTCTCAACAAAGTTCAACAGGAGAAGAGGTCTTGGAAGAACAAGTATCGTATTCTCAATGTGGAGTGCAAGAAAATACAGTAACTGTTAAAAGAAAAAGACGCTCTGATCGAGATTTTGGTGCAACATGCTATAGAAAACTAAGATGACCAAAGGAAAATGCTCGCTCCTTTCACTTGGCAAAGGAATGACAACCCGACAACGGCTCAAGAGCCCCAGTCAAAGAAAAGGAAAGTACCAGAACCAACACCTGAGCTCTCCTCAGAGAGGACTCGTGACCCATAAGTTTAGATTTCATTTTACAGCACTATGTAAATTACTGTATTTCTATTCCGCAATCTTTGAATTCAATAAAACGGGGTTTCCCCACTGTTTGATATTTGCAATCCAATTGTCGAAGTTTATTTTGATTAAACAAAAATTAATTAAAATATAATTATTGCATTTATCATTCTCACCTAACGCATTCTTCTTACCTACGAATCTCACATTTGCGTCTTGATTCTAGAGTCAAACTGTCTCATTCGTACAATACTCGGGCCAATCGACAGAAAAAGATGGATAATCTCGAGGAAGAGAACAGATAGTTGAGGGAAGAGATCGACACTCTGAAAGAGAATCTGAGAAAGCTTCATAACGACATGCAATCTCTAGTAGAAGCTCAGATGCAACAACAAAGGACTGTGATCTCAGAGATCACATCGATGCCCATAGTGGAAAAGTATGATCCTAGGTACAAAATTCCTAAAGATCGTCCATGGGGCATGCCTATTAACTATATCCCAGAAGGATATGTTCCACCGATCACTGAAGATCAGGGAACCGCAGCAGGAGCCGCTGGGCCTAAAGGTTACAAACTTCGGAAAAGGAAAGATGCCAGGGACATGACAGCAACTCCTGAAGTTTACAAACTTCAGGAGAGGGAATGACCTAGAGTCATTGCCATGATGACTATACCATCGCCCGTGGTACACACTATCCCGGAAGGACAGATTCCACAAATACTTTCTGGTGGAAACGAAAGTATGTTCGACAGAATGAATGAGTTCCAGGAACAGTTCCTGGAAATGCAGAAAGAGCTGCAAGCCCTTCGCGGTCAGGATCTATTTGGAAAGGACGCCGCATACCTTTGTTTAGTCTCTAATGTGAAAGTTCTGCACAAATTCAAAGTGCCCGAATTTGAAAAGTACAAGGGTAACTCTTGCCCTCAAAGCCATTTGGTGATGTACGCCCGACGAATGTCAACTCAGACAAAGAACTAAGAGCTACTAATTCACTACTTTCAGGATAGTTTAACCGGTGCCCGCGCTCAAATGGTACATGGGTTTAAATCGCACTAATATCGGCACTTTCAGAGATCTTGGCGCTGCTTTCGTTCAACAATATAAGTATAACCTGGACATGGCACTGGACAGAGATCAACTCAGAGCCATGTCACAGAAGGACAAGGAAACCTTTAAGGAGTACGCTTAGAGATGGCGTGAAATTGCCGCCCAGATTTGTCCACCTCTTGAGGAAAAAGAGATGACAAAGATCTTCTTAAAGACCTTAAGCTCATTCTACTACGACCGAATGGTCGCCAGTGCGCCTAGTGACTTTACTGAAATGGTGGGCATGGGAGTTCGTCTCGAGGAAGCAGTCCGAGAAGGACGTTTAGTTAAAGATGCTGGATCATCAAGTAGTACAAAACGATACGGTAGTGCTCTCCCTAAGAAAAAAGAGCAAGATATTGGCAATATCTCTCTCGGAAAGCAAAGGCGACGGTACTAACCAGTAGAAGCTGTAACTCCTGCTATTAACTATGTGCCTGTTCCTACGTATCAGCCTCGGGTTGCTCAAAGTCAACCGAATCAACAGCAATATCAGCAAAGGACACAACAGCCTCTTCAGCATGCTCGTCCTCCATATAACAACAACCGTACAACGTGACCACCAGGGTTCGACCCTATACCGATGTTGTACGCATAACTGTTTCCATTACTACTGATCAAGGGGCATGTCCAAACCAGGTCTCCTCTTACAATACCGGAAAATCCGCCTTTTTGGTTCAAAGCGGATCAGACTTGCCCTTACCATCAAGGAGCACCAGGGCATAACATAGAAAACTCTCTCAGTTTCAAATCCGATGTGCAAAAGCTTGTTAGGAGCGGGGTCTTATCTTTCAAAGATACGAATCCGAATGTTCTCACGAACCCGCTGCCTCAACACGAGAAAGCTGCGGTAAATTTGATAGAGGGAGAGTCCAATAACAGCTATCAAATTTATGATGTACTCTTATTGAGGGCCAACTTGGTTAAGATGCATTGTAGACAGAGTGGATACGGCCATGTGCCACCTCATAATTATCATCAATGTGATATCTGCTCTAAAAACAATCAAGGATGTTCCGTGGTGAAATCAGCTCTACAGGAACAATTGGATCTCGGATGGATCCAAGAGCACCGAGTTCGTGGGGTCAACATGACTTATGCAAATTCCAACATCATTCAGAACCACGACATATGTGCAATGAATGCCAACTTGGTAGCAATGTACTCAAGGCAAAGCCAATATCATAATCTTCCGCGACACGATTACAATTCCTGTCTGACTTGCTCGATAAACAAACAGGGGTGCTCTTTTGTACAAGAGGCACTCCAGCGTCAGATGGATCTTGGGTGGATCCAGGACTACCATGAAAGAAATCCTTATCAGATCAACATGATTCAAATCTTCGATATTCATTTGATGAATACCAACTTGGTGGAGTTACACTCCAAGCAAGTCCAACTCGGTTTTCTCACTTCACATAATTATCAGAACTGTAAAGTATGTTGTGAGAGTGGCCAAGGGTGTGCTCTCATTCAAAGAACTTTACAACACTTGTTAAACCATTGGTGGCTTCCGATCTATCTAGACGAAGACATGCAACAAATCAGTGTGACAAACGGGAACCCTACTAGACATCAAAGTCAGGATGTCCGATCTATGGAAATAGACCTGGTAAGGTTGCGCTGCATTCAAAGCGGACGTGGCCGGGTGCCACCACACAACTAAGAGCGCTGTAGAGTCTGCTCGGAAAATAATCAAGGATGTTACCTCGTGCGAGCAGCTCTTCAAAGTCAGTTGGACCCTCAAAGAAATTAATCCATGTCCAAGTTCTGGATCAATCAGTTGGACGCCAGAGTATTTCGCTGATAAGATTAAGGATGTTGTCGTGATCTATGATCACGAAAGGACCAAAGATGTTTGTACCATCATCCCTCTACTTGACAAATCGAAGGTTCTTAACCAGGAATTGATTGAGTTACTTACAAAAGTCAGAGAAATCAGAAGGCTCCTGTAGTTATATATCTACCGGGACCGCTACCGTATGAATCAGCTAAGGCGATCCCTTACAAATACGGTGTAGCAACAATTGAGAATGGAAAGGAAATTCCATTACCCTCCGTCGTGAATATTGCAGACATCATTCGAGTAACACGGAGCGGTCGAATCTTCAACCGAGGAGTTGGAGAACCTAACAGAGAAAAGGAACCTCAAACACAAGTTCCCAATCCACCAGTCGGTCAATCCAGTGATCCCGACCTTTCAAAGAACGATGATGAGATGCTGAAGCTCATCCAAAGGAGTGAATACAACATTTTTGATCAGCTGTTACAAACTCCTTCGAAGATCTCTGTGTTATCTCTTTTACTCAGTTCCGTAGCCCACAGAGAGGCTCTACAGAAAGTCTTAGAGCAGGCCTTTGTGGAACAGGATGTGTCAATATGACAGTTCGACAGTATCGTCTCTAACATCACTTCCTACAACAACTTGGGGTTCAGTGATGAGGAATTGCCAGAAGAAGGAAAAAGCCACAACATGGCGCTCAATATCACGGTCAACTACCAGGACGATGCTTTAGCCAACATACTGGTAGACACCAGATTGGCCCTCAACGTTATGCCGAAGTCCACTCTAATGCGACTATCATTCAATGGATCTCTGATGAGATGCAGTGAGGTCGTGGTCAAAGTATTTGACGGGTCCAAAAAAACAGTTATCGGCGAAGTCGACCTTCCCATAACTATCGGTCCTCACACTTTCCTAGTCACTTTCCAGGTCATGGACATCCGGGCAACATACAGCTATTTGTTGGGAAGAAGTTGGATACACCAGGCTGGGGCAGTCACTTCGACACTTCACCAGAAGCTGAAGTTTGTCAAGAATGACCTACTCGTCACGGTCTGTGGAGAACAAGCCTTGATCTTGAGTAACCTATTGTTATCCACTTGTGTAGAACCCGAGGAGGTTGTTGGAACTCAATTCCAGGCACTTTCGGTGAGCAATGAGAATCAACTAGAGAAGGGAACATCAATATCCTCGTACAAAGATGCTCTCGAGGTGATCAAAAGTAACAATGCAAAGGGATGGGGACAGCTTTTCATTCCTACTGATAACAAAACAAAGAAGGGTCTTGGTTTTTCTACAACCTGTACCCAGACATCTGATAACGATGAAAGTCTTTATCCCACTCAGAACTTCTTCCACAATGGAGGTTTCCTTCACCCAGTGACTCAAGAAGTACATACCATCAACGAGGGAGACTCCTCCGATACAGATAAGGAATAGAAGTCCTATCTTAACGAGGACGGTTATATGTCTCAGGAAGAAGTGCCTATGCCATTTTGCTATCCCACACAGAGTGCGAGATTTATACTAAGGTCAGATGTCAAAATGATATACAGAGATTGTGATCCAGAAGGATGTCGTGCTCCACCAAACTCATTAGAGGAAGACACTCTGATGAAAGACAACTTTGACCACGACTATTATGGCCCGATGGATGGTTTTCCTATCTGGCAGCCGTACCCAGGACACTTGGGGCAAGAAAAAGTGCCGAACAATGAAAATCAGCTGAGCATCATTGAAAAAAATATCTATGTCCCACCATGTCATGGGACCAACACTCAGGTCATTCAGAAAATAACCAGTACGACAATGAATTTGCAAAGTTTGCAGGACTAGAATTCATTAACTATGCCTTTCCCGAGGTCAACGTCATCGAGATAGATGACTCCTCCAGTTCCAAAGAAGTGTGGGACACCTTAGGACAACCGAGTGGAAAATATGACTTCTTGGTCAAGTATACCGCTCTCGAAAGCTCTCGTATCAGGCTCGAAGACATCCAACCAACTAGATGGGGAGATATACCTGAGAGCACAAACACTATGCAATATACAACTGAGGAATCCTCCTACGACAAATCTGCCTAGGAGACAGATCCAATGATCCTGCTCTGCCAAAAATCAGTGTTATTTCTGAAGACAAATCAAGGAAGGTACCAGACTTTGTGATTCACCAAGAAGTTCGCCGCCAATGGGTTACAGTCGATGTTTCGAAGATTGTTCATAAGTCTAAGTAATTGCCATCTTTATCTTAACCTTTCACCTTGCCCAGGTGAAACAGATGTTTTGATAGGGCTCACTTTCTGTAAATATCCCTCTTCGCTTCGCCCAAAGCGACAGAGTTTTGTTTTATAGGGCTGTAGTTTCAAGAATCGACAAGATCATAAATAAAATAACGTCGTTCTGTAATTTTCGCATTTATTGCTGTTTTCTCTTTTCGCTTTTTCAGAAAATGGTAATCATAAAAAATAGCTCAGATAATAAAAACAAGCAGTAAAAAATACACTGCACGCACTCTTGCATTCTCTCTGTCTCTTCTAAAAACAAATCATCACATCATGCAGATTGCTTGTTTTAAACCCCATTGAAACACACGATCCGATGCCTTCTCCCGAATTTGAATTCCCGGTATTTGAGGCTGAAGAAGAAGAGGACACAGAAATTCCAGAAGAGATCTCACGACTACTCAGGCAAGAGGCTATGTCTGTTGACCCTCACAAAGAGCCGTTGGAAACGGTCAACTTGGGATCAGAGCAAGAAAAGAAAGAAGTTAAGATCGGAGCATTGCTCAATCCGACTGTCAGAAAAAGATTGATAAAACTTCTCAAAGAATTTCCATATGTGTTTGCTTAGACCTATCAGGACATGCCAGGGTTGGATACCAGCATCGTGGAACATCATCTACCGCTGAAGACAGAATGTCCTCCAGTGAAACAAAGGCTGAGAAGAACGCACCTAGATATGGACATCAAAATCAAAGAGGAAGTGCAGAAACAGATTGACGCAGGTTTCCTCGTCACCTCAGAATATCCTCAATGGTTAGCCAACATAGTACCAGTTCTGAAAAAGGACAGAAAGGTCAGAATGTGTATGGATTACAGAGATCTAAATAAGGCTAGTCCAAAGGACGACTTTCCCTTACCACACATTGACATGCTAGTAGACAGTACAACAAAGTTCAAAGTCTTCTCCTTCATGGATGGATTCTCGAGCTATAATCAAATCAAAATGGCGCCGAAAGATATGGAGAAAACTTCCTTCATCACCCCATGGGGCACCTTTTGTTACAAGGTAATGTCGTTCGGTTTGAAGAATGCCGGGGCAACCTATCAACGGGCCATGACTACTTTGTTCCACGACATGATACACAAAGAAATCGAGGTATATGCCGATGATATGATTTCCAAATCTAAGACGGAAGAGGAGCATGTGACCCATCTGTCAAAGCTATTCGAGCGGTTGAGAAAGTATAAACTCCACTTGAATCCCAACAAGTGCACCTTCAGTGTTCGTTCAGGGAAATTCTTAGGGTTCATCGTCAGCCAGAAAGGAATTGAGGTTGATCCTGACAAGGTCAAGGACATTCAAGAAATGCCTTCTCCAAAGACTGAAAAATAAGTCAGGGGATTCCTGGGACGTTTGAACTACATCTCCAGATTCATATTCCTCATGACCATGACATGCGCGCCGATCTTCAAATTACTCAAAAAGAATTAGGACTGCGTTTGGACAGAAGGCTGCCAAACCGCCTTCAACGGTATCAAGGAATACCTGTTGAATCCACCTATCCTGTCACCTCCAGTGGAGGGGATACCGTTGATCATATACCTAACAATCTTGGAAGACTCAATGGGTTGTGTGCTTGGCCAACAAGACGAAACCAAAAGGAAAGAGTCTGTCATTTACTATTTGAGCAAGAAATTCACCGACTGCGAGACTCGGTATACTATGCTTGAGAAAACTTGTTGTGCTCTGGCTTGGGCAGCCAAACGTCTTCGCCAGTATATGATTCGTCACACTACTTGGTTAATCTCTGAAATGGATCCAATCAAGTACATCTTTGAAAAACCTGCTCTCACGGGAAGGATAGCCCGGTGGCAGATGTTGTTATCAGAATATGACGTAGAGTACCATGCTCAGAAAGCCGTCAAAGGAAGTGTTTTAGCCGATCATTTGGCTCATCAACCGATTGACGATCAGGAATCAGTCGGGTTTGACTTCTCAGATGAAGATGTCATGTACTTGAAAATGAAAGATTGCGATGAACCGCTACCCAGTGAAGGGTCAGAACTAGGTTCCCAATTGGGACTTATCTTTGACGGAGCTGTCAACAATTATGGAAACGGAATTGGGGCAATCATCATAACACCTCAGGGTACCCACATTCCTTTCACTGCCAGACTAACATTCAAGTGCATAAACAACGAGGCAGAATACGAAGCTTGTATCATGGGTCTCGAAGAAGCGATCGACTTAAGGATCAAGAACTTGGATGTATATGGCGACTCAGCCCTAGTTATTAATCAGATCAAAGGAGATTGGAACACATACCAATCAGGACCGATTCCTTACAAAGACTACGCGAGAAGGCTGTTACCCTTCTTCAACAGAATCGAGTTTCATCACATCCCTCGTGAGGAGAATCACTTGGCTGATGCACTAGCCACTCTCTCTTCCATGATTAGTGTAGGTCAATGGAACGACTTACCTAAGATTGACATAATGCGCCTTGAACGGCCGGCTTACATCTTCACGATTGAAGCAGTCATAGACGACAAACCTTGGTATCACGATATCAAATGCTTCCTTCAGAAACAAGAGTACCCACCTGGGGCATTAAGAAAGGACAGAAAGACCCTCAGGAGATTGGCAGGCAGTTTCTTCCTGAGCGGTGATACACTCTATAAGCAAAATTTTGACATGGTCTTGCTCTGATGCGTAGACATACCAGAAGTAGGAATGTTGATGAAAGAAATTCATGAAGGATCCTTTGGCACTCATGCCAACGGACACACAATGAAGAGAAAAATTCTAAGAGCAGGGTACTATTGGTTGACCATGGAATCCGATTGCTACAAGTACATGAGGACGTGTCACAAGTGTCAGATATACTCAGACAGTATCCATGTACCGCCAATGCATCTCAAAATTCTCTCTTCCCCATGGCCTTTTTCCATATGGGGAATCGACATGATTGGCATGATTGAACCTAAGGCTTCGAACGGACATCGGTTCATCCTGGTGGCCATTGATTACTTCACCAAGTGGGCCTAAGCGGCGTCATACGCCAATGTAACCCGACAAGTCGTGGTGCGCTTTATCAAAAACAATATCATCTGCTGTTATGGTGTTCCAAGCCAGATCATTACCGATAATGGATCCAACTTGAACAACAAGATGATGAAAGAGTTGTGCACTGAGTTCAAGATCGAACACCATAACTCATCTCCCTACCGACCTAAGATAAACGGAGCGGTAGAAGCGGCTAATAAGAACATCAAGAGGATTATTCAGAAGATCGTTGTAACCTACAAAGACTTGCATGAAATGCTACCCTTTGCCCTTCACGGCTATCGCACATCTGTCCGCACTTCAACAGGGGCAACCCCTTTCTCTCTAGTATATGGCATGGAAGTAGTGCTTCCCATAGAAGTAGAGATCCCATCAATCCGGGTATTGATGAAAGCTAAGCTAACAGAGGCTGAATGGTGTTAAAGTCGACACGATGAACTGAATCTGATCGAAGAGAAACGAATAACGGAACTATGCCATGATCAATTGTATCAGCAGAGAATGAAGAAGGCGTTTGACAAAAAGATCCGACCTCGCGTCTTCAGAAAAGGAGACCTTGTGCTCAATAAGATACAATCATTTCTCACTGATTCTCAGGGCAAATGGACTCCGAATTATGACGGGCCCTATGTGGTCAAGAAAGCCTTCTCAGGAGGCGCCTTGAGACTCGCAACCATGGACGGAGAGGAATTTGCCTACCCCACAAATGTTGACGTAGTCAAGAAATAGTTCGCCTAAATAAAAAAAATGTCTCGGTGGATTGAAAACCCGAAAGGGCGGTCCAGGCAAAAATTAGAGACATAATCGAAAATCATCCCGATGGATTGGAAATCTCAAAGTACAATCCAGGCAAAAGTTAGGGATTCATGGAAGGTAACTACGTCCAACAAAGGGGCAAATCCCTCAGCGGCAGTTACACCTTCCTTCAGGAAAACTCTAGTCAAGGTTGTTAGACGGTGTGGCTAGTGATCGAGAGGGGGGGTGAATAGATCACCTCCTTGAAAATCAAGGATTTAAAAATACTTATCAGAGTTTTTGAAATTTAGCGGAAAAATACGATCCCGAATCGACTTCCATCTATTCTGGACCAGCTACTAGAAAACCGGACACACGAATTAATGCTGGAATTATATTAGGATGACAAAGATTTATTAACACCAGATTAGGATCGAATCAAATGCACTTATCATACAAATACAATTTCCAATGAACAAAGACTCAGTTGACAGTTTTGTCAAACACTTGGCGTGTATGTGTTCAATGATTAACAATAATGGTGATTTGTTAAAAGTTTTCTTACCACTATTGTATAATGAAAAGTTAAGACACAATACACCAAATGAATCACAAACTTGTTGAAAACGTAAAGAAAGATAAGGACAGAATACGATACGCAGATATTTGGTAAGGAAGTTCCCCACTTTCGTCCTCGCGTGTGGGTACATCTCCCTCTCAATTTCAAACTGGAATTGAGACTTGTTATATCAATAAAGCTGAATTCATTGTTTACAAGGTTACAATACAAAGCCAGAAATCTAAACCCCAAGATCTTCTTCTTGTAAGAACCTTCACTTGATCTGAGCTTAATCAAGAATTTCCCTGCAAGAATTACAAACAATTCACCGGTTCCACGACCTGTTTGCGAAATTACCAAATTTCCAAACCCTACGCTGCGGCTGAATATGTTCTGCAAACATGACTAACAAACCCTCAAGAACACACCCGTTCTTGAAGGACAAACCAGATGGTTTTTCCTCGAAACCCCCTTTGAATCTTCAACTCAGCTAGATCCTTGATCGTACCACTGAACATTATCTCGAAGCTCCTTTAATCCGGAGAACAAGAATGATTATGTGTTGATGTTCTTGAATTAAAGTGATTGAGAAGATGATGAAGATAAAGTATCTTTCAGGTCTCTAAAACTGCTCACAAAATTGATGCACACCAAACTTGCTTTTACTGTGATTACACAATTTTCACTCTTACGAATTCACCGCATATTAACTGAACTGTCAAAACCTTCTTATATGTGAAGCAGAAACGGTTAGAAAAAGAAACAGCTTTATGTATCGATACGAGACTCGTATGAGTCGATACATGGTAGTTGTATGACATACATGAGTCGACACACAGATATATGCATCGATGCATACTGTAACTCTGCTTAATTTCAGAAAATAAATTCAATCATGCATCGATACATAATACGAATGAATCGATACATAGCATAATTTTCAGATGCATCAAAGAAGCATGTATCGATGCAAAACTCGTATGGATCGATCCATACTGAAGCAAACTCGTTTTTGTGATTTTAACAGAGGAATGTGTCGATGCAAGACAGACATGAATCGATACATACATAAGGAAAATTGTTTTTATGATTTCAATAAAGATATGTATCAATTGTATAGGTATAAAATCACATGTATGTACCAACTAAACATGCATACTAATCTTATAACATGCACATCAAACAATATGCATTTATCACACAATTTGCTATCATACAAAACTTAAAAGATTGCTCACAAACTCCCCCTTTTTGATGATGGCAAATTTGCAAGATGTGTGATAGAACACTTCCCCTGAGTTTGTGCATGGCTGTCAACATCTTGTTTTCTTTCTTCTCCCCCTTTGTCAACATCAAAAAGAAGAAAAAGACAATCTGTGTAAAGAGTCACAAAGGCAGAATGATGCAGCAATAACCAGCAAAATTGATATTGAAGCTAACAATAACAAAGAAAGAAGCTTAACATAAAACAATCACTCACAAAGAATGACAAGGAAAGGGCAAAAATAACACAAGTAAACAGAAATAAAAGAAGTAAGCATTAAACTATTAAGAAAGTACTTAGAATTACATAAGCAATACCAAAACATACAAAGTTTGAACAATATAATAAAAAAAACTTAAGCAACATGATTATGAAATGGAATGCAAAGAAATGACATTTTAAAAGGGGTTATGGCCTCCACAGGACTCCTCATCAGCTCTATCAGGATCTCTGAAACTTTGTGGGGGCGGCGGAGGAGGCATCTCATCAGGATTATGGCCCATGAAACTATATTGCCTGAACCGGTTCTGAACTTCAACGCTTCTGAACCTGTTCATGATACCAGGATTGGCACGGCAATCGTCCATAAAACCAGACATTTCATTGTAAAAAACTTGATGCCATTTAACCAAGTCCATGTGCCAAGAATGTTGATTATGATACATCCTTGTGTGCTCATCATGCCACTCACGATGCTCTTTATGCCACTCATTTTGTTGATTATGCCAAGCAAGCGCCTGTTCGTGACAGGCTTGATTAGCAAGCTCCATTTGCTGAAACATTTGAGTCAAATACGCAAGAGCAGTTGAAGAAGAAGCAGCACCAGAGAACGGAGGAACAGTTGGACCTGGTTCATAATTTGTTGGAGACCACCTTTGTGGCACCCAATCACCCCAACCAGCATTAGCATTTGCTTCAGGTTGATTCTCTTCGTTGACATCATTCATTTCTTCATCCATTTATTCTTCAGTCACAAAAACTTGTTCAGAAGGCACATCAAAATTATACACCCTTGTTTTGGATCCTCTTTCCAAAAAATAAAAACATTGACGCTCCTTATCCCACCGGTATCCCATATGAGATAAAGTTACAGTGTTGAACTCTTGAGCAGAAGAGGGAGATATAAGAGGTACTAAAGGTAGGGCTATATTCCAGTATTTTATGATTCTCATGATCTGAGCAGCATATCCAAGTGTAATATTCTTTGAATTGTTATGCATAAGAAATACGCGTTTCACAAAGTAGTTTGGCCAATTCAATGAAACCTTATTTTGAAGTAGGTACACAAGGTGAATATCTGGTCTATCCAACCTAGAATGACCACCGAATCTTGGACGCAAAATGTGCGAGACAATCCAGTGAAGGATTCTAGGTATGCTTGTAATCATACCAGATGTGAGTGGTTCATCCTCACCCAGAGGTCTGTCCAATTTTAAAATGGATGCAACATATTCCTTTATTTTAAAGTCAGTATCAAAGCTCTGGTCATGCCAGTTCTTCATTCCAGGCACCCCAAAAGGGATTTGAAACACTTTGTCCCAATCAGCAGCTTCAAAAGTATAAGTTCTAGTTCCAATAGAACATTTGAACATATAACCTCTACCAGATTGTAGACCAGCATAAAAGATGCGAATAAAGTCCTCATGATAATCATCATTTATGCTAAAAAATGTACCAAGCTTTTGCACATTCAACAGATCAACAATATCGTTGAGATGCAGAGCGGAAGCATCAGTTTTATTAAAGACATGTGGTTTCATAACTAACCTTGTCTTGAAAAAGGTCTCAAACTCATCAGCAATGGCAGGATGAAGGAGAGTCAGCGCACTAGGAGGGATTTCTGGGGGTGGTGAAGACTGATGAGAAGTACCAATAGGTTCCTTTCCTTTTCCTCTTCCTCTTTGTCTAGGCGGAATGGTTCTTGGAGGCATGGTGATGAATTTGAAGAAGAGTTAAGATGAATGAGGGAAAAGGAGGTGAATTAGGGTTTAGGAGATGAAGATGTTTGAAGAGATTAGGGTTAGCCGCTTGGGTATGAGAGGAAGAAAGAGTCTAGGGTGAATGAATAAGACCAATAAATTTGGCTGATGTGTCGATCCAGAACTGAATTTGCATGCATTTATTGTAAAACAAGCAGTATGCATCGATACAAGGGGTTATGAATCGATTCATTTCATGAATTAATTTGTTTTTAAAATGTCCTATGTGTCGACACAAAACACGGATGCATCGACACATACTGAAACAAGTTTGAAAAATGTAAAAGAGTATGAATCGACCCATAGCACGAATGCATCGACCGAAAACTAGAATGTATCGACACATGCACTTGTTGCATCGATACATACTGATGCTAAACTAAGTTTTAACTAATTTTTGAATACCAGTTGAGTATAGAAACCTGTTAGCAGCTCTAAGTCAATGCAATATGAATTATGTCATGATAATTATGCTCAAGTGTAATTCACAAATCAAACATTAATGTTCAAACAACATATGCAAAGGAATACATATAAACGATTTTAAAGAATTTGTTCAAACATACACAAATCACATAGTTCCAAAGAGATATAGAAAGGAATGATATTACCTCTGTTGATGTAACCTTAAGGAGTACGAATGAGGTCTCTATACCTTTTGACATCTACACTCTTACCGTGTTCATCTTTATCTAGATTCCCGTTGGTAGGCATAGGGGTGTCGATTGATTTTGAATCGTTCATTCCAAAGCGCTTGAGCAGCTCTTTACAGTATTTTGTTTGACACACAGCTGTACCCTCATCAAGCTGCTTTATTTGGAGACCGAGGAAGTAATTTAGCTCCCCCATAAGACTCATTTCAAATTCCCCCTGCATAACATTTGAGAACACATCGACCAAGTGTATGTTAGTTGAACCAAAAATTATATCGTCTACATAAACTTGAACTAAAAGAATGTGTTTTCCCTTGTGTTTAATGAAGAGAGTGGTATCCACTTTACCTCTTGAATATCCATGATCAAGTAGAAATTTGCTAAGTCTTTCATACCAAACCCGAGGGGCTTGCTTAAGATAGTACAAAGCTCGTTTTAATTTGTAAACATGATCTGGATATTCAGCATTCTCAAAACCAGGAGGTTGTGAGACGTATACCTCTTCATTTAGGACACCGTTTAGAAACGCACTCTTTACGTCCATTTGGTAAACCTTAAAATTCTTAGAACACGCATAAGCAAGCAAGAGACGTATAGCTTCAAGGCGAGCAACTGGAGCATAAGTTTCCTCATAATCTATGCCCTCCTCTTGGTTATACCCTTGTGCCACTAAACGTGCCTTGTTCCTAGTTATCACTCCGTTGTCATCAAGCTTATTTCTAAAAACCCATTTAGTACCTATGATATGATGATCTCGCGGACGAGGAACAAGTTCCCAAACGTCATTTCTTTTAAATTGATTAAGCTCTTCTTGCATGGCCATTAGCCAAAATTCATCAATCAAGGCCTCTTTGGCATTTTTAGGTTCTACTTGAGAAACAAAAGCGAAGTGAGAACAGAAATTACTTATCCTAGAACGAGTCATTACTCCCTTTGAAATGTCTCCCAAAATGTTGTCAATAGGATGGTCTTTTGAAGATCTCCAAGCTGGTGGAAGGTCATTCACTTTAGCTTGCCCTTCTTCCTTATCTTTTACATGACTGGTATCTTCCTCCTCCTCATTGTCTTTTGTTTTGGACTGATCAATTTCCGAAACAGCTTCTTTGAGTATGTCTTCTGTAGATACACCTGCGTCATCAAAAGAAATACCTTTTCCGACATTTTTCGGATAAGACTCATCAAAAGAAACATGGACAGATTCTTCAACAGAAAGTAAACGCTTATTGTACACTCTATATGCTTTACTTGATTGTGAGTATCCAAGAAAGATACCTTCATCCGCTTTTGTATCAAACTTCCTAAGTTTTTCTTTACCATTATTCAAAACAAAACACTTACAATCGAATACGTGAAGATGTGACAAGTTTGGTTTTCTTCCTTTTAGAGGCTCATAAGGGGTTTATTTAAAATAGGACGAATTAAAATCCTGTTTAAAACATAACAGGCTGTACTAATTGCATCAGCCCAAAAATATTTTGGTAATCCACCCTCATTTAGCATTGTTCTTGCCAACTCCTCTAAAACGCGATTTTTGCGCTCCACAACACCATTCTGTTGTGGAGTTCGAGGAGCTGAAAAGTTATGCTCAATACCATACTGATCACAGTATTTATCAAAGAGGTGGTTTTGAAATTCACCTCCATGATCGCTTCGAATTGTAACTATTTTAGAATTCATTTTATTTTGGGACAGTTTTGCAAACTTCTTAAAAGCGGAAAAAGTTTCCTCTTTGCTGTGAAGGAATATAGTCCAAGTGAATCTAGAATAGTCATCAACGATTACGAAACCATAATAATTTCCACCTAGACTCTTTGTCCTAGAAGGTCCAAAGAGATCCATATGGAGAAGCTCAAGGGGTCGTGAAGTTGAAATTACATTTTTGGACTTAAAAGAGATCCTTGTTTGTTTTCCCATTTGGCACGCGTCACATAGGTGGTCTTTTGAAAATTTTATTTTTGGAAGACTGACTACTAGATCCTTGGATACAACCTTATTAAGCAAATCGAAATTAACATGTGCTAAACGTCTGTGCCAAAGCCAAGAATCATCATTTAAGGCAACTAGACACTTAGTGCTTGTTAAAGATACATCAAAAAGATCAAGCATATAGATATTGTTTACTCTTACACCCTTAAACACGATATTCTGTTCAGTATGTTCAATTATGCAGCAAGTTTTTGTGAAAGAAACCTTGTAACCCTTGTCGCACAATTGACTAATACTTAACAAATTGTGTTTAAGTCCCTCTAGTAGATGGACATCAGAAATAGTAGTGGTAGAGGGATTACCTACACTACCTTTGCCAAGTATAGCTCCTTTGTTATTGTCTCCATAAGTAACATATCCCTTCTTCTTTGCTTTGAAGTCTATAAAAAGCGATATATCACCCGTCATGTGTCTTGAGCACCCGCTGTCTAGAAACCATCTTCTATCTACGGATGCAAGACACTCATCCTACAATATCAAAAGGGAGAAATAGGTACCCAATTTTCATTGGGTCCATGTGGGTAAGTGGTAACATGGTTGCCTTTAGGCTTCCATTGATAAATGCCTTTAGGAACAAGAAATCTCCTAAACTTGCATTTTTCAATGGTATGACCAGCACGACAACAATAATGACATAATCCATGATGATGTATTTGTTTATGTTTGTTCATTAAATCCTTTGGAATAAAAGAGTATTTTGCATATGGTGGATTTAATGACTTCTTAAACAACCTAGAATCAATGGCATAAGTAACTTTGGGTTGTAAAGCTTTTTCCAATTTGACTTTAAGAGTTTTAACCTCCTGTTGCCAAATATGACAGGCTTCACAATACCTAACTTTACTACATCCGTTAATATTAATATCTTTTGAATTTTCTGCAATACTAGCTTTCAAACTTTCTAAATCTTTTTCAGCTTTGTATACTTTACCTTCCAAGAATGAAAAAATTTGTTTATCGGAAGATAATCTTTTAAAAGCATCTAAAGCTTCGCTATGCAGTTTTTCAAAAGCTATTTTCAGTTCAGAAAAAGACATAGAAGAAGAATTACTATAGTAGGCTTGTCTTACTTTCTTATCGTTGATTTTCTTCTTGTGGTGGGACTGATTTTTGGTGTGAGCCATAAGACACAGATTTGCTGTCTCATCACTATCATTTGAACTTTGTGAGCTTGATGAATCACTATCACTTTCCCATGCAATATAAGCTCTTCTTTGTTTATTGAACCTTTTTGGTGAAGCTTTTCCTTTATCCTTTTTCTTCATAGGACATTCTGTCTTATAATGTCCATATTTACCACAATTAAAACAAGATCCTTTTACTCTATGCTTCTTATTCTCTTCCTG
Source organism: Lathyrus tuberosus (assembly GCA_022829125.1). Taxonomy (NCBI): domain Eukaryota; kingdom Viridiplantae; phylum Streptophyta; class Magnoliopsida; order Fabales; family Fabaceae; genus Lathyrus; species Lathyrus tuberosus. The sequence goes on along the minus strand of JALAZF010000715.1, from coordinate 174,056 downwards.
TTTTGACTCTATAGATTGTCTTCGGAACTTAATGAGATTTTTGTCGGAATGCTTGATTCCATTCTTTCGAATGAATCTATTATATCTCTTAACAAAAAGTCCCATTTCCTCATCACCCGAATCTTCGTCACTACTTGAATCATTGTCACTTTTCTCTTTTTGTGAGGACTTTGAGCTAGAGGCCACAAGAGCTATTGGCTTCTTCTCACTCTCTTTGTTTTTATTCTTTTCCTTTTTACTCTTGTTCTCAAATATTTCAAGACTTTCCAGTTCTTGCTGATGTTCTTCCAGCTTGCCAAATAAAGTTGTAATCGTAAGCATCGTGAGGTCGTTGGCTTCCTTAATAGCTGTTACTTTAGGTTGCCATTCCCTGCTAAGACATCTCAGAATTTTATTAGTGGCTATTTCATTGGAAACAGATTTTCCAAGTGCATTCAAACGATTGATGAGATGAACGAATCTCTTTTGCATGTCAGAGATAGACTCTCCTTGTTTCATGCGAAAGAGCTCGAACTCTTGATTAAGTGTGTTAATACGGGACTGTTTTACTTCAGTAGTACCCTCATGGGCAATTTCTAAAGCATCCCACATTTCTTTAGATGTCGTGCAATGGGATACCCGATAATACTCATCAACACCAAGTGCTGAAATTAGCATATTTCGAGCTCTCCAATCACACGACCACTTTTTCTCATCTTTCTCATCATAATCCTCTTCTGGTTTAGGAACTATGGCGCCAGCCTCATTTCTCATAGTAATTTGAAAAGGACCATTTTGAATGGCAGCCCACACATTCCTATCCACAGAATTTATGTGAACTCGCATGCAGTCTTTCCAGTAGCCATAATTTTCTCCGTTGAAAATAGGCGCTCTATTATACGCCCCCTTTGGTTCAGAATCCATATCGTTACAAGCAGCCACAAAGCACCAGCAAACCGGCGCTCTGATACCACTTGTTAGACGGTGTAGCTAGTGATCGAGAGGGGGGGTGAATAGATCACCTCCTTGAAAATCAAGGATTTAAAAATACTTATCAGAGTTTTTGAAAGTTAGCGGAAAAATACGATCCCAAATCGACTTCCGTCTATTCTGGACCAGCTACTAGAAAACCGGACACACGAATTAATGCTGGATTTATATTAGGATGACAAAGATTTATTAACACCAGATTAGGATCGAATCAAATGCACTTATCATACAAATACAATTTCCAATGAACAAAGACTCGGCAGACAGTTTTGTCAAACACTTGGCGTGTATGTGTTCAATGATTAACAATAATGGTGATTTGTTAAAAGTTTTCTTACCACTATTGTATAATGAAAAGTTAAGACACAATACACCAAATGAATCACAAACTTGTTGAAAACGTAAAGAGAGATAAGGACAGAATACGATACACAGAGATTTGGTAAGGAAGTTCCCCACTTTCGTCCTCGCGTGTGGGTACGTCTCCCTCTCAATTTCAAACTGAAATTGAGACTTGTTATATCAATAAAGCTGAATTTGTTGTTTACAAGGTTACAATACAAAGCCAGAAATCTAAACCCCAAGATCTTCTTCTTGTAAGAACCTTCACTTGATCTGAGCTTAATCAAGAATTTCCCTGCAAGAATTACAAACAATTCACCGGTTCCACGACCTGTTTGCGAAATTACCAAATTTCCAAACCCTACGCTGCGGCTGAATATGTTCTGCAAACGTGACTAACAAACCCTCAAGAACACACCCGTTCTTGAAGGACAAACCAGATGGTTTTTCCTCGAAACCCCATTTGAATCTTCAACTCAGCTAGATCCTTGATCGTACCACTGAACGTTATCTCGAAGATCCTTTAATCCGGAGAACAAGAATGATTATGTGTTGATGTTCTTGAATTAAAGTGATTTAGAAGATGATGAGGATAAAGTATCTTTCAGGTCTCTAAAACTGCTCACAAAATTGATGCACACCAAACTTGCTTTTGCTGTGATTACACAATTTTCACTATTACGAATTCACCGCATATGTAATACCCCGTAAATTTATAAACTCTCTGGTGAATATTATTATGATCAACTGGGCTCCGGAGTACTCTGGGTAATTATTCGATAAAAATAATTAGAGTAAACTGACGAACTCAGAATCGATTAAATTAATAGTATTTAACGTTGAGTTTTTATAATTTGATTTATTTGAGCTAATTTTGGACATTTAGTAGTGTTACTAAAAATGATAGTTTCTATACTATCTATTTTCTTTTCATTTTCCTTGGAAAAACAAACAAAAGCTAAAGAGGAGAAAAGGAAGGAGGAGGAAAAGGAGAGGAAAAATTCCCAAAAGCTCAAGATCATCAACAATCATCTGTTCTTCATCTATTCGTCTCAGTATCAACCTCCTCGTCTAGTAATCCAGGTGGGTTCTAGTTAGACTCTTTAGATTTAAGGTTTTGGTTGAGTTTTAGAGTTATTTGGGTATTGTCAAAAATGTGAAATTTTACAATAGAATCATCATTTAATTTCTGAAATTCAATAATTGATTGTATGTTATACTGGTTGTGTGAATTATAGCATGTCTTGATGAATTTTAGACTGGAAAAATGGGATTTTGGGGTTGAATTGAATCAACCCGTAGCAGACAGATTCTGCAGGAAAATTTTTGGGTTCAAACTGCCCATACGCGTATCACGCAGGGCCATACGCGTATTGAGTAGGGCAATACGCGTATGGGTGTGAAGGAAATGGGATGATACGCATATGGACAAGGCAATACACGTATGAGACATGGTAATACGCGTATTGGGCTTTTAAACAGGAATTTCAAGGGAAAAATGCCTCTGCCCATACGCGTATGGCCTTGGGCAATACGCGTATGGCTGGGCGAGAATTTTAGGCAATACGCGTATGGGATGTGCCAATACGCGTATGGCCAGTGGAAATGCAGAAATTCTGCTATTGTGATTATTTTCCGATCGTTTGGTTACAATGCCGTAACTTTTCGTACGTAACTCGGATTGGAACAATTTTGGTATCGTTGGAAAGATAATAAAATGTACTTTCTTATTACAATGGTTTTAAGATTGTTGGCCGATTTAATTATGTCGGGATTGTTGGAAATTGTGTCGTTTTGTCGACTATTATATGTTAAACGTGTGTAATTGTTGTGAACAATGTATGCATGTTAAAATATGAATTAAGTAGAGTGAGGAATTACCCTGAACAATGTTGGGTGTGTGTGTTGGAATTGTGACAACGCTCGTGCATGTAAGGCCAAGGCGTGTGTATTGTGTTTCGTAAATGGTTATTTTCTGATAGTGCGTTTCATGAGTCTCGAGCTCCTCTGAAACATATGCACCATTACTTGGCAGGTTTGATTCCCGCGGTTAGTATGAATGGGACCTACGGGTAGAGACTTGTGATGGTTAACAGGCCATGAGAAGTGACGGTTCACGGCTAACAGGCCGTTGTTCCCGAATCCATTTCGTATGCCAAGTGATTTCGAGGATCCATGACTCGGGTCGTCTTCTAGACGTAGAAGCGGACGGGAAAAGGGGATACCTTGGTATGATTATTGATTGTGAATCCTTGAGTTTACAGGCTCAAGAGGTACTTCGGTAGTTTATGAATCCTTGAGTTTACAGGCTCAGGAGGTACTTCGGTACTAGTGTGAGTTTACAGGCTCACCGTGATGGTTACTTGTGTGTGTACTCATCGTCTTTTCCCCTTTCCCCTTTGACATGAGTTAGGTTTATTAGAACCTTGTAAAGCCGAGAGGACTTTAAGATAGGGAACTCACTGAGATTTGATGTATCTCACCCCACTGTTGTTGTTTACATCACAGGTTCTGCAGGTTTGGCGAAGGGTAAGGACAAGGTTATTTGACTTTCCTTACGGATCGTGGTTTTGTGATGGCATGGCTTCCGCTATGGCGTTTATGTTTTGAGATCATTGTATTGATCTAGTTCTTAGTTTTTATCATTTTGGAACATCTTGTATATGTAATGCCTTAGACTTTTAGTGTTTTGTATTAGAGGCATTTATGTATATAATGTGTTAACTAGGAACTTATTATATTTCAGTACCAAAAGTGAAACTCATGTATAATATATGATTTGATGCATATATTATATAAGTGGGCATTACAGTTGGTATCAGAGCAGGTCATATCCTCGACCCAGCCATGAAATAGAATAAGTATTTCTTTCCATTTCAGATACGTGGTGTCGCCTTTGGTCTTACATGTTATATTTATAGTATTGGGCTTGATCAACTTAATTCTATTTGTATGACATCCAGGAACATGGCGGACGGACGTAGAAACAACCGTGGAAGACCCAAAACTCCGAGGACTACTCCAGCTGGGACAGTTCCACAGGGTGATGAAGGGAATGCCCCTTTGTACCAATTTATGCAACAGATGCAGCAGCAGCAGAATCAGTTCATGCAAGGAATGATGCAATAAATGGCTGATGGTCTGCATCCTCCAGTGGTTGTTCCGGAAGTTACAGGAGGAACCTATAGGGAATTTGTTCGTATGAATCCTCCGGAGTTTCAAGGCGGGCTAGATCCGGTGAAGGCACACGAATGGATAACAGGTATGGAACGGATTTTTCTGTTAGTTCATTGCAGTGAGGAGAATAAGGTGGTCTTTGCCTCTCACTGGTTGAAGGGTCCTGCTATGAGGTGGTGGGAGAGCGCTTCAGCCTTGATGACAATTCAGGAGGTGCCAAAAGTGTGGGAATAGTTTAAAGTAATCTTTATGGAGAAATATTTTTCGAGTTCTTTAAGGTCTCAAAAGGAGTTTGAGTTCCAACAGTTGAGACAGGGCAACTCATCAGTGGCTTCCTATGCGGAGAAATTTGAGAACATGGCTGACTACTCTAGACAGGCCATGTATGCTCCCGATGAGAGGTGGAAGATTGATCAGTTTCTGTATGGGTTAAGGGCTGAGATTTCACATAGCGTGTCTCAACGGGAATTTTCTACTTATGCTGAAATGTTAAGACAATGCTATGTGGCGGAAAATAGTTTGAAAAAGGTACAAATGGAGGTGGATTCGAACAGGGCGACTCAAGGTGACCGAGGGAGGTCGAATCAGCAGTTTAGGCAAAGGCAACAGTCTTCCAAAGGGAAGCAAGCTCAGAGTTCTAGAATTAGTGTGCCTCCGGTATGTCGTATTTGTGGACGGAATCATTATGGTAGGTGCAGTTTGGAAGGAATGAGATGTTATCAGTGTAATAAAGTGGGCCACATGGCTAAGGATTATCCTCAGGGTAAAAATCAGACACAAGGGAAGACTACTGGCCGAGTGTATACCTTGGATGCAAGGAAGACAAAGGGTGACAACTCCTTGATTGCGGGTACGTGTTTCATAAATGGACATCCTTGTTTTGTTTTATTTGATTGTGGAGCAACGCATTCTTTTGTGTCCACGCGTTGTGTGAAGCGACTTGGGTTGCAAACTATTCCTTTGTTTCCTCCTATGGTGGTTACTACTGCCATGGATGAAATGGTTGAAACACCGCTGATGTGTGAAAATTGTGTGTTGTCGGTTAACAAAAGAGTCTTCCAGATTGATCTTATTTGTTTGCCGCTTAAGAAAGTGGATGTTGTCCTGGGAATGGATTGGCTTTCAGCTAATTCGGTTTTTATCGGTTGTGAGGAGAAGCTAATTATTATTCCATCTGCTGAGGCTACTCCGAAAGATGTATTATCAACGATTTTAGAAGGTACGGTGGGAATGGTAAATTTCTTGTTTGAGAAAGAGAAATCTGTTTTAATGGTTCTTACTAAAGATGGAAGTAGTGGACAGCAAGTTCTGAGTATTCCAATAGTGTGTGAGTTTCCTGAAGTGTTTCCTGAGGATGTTTCTTCTCTTCCTCCGGAGAGAGAAGTTGAGTTCTCGATTGACCTGGTACTGGGAACGGCTCCTATATCCGTTTCTCCGTATCGGATGACGCCGCTTGAATTAAGAGAATTAAAGGACCAATTGGAGGACTTGATGTCTAAGCATTTTGTTAGACCTAGTGTTTCACCTTGGGGAGCTCCAGTGTTATTGGTAAAGAAGAAAGATGGGGGAATGAATTTATGCATTGATTACCGTAAGTTGAATAAAGTCACCATTAAAAACAAGTACCCCTTACCCAGGATAGACGACTTATTAGATCAATTGAAGGGAGCCTGTGTGTTCTCGAAGATTGATTTGCAGTCGGGTTATCATCAGATCCGAGTGAAGAGTTCTGATGTGCCAAAAACTGCCTTTAGAACCCGTTATGGTCATTACGAATTCTTAGTGATGCCTTTCGGTGTGACTAATGCTCCAGCTGTTTTTATGGATTACATGAACTGAATATTTCAGGCTTACTTGGACCTATTTGTGGTAATCTTTATTGACGACATTCTTATTTATTCTCGTACTCCACAAGAGCATGGAGAACATCTGAGGATTGTCTTATCGGTCTTGCAAGAGAAGAAATTGTTTGCTAAGTTGAGCAAGTGTGAGTTTTGGATGTCGGAAGTTAATTTTCTTGGACATGTTATATCTCAAGGTGGTGTGGCAGTGGATCCATCGAAAGTAGAAGCAGTGATTAATTGGGAGAGACCGAGAAATGTTTCAGAAGTCAGAAGTTTCTTGGGATTGGCTGGTTACTATAGAAGGTTTATTAAGGGCTTTTCTCAATTGGCCTTACCAATGACGAAACTTACTCGGAAGGATGTTGCTTTTGAGTGGGATTCGGGTTGTGAACAAAGTTTTATGAAATTGAAGGAAAGTTTGACGAGTGCTCCAGTATTAATTATTCCTGATCCTAACAACTCTTATGAAGTATTTTGTGATGCTTCTAAGAGGGGATTAGGGGGTGTTCTGATGCAGGGCGGTCAAGTAGTAGCTTATGCTTCCCGACAGTTGAAAGTTCACGAGAAGAATTATCCAACTCATGATTTGGAACTAGCTGCAGTGGTGTTTGCACTGAAGGTGTGGCGTCATTACTTGTATGGTGTACGCTTTGAAATGTTCAGTGACCACAAAAGTTTAAAGTATTTATTTGACCAAAAGGAGATGAATATGCGACAAAGAAGATGGATGGAGTACTTAAAGGATTATGACTTAGAACTGAAGTATCATCCAGGAAAGGCGAATAAGGTAGTGGATGCTTTAAGTCGGAAAATGGTTCATAGTGCAGAATTGATGATTTTGGAGTATTCTTTGTTGGAAAAGTTTAGAGATCTTAATCTCCAATTTGTGTGGACTCCGAATGGTGTGATTATGGGAAATTTGAATGTCAATTCTACTTTAAGAGTTGAGATTCAACAAGAACAAACGTTAGAGGAGGAGTTACAAGAGTTGTTACTTCAACCGGGCTTTACGCGAGCGACAGATGGTATTGTTTTATTTAATCAACGGATTTGTGTTCCGAAGGATGAGACATTGAAAAGGAAGATTTTAGATGAAGCCCATAAAGGTACTTTTACGATACATCCGGGTTCTTCGAAGATGTATCAGGAATTAAAGAAGGATTATTGGTGGTCTGGGATGAAAAAGGATATAGCGGAATATGTGTCAGAATGTGCAGTATGTCAACAGGTGAAGATTGAACACCAAAGACCGGGCGGTTTGTTACAACCTTTGGATATTCCAGTTTGGAAGTGGGATAGGATTTCTATGGACTTTACAGTGGGTTTACCCCGTACACAAGGAGGTTATGATTCTATTTGGGTAGTTGTGGATCGACTAACGAAATCTGCGCATTTCTTAGCCGTAAAGACTACTTATAAGGCAAGTCATCTTGCAAGGTTGTTTATTGCTGAGATTGTGAGATTGCATGGTATTCCTTCTAGTATTGTGTCCGATAGAGATATAAAGTTTACTTCGAGATTTTGGAAAGTGTTCCAACAAGCAATGGGTACGAATTTACGTTTGAGCACGTCGAATCATCCTCAAACAGATGGTTAGACTGAGCGAACGATACAAACGATGGAGGATATGTTAAGAGCTTGTGTGCTAGAGAGTAGAGGAAATTGGAAAGAACTTTTGCCATTAATTGAGTTTTCCTATAATAATAGTTATCATGCGAGCATCAGTATGGCTCCTTATGAAGCATTGTATGGGAGAAAGTGTAGGACACCTTTGTGTTGGGCTGAAATTGGCGAAGATAGAATTTTGGGACCCGAGATTATTCAAGAGACTACGGAAAAGATTCGAATGATCCGTGAGAAGGTTAAACAAGCACAAGATCGTCAAAAGAGTTATGCGGACAATCGTAGGAGACCTTTGGAATTTGAGGAAGGTGACCATGTATTTCTGAAAGTTACTCCAAGATTGAGATTGAAAGGACCGTTTAAGTCGCGAAAGTTAAGTCCGAGATACGTGGGACCGTATCAGATTTTAGAAAGGATTGGTGAAGTTGCTTATAGATTAGCCTTACCACCCTCTCTATCCGAGATGCATGACGTTTTTCACGTATCTCAGCTCCGTAAGTTTATTCCTGATCCTCTTCAGCCAATTCTACCCGAATCAGTGGAAATTGAAGCGGATTTGACTTTTGAACCACAACCGAGTTGTATTGTGGGAAGGGAAACAAAAGTGTTAAGGAACAAAGATATTCCACTTGTTAAGGTGCAATGGGATATGACGCATCCGGGCGATGCTACTTGGGAACTAGAATCGGAAATGCGAGATTCTTATCCCCATCTATTCAGGTAATATTCTTAATTCGAGGACGAATTTCTATTTAAGGGGGGGGAGGATGTAATACCCCATAAATTTATAAACGCTCTGGTGAATATTATTATGATCAACTGGGCTCCGGAGTACTCTGGGTAATTATTCGATAAAAATAATTATAGTAAACTGACGAACTCAGAATCGATTAAATTAATAGTATTTAACGTTGAGTTTTTATAATTTGATGTATTTTAGCTAATTTTGGACATTTAGTAGTGTTACTAAAAATGATAGTTTCTATACTATCTATTTTCTTTTCATTTTCCTTGGAAAAACAAACAAAAGCTAAAGAGGAGAAAAGGAAGGAGGAGGAAAAGGAGAGGAAAAATTCCCCAAAGCTCAAGATCATCAACAATCATCTGTTCTTCATTTATTCGTCTCAGTATCAACCTCCTCGTCTAGTAATCCAGGTGGGTTCTAGTTAGACTCTTTAGATTTAAGGTTTTGGTTGAGTTTTAGAGTTATTTGGGTATTGTCGAAAATGTGAAATTTTACAATAGAATCATCATTTAATTTCTGAAATTCAATAATTGATTGTATGTTATACTGGTTGTGTGAATTATAGCATGTCTTGATGAATTTTAGACTGGAAAATGGGATTTTGTGGTTGAATTGAATCAACCTGTAGCAGACAGATTCTGCAGGAAAATTTCTGGGTTCAAACTGCCCATACGCGTATCACGCAGGGCCATACGCGTATTGAGTAGGGCAATACGCGTATGGGTGTGAAGGAAATGGGATGATACGCGTATGGACAAGGCAATACGCGTATGAGACATGGTAATACGCGTATTGGGCTTTTAAACAGGAATTTCAAGGGAAAAATGCCTCTGCCCATACGCGTATGGCCTTGGGCAATACGCGTATGGCTGGGCGAGAATTTTAGGCAATACGCGTATGGGATGTGCCAATACGCGTATGGCCAGTGGAAATGCAGAAATTCTGCTATTGTGATTATTTTTCGATCGTTTGGTTACAATGTCGTAACTTTTCGTACGTAACTCGGATTGGAACAATTTTGGTATCGTTGGAAAGATAATAAAATGTACTTTCTTATTACAATGGTTTTAAGATTGTTGGCCGATTTAATTATGTCTGGATTGTTGGAAATTGTGTCATTTTGTCGACTATTATATGTTAAACGTGTGTAATTGTTGTGAACAATGTATGCATGTTAAAATATGAATTAAGTAGAGTGAGGAATTACCCTGAACAATGTTGGGTGTGTGTGTTGGAATTGTGACAACGCTCGTGCATGTAAGGCCGAGGCGTGTGTATTGTGTTTCGTAAATGGTTATTTTCTGATAGTGCGTTTCATGAGTCTCGAGCTCCTCTGAAACATATGCACCATTACTTGGCAGGTTTGATTCCCGCGGTTAGTACGAATGGGACCTACGGGTAGAGACTTGTGATGGTTAACAGGCCATGAGAAGTGACGGTTCACGGCTAACAGGCCTTTGTTCCCGAATCCATTTCGTATGCCAAGTGATTTCGAGGATCCATGACTCGGGTCGTCTTCTAGACGTAGAAGAGGACGGGAAAAAGGGATGCCTTGGTATGATTATTGATTGTGAATCCTTGAGTTTACAGGCTCAAGAGGTACTTCGGTACTTTGTGAATCCTTGAGTTTACAGGCTCAGGAGGTACTTCGGTACTAGTGTGAGTTTACAGGCTCACCGTGATGGTTACTTATGTGTGTACTCATGGTCTTTTCCCCTTTCCCCTTTGACATGAGTTAGGTTTATTAGAACCTTGTAAAGCCGAGAGGACTTTAAGATAGGGAACTCACTGAGATTTGATGTATCTCACCCCACTGTTGTTGTTTACATCACAGGTTCTGCAGGTTTGGCGGAGGGTAAGGACAAGGTTATTTGACTTTCCTTACGGATCGTGGTTTTGTGATGGCATGGCTTCCGCTATGGCGTTTATGTTTTGAGATCATTGTATTGATCTAGTTCTTAGTTTTTATCATTTTGGAACATCTTGTATATGTAATGCCTTAGACTTTTAGTGTTTTGTATTAGAGGCATTTATGTATATAATGTGTTAACTAGGAACTTATTATATTTCAGTACCAAAAGTGAAACTCATGTATAATATATGATTTGATGCATGTATTATATAACTGGGCATTACAGCATATTAACTGAACTGTCAAAACCTTCTTATATGTGAAACAGAAACGGTTAGAAAAAGAAACAGCTATATGTATCAATACGAGACTCGTATGAGTCGATACATGGTAGTTGTATGACATACATGAGTCGACACATAGATATATGCATCGATGCATACTGTAACTCTGCTTAATTTCAGAAAATAAATTCAATCATGCATCGATACATAATACGAATGAATTGATACATAGCATAATTTTCAGAAGCATCAAAGAAGCATGTATCGATGCAAAACTCGTATGGATCGATCCATACTGAAGCAAACTCGTTTTTGTGATTTTAACAGAGGAATGTGTCGATGCAAGACAGACATGAATCGATACATACATAAGGAAATTTGTTTTTATGATTTCAATAAAGATATGTATCAATTATATAGGTATAAAATCACATGTATGTACCAACTAAACATGCATACTAATCTTATAACATGCACATCAAACAATATGCATTTATCACACAATTTGCTATCATACAAAACTTAAAAGATTGCTCACAAAGGTCATCTTCTACAGAAGCACAGGATGTCCAGAATTCAAAGTTGGTAGAAGTATAGCGGTCGTTATGTTTCAATGTAGCCCTTTTCCCTTAAATTACCATATTCTAAACTTTGTAAATACTCCGTGGAATCACGCGATTAGCTGATTTCCATCCTATCAATAAAATTTGAGCCCTAGTGCTTTTGTTTGCAATTCCCATTTGTTTTAGCTTTACAGAATAACGTTTTAATATGATCAACGATTCTTGAAATAAAACAAAAATGAATTTACTTGTCAAATTTTTCTTCTTTTAAAATAAAGATGCAATTTCTTTTGACTGTTGAACATCAAAAGAACATCGATTGCTTCTCCAGAAGTAATCGAGTTTCAAAGTGTAGAATCAAAGTACTCCTTCTAAACCAGTGCACCTGAATGAAGGATTAGATGTATCAGATGTGATTTTCCCACAGGGACCATCTCTCTCCTAAGCAAGGCAGAATTGCTATTTTGAACCCAGTGGTACCTCTTCATTCCCCGCAGTGGCCGAGTATCCAGTCGTGTTCATCTATTAGTCTGTATGTCGTGTCAGTTTCGTCCGCATATACATACATACATCATGCATTATTGATTCATTCATATTCATATTACATCACTATCACTCTAGTCGGTCTTGTTCCCAAGTGATAAAAGTCCTCTCAATCGAGTTGTCAGTTCTTTCCTTGTTAGGAAACGTCGTGTCTGAACAACCTCTCCTCCAGTTTATTTCTGGATTGAAGGTGGTTCTTTGACCACTTTGACAACTGTGCCTTTGACTTTTGACCAGGACATGCTCCCAAACCTTGGGACTGATTCAATACACCCTATAACACCTATGAAATCAATCCATCAAGCTCTATTTAGGTCAAGGATTTGATTTCATAGAGGATCGCACATTTTGGAATTCATCTGATAAAAAGTCAACTGTGCCCAAAAGTCAAAGTTTGACTTTTTGATTTTTTGATCAATTATGGTTCCCTAACCCTAAAATGATGTTAATGTGTGATTGGAATCATCATTCATCAAGAAAAATCAATAAAAGTGGGATAACTTATAAAAAGGGTAACCATAAAAAACTTAGAAATTTTCTAAGTTATGGAACAAAGTGGCTAGGGTACCAACTTCCAAGGATCATAACTTGTGATCCAAGCAACCATTTTGGCTGATCCAAAGATGGATTTGTAGCTCTCATGGAATACTTTAAAAGTGTCAACTACACCTCACTCCAATTCAGCATGGATTTTGAGTTATGGTTGGATCAAAATGGATGAAAACATGAAATGTCACTTTTTCCAACACTTAGTGAAATTTTCACTAAGTCAGAATCTCTTTCACTTTTTTCAAAATGTAGGGGCATTTTTCACTTAGATCCAAAAAGTGTCAAGACAAACTATGATCACATATGTGTTGTATCATATAAGGGCTTTCCAAAATGGCCAAGAACCCCATCAAATCCAATCTGAGCTAAGAGTTATGACAATGGCAATATGCCTTGCTGCAACTGTCATAACAAGGCAGATTTATGCATTTTACTCGATTTGAGCAATTTGTGCAAATGACAAACAAGTTTATCCATCTGAACACCTCAGGGAGAGACCAAGGAGGGACAAACACTGATCCATAAGCCTCCCGAGTCTTTGGAACTAAAAAGAGCATGCCAAACCTAAAAAACCCTAAAGAGGGGACAAGACTCCAATTTTGTTTTGGAGCATTCAATGGATGCACCAAGGTGGCATGAACTGAGCCATTTCCAACTGAATGAGTCAAGGATGATCTCTGAACTAGGGAACCAAAGGCTTGTGCTCTAACCTCTAGTCAATGGCTAGAGGAGACTTGAGATTCCAAAATGCTCCAATTAGCTAAAGGTCTGCAGCAGCCTCCATTCACTATTGCTTGCAAAACAAACTTGCTCTACTATAAATAGAGCTCATTTGTGCTCAGTTTGAGTACACCAAAGCTCTACAACACTTGCTTTCCTCAAAATCTCTTTCTCTATGCAAAAATGTCTTCTTTAGCAAGGTAACTCTGAGTTTTTGAGTTAGAGAGCAATTCCATCACAGCTCATGATCCAAACACATCCAATATGTCATATCTAAGCAGTCCAAACTCTCACAAGTGACCTGTAACACTAAAACCTCAAAGTCCCTTCTCAAAACCTCAAAATAGGACTTTTTAGCACTTTTTAAGTCATGTCTCAATTCAGTCACTTTCAAAACTAGATAAAGCCTCAAACACACTCCAAATATCATCCTTGAACTGTCCCAAATGGTTCCCCACATCTGGAACACCATTTGAGAGAGTTGCTATTTTGGTCACTTTTGCCCCTTTTGCAAGAAAAGGCTAGTTTCCATCCTGAGGTTTCCAGCTGTTTCCAATCATCCTAAAAGCTTCCAAGGGATCATTTGAGGGTGTCCAAAGCATCAAATTGTTTCTGGAATAAAGTACTTGACAGATTGCCCAAAAAGCTCCTAAAGAGGTAAGCATCACAACTTGAACTCTTAGAAATATGCATTGCTTTGAAGTCCACTGATCATACACATCTCATACATGTTATATATGTTGTGTTTGGACCAATTCATCATGTGATTCATGCCTGTACCATGAGGTAGCACAAAAACTGCTAGTGGAAGCCTATTTCAAAACCACTATCGGGTTTTAAAATAGGGACCTCATCTGAAAAAACCACCACCACCATTGGATTCCTTGTGAAATTCTAGGAAGGATATACCTAAATTTTGTCCCAATCCATGGAGAAATGAGAAAGTTACAAGCTTCGTGTTTTTGGCCAAAACCTTGCCTTGCCTTGCCTTGGCCAAGCCAAAAACAAGGCAAGCCTTGTATATTTGTGGGTGGGCTTTGATACACGGATGTATCACCAACCCAGTGGTAGGAGGCGCGCACTGCACACAAGAGGTCTGGGGTTCGAATCCCCCTCGCCCCAAACCCATTTTTAATGTTTTTTCCATTTTTCTATTATTTTTCTTATTATTTTTAATGATTTGAAAAATTAATAACTCCCTCAATTTTAATTATTTTTTATTGGTTCTTTTTGCAAAAAATCACAAAAATGTTGAAATATTTTATTCCACAAAAAATCAAATTTATATTATTTATTTAATATAGTTGGTATTTTTATGAATAAATTCATTTTTAATTGTTTTTAAACATCTTAAAAGTGAATACTCATCTTGAAAAATCAAAACCAAATGAGTTTTAATTCATATTGTGATTAAAACTTCATTTTTCAAATCTTAACCAAAAATCACAAGTTGTTTATTCAAGCTTATTTGGTGTTTTATCATTTTTTATTGATTTTCTTTAAGGATTCACTTTTAAAAATAATGAAATTAGGGTTTTGATCGATTCCACACTCATCAATCATTTTCAAACACTCATGGGCCTCTATTAGAGTGTAAGACCCATCCCCTTTGTAAATACACCACTTTTTGGGCCTCAGTCATTGTATAAGTCCCACTGTATTTTAAAAAACAACGGCGTGATCGTCGTCTTTTTAACAAAACCAATTGGGCCTCTCCTCGAGCTATAAGTCCCATTCCTTTTCAAAAACAAAAAATTTGGGCCTCTAATAGAGTGTAAGACCCAACCCCTCTTGAAAACCAAAATATTTTGGGCCTCAGTGTATTGTATAAGTCCCGATACCGTTAAAAAGTTTGGCACGATCGTCGCCTTTTTAACAAAAATCTTTGGGCTTCTCCTTGAGCTATAAGACCCATTTTTATTCATTGGGCCTCTAATAGAGTATAAGACCCAATCCCCTTTTAACCAAAACCTTTTTGGGCCTCAGATATCGTATAAGTCCCTCTGCGGTAAAAGAAAAATCTCGGCGCGATCGCCAGTTTAAAACAAAAACCCTGGGCCTCTCCTTGAATTGTAAGCCCCATCTCTTGTACAAAAGTAAATCTTTGGGCCTCTAATAGAGTGTAAGACCCATCCCCTTGTACATAAAAACTTTTTGGGCCTCACATATTGTATAAGTCCCTCTGTACAGTTTTCAAAACAACAGTGCGATCATCGTTAAAACTTAGGACTCTCCTTGAGCTGTAAGCCCCAACAATCTTTTCAAAGCACTTTCTCCTCTGATTTTAAATTCAAATATGTGTTGTTATCAAAACTCCCTTTGTTGAACAACTAAAAAAATAGCATGGAAGCTCTACAATGGGTAAGTGTTTATCCGCTTTCATTTACCGCTTTCATATATATAACTGTATCGTGGGGCTGCTTCACTGTAAGTCTTCTTTCATATCCTCTTTAAATACTGGTCATATATCAAATGGGTAATACTAGTATAATTATTTAGAGTTTTCCCCGTCAACTACGTCTAGCACTAGGTAAAGCCTTGTTGGACACTCTTAAATAGAAACAAAACTAGATCCCCATAGGATTTCCAGATACAATCTTCCCTTCTCTTGGGGTTAAACAATATGGAACAAAAAGAAAGGCAGTATTCTCGGTGAACCTTTTCTCAGACTGTCACACTTAGAAATTGTCAAAGAAACTCTAACTCCCCGGGGATGATCTTTTCTCCGTGAATGGCATCTCTTGAGTTCCTTCCAAATTCTCGAACTTTCTTGGAATGATCTCTTCTATGTGAATTGAATTTCTTGAACTTCTCTTGGTTTGGGGACCCACAGGCTTCTTAAAAGCATCCCCGCCTCCTCTTGGGCATTGTACAAGGACCCTTCGGCTTCTTAGAAGTTCTCGTGCCTTCTCTTGGGCTTAATACAAGGACCCTGATGACCTCTTAAAGGTATAAGACAGAACTTAGTCGTCCTTTGCTAGAGCAGTCTTTCCAGCGTCAAAACTCCGGCCGTTGTAGGGTTGATACTCATCCCTTAATGCTCGCGCCTCCTCTTGGGCATTGTACAAAAGATAAAACTCTAGACTTGGACAGTCTAAACCTCTTGAGTCTCAAAGACATTCTCAAGTTCCTTTCAAACAATAGGAAAAAACACCGATCACTCTGGATCAATCTCCCGCAGAAACCTGGTCTCGCTCATGAGAGTTCCCCACACTTGGACACGCTTCAGGATCTCGATAATCATCAGCATTAAGTCAGCCTCATCTTGGGCTTTGTACAAACGATTCTCCCTAGCGGAGCTAACCTTTTTAGACTCTCTTGTTGAGTCAACCACTTTTAGCCTCCGTCTTGGGCTTTGTACAAGACATATAAAAACACTCTCTTGTTGAGTATAGACGACTCTCTTGTTGAGTCAATCCCTTTTTAGCCTCAATCTCGGGCTTTGTACAAGATAGAAAAAACACTCTCTTGTTGAGTATAAAAGATTCTCTTGTTGAATCAATCCCTTTTTAGCCTCAATCTCGGGCTTTGTACGAGATAGAAAAACACTCTCTTGTTGAGTACAAAAGACTCTCTTGTTAAGTCAATCCCTTTTTAGCCTCAATCTCGGGCTTTGTACGAGATAGGAAAACACTCTCTTGTTGAGTATAAAAGACTCTCTTGTTGAGTCAATCTCCTTTAAGCCTCAATCTCGGGCTTTGTACGAGATAGCATATCACTCTCTTGTTGAGTATAAAAGACTCTCTTGTTAAGTCAATCAACCTTCAGACTCTCTTGTTGAGTCAATCACCTGTTCGAGACTCTCTTGTTGAGTCAACCTTCTTTAGCCTCCGTCTTGGGCTTTATACAGGATAGATAAAAGTACTCTCTTGTTGAGTCCAACCGTTTCACTCTCCATCTTGGGCTTTATACAAGATACATTCTCCCCCAACAGAGTCAAAATCCCTTTTAGCCTCAATCTTGGGCTTTGTACAAGACAGAAAGAACATTTTCCCCGGAAAAGTCAAACTTCCCGCCTCCTCTTAGGCTTTGTATAAAGAAACCCTGGTTGACTCAATCAACCTTTTAGCATTAAATTTGTGCCTTGCTCACATCATACAAACATCAACAATTCCTCTTTAGAGATGACAAATTCTCTCTCTCTCTCAGTCAAACCTTTAGCTTCATATCTTGGGCTTTGAACAAGATACAAACCACCTTTAGCTTCATGTCTTGGGCTTTGAACAAGACACCAAAACATATCTTTCCTCCCATAGAATAGGAGGAACTACGATCGCTCTGATTTCCTTGTTTCGTCAAACGGGAATACGTAGGCATAAGATTGTAAAATCTTAGAGAGCATACTAATCAAAACCCCAAAGTCCAGTACCTCTATACATCAATCAAAGAAAATCAGGCCTAGTATCCTAACCAAAAGCCTCATGTACAGTCAAGACACTGTGTTCTTTTAAGCAAATAACTAAAAACAGCCCCCCCTTTTGATAGCATTTATAAACCAACAGTTTTGACTATTTAACCTCAGTATGCAAGCAGGGTTAATTGGAGACATCTATTTCCCTTCCTTAATCAGCTTCACAAGATAAAAAATGAATCGAACTGTAGTACCAAAGCGAATGTGATTCGAAACCACAAAAATCGCGCTACAATATAAACTTTCTCCAGCAAAGTCAAAACCTTCTAATCTCCTCTTAAGCTCTGGGTAAATATCTCCCTAGCATAGTCAATTCCTCCCAGCCTTCTTTTAGGCTTTGTGAATTAATCCCTCTAAACAGAGTCAAATCCTCTTTTAGCCTCAATCTTAGGCTTTGTACAAGACAGACAAAATATTCCCCCAGAAAAGTCAACTTTTAGCCTCCTCTTAGGCTTTGTATCCCCCCCAAAGAGTCAGTCTCTTTTTAGCCTCAATCTTGGGCTTTGTACAAGACAGATAATTCTAGCCTCCTCTTAGGCTTTGTATAAGGACTTCCCCAGTGGAGTCAATCAATATTTTAGCTTCAACCTTGGGCTTTGATCAAGGCACACAAAAAACCAAAATCCCCTCAGAGGAAATAAAAAACTCTCTGTAGGAAGACATTTATCTGTGTTATCACACATCAAAACAGACATTCAAAACAAACCTTAATCCCAGATAACTGCTGTAAGTGGCACACTTATTGATTCAAATATCCAAGCTGTCATCCATCTATTATCCACGTAAAACATCCTCTTTCATATGATTTCTATAAGTGGCACGCCTCTGGATTATTTACATCCACGTCAATGTCCCTCTCTTAGCATGAAAGACTCCTAAGGAAAAATGGCATTGCTCAACACTGAGTTAAAGTTTTTCTCCTTTAGGATAAATCCCCTGTAAAGGAAATTATGGCATTGCTGGATTCTCATATCCCAGTTAAAGTAACCCTCCTTTATAATCAGTCACCCAACAGTTGTGATAAACAGACGAGATGTCTCCCTTTAGAGATGACAAATTCTCTCTCAGTCAAACCTTTTAGCTTCAATCTTGGGCTTTGAACAAGACACAAATAACCTTTTAGCTTCAATCTTGAGCTTTGAACAAGACACCAAAACATCATCTTTTTCTATGGGAGGAACTACGATTGCTCTGATTTCCCTGTTTTCTTTAACGGGAATACGTAGGCATAAGATTGCGAAATCTTATCGAGCACACCAAACAAAATACTCTAGGTCCAGTACCTTCACACATTCATCAAAAACATTGGCAAGCCCGACATCAGCAAAAACTCTCTCTCAAACACTCCCAAAGAAGAACTTTCCCAACCCACAACAGACAAATACCAGTAAGTAGAAAGCAGTAAGGAAAATTGCTAACAACCTGTGGATAACCACATATAGCATGGGAAATTGACACCTCCCCATTGTATAACCTGACCCCGAACTCCCCGGTCTCTCTTAAAGATTTTGTTCAGTTAAACATTCGTGTGCAAGGTTAGTTTTAGATAGCTTCCCTTTCCTTTCCAGCTTCACAGGATAAATAAGAAATCAGAAAGTAGCACCCCACTCCTACCATTGCGGTGTGGAGAAACCCATGGCCATAAGGTGGTCGCGTCACTGACAAAAATCGCACGCTACAGTAAAATGGCGACTCCGCTGGGGAAATTTTAGGTGTCTTTAGGATTATAGTTCTTAAGAGGTCTAGGTTGTTAGAAATTTTCTACATAATATATTATATATATATACTGCTTTTCCTACTTGATATCCGTGTTTATTTTTCTGTCAATGGGAATGCGAGTGATGTCGCATGTGGAAAGTTTGAGAGAACCCTAAGATAGGTGATGGCATTGACGGGTGGTCTTACAGAGAGTGATTCCCAAATAAGCGATCCTGGTAGACTATCAAATCAGTGGAGATACCCTTTGCGGATTCAATGTTGAATGACAATCGTCGTGAAAGCAGAATGTCCCAATGTGGTATCCGTGAAACTGAGGATTTAGTAGACATTAACCATGTGACCATTTGGTAGTGCGGTGACTATCGAAAATAGTTGATAAGCGATACTACACCCAAATTGAGATTACTTTAGGATACTACAGCTCGCTCGGGTGAACCAGGTTGTTGTTGTTATCCCTAGGGGGGTCAATGATTTTGGGAACCTTTAACTTATTCTACAGATACAAATTTACCATAATACAACCTTTGGGGATGGGTAGAGCCATGACTCCATGCTCGTGATGTTGAACCATTGAACCCATGTTTTTTCAATGTTTTTGTGTGCTGCATTCATGCATTCATTTAAAAAGCTCTTGAACAAAGAAAAATATTCTCTTTTCTCTTCTCTTTCTTTTTCAAAATTAAAATAAAAACAATAATTGCAAATATCAGAGAAAAAGATTGCGTTATGGATTTTGGTAGAAGAAAGACGCACAAGTACACCTTCATGGCTCCGAAACTAGAGGATTTAAGGGGGTTGGCAAGGATGATCACCAACCCTGATGCTTTCAGAGCTAAGCATGGAGGATTGTTGTCTCTGTTAAGGATCCATGTAGTTGAAGGAATCCTGTCTACATTGATTCAGTTCTACGATCCGGTTTATCACTGTTTCACATTCCCGGATAATCAACTGGCACCAACACTGGAGGAGTACTCTCACCTGACTAATTTACCCATCAGTGACCAAGCTCCCTTTTCTGGACTGGAAGAAATTCCAAAAGATCAAACCATTGCAAGAGCAATCTATTTTGACGAGTCAGAACTCAAGACTCACATGACCACTAAGGAAGGAATCCAAGGTTTACCAGAAAAGTTTTTGGTAGAGAAAGCCCTATACTTTGCCAGTATAGGAAACATTACTGCTTTCGAGGATATCTTTGTTCTGCTCACATACGGGTTATTCCTTTTTCCCAACATTGATAACTTCATCGATACCAATGCCATTAAGATATTTCTGATTGGAAACCCTGTACCAACCTTACTCGCAGATGCTTATCATTCTGTACACTTAAGGAATCTGTACAGCGGAGGAATGATCATATGTTGTGTACCCCTGCTTTACAAATGGTTCACCTCCCATTTACCCAAGTCTGCTTCTTTTTGGGACCGCAAGAGTGCTCTATGTTGGTTACAGAGAATCATGTATCTTACCAACTCTGACATAGATTGGTACAATAGGATTTATGAGGGGATAAAGATCATCGACCGATGTGGAAATTTCCCTAATGTACCCTCATAGAAACTAAAGGAGGAATCAACTATCATCCAATTTTAGTTCGCCGTCAACTCAGATACCCGATGAAGAATATCCCGTATAATGTTCATATGGAAGGTCTTTTCTTCAAGGAAGGAGAAAATGACAGAGCACTAAAGAAGGAAATAGTGCATGTCTGGCAACATGTTCACAGGAAATGAAGAGAGTCTCTAGGAAAACCGGACTGTATCTCCGTGGACCCTTATCTCCACTGGGTACAAACTAGAGCTCTCAAGCTGAGGATGCCTTACCCTCGTTAAGAAGTTCTTCCGTTAAAGGAATCTATTTTATGTCTGATACTAAAAAACTCCAGGTTGCTCTCAACAAAGTTCAACGGGAGAAAAGCTTTTGGAAAAACAAGTACCGAATTCTCAATATGGAGTGTACCAAAATTCAGGAACTGTTAAAAGAAAAGGATGCTCTAATTAAGATACTAGAGCATCATGTTACAGAAAGTCAAGAAGACCGAAGAAATCTGCTCACTTCTTTCACTTAGCAAAGGACTGACAACCCGACAACGGCTAAAGAGCCCCAGTCAAAGAAAAGGAAAATACCAGAACCAACATCTAAGTTCTCCTCAGAGAGGACTCAAGATCCATGAACTTAGACATTTCCTTTTACAGTACTTTGTAAAATACTGTAGTTTTCCATTTCCGCAATCTTTCGAATTCAATAAAATGGAATCTCCCCACTGTATGATATTTGCAATCTATTTGTTGAAGTTTCTTTTTTATTAAAGAAAAAAACAAAATATATATATATATATATATATATATATATATATCATTGCATTCATCATTCTCGCATAACGCGTTCTTCTTATCTTCGAATCTCACGTATGTGTCACGATTCTAGAGTCAAACTGTCTCATTCGTACAATACTCTGGCCAATCGACAAAAGAAAATGGACGATCTCGAGGAAGAGAACAAAGAGCTGAGAGAAGAAGTCGGCGCTCTGAAGGAAGATCTGAGGAAACTTCACAATGACATGCAATCTCTGGCAGCAGCTCAGAGGCAACAACAAAGGACTGTGATCTCCGAGATCACATCTACGCCCGTAGTGGAGACATATGATCCTCGGTACAACATGCCTAAAGATCGCCCCTGGGGCATGCCTATCAAATTTATCCCTGAAGGATATATCCCGCTAGTCACAGAAGACCCAGAAACTGTAGCAGGAACCGCTGGGCATGAAAGTTACAAACTTCGGGAAAGCGGAGACGCAAGAGTGATGACCGCAACTCCTGAAGGTTACAAATTTCGGGGCATGGAAGCACCAAGAGTCACCGTCGTAATGACTATACCACAACCAGCAGTACACACTGTCCCGAAAGGACAGATTCCACAAATACCTTCGGGTGGAAACGAAAACATGTACGAAAGAATGAATGAGTTCTAGGAGCAATTCCTGGAGATGCAGAAGGAACTGCATGCCATTCGAGGTCAGGATTTATTCGGAAAGGACACCGCAGACCTTTGTTTGGTCCCTAATGTGAAAATCCCACACAAATTCAAAGTGCCTGACTTTGAAAAATACAAGGGCAGCTCTTGCCCTCAAAGTCATTTGGTGATGTACGCTCGAAAGATGTCAACTCAGACAGAAAATCAACAGCTACTGATCCATTGTTTCCAGGACAGTTTAACCGGTGCCGCACTCAAATGGTACATGGGTTTAAACCGCACCAAGATCTTTACTTTCAGAGATCTTGGCACAGCCTAAATTCAGCATTATAAGTATAACCTGGACATGGCACCAGGCAGAGATCAACTCAGAGCAATGTCGCAAAAGGACAAGGAAACCTTTAAGGAATATGCTCAGAGGTGGCGTGAAATTACCGCCCAGATCTGTCCCCCTCTTGAAGAAAAAGAGATGACAAAGATCTTTTTGAAAACCTTAAGCTCATTCTATTACGACCGAATGGTCGCCAGTGCGCCCAGTGACTTCACCGAGATGGTGAACATGGGAGTACGCCTTGAAGAAGCAGTCTGAGAAGGACGTCTGGTCAAAGATACAGGACCATCAAGTAGTACCAAAAGATACGGTAGTGCTTTCCCTAAGAAAAAAGAGCAAGATATTGGTAATATCTCTCTCGGAAAGCTAAGGCGAAGGTATCAACCAGTAGCAGCGGTAACTCCTGCTATTAACCCTGTGCCAGCTCCAACTTATCAACCTCAGGTTGCTCAGAGCCAACCAAATCAACAACAGTATCAGCAAAGGCTGCAACAGTCTTTTCAGCAGGCTCGTCCACAGTACAACAATAACAATCGTACGACACGACCGTCAGGGTTCGACCCTATACCGATGTTGTATGCAGAACTGTTTCCACTACTACTGGTCAAGGGGCATGTCCAAACCAGGTCTCCTCTTACAGTACCAGAAAATCTGACTTTTTGGTTCAAAGCGGATCAAACTTGCCCTTATCATCAAGGAGGACCGGGGCATAACATTGAGAACTGTCTCAGCTTCAAATCGGATGTGCATAAGCTTGTCAGAAATGGGGTCCTATCTTTCAAAGATACTAATCCAAATGTTCAGACGAACCCGTTGCCTCAACATGAAAAGATTGTAGTAAATTTGATAGAGGATGAATTTAGTCGCAATTATCAAATTCGCGATGTACTCCAATTAGAAACCAATCTGGTCAAGATGCATTGTAGACAGAGCAGGTACGGTCATGTACCCCCTCACAATTATCACAAGTGTGATATCTGCTCGAAGAATAATCAAGGATTTTCCGTAGTGCAATTAGCTCTACAAGAACAAATGAATCTCGGATGGATTCAAGATCACCGAATCCGGGAAGTCAATATGGCTCACGCAAATCCCAACATTGTTCATAACCACAAAGTTCTGGCAATGAACGTCAACTTAGTGGCGATGCATTCAAGGCAAAGTCAATACCATGATCTACCACAGCACGATCACAATTCCTGTCCGATCTGCTCAATAAGTAATCAGGGATGCTCTTTTGTACAAGAGGCCCTCCAACGTCAGATGGATCTTGGATGGATTCAAGATTACCATGATAGATGTAACCATCAAGTCAATATGATTCAGATATTTGATATTCACTTGATGAATACCAATCTGGTAGAATTACATGCTAAGCAAGTCAGGCTCGGTTTTCTGGCTTCACACGATTATCAAGACTGTAAAATGTGTTGTAAAGACGACCAAGGATGTGCACTTGTCCAAAGAACACTTCAAAACTTGTTCGACCACTGGTGGCTTCTAATCTACTTGGATGAAGCTACACAACAAATCAGTATGACTGACGAGAATCCTGATAGGTATCAATGTCAGGATGTCCGCTGAATGGAAACAGATCTAGTGAAGTTGCACTGCATACAAAGCGGACGTGGTCGGGTGCCACCACACAATTATGAGCGCTGTAGAGTTTGCTCAGAGAACAACCAAGGATGCTACCTTGTACGAGCGGCTCTTCAAAATCAGTTGGATCGGAAAGAGATTCGACCATGTTCAAGTTCTGGTTCAATCAACTTAATACCAGACTATTTCCTTGATCAAAGGAAATACGTTGTCATAATCTCTAATCTTGAAATGGCCAAAGACGTATGCGCTATAATCCCTCTACTCCATGAATCAAGAGTCCCTCTTGATAGTAGAAAGATTCTCAACCTCGAACCAATTGAGGCCGGATACGATGGTCAGAAGAATCAAAAGGCTCCTGTGATTATCTATTTGCCAGGCCAATACCGTATAAATCTGATAAGGCTATCCCTTACAAATATGGTGCAAAAACAATCGAAAATGGAAAGGAAACTCCATTGCCCTCCGTCATAAACATTGCTCACATCAGTCGAGTAACACGGAGTGGTCGGATCTTCAACAGAGGAGTTGGAGAACACACCAAGGAAAAGGAACCTCAAACAGAAGTTCCCAATCAACCAGTCGATCGATCCAGTAATTTCGACCTTTCAAAGAACAACGATGAGATGCTGAAGCTCATCCAAAAGAGCGAGTACAACATTGTAGACCAACTGTTGCAAACTCCATCTCGAATCTCTGTGCTATCTCTCTTGCTAAGTTCCGAAGCTCACAGGGAAGCTTTGCAGAAAGTCTTGGAGCAAGCTTTTGTAGAACAAGATGTGACGATAAGACAATTTGACAACATTATCTCCAACATCACTTCCTGCAACAATTGAGGATTCAGTGATGAAGAACTGCTGGAAAAAGGCAAAAATCACAAAATGGCACTTAACATTACAGTCAACTGCCAGGACGATGCTTTAGCCAGCGTACTGGTAGATACCGGATCAGCTCTGAATGTTATTGTAGCGAGCGATTTTGGACGTGGTTCTTAAGCACTGTCGCTCTGGGGTTACTACAGGTCGATTCATTTTTTATCCTATTGAGCTGACTAAGGAAGGGAAATAGATGTCTCCAATTAACCCTGCTTGCATGTTGAGTTTAAACAGCGGTCTGTTAAGTTACGGATTCTATATAGTAATGGGGCCTCTTTCTTCTTACTTTGTTTAGAACGAAACACCGGGAATGTTCATGGGGAATTTTGTTAGGATGCTAGGACTGATGCTTTTCGATTGATATGTGAAGGTGCGGGATTTGGGGCTTTGGATTAGTGTGCTCGCTAAGATTTTTCATTCAATCTTATGCCTACGTATTCCCGTTTACCGAAACAGGGAAATCAGAGCGATCGTAGTTCCTCCTATTCTATGGGAGGAAATGGTGTTTTGGTGTCTTGTTCAAAGCCCAAGACGTGAAGCTGAAAAGGTGGTTTATATCTTGTTCAAAGCCCAAGATGTGAAGCTGAAGGGTCTATTTGTATCTTGTTCGAAGCCCAAGATGTGAAGCTAAAAAGGTGTTGTCTTTAGAGAGAATTTGGCATCTCTAAAGGGGGTCTGTTTGTCACAACTGTTGGGTGACTGACTATAAAGGAGGATTACTTTAACCGGGATATGTGAATCCTAGCAATGCCATAATTTCCTTTATAGGGGGTTTTAACCTGAAGGAGAAGACTTTAACTCAGTGTAGAGCAATGCTATCTTTCCTTAGGAATTTCTCATGCTAAAAGAGGGACAATGGCGTGGATGTAAATAATCCAGAGGCTTGCCGCTTACAGCAATTAGATGAAAGGAGTTGTTGATGTTTGTATCCTGTGAACGAGGCACAGTTTTGATGCTAAAAGGTTGATTGACTCAACCGGGGGTTTTTCTTATACAAAGCCTAAGAGGAGTCTATTGACCCAACAAGAGGGTGCTTTTGTGTCTCGTACGAAGCCCGAGAGGGAGGCTAAAAGGGTTGACTCAACAAGAGAGTGTTTTTAGATGTGTCTTGTACGAAGCACAAGACGGAGGCTAAAGGGTGACTCACCAAGAGAGTCTTTTATACTCAACAAGAGAGTGTTTTGTATCTCGTACGAAGCCCGAGATGGAGGCTAAAAGAGAGATTGACTCAACCAGAGAGTCTTTTTGTATCTCGTACGAAGCCCGAGATAGAGGCTAAAAGGATTGCTATTTCAGTTGAGTGACAGGTCCAGTAGGTTGGTTAAAAGAGAAAATCAGTTCTTATAAAGATACTGATTAGAGGTAAGGCTATGCTTTGGGATTGATCAAAGGATCAGTGTTATTTCCTGTTCTTTAAGGAAATGGGGAATCCAGAGGGTATTGGAGACTGTCTGAGTCTACTGGTGTTTTTGCCTACTTGAGAATGCCTTCGAGACTCAAGGAGATTAGACTGTCCAAGTCTAGAGTTTTTTCTTTTATAATGTGTTTAAAGAAACAGTAGTAGCATGTTCACGGTAGAAAGATCTAGACTCTTTGAAAAAATGTTCTATTAAGATGACTAATTCTTGTTCCTATACGTGTAGGAGGTCGTCGGGATAATTTGTATGAAGCCCAAGAGGAGGCTGGAAACTTTTAAGAAGCCGAGGGACAATTTGTACGAAGCCCAAGAGGAGGCTCTCTTCCCGAAGGAAGAATCCTTATACGAAGCCTAAGAGGAGGCTGTGAATACTTCTAAGAAGCCGTAGGGTCCTTGTACAACGCCCAAGATGAGGCGGGGATGCTTTTAGGAAGCCTGTGGGTCCCCAAACCAAGAGAAGTTCAAGACAGGCTATTCACAGAGAATAGATCAAGCTAGGAAAGTCCAAGAATTTGGAAGAAACTCAAGAGATGCCATTCACGGAGAAAAGATCATCTCTGGGGAGTAGAGTCTCTTTGACAACTTCTAAAAGTGACAGTCTAAGAAAGGGTTAAAAAAGAATCTGCCTTTCACATCTCCATATTGTTTAACCCCAAGAGGAGGGAAGACTGTATCTGTTAATCCTATGGGGATCTAGTTTTGTCTATTTAAGAGTGATCAACAGGGCTTAGTGCTAGACGTAGTTGTCGGGGAAACTCTAAATATCTATACTAGTATTACACAGTTGATATGAGTTTATGAAAGAAGACTTACAGTGAAACAGCCCCACAATACAGTTATATGTATATGAAAGCGGATAAAGAAAGCATATAAACACTTACTCGGTTGAAGAGCTTCCATGCTGTTTGGTTAGTTGTTCAACAAAGAAAGATTGAAAACAACATTATATTCAAAATTTAAAGGAGAAAGCATTTTGAAAAGATGTTGGGGCTTACAGCTCAAGGAGAGGCCCAAGGTTTATCAGTGATCGCACTGTCGTTTTGTACAGAGGGACTTATACAAGTGACTGAGGCCCAAGGAAGGTTTTCTGTACAAGGGGATGGGTCTTACACTCTCTCAAGAGGCCCAAGTGTTTAAAGAAAAAGAATGGGGCTTACAACACGAGGGTAGGCCCAGATGATTGGTTTTTTTATTGGCGATCGCGCCGAGGTTTTCTTTTAACGCAGAGGGACTTATACAATGTCTAAGGCCCAAAAAGTTTTGGTTAAAAGGGGATTGGGTCTTACACTCTAATAGAATCCCAAAAGATTTATTTTTGTACAAGTGGTGGGGCTTACAGCTCAAGGAGAGGCCCTAGGTCATTTGTTTGAAAATGGCAATCGTGCCGATATTTTTGAAAACGCGATGGGTCTTATACCATGCATTGAGGCCCAAAATGGTTTGGTTTTCAAAAGGGAGTTGGGTCTTACACTCTAATAGAGGCCCAAGAATAATTTTGAATGGGTCTTATAGCTCGAGGAGAGGCCCAGGGTTTGTTTTTCAACGGACGATGATCGCGTCGATTTTTATGAAATACAACGGGACTTATACAATAAGTGAGGCCCAAAAATAGGTTTGTATTTACAAAGGATTGTGTCTTACACTCTATTAGAGGCCCAAAAATGTTTGAAATTGTTTGATGAGGGTGAAAATCAAAGAAACCCTAATTTGTTATTCTTTAAAAGTAAATATTTAAAGAAAATCAAATAAAATACCAAATAAGTTTGAATAAACCATTTGTGATTTTTGTTTAAGGTTTGAGAAATGAGGTATTAATCACAAGATGAATTAAAACTCACTTGGTTTTGATTTTCAAAGTAAATATTCACTTTTAAAATGTTTAAAAACATTAAAAAGGAATTTATTCACAAAAATACTAATTATATTAAATAAATAATATAAACTTAATTTTTTTGTGGAATAAAATATTTCAACATTTTTGTGATTTTTTACAAAAAGAACCAATCAAAAATAATTAAAATTGAAAGAGTTATTAATTTTCCAATTAATTAATAAAACATGAAAATATTGAAAAAAATAGCAAAAATGTGAGAAAACACAAAATGGCATGGGTGGGGTTTGAACCCACGACCTCAAGGTTATAGGGCGTGTGCCTTACCACTGGGGTGGTGATACATTCATTGCTTGACGTGAAACCACAAATATACATGGCTTGTGTAACGCTCCAGTTTTGTCCGTTTTTATTTAATCGAGTCGTTTGATTATTTTATTATTATTTTACTTTATTTTCGACTTTTATTTGGAAAGATGTTATTGTTCAATGTTGTGATGTTTTATCGCGTTTTGGGAACGTTTGCGAGATATTTGAGTGTTGGGGTATTTTGATCATTTCATCTTATTTTTCCTTAAGTTAGAAAATAGAAAATAGAAAGAGAGAAAAATAGAGAGAAAGAAAAAGAGAAGAAGGAAAAGGGAAAGAAAAGAGAAGAAGAGAAGAAAAAGAGAGAAAAACTTGGAAATCAAGAAATCAATCTCCCGACTTTTCTAAACACGATTAAATCGGGTAAGGGTGCGAAACTCGATTATTATATGCTTGTGTATGATTATGTATGTATGTTTTTTATTGTTATTGGATTGAAATGGAAAAAATATAGTAAAACCCATATTATGTATAATTGATTAGAAATCGATTAGATTGTGTCGGAAATCATGTTTTCAGGTCCATTATTGTTGATACATGTTAGATACCTGTTGTTAGGCATTGTATTGGTAATTTTTCTGATGTTTAGGTAAAATTGGGTGAATCTTGGGGTGGAAAAACGCAGAAAAATTCTGCAGAAAAAATTCTGGATTTCCACTGCCCATACGCGTATCACTCAAGGCAATACGCGTATTGGTCAAGGCAATACGCGTATGGCATTGAAGAAAAATGGGCAATACGCGTATGGAAGCTTCATTTTCTCAGCCATCTGTCCATTTGCGTATGGTACGCGTAACGTTTAAGGCAATACGCGTATGATGAATGGCACTACGCGTATTGGAATTTTAATGGGAATTTTGGGGGAAAAATGGTCTCTGCCCATACGCGTATGACCTTGGGCAATACGCGTATGGAATGGGCGAGAAATCAGGGCAATACGTGTATGGCTCAGGGCAATACGCGTATTGTTAGGAAAATTGTAAAATGTAGTTTTTTCGCGATGTCTTTTCTTGCTTAGTCCGTAACTTGTGTTCCGTTTATCCGTTTTTAACATTCTTGGTATCGTTAAGTAGCTATTGAACTGTACTTTCTTATTATAATAATTTGGTGATTGTTAGCCGATTTAATTATGTCGGGAATTTGGAATCGTGTCGTTTTGTCGACTTTTGTCGTTTTAATTGTGCGTAATTGGTGTGTATCATGCAATGTGCTATAGATATGGATATGGTATGAATTGTGTGCTGTTGTGTGGTATAAATGCATTGTTTTGGGCTTAAATTGCAAAGTAGGGTTTATGTTAAGTGAGATGGTTGCATATATGTGTGCATTTGAATGTCATGAGTCCATGTATGCCAAGTATCATGATATGCATTATTGTGACATCCTGAGTGACGGTTTGGATTTCAGAGGGAATCTGCTATAACGTCGTGTGCCCGTGTGGGGTGTGAACGATGATTATAGACGATCGTGTGCCCATGTGGGGTGTGAGCGATCGGGTCGTGTGCCCGTGTGGGTGTGAGCGATACATAGACGTCGTGTGCCCGTGTGGGGTGTGAGCGACGGGGAACATCGCATGCCCGACGGGGAGTTACAGTGATGTAACGTGCGATGATTCCAGCAGATTTCTTGAGTGAACTAGTGATGAGAAACATTGGAAGTCGGTACCGCATGTGCATATGCATAAGAGTCGTTATGTCGGTCTCTTGCATTTGCATAAATCATTAATGGTTTGTTTATGTTTGGAATTATGGATAAATTTGATAAATTTATATATGGATATGTGTTGGTGATACTTGTATTGTGCATGTTTGGTATACCTTGGTAATGGAAATATGAAATGTACATCGTGTCGTTTTGTGTTGGACTACTGGTATGAGTTATGGTGAGAACAGTATATACGTGTATTTTTGGTGTTATATATAATTGTATGCAATTATATTATGATTGTTTTTCTCACCCTTCTGCTGTTTTATAATGCTCTACGAGGCATTGCAGATTAGAGTTGCTGGAGGTCTTTTTGTGAAGCTTAGGACTTCATTCTTTTGTCGGTCGGCTCTGATATGTGGCACCGGGTAGTCAGGGGGATCGTTTTGTAGTTTGATGTGTATATGTATATATATATATCTTTTGGCTTGTGCATGTATGACTTGATGTATGACAAACTTTTTATGATATATATATATGAGATATTCAGTACAGATTTTCTGCTTTATTCTGTATTTCAATTGTGGGTAGTAGGAACTAAGTTCCTCTGTTTATTTGCTACCTGCGAGTGTTGCATATCTTTATGGGCAGGTGTTGTATGTTTTGTTTCAAATTGATGTGACCCCTCGGTCTATGCTGTGAATTTCCCAATATACTCTGATGAAATTTTGAATTTTCTTTTACTGCTTTATTTAATCGGGGGTATAGATTGGGGGTGTTACATTAAGTGGTATCAGAGCCAGTTCGTGTCAGTTGTGTCAGTCCTTGTCGGTCTTAGTGTTTGGATGAGCTGTTTGTTTAACCATAGTTGCTGTTATTGGAAATGAACAGAATATGGCTGGTAGGAATGACGCTGCTTTGGCTGCTGCTATGCAAGCTATGGCTCGAGCTGTGCAGGGTGCACCTAATGCTGCAGGTAATGATGAGTTCAGGAAGAACAAACCGCCTGTCTTCAAAGGAAGATATGATCCTGATGGTGCACAGATATGGCTGAATGAGATTGAAAGGATTTTTGGGGTGATGGATTCTGCTGAGGATCAGAAGGTGAGACTGGGTACTCATATGTTACTGGAAGAAGCTGATGATTGGTGGGTTAGTACTCGTCGTGTGTTGGAAGCTGCAGAGGAGGAGATCACTTGGGCTATGTTTAGCATTGAGTTTTTGAGGAGGTATTTTCCAGAAGATGCAAGAGGAAAGAAGGAAATCGAGTTCTTGGAACTGAAACAAGGTAATATGTCTGTTGTTGATTATACTGCTAAGTTTGTGGAGCTTGTGCAGTTTTATCCTCATTATCCTGAAGTGACTGCGGAATTTTCTAAGTGTGTAAAGTTTGAGAACGGATTGTGTCCTGAGATAAAGCAGGCGATTGGTTATCAAAGGATTCAGAGGTTTTCTAATTTGGTGGATTGTTGTAGGATTTATGAGGAGGATAGTAAAGCTCGTTCTACTCATTATAAGAGTGTGAGCGAGAGGAAAGGGAAGCAACAGTTCTGTGGTGGTCCGTATGTAACACCAGCTGATAAGGGTAAACAAAGGGGTAACTTTGAAAGAAGGTCAAGTGGAGGAGGAATGTCTGGTCCGCTGAGATGTTATAAATGTGGTGAGTTGGGGCATCGTCAGTTTGAGTGTAGGAAAGATATGAGGAAGTGTGCTAATTGTGGAGGTTTAGGACATGTTGCAGCTGATTGTGCCAGGAAAAATGTGGTGAAATGTTACAACTGTGGTGAACCTGGTCATATTAGTATGAAGTGTCCGAAACCGAAGTAGGCTCAAGCTGGTGGGAAAGTTTTTGCCTTGGTAGGAACTCAGACTTCTAGTGCAGATCGTCTGATCAGAGGTACTTGTTTTATTAATAGTACTCCTTTAGTTGCTATTATTGATACTGGAGCGACTCATTCGTTTATTTCGTCTGAGTGCGCGAAGTATTTGAATCTTGTGTTGTCTTCGATGGGTGGTGAAATGGTTATTGATACTCCAGCAATGGGGTCAGTAACTACTTCTTTGGTTTGTCTAAGTTGTCCTTTGACCATTTATGGTAAAGACTTTGAGATGGATTTGATGTGTTTATCGTTGGAGGGTTTAGATGTGGTTTTGGGAATGAATTGGTTGCAGTTCAACAGGGTTCATATTGATTGTTATCATAAGCTGGTAAGGTTTCCTTCTCTTGAGGAAGACGAAGACTCGAGTTTCTTATCTACCAAAGAGTTGAAGAAACTTTTGGCAGATGAAGCTCAGTTGTTTGGGTTGTTTGCATCGTTGACTATGGATAGTCAAGTTTCACTTGATGTATTTCCTGTTGTGTGTGAATTTCCCGAAGTGTTTCCTGAGGATATTTCAGATTTGCCGCCAGAGAGAGAGGTGGAGTTTTCTATAGATCTAGTCCCTGGTACTAGACCTGTTTCTATGGCACCTTATCGTATGTCAGTATTTGAGTTGGTTGAGTTAAAGAAACAGTTGAATGAATTATTGGAGAAGAGGTTTGTGAGACCAAGCGTTTCTCCTTGGGGTGCTCCAGTTTTATTGGTGAAAAAGAAAGATGGAAGTATGCGATTGTGTATTGATTATCGCCAGTTGAATAAGGTGACGATTAAGAATAAGTATCCTCTTCCACGAATTGATGATCTGATGGATCAGTTGGTTGGTGCGTGTGTGTTTAGTAAGATTGACTTGAGGTCAGGATATCATCAGATTAGGGTGAAAGAGGAAGATATTCAGAAGACGGCTTTTAGGACACGTTACGGTCATTATGAATATTCTGTGATGCCGTTCGGGGTTTCTAATGCGCCAGGTGTGTTCATGGAGTACATGAATCGTATTTTTCACGAGCATTTGGATTGATTTGTTGTTGTGTTTATTGATGACATTTTGATTTATTCTAAGTCTCGGGAGGAGCACGCGGAGCATTTGCGTATTGTTTTGCAGGTTTTGAAAGAAAGGAAGCTTTTTGCCAAGTTGTCCAAGTGTGAGTTCTGGTTGTCGGAGGTGAGTTTTCTTGGGCACGTGATTTCAGGTAATGGTATTTCTGTGGATCCATCTAAGGTAGAACTAGTTCTACAATGGGAGGCTCCGAGATCTGTTACTGAAATTCGAAGCTTTTTGGGTTTGGCCGGATATTATCGAATGTTCATTGAAGGTTTTTCTAAGCTAGCACTTCCTTTGACCCAGTTGACTTGTAAAGGGCAAGCGTTCATTTGGGATATTTGGTGTGAGGAAAGTTTTAATGAGCTGAAGAGAAGATTGACGACAGCTCCGATTTTGATTTTGCCGAATCCTAATGAACCATTTGTGGTTTATTGCGATGCGTCTTTGATTGGTCTAGGTGGTGTTCTGATGCAAGAAGGTAAGGTGGTGGCTTATGCTTCGAGGCAATTGAGAGTGCATAAGAAAAATTATCCTACTCATGATCTTGAATTAGCGGCTGTGGTTTTTGTGTTGAAGATTTGGAGGCATTATCTCTACGGTGCAAGGTTTGAAGTCTTTAGTGATCATAAAAGTTTGAAATATTTGTTTGCTCAGAAAGAGTTAAATATGAGGCAGCGTAGATGGTTGGAATTTTTGAAGGACTACGACTTTGGCTTGAATTACCATCCTAGTAAAGCTAATGTGGTAGCTGACGCATTGAGTCGGAAATCGTTGCATATGTCTGCTTTAATGGTTAAAGAGTGGGAACTTTTGGAATCGTTTAGAGATTTGAGTTTGGTTTGTGAAGTGACGTCGGATAGCGCGAGGCTTGGAATGCTAACGATTACTAATGATTTTCTGATGACTGTTAGTGAGAAACAGAAGCTAGATGGGAAATTTGTGGATTTGATGTTGGTTGGAGAAAGAGAGGCGAATAGTGATTTTAAAGTGGATATTAATGGTGTTTTGAGGTTCCGAGGTCGAATTTGTATTCCTGATGATGTGGAGTTGAAAAAGATGATTTTGGAGGAAGGACACCGGAGTAATTTGAGTATACATCTGGGAGCAAATAAGATGTACCAAGATTTGAAGAAGATTTTCTGGTGGTCTAGATTGAAAAGAGATGTGGCTCAGTTTGTTTATGCATGTTTGACTTGTCAGAAATCGAAGGTAGAACATCTGAGGCCTAGTGGTTTGTTGCAACCGTTGGATATTCCTGAGTGGAAGTGGGATAGCATTTCCATGGATTTTGTAACAGGGTTGTCGAATACACAGCGAGGGCATAATGCTATTTGGGTGGTTGTTGATAGGCTGACTAAATCGGCTCATTTCATTCTGATTGACATCAGTTTTTCTTTGGAGAGGTTGGCTGAGATTTACATCAGTGTGATGGTGAAATTGCATGGGGTTCCATTGAGTATTGTTTCTGATCGAGATCCGAGGTTTACTTTGAGATTTTGGGAAAGTTTACAAAAGGCGTTGGGTTCTAAATTGAGATTGAGTTCGCATTATCATCCGCAGACGGGTGGTCAGACGGAGAGGACGATTCAGTCGTTGGAAGATTTGTTGCGAGCGTGTGTTCTTGAACAAGGTGGTGTGTGGGATAGTTATCTTGCATTGATTGAATTCACGTATAATAACAGTTTCTATTCAAGTATTGGAATGGCACCGTTTGAAGCACTGTATGGACGAAGGTGTCGAACACCGTTGTGTTGGCACGAATCTGGTGAGAGTTTAATAGTTGGACCAGAGTTGGTGCAACAGACTACGGAGAAAGTGAAGCTTATTCGTGACAAAATGAAGGCTTCTCAGAGTAGGCAAAAGAGTTATCATGATCGGAGGTGGAAAGATCTTGAGTTCCAAGAGGGCGATCATGTATTTTTAAGGGTTACACCGGTAACGGGTGTGGGTCGTGCATTGAAATCGAAGAAACTTACTTCTCGGTTTATTGGTCCTTACCAGATATCCACGAGAGTGGGTGCTGTGGCTTATAGGGTGGCGTTGCCGCCGAATCTGTCGAATTTGCACGATGTGTTCCATGTTTCACAGCTTCGGAAGTATGTTCCGGATCCGTCACATGTGATTTCGATGGATGAGGTTGAGGTAAGGGAGAACCTTACGGTTGAGGCATTACTAGTTAGGATTTTGGATCGCGAGGTGAAACGGTTGAGGGGCAAGGATATTGCACTTGTGAAAGTGGCGTGGGGAGGCGCTGCTGAGGGCAATTTGACGTGGGAGTTGGAGAGTCGGATGCGGGAGTCGTACCCAGAGTTGTTCGTCTCAGGTATATTTTCGAGGACGAAAATTTCTAAGTGGGGGAGAGTTGTAACGCCCCAGTTTTGTCCGTTTTTATTTAATCGCGTTGTGAAACTAAATCGTGTGCATGAAGAAAAGAGAGAAAGGAGAAATCACGCAGAGGAAAATATTGGAAGCAATAGTATTATTCACAACTGAATAATACTGAGTAATGATAATGTTTATATAGTTGGTTACAATGATGACAGTTACAACAAACTTCTAACTACCAATAGTAACTAACTAAAAACAATTACATTACAAGAGGCTTCCTCTCTAAGAGAGCCCATTACTCTTTATGTTTAACGTCCCCCCTCAAGTTGGAATAGATGTTAATCATGCCAAGCTTGCCTTGAAGATTGCTAAAAGGTCCTACATGGAGAGACTTTATGAGTATGTCAGCTACTTGATCCTTGGAGCCAATAGGAAGCAAGTGAAGAATACCAGCTTGGACTTTGTCTCTAACAACATGACAGTCTATCTCAATGTGCTTGGTTCTTTCATGGAAGACAGGATTAGCAGCTATGTGTAATGCTGATTTATTATCACAATATAGCACAAAAGAAGTGGTGTGATGTATCATGAAATCTTTCAACAGATATAGAATCCACTGCCCTTCACAAGTAGCTTGTGCCAATGCTCTATACTCTGCTTCAGAGGATGATCTAGACACAATAGCCTGCTTCTTGCTCTTCCAGCTGATGAGGGAGTTACCAAGAAAGAAACAAAAACCGGTTGTGGATCGTCTAGTATCAGGGCAGGCTCCCCAATCAGAGTCAGAGAAACCTTTAAGGGTAAGGTCTGATGATGAACTGAAGAATAAGCCATTACCAGGACTTCCTTTAAGGAACTTTAAAACATGTATGCCTGCCAACATGTGATCAGTATGTGGATCACTCAAAAATTGGCTGAGCTTGCTTACAGCATAAGCTATTTCAGGCCTTGAATGTGTAAGATACAAAAGTCTGCTAATTAATCTTCTAAACTCAGTGGGATCAGAAAGAACATCACCAGACTCTTTATGTAATTGTTGATGAGGTTGCATAGGAGTGCTACATGGCTTAACACCAGTCAAACCTGCATCCTGTAATAAATCTAAAATGTATTTTCTTTGACAAAGACTAATGCCTGCTGTGGATCTACTTACTTCAAATCCAAGAAAATACTTAAGAGAGCCCAAATCCTTGATGCTGAACTTTGTGTGAAGGAGTGTTTTAATGTTGTTTATTTCATCAACATCATTCCCCCCTAAAACTAGATCATCAACATACACAAGGATAGCAGTGAAACATTGAGCCTTGCATTTGGTGAATAGAGAGTAGTCAGACTTGGATTGAATGAAGTCTGACTGTAACAATGTTTCAGTCAATTTAGCATTCCACTGCCTACTGGCTTGCTTGAGGCCATATAGAGACTTGTTGAGCTTGCAAACAAGAGTGGAATCAGTTAGGAGAAGGCCAGGAGGAGGTTGCATATAAACTTCTTCAAATAAATCACCATGTAGAAAGGTTGTGTTAACATCCAGCTGGAAAAGAGGCCAGTTATTTGCAGCAGCAATAGCCAAGAACACTCTAATAATAGTCATCTTAACTACAGGGCTGAAAGTGTCCATGTAGTCTAAGCCCTCAGTCTGAGTAAAACCCTTTGCCACCAACCTTGCCTTATACCTCTCTATAGAGCCATCAGCATGCAGTTTGAGTTTGAAAACCCATCGACATCTAACAACCTTCTTGTGTTGAGGTAATTTGACCAAATCCCATGTACGAGTCTTCATAAGAGCAGTCAGTTCTAATTGGATGGCATCATTCCAATGTGGATTGGTAATGGCTTCTTTATAGGAATTTGGCTCAGAAATAGATGACATATTTAGAATATATTGGTTATGGTTATGTGAAATATTGTGGTAAGACAAAAAGTGAGATAAAGGATACTTACATTGAGAAGAAGATTGTGTGACAGCTGAATCATCAAGTTGCACTGCATTCTCAATCAAGTTACAATGATAATTTTGAAGGTAAATGGGAGGGTGAATAGCTCTTTGAGATCTTCTTATTGGAGGGTCAGGTTGAGGTATGTTGGAAGAATTGGAAGGAGTAGAAGAAGAGCTAGTAGGGACAGGCTGATCAGAAGTAGAATTAGGTTGAGGTATGGTTGTGGATGTGCTGGAAGGGACAGAATGATGAGAATTAGGAATATATGGAAAATCAAAATTAGATGTAGATGAAGACATAGGTTGAGGAGTGGAAGTAGAATCAGAGGAAGGACTGTCTTGGTAAGGAAATATAGTTTCAAAAAATGTGACATCTCTTGACAAGAAAATTTCTTTGGAATGTAAATAAAAAAGAATATGCCCCTTGACTCCACTTTTGAATCCTAGATAGATACATTTTCTAGACCTGGAATCAAGCTTCTTTCTATGAGTGTGTAGTGTAGATGCAAAGCACAAGGAACCAAAAACTCTAAGAGAAGTAAGTTCAGGCTGTTGGTCATTCAAAACAAAATAAGGGGATTTGTTGTGTAAGAAAGGTGTGGGGAGCCTATTAATGAGATGAATGGCATGGCTAACAGCAAAAGACCAAAAAAGTTTAGGGAGATGAGCCTGAAATAAAATGGCCCTTGTAATTGCAAGGATGTGTTGATGCTTCCTTTCAACAATGCCATTTTGTTGAGAGGTAGCAACACAAGAAGTGTGATGAAGAATGCCATGAGCTTGATAGTAATCTTTAAGCATGAACTCACATCCATTATCAGTTCTAATGCATTTGACAGACTTGTGGTATTGAGTAAGAGCCATGGAAACAAAAATTTTAATAAGAGAAGAAGTTTCAGCCTTGGTGCGCATGAGAAAAATCCAAGTGAAACGACTTTTGTCATCTACTACAGTTAGAAAATATTTGTGGCCTTGAATAGATGGGACAGATAGTGGTCCCCAAATATCCATATGAATCAGATCAAATATATCAGTGGAATGATGAATACTATCAGAAAATGGTAATCTCTTTTGTTTGGCATAAAAACAAGTGTCACAAGGTACATTAGATGAGGGTATAGTAATAAAAGGAAAAGCTTTATGTAGTTCAACTAATTTGGCATTAGATGGATGTCCTAATCTCCAATGCCAAAGATTACAATCATTCATAGGGCTAGAAGCTACATTAGAGGCAACATTGATATGATGAGGAGAAGGGATAGACACTTGTGGTTGATTGAGAATGTACATTCCTCCTTTCAATTCAGCTGCACCAATCATCTTCTTGGAGTAAGAATTCTGTATGAAACAAGTGGAATTGTCAAAAATCAATTGACAGTCAAGGTTAAGAGTAAGTTTAGGGACAGAAATCAGATTGAATGAAAAATGAGGCATATACAAGACATTGGTTAGAACAAATTGCTCATTAAAGTAAATGGTTCCTGCATAATTTGAAGTAACTAAAGAACCATTTGGCAATTTGATTGTAATGGGATGAATTCTTTTCAAACAAGAAAATAATTTTCTTGAGAAACAAACATGATCTGTGGCACCAGTATCAAGAATAAAGGATTCATTAACATCTTGAATTGGTATTGTGCAAATAATACCTGAATGAGGGTCATTTTGGGTTAACATTTGATTGACACTGTGAGGAGTGGAAGACTGATTCAGCAGAGCTAAAAGAGCCTTATGTTGAGCAGGTGTAAAACTGATCAATCCTTGATTAGAATCAGTAGATGGTGTTGAAGAAGATTCATTCTGAGCCTCATTATTTGCCTCAGGTTTAGCAGAAACATTGTTAACTTAACTTTGGTGTTGCCAATGAGGAGGATAGCCATGCTTTTTGAAGCATGTATCAATAGTATGGTTGGTCATACCACAATGAGTACAAACCCTCATGCCTCTGCCACGACCAGTGTTGTTTCTACCTCCTCTTTGACATCTGCCTCTAGCTGAATTTTGGCCTCTACCTTGAGATGAATTATTAGGAACAACTAAAACTTTTGATTCATCAGTGATGACTGCCAATTGTCTTTCCTGCTGCACAAGTAAGGAATAAACCTTGCAAATATTGGGAAGTGGATCCATTAACATAATCTGAGATCTCACTGCAGCATAACCATCATTTAATCCCTTCAGAAATCTGATAACCTGATCAGAATCTTGATAGCTGCGAATCTTGTTTATGGCAGAACAAGTGACATCACATTCACAAGAAGGAATTGGATGAAAATTGTCCAATTCTTGCCATAACATTTTCAATTTGGTATAGTAAGATGAAATAGAAGAATCACCTTGCCTAAGGGTTCAAATTTCTTCTTGAATTTCAGAAATTCTGAACACATCGCCATGATAAAATCGATCCTTCAATTCTTTCCATATGCCTAAAGCTGTCTCCATCCAAAGAACACTCTGTGAGATTTCAGATTCAACTGAATTGTTGAGCCATGACATAATCATTGTGTTGCATCGATCCCATGCAATGGAGTCACGATCTTCATCTGGTGGTCGCGGCAAAGCAGCATTGATGAAGTGTAGCTTGTTCTTCGATCTTAATGCCATTGTCATTGATCTTGACCAAGAATGATAATTGCCAACATTCAATAGAGGGGTTACAAGAATCAATGCAGGGTTTTCGTTCGGATGCATGAAGTATGGATTAAGTGTATCAGTTTGATACCCTTTGTTTGCTGAGGTAGTAGAGTGATTCTGATTGCCATTGCCATTGTTGGAGCTTGAAGAACTTTCAGTGGACATGTTGAAGAAACAAAAATGCGCAGAAAAGAAGAAGAAGAAGGCGCAGAAACGAAAATGCGCAGAAAGAAGAATGGGTTGTGAACAAAGGTAATTAGCCACAGGTCGATGATACCATGTGAAACTAAACCGTGTGCATGAAGAAAAGAGAGAAAGGAGAAATCATGCAGAGGAAAATATTGGAAGCAATAATATTATTCACAACTGAATAATACTGAGTAATGATAATGTTTATATAGTTGGTTACAATGATGACTGTTACAACAAACTTCTAACTACCAATAGTAACTAACTAAAAACAATTACATTACAAGAGGCTTCCTCTCTAAGAGAGCCCATTACTCTTTATGTTTAACACGAGTCGTTTGATTATTTTATCATTATTTTACTTTATTTTCGACTTTTATTTGGAAATATGTTATTTTTCAATGTTGTGATGTTTTATCGCGTTTTGGGAACGTTTGCGAGATATTTGAGTGTGGGGGTATTTTGGTCATTTCATCTTATTTTTCCTTAAGTTAGAAAATAGAAAATAGAAAGAGAGAAAAATAGAGAGAAAGAAAAAGAGAAGAAGGAAAAGGGAAAGAAAAGAGAAGAAGAGAAGAAAAAGAGAGAAAAACTTGGAAATCAAAAAATCAATCTCCCGACTTTTCTAAACACGATTAAATGGGGTAAGGGTGCGAAACTCGATTATTATATGCTTGTGTATGATTATGTATGTATGTTTTTTATTGTTATTGGATTGAAATGGAAAAAATATAGTAAAACCCACATTATGTAGAATTGATTAGAAATCGATTAGATTGTGTCGGAAATCATGTTTTCAGGTCCATTATTGTTGATACATGTTAGATACCTGTTGTTAGGCATTGTATTGGTAATTTTTCTGATGTTTAGGTAAAATTGGCTGAATCTTGGGGTGGAAAAATGCAGAAAAATTCTGCAGAAAAAATTCTGGATTTCCACTGCCCATACGCGTATCACTCAAGGCAATACGCGTATTGGTCAAGGCAATACGCGTATTGGTCAAGGCAATACGCGTATGGCATTGAAGAAAAATGGGCAATACGCGTATGGAAGCTTCATTTTCTCAGCCATCTGTCCATTTGCGTATGGTACACGTAACGTTTAAGGCAATACGCGTATGATGAATGGCACTAAGCGTATTGGAATTTTAACGGGAATTTTGGGGAAAAATTGTCTCTTCCCATACGCGTATGACCTTGGGCAATACGCGTATGGAATGGGCGAGAAATCAGGGCAATACGCGTATGGCTCAGGGCAATACGCGTATTGTCAGGAAAATTGCAAAATGTAGTTTTTTCGCGATGTCTTT
Organism: Lathyrus tuberosus; assembly: GCA_022829125.1. Lineage (NCBI taxonomy): Eukaryota > Viridiplantae > Streptophyta > Magnoliopsida > Fabales > Fabaceae > Lathyrus > Lathyrus tuberosus. The sequence continues at coordinate 132,358 of JALAZF010000715.1, read as the reverse complement.
TCTTGTTTAGTCCGTAATTTGTGTTCCGTTTATCCGTTTTTAACATTCTTGGTATCGTTAAGTAGCTATTGAATTGTACTTTCTTATTATAATAATTTGGTGATTGTTAGCCGATTTAATTATGTCAGGAATTTGGAATCGTGTCGTTTTGTCGACTTTTGTCATTTTAATTGTGCGTAATTGGTGTGTATCATGCAATGTGCTGTTGATATGGATATGGTATGAATTGTGTGCTGTTGTGTGGTATAAATGCATTGTTTTGGGCTTAAATTGCAAAGCAGGGTTTATGTTAAGTGAGATGGTTGCATATATGTGTGCATTTGAATGTCATGAGTCCTTGTATGCCAAGCATCATGATATGCATTGTTGTGACGTCCTGAGTGACGGTTTGGATTCCAGAGGGAATCCGCTATAACGTCGTGTGCCTGTGTGGGGTGTGAGCGATGATTATAGACGATCGTGTGCCCATGTGGGGTGTGAGCGATCGGGTCGTGTGCCCGTGTGGGGTGTGAGCGATCCATAAACGGCGTGTACCCGTGTGGGGTGTGAGCGACGGGAAACATCGTATGCCCGACGGGGAGTTACAGTGATGTAACGAGCGATGATTCCAGCAGAGTTCCTGAGTGAACTAGTGATGAGAAACATTGGAAGTCGGTAACGTATGTGCATATGCATAAGAGTCGTTGTGTCGGTCTCTTGCATTTGCATAAATCATTAATGGTTTGTTTATGTGTGGAATTATGGATAAAATGGATAAATTGATATATGGATATGTGTTGGTGATACTTGTATTGTGCATGGTTGGTATACCTTGGTAATGGAAATATGAAATGTACATCGTGTCGTTTTGTGTTGGAATACTGGTATGAGTTGTGGTGAGAACAGTATATACGTGTATTTTTGGTGTTATATATAATTGTATGCAATTATATTATGATTGTTTTTCTCACCCTTCTGCTGTTTTATAATGCTCTACGAGGCATTGCAGATTAGAGTTGCTGGAGGTCTTTTTCTGAAGCTTAGGACTTCATTCTTTTGTCGGTCGGCTCTGATATGTGGCACCGGGTAGTCAGGGGGATCGTTTTGTAGTTTGATGTGTATATGTATATATATATATATATCTTTTGGCTTGTGCATGTATGACTTAATGTATGACAAACTTTTTATGATATATATATATATATATATATGAGATATTCAGTACAGATTTTCCGCTTTATTCTGTATTTGAATTGTGGGTAGTAGGAACTAAGTTCCTCTGTTTATTTGCTACCTGCGAGTGTTGCATATCTTTATGGGCAGGTGTTGTATGTTTTGTTTCAAATTGATGTGACCCCTCGGTCTATGCTGTGAATTTCCAAATATACTCTGATGAAATTTTGAATTTTCTTTTACTGCTTTATTTAATTGGGGGTGTTACAGCTTGCCTTGTTTTTGGCCTAGCCCAAGGCAAGGCAAGGCAAGTTTTGGGTCTGAAACGTGAAGGTCATAATTTTCTCATTTCTCCATGGTTTGAGACAAAATTTATATGCATCTGGCCTAGAATTTCACAAGGAATCCAATGGTGGTGGTATTTTTTTCAGATCATACTCCCTCCTCAAAATCCGATAGTGGTTTTGAAAAAGGCGTATAATTGCATTTTTTATGCTACACTTTGACACAGGCATGAATTACATGATGAATTGGTTTAAACACAACATATATAACATGTATGAGGTGTGTATGATCAGTGCACTTCAAAGCAATGCATATTTTGGAAAGTTCAAGTCAAGATGCTTACCTCTTTTTGAGCTTTTGGAGTTTTCTGTGCAATCTGCCAAACTTCTTGTTCCAGAAATGGTTTGATGCTTTTGACACTCTCAAATGATCCCTTAGAAGCTTTCAGGATGGTTGGAATCAGCTGGAACCTGCAAAAACACAAACTGGCCCTTTCTTGCAAAAGGGGTTAAAATGACCAAAATAGCAACTCTCTCAAATGGTGTTCCAGATGGGGGGAACCATTTGGGACAGTTCAAGGATGTTATTTGGAGTGTGTTTGAGGTTTTATCTGGTTTGGAAAGTGACTGAATGAAGACATGGCTTGAAAAATGCACAAAAGGCCTATTTTGAGGTTTTGAGAGGTGACTTTGTGATTTTGGTGTTACAGGTCACTTTTGATAGTTTGGATCACCTACATATGATGTTTATGAGGTGTTAGGATCATGAGTTGTGATGGAAATGCTCTCTAACTCAAAAAATCAGAGTTACCTTGCTAAAGAAGGCATTTTGGCCTAAAGAGAGGGATTTTGAGGAAAGCATCTGTTTGGTGGCTTTGGTGTACTCAAACTGAGCAGAAATGAGCTCAATTTATAGTAGAGCAGTTTTGTTTTGGGATCAATAGTGAATGGAAACTGCAGCAGAGGTTTGGCCAATGGTTGCACTTTGGAATCCAAGTCTCCTCTGGCCATTGACTAGAGGTTAGGGCACAGGGTTGTGGTTCCCTTGGTCTTGGATAAGTCTTGACTGAATTCAGTTGCAAATGTGTCAGTCCATACCACCTTGGTGTATGTATTGAATGCTCCAATCCAAAATTGGAGCCTTGTCCCTCTTTTAGGCAATTCTAGGTTTGGCATGCTACTTCTTGTTCCAAGGACATTGGAGGCTTGGCTCAGTGTTTGTCCCCTTTAAATTTGATCCTCAGATGTGTCTAAAGTGATGACAAGGCTTGGAATTATCTTATTTTTCCAAATCAAGAAAAAATACAAAATTCTGCCTAGCCTTGGCAGTTTTCAGCAAGGCATATTGCCATTGTCATATCTCATGGCCCAAGTGGAATTTGGTGATGTTCTTGGCCATTTTGGAAAGCCCTCATATGATACAACAACTGTTTAATCATATTTGGTTTTGATACCTTTTGGATCCAAGTGAAAAACCCCCCTACATTTGGAAAAAAGTGAAGGCAGATTCTGACTTAGTGAAAATTTCACTAAGTGTTGGAAAAAAGTGACATTTTCACTTTTTGTGATTTTGATCATTCGATAACTCAAAATCCATGATGAATTTGGAAGGAGGTCAGTTCTAAACTTTTGTAGAGGGTAATGAGAGCTACAAATCTAGCTTTGGATGGGGAAAATGGCCTTGTGGTTTAGGAGTTATGATCCTCCAAAGTTAGTACCCTTGCCACTTTGTTCATAACTTAGAAAATTTTCTAAGTTTTTATGGTTACCCCTTTTACAAGCTATCCCACTCTTCTTGATTTTTCTTGATGAATGATGATTCAAATCACACATTAACATCATTTTAGGGTTAAAAACCCATAAATTGTGAAAAATTCAAAAAGTCAAAGTTGACTTTTGTGCACAGTTGACTTTTTGTCAGATGAATTCCAAACTGTGCGATCCTCTATGAAATCAAGTCCTTGACCTAAATCAAACTTGATGGATTGATTTCATAGGTGTTATAGGGTGTATTGAATCATGTCCTAGGGTTTGGGAGCATGTCCTGGTCAAAAGTCAAAGCTACAGTTGACTTTTCTCGCGAAACCCTAATGATGGTACTGATGAAATTGAGACTTACTGCTCAAGCTTCCTGGATCAATCCATTGTTACAAATGCATTAATGTGGTATGTTAGAGATCCTCAAATCATGTCTTGAGGTCCTGGCTCATGTTTTGTCCCAAAAGTTAACTTAGGGGTGAATTAGGTCAAGAAACCCTAATTCATGATTTTTGAAGTATGCATCCCCTGAGGTCAAATTGAATTAATGCTTGGGCCCATGAGGTTCCATGGAGTATTTTAGGATATGCTTGGAAGCATTGACTCATGCCTAGAGGAAAATTTCCATCTGGAGGCCCTGGTCGACCAAACCCTAATTTGGTGACACTGGCGATCTTGAGGCTTGATCCACCTGGAAGGGAGCAGCCTTGTGCTTAATCCTTAAAGTGGGAGCCCTCTTGATCCATTGTAGATGTTTGGGAGGTTAGAAAATTTGAAGATCATGTCATTTCTTGATTGATCCTTTGTCTAAGAACTCTGAGAGGGCTTGAAACCCTAATTTTGACTGTAGTAAGTGTTCACCCATCTTTGGGGAGACTAATGAGGCAAGATGGTTCATCCATATTGTGATGATGATTTTCACAATGATGGGAAGTCTTAGTGGTCAAAATTTAGGGTATGACAGATGCCCCTATTTAATCTTCTTGGACCCGAAGGTGTGAATGACGAAGGCATTCGAGCATTCGAGGTGCAAGAGGATTAAATATCGGAATACCCGAAATTTTGATGGTGATTAAGAATGGTAGTCACGCATCCTTCTTCTTTTGCTAAGCAATGATGCTTAGAAAAGGTAAACTTCCCCTCGATCATGGTTTCCTACCAAGGATCTGGTCTTAGTTTCTGATGTAAACTTCTCCTCGATCCTGGTTTCCTACCAAGGAACTGGTCTCAGTTTCTGATGTAAACTTCCCCTCGATCCCGGTTTCCTACCAAGGAACTGGTCTCAGTTTCTGATGTAAACTTCCCCTCGATCCTGGTTTCCTACCAAGGAACTGGTCTCAGTTTCTGATGTAAACTTCAACTCGATCCTGGTTTCCTACCAAGGAACTGGTCTAAGTTTCTGAAATAAACTTCCCCTCGATCCTGGTTTCCTACCAAGGACATGGTCTCAGTTTCTTTTGTCAATAAACTTTCTTGACAAGGGACGCTATTCGTAGAGGTTTTCCTCAAACTTCTTGCCGAATTTTCCTGGGGAGATGCCATTTGATAGAAAAATTTTGATGTCAGACTCGCTGATGAACCCATTCGCCTGAGTTGTAGAGGTGTACAAACTTCTCTGTTTGGAGATGCCATTTGCCGACTCTACTGGGGATTACGAGTCTCTTGAGAGACTGCTTTCACGCTTGGGGATATTACAACATACCTTTCTCGGGATCTTCCCGGAGAAACGCCATATGATGTGATCCAATTTTGAGGTGCTGATGACCTTTTCGTCAGCGGTTTTTTTTCGGAGAAAAACTGCTGTATTGCCGAATCTCTGCTTAAGAGGCTTCCTCTAGGGATTTTCCTTAATCCGGGAAAGCAAAGATATCATCTTAAATGGCGAAGAGTGACATCGGTTGGAGGTTCTCTGGTCTTTCAAAGGTTCAAGTTATCAAAGTGGTCAAAGGCCAATTCTGATCCAGAAATAAACAGGAGGAGAGAGATTGCTCAGACGCAACCTTTTCTGACGAGGAAAGGGCTAATAACTCGATTGAGAGGACTTTTATCACTATGTGTCGCACCTCGAAAAAATCGCTTCATCGAAGACACGACCCTTCGCGCGAAAGGCACGGAACGGTTCGATAGAGTCGCCACCGAACTTTATTTATCCCAAAAGAGGGAAAGGAAAATATCGAGAAAACCTTTAAGGAGGGGTAAGAACATGGTAGTCGCAACCACATTCCGGGTTCGGGAGTCTGTTACGTGAGGGGAAGGTACGCGCACCCCCTCACGTCCGTTGTACTCAACGGGAACCTCTTGATTCGAATCACGATGCTCGTTAGCTAAGCTTTGTTTGTTTTCTTCTCAAAAATAAATGCGGAAAGGTAAGATAAAAGGGAAAAGATGCTAAGGGGAAATGGGTGGTTTAAGGATAGGGTGCTCAGAAAGATCATCGCGACCTCGGGCCTACGTATGCTCATTCGGACGAGAATGAGGAATCAGAGCAATCGTAGTTCGGCTACGGGGTTTGACGGAAAAAGATGGAAGTGTGGAAAAGGTGGAAAAAGAAAAAGTGTGGAAACAGGGAAAAAAGAAAAAGTGTGGACGCAAATGGGGGAAAAAGAAAAAGTGTGCTTGCCAAGATCATCGCAATCTTGTGCCTACGTATCTTTACTCGGACGAGAATAAAGAATCAGAGCAGTCGTAGTTCGTGGTACGCCCACGAAAAGAGGAGTTAATTTTTAAAAGAGGCGTCAATTGCTCACACACGAGTAAGAGAACTCGCACCCAAACAATCAAAGAGAGATCAAAGACTTGAACCCCCATTTTTCACCTTGAAAAAGAATTACGATAGTTGTTAGTCATTTTTTAGTTTTATTATGAAAATCTGCTTGACGTTGGATCAAGGGTTCATTGGTCATGAAAAGAGTTTGGTTTGAAAAAAGATTTGGTTAGAGGTTGATTTGAAAATGGGCTCGACGACGAATCGAGAGTTTGGTTGAAAAGGGTTTGTTTGAAAATGGCTCGACGACGAATCGAGGGTTTGGTTGAAAATGGGTTTGTTTGAAAATGGCTCGACGACGAATCGAGAATTAGTTTGAAAATGGGTTGTCTATGCTAGTCCTTAGGGGTGCTCCTAGTAAACAAACCACAATCAAAAGAAAACTAAATGCGTACATCGGAATAGGGAGCGGGGTACACGTAAATTACAAGGGATGACATGAAATAAAGGGTCTCATTGTAAGGTAGCCCAAGAGAAAGCCGTGTGTGTGCAAGGTGTCCTAAGCTAAGCCTTGATCGAAAGTCGCCAAGCAACCAACAGTCCATCAAATTATTGTTTTAGGGTTTCGATATTTGTTAATGTTTTTTTATTAAAGTGTGAATAAATAAAATGGTTAAATAAATATGAATATGGATATGAACAATATGATAAGAGTATGAACAAGAATAATAACCAAGATAATATTGACAAGAGATTAAAGTTGACATAAAATAAAATTGGTCTCGTCTTAATCACGATTTAATCGAGAAATCGATAATCTTTGATATTTGACTTTCATTGACCAAAAATGAAAAATAATGAAAAAATATAATAAGAAATGGAATAAAATCGAAAAGAGCTAAGAAAAATAATAAAGGTCTCACCTTTATCAAGATTTAAAATCGATAAATCGATAAATCTTAGATATTTGGTTTTCATTGACCCAAAATGAAAAGTAATGAAAAATACAATAAGAAATGAAATAAAAAGTCGAAAAAGATAAGAAAAAGAATAAAGGTCTCACCTTTATCAAGATTTAAAATCGAAAAATCGATAAATCTTTGATGTTTGGTTTTCATTGACCCAAAAATGAAAAGACATAAGATAATGAAAAATAAAATCGAAATAGAAATAAAATCGATCTCGTCTTAATCAAGATTTAATCGAGAAATCGATAATCTTTAATATTTGACTTTCATTGACCAAATAAAATAATATACGAAAATTAAATGGAGATAAAAATTAAATCGAAAAAAAAAACTAAGAAAGGTCTCACATTTACTAAGATTTTAAATCGAAAAATCGATAATCTTTTGTATTTGTTTTTCATTGACCCAAAATGAATAAAGATAATGAAAGGATAATAAAAATGAGATAAAATCGAAAAGAGGAAAAGAATAAAGGTCTCACCTTTATCAAGATTTTAAATCGAAAATCGATAAATCTTCGATATTTTGGTTTTCATTGGCCCAAAATTAATGGAAATAAAATAACGAAAAATAAATCGAAATAAAAAATAAATAAATAAATACTAGGCCTCAAATAAATCAAGATTTAATCGGTTTGACTAAATCATGAATATTGTTGTATCATTGGCCCAAAATCAAAAATAAAATAAACAAGAATAACCAAATTGTGGTCTCAAAAAGAAAACTTAAAGAGAAATTAAAGAGGGGGTATTGGGCTATGTACGGTGGGTGCAGTGTAAAATACACCAAGCTCAAACTAAAAGCCCAGATCCAAAAACCCTTTGCCATGAATTTAAAAAAACAAAAAAAACCACAAATGGTTCTTCTATTAAAACGTGAAACGCTCTGTATCTAATCAGAAAGAAAAAACAAAATCAGTAAATCACCATCAAAACGCAGCGAGTCAAATGCAAAACCTAGAAAAAAAAACATCAATCGCATTTCAACCTTCTCTTTTGTATTGTTTCGTTCGTAGCTCCTCCGTCTCGTTTAAGGTAAGATTTGGGTTTTGTTCTCCGTTTATTTCCTTTGGGTTCCGATTCTGGTTTGGTTTTTTGCTCTGTACGATTCGAACTCTTCTTCTTTCTGTTGGTGATTTCTGAGTTTCGATTTTGGGGATGGGGTGTGGTTTTAATTTAGTTATTGTTACGGTTAAGGGCGGCGGTTTGGTGGTGTTCAATGGCGGCTTGAAGGAATTATTTGGTTCAGATGGAAAATAATGGTGGAGGAAGTTATTTGCTAATGGTGGATTGTGGTTTTGATTCACGGTGGGATCCGCAGTGGGTTGTTGAAAAGAGGTTGAAAGTTATGAAGGGTACTTTTGATGGTGAGAGATATGTATAGTGCGGTTTCGTTGAGCAGGAAAGAAGGACGTGGGAATCGCTGGGTTTGTGAGTTGAATATGATGGTTGTTTTCGTTGGATGAAAAGGAGTATGTTCTTGTTGTGAAGTGAGTAAAAGAGGTGTTTGTGTGAAGGTGATACTGATTAATTACTGTGGTGGTTTGTGAGTTTAATGGAGGATGGTTGTGGGTTTGCCAAGCTGTCGTCAAATGAAAGGAGAAGGAGGGTTTTTATTCCCCTCTTGAGGTTTGTGTTCATCCCCCAATTTAAAGTGAAAACATTAAGGTTTCAAATGTTGTTGAATGACAATTATGGAATGATGCAGTGGAATCAAATTGGTTTGGTGGATGTCTTGCTATTTGATGCAATTGACACTACTGTACTTTCTGTTGTTGCTGAATTTCTGCCTCTAATTTGTTTGTTTGTGCTTGGAATTGGCATGGTGTTGTTATTTATGTGTGGAAGGCTTGGTTGTACGTTGAAAGTGGCTCATCATTTTGGCTTGGTGTATTTCACAAGCTGTTGTATGGAAATTGTATATTCATGAGCCTTGTGTAACTTTATGGGTTATTGTAAATTTGTAATGGACTTCAATAATGGGCTTTTATGACATGAGTCTTTCTAAATTTGAGTGACAAGAACTTATTTTTGGCTTTTACTGTATGATAGTTTTTTTTGGTTTTTTTTGGAATATAATGGATAAGTATTTAAAATAAATAAAAAAAACTGGTTTTTAATAATTGAAATGAAATTGGATTTGGAACATAGATAATGAGAAAATGGACTTGTCATGGATATTATTAAAAAAAATTGAAAGTAGTTATGGACAAGTTGAGATTGAATATGGAGTTAAAAATAGGATTTATGGAATTGGATTTTATATATGGATACTAAATAGATATAGAAATGGTTTAAATGGATATTGGATAAAGTATAAAAAAAAGTTAAAAGATAGATATGACTTAAAATGAAAATGGATAAAAATTAAAAGAGGGATGAAGTTGAAGACAACATATTTTTTTGGATTTTTTCTGAATAATTGTCAGTGGGTGGATGTACAGATGAAAAGTTATACACAGGTAGGACAAATTTGGGGTATGACAGATGCCCCTATCTAATTGGCTTAAATCGAGTAAGTTGAACTGCCACAATGTTCTTTCTTTCAAGGTATAAGACAATTTGATATGAAGAAGACCACAAATTTGTCAGAAAAATGCTTGGGAGATGGAATGATAAGTCAATGTCAACCATCGAGTAGTCACTAAATCACTTGCAAAGGTCGTTATCACCAAAAAGATGATAACAGGAGGAATTGACACCAAAAGGATGACGTACCTATCACCAAAAGGATGATAGTGAACACACACACACAAAGACGCTTCCACCAAAAGGATGAAAATGAGGTCAAAGCCTGCTATTACCAAAAGGATAATAGGGCACATACACTGCTATCTGACACCAAAAGGATGACAGACCTATCACCAAAAGGATGATAGTGACACACGCACACAAACCCTTCCACCAAAAGGATGAAAATGAGGTCAAAGCCTGCTATTACCAAAAGGATAATAGGGCACACACACCGCTATCTGACACCAAAAGGATGACAGACCTATCACCAAAAGGATGATAGTGACACACACACACAGACCCTTCCACCAAAAGGATGAAAATGAGGTCAAAGCCTGCTATTACCAAAAGGATAACAGGGCGCACACACCGCTATCTGACACCAAAAGGATGACAGACCTATCACCAAAAGGATGATAGTGACACACGCACACAGACCCTTCCACCAAAAGGATGAAAATGAGGTCAAAGCCTGCTATTACCAAAAGGATAATAGGGCACACACACACAGACCCTTCCACCAAAAGGATGAAAATGAGGTCAAAGCCTACTATTACCAAAAGGATAATAGGGCACACACACACAGACCCTTCCACCAAAATGATGAAAATGAGGTCAAAGCATGCTATTACCAAAAGGATAATAAGGCACACACACACAGACCCTTCCACCAAAAGGATGAAAATGAGGTCAAAGCCTGCTATTACCGAAAGGATAATAGGGCACACACGCACACAGACCCTTCCACCAAAACGATGAAAATGAGGTCAAAGCCTGCTATTACCAAAAGGATAATATGGAACACACGCACACAAACCCTTTGTAACACCCACATATAAAATCCATACATCAAAGCATAAATTATATATATGAATCCAAGTATTTGGTATTGAAATACAATAAGTTCCTAGCTAACACATTATACACATAAATGCCTCTAATACAACACGAAAGCTAAGGCATTACATATACAAGATGTTCCAACAAGATAAAAACTAAGAACTAGATCAATGCAATGATCTCAAAATAGAATGTCATAGCGGAAGCCATGCCATCTCAAAAATCTACGAACCGGAAGGAAAAGTCAAACCACTTTATCCTTACCCGTCGCCGAACCTGCAGAACCTGTGATGTAAACAACAACAGTGGGGTGAGATACATCAAATCTAAGTGAGTTCCCTATCTTATGGATTCTCTCGGATTATTTATGGTTCTAACAATCCTAGCTCAAGTCCGGGGAAGGGAAATGACTTTGAGTACACACACACTATATGGAAACATGCTATGAGTTCATCAACCCACAATATCACTAATCGGTAACCATGCCAAGGTATCCCCTATTCCCGTCCTCTTCTACGTCTAGAAGTCGACCCGGGTCATGGATCCTTGCAACCTACTTGACATACAAATGGATTCGGGTTCTACGGGCCTTATACCGTTATGAACCGTCACTTCACACGGGCCTTATACCGTCACAAGCATTCACCCAACGGGCGCCATTCGTACAGCACGGGGAATCAAACCTGCCAAGTAGTTGTGCATCCATTTCAGAGGAGTCCGAGACTCATGAAACTACACTCAATATAAATAATCCGGTTACGATTACGTGATCATACACAACACCATGATTGTATTCGACAATCACAAGGCTAAAATGCCTCTCGGCCTCACATGCCGGTTCAAATCCACAAAGGTTAACCACATGTTCCATACTAGTGTTTCCAACTTCTAAATTCTCCTATAGTTCATAAGGGTTTTCCTCACTCTTACTATTTCATATTTTGACATGCATACATTCTCAAACATGCTTAACAACAAGAGAAAATAGGTAAACATAAGTCAATTGTATAATAGAATCACATAACAACATATCATATATCAATACTTTCATTCTTTTGCCTCTAAATAATTTGTCCTACATTATACTCCTAATTTCCACTTTTTATTTGGTAGAGGGTCGTCGTGGCTTTCTAACGGTACCAAGAACGCCCCGATCCGAGTTATGGATCAAAAGTTATGAAGGAAACAAAACTGCATAAACAGACATGTTCGCTAGGTGAACCTCCCAGCGAGCGTTCGCTTCCGCATTCGCTAGGCGAAGCCTCTGGCGAATGAACAAACAGAACAAAACAGACATAAAGTTCGCTTCGCGAACGCCCTGGTGAACCTTCGTCTTCGCCTTCGCTAGGCGAACAAGCTGGCGAGTAATTAAACAGAATGCTCCCAGACCCAAAACACCATAAGTTCGCTAGGCGAACAACTGGCGAACCTTCGCCTTCACCTTCGCTAGGCGAATGTGCCAGCGAACACCTAGTCAGTAAGTTCCCATATTCAAAACACACTAAGCTCGCTAGGCGAACATGCCCGCGAACCTTCGCTAGGCGAACGTTTGGGTTCGCTAGGCGAACCCTCGATTGCTGTTCGCTGGGCTTCGCCCCAGGTTCGCTAGGCGAACCCTGCGAACCAGAACTTCTCCCAGCTGTTGTTCTTCACTTCCAAGTCATAATTTCTCCATCAAAACATAACCCAATAAAACCCACATGATCTAAACTCAGTATAGACATGATAACAAGCATTCAACAGCATTTATAACAAGATTCCACCATGAAATTCCATATTTTCATAATCTAACCTAAATCCATAAACTCTCTAGAGCTCTCTAATAATGGTACTAACTAGAACCCACCTCAAAATAGAGCAAGATGAAGACGATTGAGAAGTTTGGATGAAGTTTGGATGATGATCTTGATTGTTCTTGAGCTTTTCTTCCAATTTCCTCTTCTCCTCTTTTTCTCTCCTTCCTTTCCTTTCTTCCTCCTTTCTTTCTATCTTTTTATTTTGTTTGGAAAGTGAGAGGAAAAGAATTTACATAGCAAGCTTAGTATTAGAAATAATACTACTAAATGTCCAAAAAGTCTCTTTAGTCCCAATTAGTAAAATATCTCAGAGTCAAATAATATTAATTGGATTTATTCTAAGTTCCACAGTTACTCTAATTATTTTAGCCAATAATTTATCATAGTACACTGGACTCAGTTGATCACAACATAATATTATCCGGAGAAATAAAATACGGGGTATTACACCCTTCAACCAAAAGGATGAAAATGAGGTCAAAGCCTGCTATTACCAAAAGGATAATAGGGCACACACACAGACCCTTCCACCAAAAGGATGGAAAACGAGGTCAAAGCCTGCTATTACCAAACGGATAATAGGGCACACACACAGACCTTTCCACCAAAAAGATGAAAATGAGGTCAAATCCTGCTATTACCAAAAGAATAATAGGGCACACACGCACACAGACCCTTCCACCAAAAGGATGAAAATGAGGTCAAAGCCTGCTATTACCAAAAGGATAATAGGGTACACACGCACACAGACCCTTCCACCAAAAGGATGAAAATGAGGTCAAAGCCTGCTATTACCAAAAGGATAATAGGGCACACACACAGACCCTTCCACCAAAAGGATGGAAAACGATGTCAAAGCCTGCTATTACCAAACGGATAATAGGGAAAAACGATACCAAAGGTTGTCACTCACCAAAAGGATGACACACAGACTAAGGGTTCACGAATCGGCGACACCAATAGGATGACGGATCAATATAAGCCACTACCACCAAAAGGTTGATAGGAACTTTCTACTTTCGAGGGGACCAACACCAAAAGGATGCAGGTTAGGTTGAAACAACATGAATGACTACCACCAAAAGGATGATAGTAAGCTTCTGATTTTGAGAATTACCAACACTAAAAGGATACAGGTTGAATTGAGTTGACAAAGTTTGGCTATCACCAAAAGGATGATAATAAGGCAATTGACAAAAGGTCAAGTTTGCTGGGGATATGGTGAGTGAGGCTTATTTGGAGACATCAACAAAAGGTTAAAGCAAAGAAGTTACTGATGGACATCATCCTTGTCAACAAAAGGTTGAAAGGACCAACTCATTGGGGAACACCCAAGGACTTGAAGTAGATGCCCCTGACTGGGCTGAAGATTGCTTTGAAATCTTGCCTTGAGCTTGGTCAACAAAAGGTTAAACAACTTCGTGAGGGATGCTCGCAGATTCGCAGAAGATGCCCCTGTCTGGGCAGAAGATTGTCTTCCAATCTTGAGGATGATCCTGGATCTTGACCTATGCATATATGAATGCTTGATTTTGTAATGATGTGCAATGCAAATGCCGACGCACGGAGATGCAAGTGTTGGGGAAGTATGATTGATTTTGGGTATGCATATGATGCACATGATGTTGAATGTGATGCGTATGATGCTTATGATGCATATGATTGCAGACGGGTGACAGGATATGCTTGGAGAGGGTGTCAGCATGGTGGTCTTTTGGTAGTTGCCAATACGGATTGGACTTTGGGCGGTGGGAGGGATTTGATTTCCTTGACACTCAGTTCGTTGAAGACGTCATGATTGAAGCAGACGAAGATGCTTTTGAAGCTCTGAGTTTGACCACTTATTGATTTGTTGGTGAGTTCGTTTCTGAAAGAACCATAACTTTGCTTGATGGTCAAGGTTGCCTGAAAAAAATGGGTGTAGCGACATGGTCAAATCATGAAGACCGTACCTTTGCTCTGAACTTAATGATTGCTAATGTTTGGAAAGGTATGCTTGTCCAACTTGCCTTCTGCAACAAGGCTTTCCCCAATCTGAACATGGTAATGGTATGCCCCTGATTAACCAGTTCTGAAGTGGTATGATCTTTGGAAAGCTGAGCTTTGATATGCTTTGAGACAGCTTGCCCCTGATTGAGCTGTTGAAGGATTTTTCCCCAGCCTGAGGGTTTTGAGGGAGTCTTGCTTTGAGTTGGCACCACCGAAGAATTCAAGTTCCTCTTTGATTGCCCCTTGTTGGAGTTGCTTTGATGTGTAGCACTGATTTGCAGTTAAAATTGTACATTCACAAATGGTAATCTTAATATGATGCTCATGCAAGTTTTGAAAAAGTGTCTTTTATTCGAGTGTCATGATAGTGAGACGAATGGACCATTAGCCCAAACGTGTTCTGATTTTGATGGTGTGAAAGATATAGCAAGGAGAATGACACCAATGCTGAAGATTAGCAAATATGTGAGGAGTCAGTTTATGCAACCTTGCAATAGTATGCTTTCTGAATAAATCTCGCCTCGATTAGGTCTTTTGAGGGTTGTAACGTTGTCTGGTTCGCGGTTAATGAAACAAAGGATATAAGGCTCAAAACTTGGTTTGTACCCACCCCTTCTTCGTGAAGAACTCCAGTCATACATTCAGTTAATTCTACACATTTGTCTTCCAAAAAGGGTTGACGATGTAAGTGTGATCTGCTCGACATGGAAGTAACCTTTATTTTGTTTTTGATGAATGTCAGTGATCCTTTGATTTTAATTTGATGGTCACTAGACTTTATTTTGTTTTTGTTGAGGATTTGACGACCTCTTTTTGATTTTGCTTTTGATCCCTATCTTTTGCATGGACTAATTTCACCTGTCGAGTCCATCAGGGTTGCCTTAATTTTTTCCTAAGTCTCCTTTGAGGTGCTCGACTTAGCAGGCTTTTGATTTTTTATTTTTTTTTGTTTTTGGAGGATTGTAACTGCCAAGTCATGGGTTTTTGATTAACCACCGTCATGTCTTGTGGAATTTTGCTTTGTGATTTCGGTGTGTAGTTAGGATTAACTGAACACTACCCTGCCCCAGGTTGAGTGTAAGGGTTTGAATATCCGAAGGAAACTACTACTTCTAGGCTCGAAGTGGTTTACTAGGGATTAACTCCTTGTCTCTCCAGTGTTTGGGGGTTGAAACAATGCATGTACATCATCGGCGGGATTCTATCCGAAAGCATACATTTTGCAATTATGGGTATTTCATTTTCATCATCCTCCCTCCAATCATTGCTAACAACAGTTTGATATAGAGAGTGAAGTGGATAAATGTGTCAGTGTTTTGCAGTAAATGGAAACAATGAGTGAATACGACATAACTAATTCAAAACATGCATAGTCACTACATTAAGAAAACCAAATACAAATGACAATGTTTGAAGCAAACAGTACTTAAACAAACAAAGACAAAAATACAAGAATGCAAATGATGGGATGGCAACATGACTGCCTTCTTCGGGGAATAAACTTGACTTGACTTGACTTGACTTGACTTAATGCTGGCACTAGTTTGGCAGCGGCATAGGGTTTTTGATGACGTTTGGAGCCCTCCCATTGAACATGAGAAACTTTGAGTCAATCATGTCTTGAACCTTGTGTTTGAAAGCTCTGCAGTCCTCAATCGTATGCCCTGGAGCACCCTTATGAAACTCGCAATGAGCATTAGCATCATAATCTAGGGGAATGACAGTTGGAGGAGCTAGGTCCCTCAGATCGATTGCCCTCTTCTCCATTAATTGAGAAAAGATCTGAGCATATGTTGTCGGCAGACGATCAAAGTCTCTATCAGACCTCTTTGTCCTCTATTGATTAGGCTGACGTTGCTGAGCAACTCTCTGTTGTTAATGCTGAGGAAGATATTGATACCCTTGCTGATTGTAGGATTGTTGCTGAGGAGTCTGTTGCTGAGGCATTGGAGCTTGAACAGCTTGAACTGTTGACTGATAAGGCATTAGAGCATATTGCGCAGCAGCAACATATGGATGCTGGAAGTAGGGAAGTGGAAAAGGCATTGGAGCGGGAGCTTATGGAGCTTGCCCTTTCTGAGCAGAGACGGCATTTGTTTCACCCTTTTTTTCTTGTATCCATTATTGAAAGGTTTCATGGCTTGAGACTGGCAGCTAGAACCTCCTTGGATCTTTCCACTTTTCAGACCTTCTTCAATTCTCTCACCGACAATTACCAAATCGGAGAATCCGGCAGAAACATTACTGCCATACCCCAAATTTTGACCACTAAGATTTCCATCATTATGTTAATCACCATCACAATATGGAAGTACCTTTATGCCTCATCAATCTCCTCAAGGAATTGTTGAGCATTCACTACAATCAAAATTAGGGTTTCAAGCCCTCTCTGAGTGCTTAGACAAAGGGTCAATCAAGGAATGACATGATCTTCAACTTGTCTAACCTCTCAAACATCCACAATGGATCAAAAGGACTCCCACTTCAAGGATTAAGCACAAGGTTGCTCCCTTCTATGTGGATCAAGTCTCAAGATCGACAGTGTCACCAAATTAGGGTTTTGGTCGACCAGGGCCTCCAGATGGAAAATTTTCATCTGGGCATGAGCCAATGTTTCAAAACATATCCTAATATACTCCATGGAACCTCATGGACCCAATCATCAAGTCAATTTGACCTCAAGGGATGCATACATCAGAAATCAGGAATTAGGGTTTCTTGACCTAATTCACCCCTAAGTTGACTTTTAGGGCAAATCATGAGCCAAGACCTCAAAAGAGGGTTTGAGGGTCTCTAATGAACTATATTGATCCATTTGGAACAATGGATTAATC
The DNA here is from genome assembly GCA_022829125.1 of Lathyrus tuberosus. Taxonomy (NCBI): domain Eukaryota; kingdom Viridiplantae; phylum Streptophyta; class Magnoliopsida; order Fabales; family Fabaceae; genus Lathyrus; species Lathyrus tuberosus. The sequence continues at coordinate 115,301 of JALAZF010000715.1, read as the reverse complement.
CAAGAAGCTTGAGCAACAAGTCTCAATTTCATCTGCACCACAGTTAGGGTTTTAAGGAAAAAGTCAACTGTAACTTTGACTTTTGACCAGGACATGCTCCCAAGCCCTATGACATGCATCAATATACCCTATGACACCCATGGAACATGTCCATCAAGTTTGATTTAGGTTAAGGACATGATTTCATGAAGAATTGCACAGTTTGGAATTCATCTGATAAAAAGTTAACTGTGCACAAAAGTCAACTTTGACTTTTTGAGATTTTTCACCAAAATGGATTTTTAACCCTAAAATGATGTTAATGTGTGATTTGAATCATCATTCATCAAGAAAAATCAAGAAAAGTTGGATAACATGTAAAAGGGGTAACCATAAAAACTTAGAAAATTTTCTAAGTTGAAAATAAAGTGACAAGGGTACCAACTTTGGAGGATCATAACTCCTAAACCACAAAGCCATTTTTCCTCATCCAAAGATGGATTTGTAGCCCTCATTACCCTCTACAAAAAATTAAACTAGACCTAAGTCCAATTCATTAAGGATTTTGAGTTATGGAGTGATCAAAATGGCTGAAAAATGAAAATGTCACTTTTTCCAACACTTAGTGAAATTTTCACTAAGTCCAAATCTGTCTTCACTTTTTGCCAAATGTAGGGGTATTTTTCACTTGGATTCAAAAGAGATCAAAACCAAATATGTTCAAACAGTTGTTGTATCATGTAAGGGCTTTCCAAAATGGCCAAGAACATTACCAAATTCCATTTGAATCATGAGATATGACTTTGGGAAGTTGCCTTGCTGAAATCTGCCAAGGCAAGGCAGAATTTACATTTTTGCTCGATTTGCCAAAATCAGCCAAATTCAAATGCTCCTATCCACTTGGACACATCAGAGGATTGAATCTAAAGGGGACAATCACTGAGCAAGCCTCCAAAGTCTTTGGAACAAGAAATAGCATGTTGAACCTAGAATTGCCAAAATAAGGACAAGACTCCAAATTTGGATTGGAGCATTCAATGGAAGCATCAAGGTGGCATGGACTGAGCCATTTTCATTTGAATTCAGTCAAGACTTATCCAAGACCAAAGGAACCACAGCTCTGTGCCCTAACCTCTAGTCAATGGATAGAGGAGACTTTGATTTCCATTGGCCAACATTGAACAAACACCTGCTGCAGTTGCCATTCACTATTCCTTGCAAAACAAACTTGCTCTACTATAAATAGAGCTCAATTGTGATTAGTTTAAGTACACCAAAGCCATCAAATAGATGCTTTCCTCAAAATCTCTTCTTTCACTCCAATTTTGCCTTCTAAGGCAAGTCACTATCGGGTTTTGAGTTTGAAAGCTTTTCCAATCAAACCAATCACTCACACACCTCACATACATCATATAGAAGTGATCCAAACACTCACATAACATCTGGAACACAGATTTCACAAAATCACCAGCCAATTGCTCAAGTTCTTGACAGTTTTCCAGTTGAGGTGCCATCTTCAACTCCAAACCATTTCAATCCATTCCAAGCACTCAGACACATCACTTGGCACCTAGGGAAGCTATCCACATCATTGGAACCAAGTTGTAACACCTCCAACACCAAACACGATCACCAGCTGCAAGTGGTAAGCATGAGCTCTTCTAACTCTATGATCCATGCATTTTTTGCTGCACAATAATTTGGCCATATGTTCATAATCATGCATGGAATGTTTCGCCTCAATTAATTGCATTGTTTGAATCGTGTATCAAAAATCCTAGCCTTCATGCAGAAATTAGGGTTCTTGAGGATTTTTCATGATTTCTTGTTATATGTTTAATTTAAATGAAATTAATTGACATAGAAATGATCGTGAGGTTGAGACGAGCATAATGATATGTGGATTGCATGTTATAATCAAGTATTCAGTGAGATTGGAGAGAAAATGCAAATCTGGCCAAGCCCAGAACACGCGCGTGTTCTTGGTGTGTTCTTGGCGCTTTTTTTTCAAAATTTGAATATTTGAATTTTGTGATTTTATTTAATTGATTCAAAAATTAATTTCTCTCTGAGTTTTAATGATCTTGAGTTGATTCTTTTTTTAATAATTCACAAAAATGTTAAAATATTTTATTTTCCCAAAAAATCCCAAAAATATTATTTATTTTGTATAATTGATATTGTTGCAAAGAATTAATGTTTTAATTGTTTTTAACATTTAAAATATTTTTTCCACCTTGATTTTGCAACTTTTAATGCTTTCTAATTATTTTGTAGGCCAATACTTAATTTTTGAAGCATTAATCCAAGATCACAATTTGTTTTTCATATGTTAAACAATTTTGATCATTTTAATTGAATTTTTATTCAATTAAATACATTTTTGAAAACAAATTAGGGTTTTTGGATTAATTCAACCCTCATAAATCATTCTTTAAAACTTTTGGGCCTCTAATAGAGTGTAAGACCCAATCCTTTTTTGACCAAATCATTTTTGGGCCTCAGTATTGTATAAGTCCCGATACCGTCAAAAACAAACGGCGCGATCGTCGCCTTTTAAAAATAACCTTATTGGCCTCTCCTTGAGCTATAAGACCCATTCAAAACTTTTGGGCCTCTAATAGAGTGTAAGACCCAACCCCCTTTTAACCAAAACCATTTTGGGCCTCACTTATTATATAAGTCACTATGCGTTAAAAGAAAACCTCAGCGCGATCGCCATTTTAAACGAAAAAATCATCTGGGCCTACCCTCGAGTAGTAAGACCCATCTCTTTTTCTTTAAACTTTTTTGGGCCTCTTGAGAGAGTGTAAGACCCAAATCCCTTGTACAGAAAACATTCTGGGCCTCAGTCACTTGTATAAGTCCCTCTGTACAAATTCAAACAGTGCGCTCACTGATAAAACCCTGGGCCTCTCCTTGAGCTGTAAGCCCTAAATCTTTCTTTTTCAAAACACTTTCTCCTTTGATTTTGAATATATTATTGTTTTCAATCTTTCTTTGTTGAACAACTAACCTGTAACGCCCCGATTCCAATTATTCCCATTTTGTTGAGTCCTTTATTTAAATTGAGTGATAAATTATTCTATTTGTAGAATTGGTATGTTAATATGCTATGTTGATGTGTTATGATAATTGACCGTTTTGAGAGTTTTCGGGGAAAACTAGAATGGAGGGTATTTTAGACTTTTCTCAATTAATGATAAGTTAGAAATTTAGTGGAATTAGAATTTTTTTTTTGAGAAAATGAATTAATTGAATTTAGTGGAAAGTGAGAGAAAAGAAATAGAAAAGAAAGAAAAGAGATAGAAAGGAAGAATAGAGAAAAATAGAAAGAAAAAGAATAGAAAGAAAGAGGAGGAAGAGAAAAGAGGAGAAAGTTTGGAAAAACAAGAAAATCATCAAGAGCAATCAATAGCAAGTTTGGAATCCGGGTAAGGGTGTGAAATCTTGTTATCTTAGCAATGTGTATGATTATGTATGATTGTATTGTGGATTTTGTTGATTTTCATGAGTTTTGTGGTATAAACCCATTGGTGTAGAAAATGGTAGAAATCGATGGTTTCGCGGATAGAAATCGATATAATTTGTGTTGTATAATCTCCATATGTTTATGAATCATTGCTATTCATTGTTTTGCTGATGGAAGTGATTTGGGGGAGAAAATACAGTTTTGGAGGGTTTTTGGAACAGTGAAAACGAAACAGAATTTCTGCTTCTGGTGCAGAGCGTCGGGCGAAAGACCCAGAGCGCCGGGCGGTTGTTCCTTCGCCGGGCGAAAATGAGAGGCGCGAGGGTGCCAAGCTACTGGTTTGATTCAAGTTTGGGGGAATTTCCTTTGCCCCTCCTTCACCGGGCGAAGCGAAGGCGAAAATGAAGCGTCGCCGGGCGAAACTTTCCCATCGCCGGGCGCTTTTGTTTTTTTTCATATAATTTTCTTTTCTTTTAACGATTCATAATTCTCGAACCGTAATTCTGATTTAGGCGTTTTTTATATCGTTGGAAAGCTATTGAGCTGTACCTTGTGATTATGATGGTGTGGAAAATGTTGGCCGATTTTATTATGTCGGAAAGTTGGGAATAGTGCTATTTAGCGACTTTTACCGTTTGACTGTGTGTTTGAATGTGAATCATACAATAGTGCATTGATGTGAATGTATATAGATTGTATGTGATTGTATGAGATGAATGCATGAATATATTGTGAATATGTATGCATTTCAAGAATGTCTTGTGTCATTTTGCATGTGAAGCATCATGAAATACATTCTTGTGTTGAGCGATTCTAATGAGAATCCGTAGTAACATCGTGTGCCTATGTGAGGTGTGAGCGATGATTACGAACGATTGTGTGCCTAGGTGAGGTGTGACCAATCAGATTGTGTGCCTAGGTGAGGTGTGAGCAATCGGGTCGTGTGCCCATGTGGGGTGTGAGCGATCCATAAACATTGTGTGCCCATGTGGGGTGTGAGCAATGGGTGAACATCGTAGGCCCGACGGGGAGTTACATTGGTAATGAGCGATGGTTCCAGTAGAGTTCCTGAGAGAACTAATGATGATTGAGTCGGTACCGCATTGCATTTGCATAGAGTCGTGAGTCGGTCTCTATGATTTGCATTTATCATCTTTATAATGATGTGTTGTTGAGTAAACATAATTGTGTATGTTTATGTGGAATGATGGGGAATTGTGAAAGTATGCATGATGAATATGCTTGGTTGATATATAGATATACATTGTGATGTATATGGAGGAAATTGTGATGGATTGTGGCGAGAATGTGGAATATGTGTATTTTTATGTTTATATATATAATTATATGCATTGTTATTATGATAATATTTCTCACCCTTCTGCTGTTTTATGATGCTCTATGAGGCATTGCAGAGTAGGTATGCTGGAGGTCTTTTGTGAAGCGTGTCTTCATTCTTTTGGTCGGTTGGCTCTGATATGTAGCACTGGGTAGCTAGGATGTATATTATTCTTTTGTGATACAATTGTACATGTATCTTTTGGATATATGTTGATGTAAACACGAATTATGCTGGTGGATAATACTTGGCGAAGTATATATCTCTGTATATATGTTTGAATGTGGTTCAATGTTTAGATTTTCCGCTTTTATTCTAAATATTGAAATGTGGGTGTAAGGACAAAGGTCCTCTGTTGCAAAGTTACCCCACTGTTGCATATCAATGTTTTGAGCAGGTGTTGTATGTTATAAAATTGTGTATGATGTGACATGCCTCTTTTATGCCATGTTTTAATCGTACTCTGGCGAAATATTTAATATGTGCCTAAATGATTTATGTGATTATTTGGGGGTATAGAAAGGGGGTGATACATTAAGTGGTATCAGAGCCAGAGTTGAGTCAGTTGTGTCTGTCTTGTTGTCGTATTGTTTGAATTGTTGTTTAACTTTGTTGTTATTTTTGGGAATGATTAGAATATGGCTGGTAGAAACGACAATGCGATGGCTGCTGCTTTGGAAGCAATGGCTAGGGCGGTGCAAGGTGCGCCAAATGTGAATGCTAATGACGAGTTCATGAAGAATCAACCACCGGCTTTCAAAGCAAGATTTGATCTCGATGGTGCTCAACTTTGGTTGAAAGAGATTGAAAGGATCTTCAGAGTCATGGATTGTGCGGAAGAGAATAAAGTGAGGCTTGGGTCTCACATGCTGAAGGAAGAAGCCGACGATTGGTGGGTCGGTATGCGTCAAATTCTTGAGGTGGATGATGAAGAGGTAACTTGGGATTTATTTCGTACTGAGTTCTTAAGGAAGTATTACCCTGAAAGTGTGAAAGGGAAGAAGGAGATGGAGTTCCTTGAATTGAAACAAGGTAGTATGTCCGTGGTGGACTATACTGCTAAGTTCGTGGAGTTGGTTCAATTCCATCCTCACTATGCTGCAATCACTGCTGAGTTCTCAAAGTGTATTAAATATGAGAATGGTTTGCGTCCGGAGATTAAACAGGCTGTGGGATATCAAAGGATAAGAAGGTTTTTGGATTTGACGGAATGTTGTAGAATCTTCGAGGAAGATAGCAAGGCTCGTTCTACACATTACAAAAGTTTGAATGAGAGGAAGGGAAAGCAACAAGCTAGAAGTGGACCTTATGTGACACCTGTTGATAAGGGCAAGCATAGGGGAAACTTTGAGAAGAGATCTGGAGGAGGAGGTTCGGGTCCCATTAAGTGTTATAAGTGTGGAGAAATAGGTCATAAATCATTTGAGTGTGGGAAGCCAGTGGTGAAATGTTCTAATTGTGGAGATGTTGGTCACATTAGTACTAAGTGTACTAAACCGAAACAAGCTCAAGCAGGCGGAAAGGTGTTTGCGTTGGCGGGGACTCAAACTACTAGTGCAGACCGTTTGATTAAAGGTACATGCTTTATTAATAGTACACCTTTAGTTGATATTATTGATACGGGAGCGACTCATTCGTTTGTTTCGTCTGAGTGCACGAAGCGTTTGAATCTTGTGTTGTCTCTGATGGATGGTAAGATGGTTATTGATACTCCAGCAATGGGGTCAGTAACTACTTCGTTGGTTTGTTTACGTTGTCCTTTGACCATTTATGGTAAGGACTTCGAGATGGATTTAGTGTGTTTGCCGTTGGAAGGTTTAGACGTAATCTTGGGTATGAACTGGTTGCGATTTAATCGAGTTCATATAGATTGCTATCACAAGTTAGTAAGGTTTCCTTCTTTGGAAGATGATGAAGATGAGAGTTTCCTATCCACTAAAGAATTGAAGAAACTTTTAGCGGACGAAGCTCAATTGTTCGGTTTGTTTGCATCATTGTCTGTGGATAGTCAAGTGTCCCTTGATGTGTTTACTGTTGTTTGTGATTTTCCTGAGGTGTTTCCTAAGGCTATTAAGGATGTACCGCCGGAGAGAGAAGTTGAGTTTTCTATTGATCTAGTTCCGGGTACGAGACCGATTTCGATGGCACCGTATCGTATGTCGGCATCGGAGTTGGTAGAATTGAAGAGGCAATTGAATGACTTATTGGACAAGAGATTTGTAAGACCAAGTGTTTCTCCTTGGGGTGCTCCGGTGTTGTTGGCAAAGAAAAAGGATGGGAGTATGCGGTTATGCATTGATTATCGACAATTGAACAAGGTGACGATTAAGAACAAGTATCCGCTTCCAAGGATCGATGATTTGATGGACCAATTGATTAGTGCGCATGTTTTTAGCAAGACTGATTTGAGATCGGGATATCACCAGATTCGTGTGAAAGAAGAGGATATTAAAAAGACGGCCTTTAGGACACGGTATGGTCATTACGAATATTCCGTGATGCCATTCGGGGTTTCTAATGCGCCGGGTGTGTTTATGGAATACATGAATCGTATTTTTCATGAATAGTTGGATCGTTTTGTGGTTGTGTTCATCGATGATATTTTGATTTACCCTAAGTCTCAGGAGGAGCATGAAGAGCATTTGAGAATTGTGTTGCAAATTTTGAAAGAGAAACAATTGTATGCGAAGTTGTCGAAATGTGAGTTTTGGTTATCGGAAGTAAGTTTTCTTGGACATGTTATTTCCGGGAGTGGTATTAGTGTTGACCCATCCAAGATTGATGCGGTGATGCAATGGGAGACTCCTAGATCGGTTACGGAGATTCGAAGCCTTTTAGGATTGGCGGGTTATTATCGGAGATTTATTGAGGGATTTTCAAAGTTGGCACTTCCGTTAACGCAATTGACTTGTAAGGAAAAGGCTTTCATTTGGGATATTCATTGTGAAGAGAGTTTCAATGAGTTAAAAAGAAGGTTGACAACGGCTCCGATCTTGATTTTGCCAAATCCTACGGAACCATTTGTTGTGTATTGTGATGCTTTATTGGTTGGTTTAGGTGGTGTTTTGATGCAAGATGGAAAAGTTGTGGCTTATGCTTCAAGACAATTGAGAGTACATGAAAAGAATTATCCTACGCATGACTTGGAGTTGGCGGCCGTGGTGTTTGTTTTGAAAATTTGGAGACATTATCTTTATGGTGCAAGATTTGAAGGTTTTAGTGATCACAAGAGCTTGAAATATTTATTTGACCAAAAAGAATTGAATATGAGACAAAGAAGGTGGTTAGAGCTTTTGAAGGATTATGATTTTGGTTTGAATTACCATCCGGGTAAGGCAAACGTGGTGGCCGATGCTTTGAGTCGGAAGTCGTTACATATGTCTTCATTGATGATGAGAGAATGGGAACTTTTGGAGAATTTTAGAGACTTGAGTTTGGTTTGTGAAATGATGCCGAGAAGTGTGAGACTTGGTATGCTACATGTTACGAATGATTTTCTTGCAACCGTGTGTGAAAAGCAAAAGTTGGACTTGAAATTTGTTGATTTGATACTGAACGGAAATGAGGATTTCAAGGTTGATAACTTTGGAGTTTTGAGATTCCGTGGTCGTATCTGTATTCCCGATGATGCGGAGTTGAAAAAGATGATATTGGAAGAAGGACACCGAAGTAACTTAAGTATTCATCCGGGAGCGAATAAAATGTATCAAGATTTGAAGAAAATATTTTGGTGGTCCAGATTAAAGAGGGATGTGGCTCAATTTGTGTATGCATGCTTAACTTGTCAAAAGTCGAAGGTAGAACATCAAAAGCCTAGTGGATTGATGCAACCGTTAGACATTCCGGAGTGGAAGTGGGATAGTATATCGATGGATTTTGTCACGGGACTGCCGAATACGCAAAGAGGTCATAATGCTATTTGGGTAATTGTTGATAGGCTTACTAAATCTGCTCACTTCATCCCAATTGATATTAGTTATCCTTTGGAGAGGTTAGCCGAGATTTATGTTCTTGTGGTTGTGAAGTTGCATGGGGTTCCTAAGAGTATTGTATCGGATAGAGATCCTAGATTCACATCGAGGTTTTGGGAGAGTCTACAAAAGGCTTTGGGTTCTAAGCTAAGATTGAGTTCGGCTTATCATCCGCAAACGGATGGTCAAACCGAGAGGACAATTCAATCGTTGGAGGATTTGTTGCGTGCTTGTGTGCTCGAGCAAGGTGGTGCTTGGGATAGTTATTTGGCATTGATTGAGTTCACCTACAATAACAGTTTTCATTCAAGTATAGGTATGGCACCATTTGAGGCTTTATATGGTCGGAGGTGTCGAACACCTTTGTGTTGGCATGAAACAGGTGAGAGGACGGTAGTTGGACCGGAGATGGTACAACAAATGACGGAGAAAGTGAAGTTTATCCGTGAGAAGATGAAAGCTTCTCAAAGTAGACAAAAGAGCTATCATGACAAGAAAAGAAAAGATCTTGAGTTTCAAGAATGCGACCATGTGTTTTTGAGAGTTACGCCAATTACGGGTGTGGGCCGTGCTTTGAAGTCGAAGAAGTTGACTTCTCGTTTTATTGGTCCGTATCAGATTTCTGCACGAGTTGGTGATGTGGCTTACCGTGTGGCGTTGCCTCCGAATCTTTCCAATTTGCATGATGTATTCCATGTTTTGCAACTTCGGAAGTATGTTCCGGATCCGTCACATGTTATTCCTATGGACGAGGTTGAAGTGAGAGATAACCTTACGGTGGAAGCTTTACCGATTAGGATTCTGGATCGTGAAGTTAAGAAGCTCAGAGGCGAGGATATTGCGCTTGTAAAGGTAGCATGGGGAGGCGCTGCGGAAGGCAATATGACTTGGGAACTAGAGTGTAGGATGTGAGAGTCGTATCCGGAGTTGTTTGAATCAGGTAATATTTTCGAGGATGAAAATTTCTAAGTGGGGGAGAGTTGTAACGCCCCGATTCCAATTATTCCCATTTTGTTGAGTCCTTTATTTAAATTGAGTGATAAATTATTCTATTTGTAGAATTGGTATGTTAATATGCTATGTTGATGTGTTATGATAATTGACCGTTTTGAGAGTTTTCGGGGGAAAACTAGAATGGAGGGTATTTTAGACTTTTCTCAATTAATGATAAGTTAGAAATTTAGTGGAATTAGAATTTTTTTTTTTGAGAAAATGAATTAATTGAATTTAGTGGAAAATGAGAGAAAAGAAATAGAAAAGAAAGAAAAGAGATAGAAAGGAAGAATAGAGAAAAATAGAAAGAAAAAGAATAGAAAGAAAGAGGAGGAAGAGAAAAGAGGAGAAAGTTTGGAAAAACAAGAGAATCATCAAGAGCAATCAATAGCAAGTTTGGAATCCGGGTAAGGGTGTGAAATCTTGTTATCTTAGCAATGTGTATGATTATGTATGATTGTATTGTGGATTTTGTTGATTTTCATGAGTTTTGGGGTATAAACCCATTGGTGTAGAAAATGGTAGAAATCGATGGTTTCGCGGATAGAAATCGATATAATTTGTGTTGTATAATCTCCATATGTTTATGAATCATTGCTATTCATTGTTTTGCTGATGGAAGTGATTTGGGGGAGAAAATGGAGTTTTGGAGGGTTTTTGGAACAGTGAAAACGAAACAGAATTTCTGCTTCTGGTGCAGAGCGTCGGGCGAAAGACCCAGAGCGCCGGGCGGTTGTTCCTTCGCCGGGCGAAAATGAGAGGCGCGAGGGTGCCAAGCTACTGGTTTGATTCACGTTTGGGGGAATTTCCTTCGCCCCTCCTTCGCCGGGCGAAGCGAAGGCGAAAATGAAGCGTCGTCGGGCGAAACTTTCCCATCGCCGGGCGCTTTTGTTTTTTTTCATATAATTTTCTTTTCTTTTAACGATTCATAATTCTCGAACCGTAATTCCGATTTATGCGTTCTTTATATCGTTGGAAAGCTATTGAGCTGTACCTTGTGATTATGATGGTGTGGAAAATGTTGGCCGATTTTATTATGTCAGAAAGTTGGGAATAGTGCTATTTAGCGACTTTTACCGTTTGACTGCGTGTTTGAATGTGAATCATACAATAGTGCATTGATGTGAATGTATATAGATTGTATGTGATTGTATGAGATGAATGCATGAATATATTGTGAATATGTATGCATTTCAAGAATGTCTTGTGTCATTTTGCATGTGAAGCATCATGAAATACATTCTTGTGTTGAGCGGTTCTAATGAGAATCCGTAGTAACATCGTGTTCCTATGTGAGGTGTGAGCGATGATTACGAACGATTGTGTGCCTAGGTGAGTTGTGAGCAATCAGATTGTGTGCCTAGGTGAGGTGTGAGCAATCGGGTCGTGTGCCCGTGTGGGGTGTGAACGATCCATAAACATTGTGTGCCCATGTGGGGTGTGAGCAATGGGTGAACATCGTAGGTCCGACAGGGAGTTACATTGGTAATGAGCGATGGTTCCAGTAGAGTTCCTGAGAGAACTAATGATGATTGAGTCGGTACCGCATTGCATTTGCATAGAGTCGTGAGTCGGTCTCTATGATTTGCATTTATCATCTTTATAATGATGTGTTGTTGAGTAAACATAATTGTGTATGTTTATGTGGAATGATGGGGAATTGTGAAAGTATGCATGATGAATATGCTTGGTTGATATATAGATATACATTGTGATATATATGGAAGAAATTGTGATGGATTGTGGTGAGAATGTGGAATATGTGTATTTTTATGTTTATATATATAATTATATGCATTGTTATTATGATAATATTTCTCACCCTTCTGCTGTTTTATGATGCTCTACGAGGCATTGTAGAGTAGGTATGCTGGAGGTCTTTTGTGAAGCGTGTCTTCATTCTTTTGGTCGGTTGGCTCTGATATGTAGCACCGGGTAGCTAGGATGTATATTATTCTTTTGTGATACAATTGTACATGTATCTTTTGGATAAATGTTGATGTAAACATGAATTATGCTGGTGGATAATACTTGGCGAAGTATATATCTCTGTATATATGTTTGAATGTGGTTCAATGTTTAGATTTTCCGCTTTTATTCTAAATATTGAAATGTGGGTGTAAGGACAAAGGTCCTCTGTTGCAAAGTTACCCCACTGTTGCATATCAATGTTTTGAGCAGGTGTTGTATGTTATAAAATTGTGTATGATGTGACATGCCTCTTTTATGCCATGTTTTAATCGTACTCTGGCGAAATATTTAATATGTGCCTAAATTGATTTATGTCAATTTGACCTCAAGGGATGCATACATCAGAAATCAAGAATTAGGGTTTCTTGACCTAATTCACCCCTAAGTTGACTTTTAGGGCAAATCATGAGCCAAGACCTCAAAACAGGGTTTGAGGGTCTCTAATGAACTATATTGATCCATTTGGAACAATGGATTAATCCAAGAAGCTTGAGCAACAAGTCTCAATTTCATCTGCACCACTGTTAGGGTTTTAAGGAAAAAGTCAACTGTAACTTTGACTTTTGACCAGGACATGCTCCCAAGCCCTATGACATGCATCAATATACCCTATGACACCCATGGAACATGTCCATCAAGTTTGATTTAGGTCAAGGACATGATTTCATGAAGAATTGCACAGTTTGGAATTCATCTGATAAAAAGTCAACTGTGCACAAAAGTCAACTTTGACTTTTTGAGATTTTTCACCAAAATGGATTTTTAACCCTAAAATGATGTTAATGTGTGATTTGAATCATCATTCATCAAGAAAAATCAAGAAAAGTTGGATAACTTGTAAAAGGGGTAACCATAAAAACTTAGAAAATTTTCTAAGTTGAAAATAAAGTGACAAGGGTACCAACTTTGGAGGATCATAACTCCTAAACCACAAAGCCATTTTTCCTCGTCCAAAGATGGATTTGTAGCCCTCATTACCCTCTACAAAAAATTAAACTAGACCTAAGTCCAATTCATTAAGGATTTTGAGTTATGGAGTGATCAAAATGGCTGAAAAATGAAAATGTCACTTTTTCCAACACTTAGTGAAATTTTCACTAAGTCCAAATCTGTCTTCACTTTTTGCCAAATGTAGGGGTATTTTTCACTTGGATTCAAAAGAGATCAAAACCAAATATGTTCAAACAGTTGTTGTATCATGTAAGGGCTTTCCAAAATGGCCAAGAACATTACCAAATTCCATTTGAATCATGAAATATGACATTGGGAAGTTGCCTTGCTGAAATCTGCCAAGGCAAGGCAGAATTTGCATTTTTGCTCGATTTGCCAAAATCAGCCAAATTCAAATGCTCCTATCCACTTGGACACATCAGAGGATTGAATCTAAAGGGGACAATCACTGAGCAAGCCTCCAAAGTCTTTGGAACAAGAAATAGCATGTTGAACCTAGAATTGCCAAAATAGGGACAAGACTCCAAATTTGGATTGGAGCATTCAATGGAAGCATCAAGGTGGCATAGACTAAGCCATTTTCATTTGAATTCAGTCAAGACTTATCCAAGACCAAAGGAACCACAGCTCTGTGCCCTAACCTCTAGTCAATGGCTAGAGGAGACTTTGATTTCCATTGGCCAACATTGAACAAACACCTGCTGCAGTTGCCATTCACTATTCCTTGCAAAAAAAACTTGCTCTACTATAAATAGAGCTCAATTGTGATCAGTTTAAGTACACCAAAGCCATCAAATAGATGCTTTCCTCAAAATCTCTTCTTTCACTCCATTTTTGCCTTCTAAGGCAAGTCACTATCGGGTTTTGAGTTTGAAAGCTTTTCCAATCAAACCAATCACTCACACACCTCACATACATCATATAGAAGTGATCCAAACACTCACATAACATCTGGAACACAGATTTCACAAAATCACCAGCCAATTGCTCAAGTTCTTGACAGTTTTGCAGTTGAGGTGCCATCTTCAACTCCAAACCATTTCAATCCATTCCAAGCACTCAGACACATCACTTGGCACCTAGGGAAGCTATCCACATCATTGGAACCAAGTTGTAACACCTCCAACACCAAACACGATCACCAGCTGCAAGTGGTAAGCATGAGCTCTTCTAACTCTATGATCCATGCATTTTTTGCTACACAATAATTTGGCCATATGTTCATAATCATGCATGGAATGTTTCGCCTCAATTAATTGCATTGTTTGAATCGTGTATCAAAAATCCTAGCCTTCATGCAGAAATTAGGGTTCTTGAGGATTTTTCATGATTTCTTGTTATATGTTTAATTTAAATGAAATTAATTGACATAGACATGATCGTGAGGTTGAGACGAGCATAATGATATGTGGATTGCATGTTATAATCAAGTATTCAGTGAGATTGGAGAGAAAATGCAAATCTGGCCAAGCCCAGAACACGCGCGTGTTCTTGGTGTGTTCTTGGCGCCTTTTTTTCAAAATTTGAATATTTGAATTTTGTGATTTTATTTAATTGATTCAAAAATTAATTTCTCTCTGAGTTTTAATGATCTTGAGTTGATTCTTTTTTTAATAATTCACAAAAATGTTAAAATATTTTATTTTCCCAAAAAATCCCAAAAATATTATTTATTTTGTATAATTGATATTGATGCAAAGAATTAATGTTTTAATTGTTTTTAACATTTAAAATATTATTTCCACCTTGATTTTGCAACTTTTAATGCTTTCTAATTATTTTGTAGGTCAATACTTAATTTTTGAAGCATTAATCCAAGATCACAATTTGTTTTTCATATGTTAAACAATTTTGATCATTTTAATTGAATTTTTATTCAATTAAATACATTTTTGAAAACAAATTAGGGTTTTTGGATTAATTCAACCCTCATAAATCATTCTTTAAAACTTTTGGGCCTCTAATAGAGTGTAAGACCCAATCCTTTTTTGACCAAATCATTTTTGGGCCTCAGTATTGTATAAGTCCCGATACCGTAAAAAACAAACGGCGCGATCGTCGCCTTTTAAAAATAACCTTATGGGCCTCTCCTTGAGCTATAAGACCCATTCAAAACTTTTGGGCCTCTAATAGAGTGTAAGACCCAACCCCCTTTTAACCAAAACCATTTTGGGCCTCACTTATTATATAAGTCACTCTGCGTTAAAAGAAAACCTCAGCGCGATCGCCATTTTAAACGAAAAAATCATCTGGGCCTACCCTCGAGTAGTAAGACCCATCTCTTTTTCTTTAAACTTTTTTGGGCCTCTTGAGAGAGTGTAAGACCCAAATCCCTTGTACAGAAAACATTCTGGGCCTCAGTTACTTGTATAAGTCCCTCTGTACAAATTCAAACAGTGCGCTCACTGATAAAACCCTGGGACTCTCCTTGAGCTGTAAGCCCCAAATCTTTCTTTTTCAAAACACTTTCTCCTTTGATTTTGAATATATTGTTGTTTTCAATCTTTCTTTGTTGAACAACTAACCAAACAGCGTGGAAGCTCTACAACCGAGTAAGTGGTTATTGCTTTCATTTACCGCTTTCATATACATATAACTGTATTGTGGGGCTGTTTCACTGTAAGTCTTCTTTCATAAACTCATATCAACTGTGTGATAATAGTATAGATATTTAGAGTTTCCCCGGCAACTACGTCTAGCATTAAGCCTGTTGATCACTCTTAGAAATAGTTTAAACTAGATCCCCATAGGATTACCAGACACAGTCTTCCCTCCTCTTGGGGTTAAATAATATGGAGACATGAAAGGCAGCATTCTCTGTGAACCCTTTCATAGACTGTCACTCATAGAAGTTGTCAAAGAAACTCTATTCCCCAGAGATGATCTTTTCTCCATGAATGGCATCTCTTGAGTTTCTTCCAAATTCTCGAACTTTCCTGGCTTGATCTATTCTCAGTGAATGACATGTCTTGAATTTCTCGGGGTTTGGGGACCCACAGGCTTCTTAAAAGCATTTGTCAAGAAACTCTATTCCTCAGAGATGATCTTTTCTCCGTGAATGGCATCTCTTGAGTTTCTTCCAAATTCTCGAACTTTCCTGACTTGATCTATTCCTTGTGGATAGCTTGCCTTGAATTTCTCGGGGGTTTGGGGACCCATCGGCTTCTTAAAAGTAATCGGCCTCCACTTGAGCATCGTATAAGGACCCACGAGCTTCCTAAAAGCAACCCCGCCTCCTCTTGGGCTTAGTACAAGGACCCATCGGCTTCTTAGAAGTACACACAGCCTCCTCTTAGGCTTCGTATAATGATCTCTTCCTCTCCGAGAATGATAGCCTCCTCTTGGGCGTCGTACAAGGACCGCTCGGCTTCTTAAAAGCTTCCAGCCTCCTCTTGGGCTTCGTACAAATCGTCCCGACGACCTCCTAGAGGTATAGGAACAGAAATTAGTCATCTGTATAGAACAATCCTTTCAAAGAGTCTACTACTGTTTCTCAAAGCATGGTACAAAAGATGAAACTCTAGACTTGGACAGTCTAATCTCCTTGAGTCTCAAAGACATTCTCAAGTGACCCCTTCGTTAAATAGGAAGAAAACTCTTAGACTCGGACAGTCTCAATACCCTTCTGATTTCCCACTTCCTTAAAGAACAGGAATAACCCGGATCCTCGAATCAAATCCTTGAGTACAGTGTTGCTCATATAAGAACTGATTTTCTCTTTCAAAATCAGTATACTAGACCTGTCACTTAACTGAAACAGTCACCATAGCCTCTCTCTTGGGCTTTATACAATGATTCTCCCCAGCGGAGTCAAACAACGTTTAGCCTCTCTCTCGGGCTTTGTACGAGACACATAAGAGACTCCCTCGTTAAGTCAATCACCCTTTCGCCTCCATCTCGGGCTTTATACGAGATACAAAAATGTTCTTATTGAACCAAACAAATTTTAGCCTCCATCTCGGGCTTTATAATAGATTCAAAAAGGTTCTTATTGAACCAAACAAATTTCAGCCTCCATCTCGGGCTTTGTACGAGATACAAAAACTCTCTTGTTGAGTCAATTAGCCTCCATCTCGGGCTTTATACGAGATACCAAAAGACTCCATTGTCGGGTCAAAACCTTTTAGCCTCTCTCTCGGGCTTTGTACGAGACACATATTAGCCTCCTCTTAGGCTTTATATAAGAAAACCACTGGTTAATCCAATTAACCTTTTAGCATCAAAGTTGTGCCTCGTTCACAGTACACAAACTCTTTCCCTTCATCTAATCGCTGTAAGTGGCAAGCCTCTGGATCATCTACATCCATGCCAATGCCCCTCTTTTAGCATGAGAAATTCCTAAGGAAAGATGGCATTTCTCTACACTGAGTTAAAGTCTTCTCCTTCAGGTTAAATCCCCTATAAAGTGAAATTATGGAATTGCCGAATTCACATATCCCGGTTAAAGTAATTCTCCTTTATAAACAGTCGTAACAGACAAACCCCTCTTTAGAGATGACAAATTCTCTCTAAAGTCAAACCTTTTCAGCTTCACATCTTGGGCTTTGAACAAGATACAAACCACCTTTCGCTTCACGTCTTGGGCTTTGAACAAGACACCAAAAACAACCATTTCCTCCCATAGAATAGGAGGAACTACGAACGCTCTGATTTCCCTGTTTCGGTAAACGAGAATACGTAGGCATAAGATTGAAAGAAAAATCTTAGCGAGCACACTAAACAAAAACCCAAAATCCCATACTCTCATGTATCTACCAAAAAGCATCAGTCCTAACATCCTAATCCTCATTCCCCGCCAGAAAATCCTAGAAAGAGAGAGTACCATATTGGCGAAAATACAAATAACCAGTACAAAGGCGCCCCCACATTGATAGCATTCGTAACCTAATAGACCGATGTTTAAACTCAGTATGTAAAGCAGGGTTAATTGGAGACATCTATTTCCCTTCCTTATTCAGCTTTAATAGGATAAAAAATGAATCGACCTGTAGTAAACTCAACCGCAGAGAGCGATCAGCGCTTAAGAACCGCGTCCAAAATCGTTCGCTACAGAAAAATGGTGCCCACCGTGGGGCGAAGAAGTACCGTTTCTCTTTTTCTCCTTTTCATCTCTTGTGTGAATACCACAGATTGGGGCTTCCGCCGGGGAACCCATTTTCTGTCAGGAACTTAGGATTCATAGCTTTAAAGGTCTAGGATGATTAGGACAAATATATATATATATATTTCTTTTCCTAATTTCTATACGTGTTCATTTTTCTGCTAATGGGAATGCGTGTGATGCCGCATGTGGAAAGATTGAATATACACTTAAGATAAGTGATGGCAACGAGGTCGACCATCAACCTCAGTGGAGGCTGACCAATGCAACCCATTCTCTCACCTAGACAATGGGCTGATTGTTAAGTCTGAGAAGCTGAGGAGCCAAACCCTTTTGTAGTGTGAAAACTATCGGGAATAGTTGTTACGCGATACTACCCTCATTTGAGGCTGGTGATCTATTCTTGGTGAATGGCACTTACTCTAAGATTGCTCTACAACTCGCTGGCGATCCGCTTGTTGGTTTGCTTTCCTGGGAGGAGCTGATGATAATGAGTACAGGTACAAAAATCACCCTAGTATAAACCTTTGGGGATGGGTAGAGCCTTGACTTCATGACAACGACCCTTTGACCCCATGTTTTTTCTATGTTTTTGTGTGCTGCATTCATGCATTCATTTAAAAAAACATTAAAACATTCAAAGAAAATTTTCTCTTCTAGTCTCTCTGTTTTTCAAATTAAACTAAGACTGTGATTGCAAAGGATTGCACTAATGGATTTCGGTAGAAGGAGAACTCATACGTATACCTTCAAGGTTCCAAAACTAGAGGATTTGAGAAGGTTAGCAAGGATGATCACTAACCCTGAGGCTTTCAGAGCCAAGCACGGAGGTCTACTACCACTGTTAAGAGTCCATGTGATTGAGGAAATCATGGATGCGCTCATTCAGTTTTACAATCCGGTTTATCACTGTTTCACATTCCCGGATTACCAGTTAGCACCAACGCTTGAGGAGTATTCTCATCTGATTGATCTACATATTACTGATCGAGCTCCATTTTCTGGACTGGAAGAAATTCCAAAGAATTAGACCATTGCAAGAGCAATTCATTTGGACGAGTCTGAGGTCAGGACTCACATGACTACCAAGGGTGGCATCCAAGGTTTGCCGGCCCAGTTCTTGACAAAGAAAGCCCTGTATTTTGCCAGTATAGGAAACGTGACTGCTTTTGAAAGCATCCTTGTCTTGCTCACCTACGGGTTATTTTTGTTTCCCAACATCAATAACTTTGTAGATATCAACTTCGTTAAGGTTTTTCTCATTGGAAATCCTGTGCCGACTTTGCTCGCAGATGCGTATCATTCTGTACACTTAGGAAATTTGTACAGCGGAGGGGAGATCACATGCTGTGTACCTCCGCTTTATAAATGGTTTATCTCCCACTTGCCCAAGTCTGCTGCTTTTTGGGATTGCAAGAGTGCCTTACGTTGGTCGCAGAAGATCATGTCTCTTACCAACTATGACATAGATTGGTGTAATAGGATCTATGATGAAATCAGGATCATTGACCGTTGCAGAAACTTCCCCAACGTACCCCTTATAGGAACTAAGGGAGGAATCAACTACCATCCAGTTCTCGTTCATCGTCAATTTGGATACCCGATGAGACACGTCCCACGGGGTGTTCATCTGGAAGGTCTTTACTTCAAAGAAGGAGAAAATGATAGAGCACTAAAGATGGAAATAGTGCACGCTTGGAAGCATGTTCATAAGAAAGGACGAGAGTCTCTAGGAAAACCGGACTGTGTCTCGGTGGAGCCTTATCTCCATTGGGTACAAACTAGAGCTCTCAAGCTAAAAATGCCTTATCCTCGTTACGGAATTCTTCCGCCAAAGGAATCTATCATGTATTTCATGACGGAAACGGAAAGGCTTTAGGTTACTCTCAACAAAGTTCAAAAGGATAGAAGGTCTTGGAAGAACAACTACCGCACCCTCGACGTAGAGTGCATCAAAATACAGCAATTACTGAAAGAGAAAGATGCTCTGATTGAAATTTTGGAGCAACATGCTGTAGAGAATCAAGATGACCAAAGGAATTTGCTCGCTCCTTTCACCTGGCAAAGGAATGACAACCCGACAACGGCCTAAGAGCCCCGGTCAAAGAAAAGGAAGATACCAGAATCAGCACCCGAGTTCTCCTCAGAGAGGACTCTGGGCCCATTAGCTTAGGTTTCTGTTTCTGCACTTTGTAATCTACTGTATTTCCATTTCTGTAATCCTTTGAATTTCAATAAAAAGGGGTTTCCCAACTGTTTGATATTTGCAATCTAATTGTCGAAGTTTATTTTGATTAAACCTTAAACAATTAATACAATCATTGAATTCATCATTCTCACATCGCTAATTCTTCTTACCTACGAATCTCACGTTTGTATCTCGATTCTAGAGTCAAACTGTCTCATTCGTATAATACTCGGGCCAATCGTCAGAAAAAGATGGATGATCTTGAGGAAGAAAATAGAGAGTTGAAAGAAGAGATCGATGCTCTGAGAGAGGATATGAGAAAGCTTCGTAACGACATACAAGCCATGGCAGAAGCTCAGCTACAAAGAACTGTGATCTCAGAGATCACCTCGACGCCCATCGTGGAGAAGTATGATCCTAGGTATCAAATGCCGAAAGATCGCCCTTGGGGCATGTCTGTTAACTATATCCCGGAAGGATATGTTCCGCCGATCACTGAAGATCAGGGAATCACAACAGAAGCCGCTGGGCCTGAAGGTAACAAACTTCGGGAAAGCAAAGATGCCAGGGGCATACTGAAGACTCCTGAAGGTTACAAACTTCGGGAAACGCCAAGACTCAATACCGTAGTCACGGTCCCACCCCCTGTGGTGCACACTGTCCCTGAAGGACAGATTCCACAGACAACTTCTGGTAAGAAGGAAACTATGTTTGATAGAATGGAGGAATTCCAGGAACAGTTCTTGGAAATGCAGAAGGAACTGCAAGCCATTCGCGGTCAGGATCTATTTGGAAAGGACGCAGCAGATCTCTGCTTGGTCCCAAATGTGAAAGTTCCGCACAAATTTTAAGTGCCCGACTTTGTAAAGTACAAGGGTAACTCTTGCCCTCAAAGCCATCTGGTGATGTACGCTCGGCGGATGTCAGCTCAGACGGAAAATCAGGACCTACTGATTCACTACTTTCAGGATAGTTTAACCGGTGCCGCACTCAAATGGTACATGGGTTTAAACCGTGCCACGATCAGCATATTCAGAGATCTTGGCACTGCCTTCGTCCAACAATACAAATACAATTTGGACATGGCACCCGACAGAGATCAACTCAGATCAATGTCGCAAAAGGACAAGGAAACCTTTAAGGAGTATGCTCAAAGGTGGCGTGAAATTTCCGCTCAAATTTGTCCACCTCTTGAGGAAAAAGAGATGACAAAGATCTTCTTAAAAACCTTAAGCTCATTTTACTATGACCGAATGGTTGCCAGTGCGCCTAGTGATTTCACCGAAATGGTTGGCGTGGGCATACGTCTTGAGGAAGCCGTCCGAGAAGGACGTTTGGTAAAAGACACTGGATCGATGAGCGGTACTAAAAAATACGGTAGTGCTCTCCCTAAGAAAAAAGAGCAAGATATTGGGAATATCTCTCTCGAAAAGCAAAGGCGACGTTATCAACCGGTAGCGGCTGTGACTCCTGCTATCAACCCTGTGTCCATTCCTACGTATCAACCTCAGGTTGCGCAGAGCCAACCTGATCAGCAAAGGACACAACAGCCTCTTCAGCAGGCTCGTCCTCAGTACAACAACAACCGTACAACGCGGGCACCAGGATTTGATCCTATACCCGTAACGTACGCATAACTATTTCCATTACTACTGGCTAAGGGGCACATTCAGACTAAATCTCCTCTTACAGTACTGGAAAATCCGCCTTTTTGGTTTAAGGTGGATCAAACATGCCCTTATCATCAAGGAGGATCAGGGCATAACATAGAGACTTGTCTCAATTTCAAGTCCGACGTGTAAAAACTTGTTAGGAGCGGGGTCTTATCCTTCAAGGATGCAAATCCTAATGTTCTCACGAACCCGCTGCCTCAACACGAGAAGGCTGCATTCAATTTGATAGAAGGAGAGACTAACAATGTCTATCAAATTCACGATGTACTCTTGTTGAAAACCAATTTGGTCAAGATGCATTATAGGCAGAGTGGATATGGCCATGTGCCACCTCATAACTATCATCAGTGTGATGTATGCTCTAAAAACAACCAGGGATGTTCTGTGGTGCAAGCAGCTCTATAGGAACAAATGGATCTTGGATGGATCCAAGAGCACCAAGTTCGTGGAGTTAACATGGTCTACACGAATTCCAACATCATTCAAAACCACGACATCCGTGCGATGAATGTCAACCTGGTAGCGATGCACTCAAGGCAAAGCCAGTATCATAATCTGTCGCGGCACGATTACAGTTCTTGTCTGACTTGCTCGGTAAACAAATAGGGATGCTCTTTCATACAGGAGGCCCTCCAGCGTCAAATGGATCTTGGATGGATCCAAGACTACCATGATAGGAACTCCTATCAAATCAACATGGTTCAGATCTTCGATATTCGCGTGATGAATACCAACTTGGTAGAGTTACATGCTGAGCAGGTCCGACTCGGATTCTTAATATCAGATGACTATCAAAGCTGTAAAGCGGGTTGCAAAAATGATCGAGGTTGTACCCTTGTCCAGGAGGCACTTTAGCACTTGTTAAATCACTGGTGGATGCTAATTTATATGGATGAAGATACTCAGCAAATTAGTATCAGTAACAGGAACCCTACTCGACGTCAGAGTCAGGATGCTCGATCAGTGGAAGCTAACCTAGTGAGGTTACATTGTATTCAAAGTGGGCAGGGCCAGGTGCCACTACACAATTATGACCGTTGTAGTGTCTGTTCGAAAAGTAACCAAGGGTGTTACTTTGTGAGAGAAGCTCTTCAGGGTCAGGTGGATCGTGGAGAAATTCGTCCATATCCAGGTTCTGGACCCATCAACTGGATGCCGAACTACCTTGCCGAGCAAGTTGAGGACGTTGTCACGATCTCTGGTCATCACAGGACCAGGGATGTTTTTGCCATTATCCCTCTACTTGACGAATCTAAAGTTCCCAACCGTGAACGGATCGAGATCACTTATGATGGTCAGAAAAATCAGAAGGTTCCCATAGTCATCTATCTACTGGGACCACTACCATATGAATCAGCTAAGGCTATCCCTTACAAATACGGTGCAACAATAGTCGAGAATGGAAAGGAAATTCCATTACCCTCCGTCGTGAATATTGCTGACATCAGTCGTGTAACACGGAGTGGTAGAATCTTCAACCTAGGGGTTGGGGAACTTAACAAGGAAAAGGAACTTCAGATGGAAACTCCTGATCCACCAGTCGGTCAATCCAGTAATCCCGACCTTTCAAAAAATGATGATGAGATGCTGAAGCTCATCCAAAGAAGTGAATACAACATTGTCGATCAACTGTTACAAACTCCTTCAAAGATATCTGTACTATCGCTGTTACTCAGTTAAGAAGCGCATAGGGAGGTTCTATAGAAAGTCTTGGAGCAAGCCTTTATGGAACAGGATGTAACAATTAGACAGTTCGATAGCATTGTCTCTAACATCACTTCCTGCAATAATTTGGGATTTAGTGATGAGGAATTACCTGAAGAGGGTCGCCGTCATAACATGGCGCTCAATATCACAGTTAACTGCCAGGACGATGCTTTAGCCAGCGTACTAGTAGACACAGGGTCAGCCCTGAATGTTATGCCGAAGTCCACTTTGATGCAATTATCATTCAAAGGCCCTCCGATGAGAATCAGCGAGGTCGTCGTCAAAGCGTTCGACGGATCCAAAAAAATAGTTATCGGCGAAGTTGATCTTCCTATAACTATCGGTCCTCACAGTTTCCAAGTCACTTTCCAGGTCATGGACATTTGGGCAACGTACAGTTGTTTATTAGGAAGACCTTGGATACATCAGGCTGGGGCGGTCACCTCGACCCTCCACCAAAAGCTAAAGTTCGTCAAGAACGATCAACTTGTCACAGTTTATGGGGAACAAGCCTTGCTTGTAAGCAACTTGTCATCATCTACTGGTATAGAACCCGAGGAGGTTATCAGAACTTAGTTCCAAGTGCTGTCGGTGGGCAAGGACAATCAATCCCAAGGAGGAACTTCGATTTCCTCATACAAAGATGCTATCAAAGCGGTCGAGAGTACCGATACAACAGGATGGGGACAGCTTGTCATTCCTATTGATAATAAAATAAAGGAGGGTCTTGGTTTTTCTGTAACCTGTACCCAGACAGTACATGCTATTAATGAGGAAGATCCCTCCGACACGAATGAAGAGTGGAAGTCCTACCTTAACGAGGACGGTTATATGTCTCAGGAAGAGATGCCTATACCATTTTGCTATCTCGCACAGAGTTCGAGATTTATACCACAATCAGATGTGGAAATGATATATGGAGATTGTGATCCGGAAGGATGCCGTGCTCCGCCAAATTCATTAGAGGAGGACACTCTGATGAAAGACAATTTTGACTACACCTACTATGGCCTAATGGATTGTCTGCCAATGTGGCAGCCTTACTCAGGAAACTTGGGGCAAGAGAGTTAGCCAAACAATGAAAATCAGCTGACCGTCATTGAACAGAATACCTGTGTCCCCACCATGTCATGGGATCAACACTCAGGTCATCCTGAAACTACTCAACATGAAGATGAATTTGCAACGTTTGCAGGACTTGAATTCATCAACTATGTTTTTCCTGAGGTTAACGTCATCGAGAGAGATGACTCCTCCAGTTCCAAAGAAGTGTGGGATGCCTTGGGACAACCAAGTGGAAAATATGACTATATGGTAAAGTACACCGCTCCCGAAAGCTCTCGTATTAGGCTCGAAGATATCCAGCCTACTGGATGGGGAGATATGGCTGAGAGCACAACTGCTTTGTAAAATGCAACAGAGGAATTCTCCTACGACAATTCTGCCTGGGAGACAGATTCCAATGATCCTGCTCCACCGGAAATCAGCGTTATTTCTGAAGACAAATCAAGGAAGGTGCCAGAATTTGTGATTCACCGAGGAGTTCGCCGCCAATGGGTTGCCGTCGAGGTTCCGAAGATCATTCATCAGTCAAAGTAATTTCCACCTTTAACCTTTCACCCTGCCCAGGTGAAACGGATGTTTTGATAGGGCTCGCTTTCTGTAAATTTTCCCTCTTCGCTTCGCCCAAAGCGACAGAGTTTTGTTTTATAGGGCTGTAGTTTCAAGGATCGACTTGTTCATTAATAAAATAACATCGTTCTGTAAATTCCGCATTAATTGTTGTTTTCTCTTTTTGCTTTTTCAGAAAATGGTAATCCTAAAAAACAATTCAAATAAAAAACAAGCAGTAAATAAATACACTGCACACACTTGCATTTTTCTCTATCTCTTCTAAACACGAATCATCACGTCATGCAAATTGCATGTTTTAAACCCCGTTGAAACATTCGATCCGATGCCTTCTCCCAAATTTGAGTTCCCGGTATTCGAGGCTGAAGAAGAAAATGACGACAAAATTCCAGAAGAGATCTCTCGACTACTCAGACAAGAGGAAAGGTCCATTGGACCTCACAAAGAGCTGTTGGAAACAGTAAACTTGGGTTTAGAAAAAGAGAGAAAAGAAATCAGGATTGGGGCACTGCTCAGTCCAACTGCCAAAGAGAGTTTGATAAAGCTTTTCAAAGAATTTCCCAATGTATTCGCTTGGTCCTATCAGGATATGCCAGGGTTGGATACCAGCATCGTGGAACATCACTTACCGTTAAGATTGGAATGTCCGCCAGTAAAGCAAAGGTTGAGATGTACTCATCCGTACATGCCCATCAAAATCAAAGAGGAGGTACAGAAACAGATTGACGCAGGTTTCCTCGCCACATCTGAATATCCTCAATGGTTAGCCAACATCGTACCCGTTCCCAAAAAGGACGGAAAGGTCAGAATGTGTGTCGACTACCGAGACTTGAATAAGGCTAGTCCAAAGGACGAATTTCCTTTACCACACATTGACATGCTGGTAGATAGTACAGCAAAGTTCAAAGTTTTCTCCTTCATGGATGGATTCTCGGGCTATAACCAGATCAAAATGGCGCCAAAAGACATGGAGAAAACTTCATTCATTACCCCATGGGGTACCTTTTGTTACAAGGTAATGCCGTTCGGTTTGAAGAACGCCGGGGCAACCTATCAAAGGGCCATGACTACTCTTTTTCATGACATGATACACAAAGAAATTGAGGTATATGTCGATGATATCATTGCAAAATCAAAAACAGAGAGTGAGCACGTTGAACATCTGTCAAAATTGTTAGAACGTCTAAGAAAATTCAAGCTCTGCTTGAATCCCAACAAGTGCACCTTCGGTGTCCGTACAGGGAAACTACTAGGGTTCATCGTCAGCCAGAAAGGAATTGAGGTTGATCTTGACAAGGTCAAGGCCATTCAAGAAATGCCTTCTCCAAAAACTGAAAAACAAGTCAGGGGATTCCTGGGACGTTTGAACTACATCTCCAGATTCATATTCCTTATGACCGCGACGTGTACGCCGATTTTCAAATTACTCAAAAAGAACCAGGATTGAGTTTGGTCAGAAGACAGCCAAACTGCCTTTGACAGTATAAAGGAATACCTGTTGAATCCGCCGATTCTATCACCTCCAATGGAAGGAAGACCACTGATCATTTACCTCACAGTCCTAGAGGACTCAATGGGATGTGTACTTGGCCAACAGGACGAAACCAAACGGAGAGTCTGCCATTTACTATTTGAGCAAGAAATTCACCGACTGCGAAACTCGGTACACGATGCTTGAAAAAACTTGCTGCGCTTTGGCTTGGGCAGCCAAACGTCTTCGCCAATACATGATTCATCATACTACTTGGTTAATCTCCAAAATGGATCCAATCAAGTACGTATTTGAAAAACCTGCTCTCACGGGAAGAATTGCCCGTTGGCAGATGCTGTTATCAGAATATGACATAGAGTACCACGCTCAGAAAGCCGTTAAGGGAAGTATTTTAGCCGATCATTTGGCTCATCAACCGATTGACGATCAAGAATCAATCGGGTTTGAATTCCCAGACGAAGATGTCATGTATCTAAAAATGAAAGACTGCGATGAACCGCTACCCAGTGAAGGGCCAAAACCAGGTTCCCAATGGGGACTAATCTTTGACGGAGCAGTTAATCATTACGGAAATGGAGTTGGGGCAATCATTGTTACCCCTCAGGGTACCCACATTCCTTTCACTGCCAGACTTACGTTCAAATGTACGAACAACGAGGCCGAATACGAAGCTTGTATTATGGGTCTCGAGGAAGCAATTGATTTAAGGATCAAAAACTTAGACGTATATGGCGATTCAGCCCTGGTTATAAATCAGATAAGAGGAGATTGGAACATATACCAATCAGGACTGATTCCTTACAAAGACTATGCAAGAATGTTGCCACCCTTCTTCAACAGAGTTGAGTTTCATCATATCCCTCGTGAGGAGAATCACATGGCTGATGCATTAGCCACTCTCTCTTCCATGATCAGTGTAGGTCAATGGAATGACCTACCTAAGATCGACATAACGCGCCTTGAAAGGCCCGCTTACATCTTCACGATCGAAGCAGTCATAGATGGCAAACCTTGGTATCACAATATCAAATGCTTCCTTCAGAAATAAGAGTACCCACCTGGGGCATCCAGGAAAGATAGGAAAACCCTCAGAAGATTGGCTGGAAACTTCTTCCTGAGCGGTGACACTCTCTATAAGAGAAATTTTGACATGGTTTTGCTTCGATGCGTCGACAGACCAGAAGCAGCCATGCTTATGAAAGAAATTCATGAAGGATCCTTTGGCACTCATGCCAACGGACACACAATGGCGAGAAAAATTCTCAGAGCAGGGTATTATTGGTTGACAATGGAATCCGACTGCTACAATTACATGAGGAGGTGTCACAAGTGTCAGATATACTCTGACAAAATTCATGTACCGCCATCACATCTCAATGTTCTTTCTTCCCCGTGGCCTTTTTCCATATGGGGAATCGACATGATTGGCTTGATTGAACCTAAGGCTTCAAACGAACATCGGTTCATCCTGGTAGCCATTGACTATTTCACCAAGTGGGTCGAAACAGCGTCATTCACCAATGTAACCCGACAAGTGGTGGTCCGATTTTTCAAAAACAATATCATCTGCCGTTATAGTGTTCCAAGCGAGATCATTACTGACAATGGATCTAACTTGAACAACAAGATGATGAAGGAGTTGTACGCAGAGTTCAAGATCGAACACCACAACTCATCTCCCTACCGACCCAAGATGAACGGAGCGGTAGAAGCGGCTAACAAGAACATCAAGAAGATCGTTCAAAAGATGGTTGTAACCTACAAAGATTGGCACGAGATGCTACCCTTTGCTCTTCACGGTTATCGCACATCTGTCCGCACTTCAACAGGGGCTACCCCTTTCTCTCTAGTGTATGGCATGGAAGCAGTGCTCCCCACAGAAGTAGAGATCCCGTCAATCCGAGTATTGATGGAAGCTAAGCTCACCGAAGCTGAATGGTGTCAAAGCTGACACGATGAACTAAATCTGATCGAGGAGAAGCGAATCACGGCATTATGCCATGGTCAGTTGTATCAACAGAGAATGAAGAGGGCGTTTGACAAAAAGGTCCGACCTCGTGTCTTCAGAAAAGGAGACCTCGTGCTCAAGAAGATACAGTCATTTCTCACTGATTCGCGAGGTAAATGGACTCCAAATTATGATGGCCCCTATGTGGTCACAAAAGCTTTCTCAGGCGGCGCCTTGAGACTTGCAACCATGGACGGAGAGGAATTTGCCTACCCCACAAATGTTGATGTAGTCAAGAAATACTTCGCCTAAAAAAAAACGTCTCGGTGGATTGAAAACCCAAAAGGGCGGTCCAGGCAAAAGTTAGAGACATAAAAAGAAAAAATCATCCCGGTGGATTGGAAACATCACAGTACAATCCAGGAAAAAGTTAGGGATAATGGCAAGTAACTATATTCAACAGAGGCAAGTCCCTCAACAACAGTTACATCATCTGTCAGAAAACTCCGGTCAAGGTCATCTTCGACAGAAGCTTAGGATGTCCCGAATTCAAAGTTGGTAGAAGGATAATGGTCGTTATGATTCAACTTGGCCCTTTTCCCTGTAAATTACCATGTTCTAACTTTGTAAATACTCTTTGGAATCACGCGTTTGGCTGATCTCCATCTTATCAATGACATTTGAGCCCTTGTGCTTTTTTTTGTAATTCTTATTTGTTTTAGCTTTACAGAATGGCGTTTTAACATGATCAACGATTCTTGAAATAAAACAAAAATGAATTTACTTGTTAAAACTTTTTCTGTTTTTAAATTAAAGACGGCAATTTCTTTTGACTGTGGAACATTAAAGGAACATCAATCGCTTCTCCAGAAGTAAGCAAACTTCAAAGTGCAGAATCAAAGTACTCCTTCTAACCCAGTACGCCTGAATGAAGGGATCAACTGTGTCAGAGACCTTGTTTCGTCTGACACGCCTCGGCCGAGTTCTCATCTCCTAAGCCCGACCAACATAGCTCCCAGCAGGGACTATTTCTCCTAAGCAAGGTAGAATTGCTATTTTGAACCCAGTGGTACTTCTGCACCCCGCGATGGCCGAGTATCCAATCGTGTTCATCCATTATTCTGTATGTCGCGTCAGTTTTGTCAGCATAAACATACATACATCATGCATTATTGATTTACATTCACATTTCATATTGCATCGCTATCACTCTAGTCGGTCTTGTCCCCTAGTGATGAAAGTCCTCTCAATCGAGTTGTCAGCCCTTTCCTCGTCAGGAAGTGTTACGTCTGAACAATCTCTCTCCTCCAGTTTTATTTCTAGATTGAAGTTGGGTCCTCGACGACTTTGATAACTTGAACCTCTGAAAAGCCAGAGAAAACGTTCAACAAATATCACTCTTCGCCATTGAAGATGATATCCTTGCTTTCCCGGATTAAGGAAAATCCCCAGAGAAAGCCTCTTAATCAGTATGGCAATTTTTCTCCAAAAAAACCACTGATGAAAAGGTCATCGGCACCTCAAAATTGGACCCCATCATATGGCGTTTCTCCGGGAAGATCCCGAGAAAAGTATGATGTAATCCCGAACGAAGGAAGTCTCTCAAGAGACTCGCTTTCCCCAGATAGAGTCAGCAAATGGCGTCTCCAACAAAGAAGTTTGTACACCTCTACAACCCAGACGACTGGGTTCCCCAACAAGTCTGGCGTCTAAACTTTTTCCGTCAAATGGCATCTCCCCAGGAAAATTCGGTGAGAAGTTTGAGGAAAGCCGCTACAAATAGCGTCCCTTGTCAATTAAGTTTATTGACAAAAGAAACTAAGACCAGTTCCTCGGTAGGAAACCAGGATCAAGGGGATGTTTAAATCAGAAACTAAGACCAGTTCCTCGGTAGGAAACCAGGATTGAGGGGAAGTTTAAATCAGAAACTAAGACCAGTTCCTTGGTAGGTAACCAGGATCGAGGGGAAGTTTGTTTCAGCAACTGAGACCAGTTCCTTGGTAGGAAACCAAGAACGAGGGGAAGTTGATAAAAGAAAACTGAGACCAGTTCCTTGGCTGAAGACCAGGATCGAGGGGAAGTTTACCTTTTCTAAGCATCATTGCTTAGCAAAAGAAGATGAATACGCAAGCTGCCATTCATAGCCATCAAAATTTCGGGTATTCCGATATTTAATCCTCTTGCACCCCGAATGCCCGAATACCTTCGTCATTCACACCTTCGGGTCCAAGAAGATTAAATAGGGGCATCTGTCATACCCCAAATTTTAACCACTAAGATTTCCATCATTATGTTAATCACCATCACAATATGGAAGTACCTTTATGCCTCATCAATCTCCTCAAGGAATTGTTGAGCATTCACTACAATCAAAATTAGGGTTTCAAGCCCTCTCTGAGTGCTTAGACAAAGGGTCAATCAAGAAATGACATGATCTTCAACTTGTCTAACCTCTCAAACATCCACAATGGATCAAAAGGACTCCCACTTCAAGGATTAAGCACAAGGTTGCTCCCTTCTAGGTGGATCAAGTCTCAAGATCGACAGTGTCACCAAATTAGGGTTTTGGTCGACCAGGGCCTCTAAATGGAAATTTTTCATCTGGGCATGAGCCAATGTTTCAAAACATATCCTAATATACTCCATGGAACCTCATGGACCCAATCATCAAGTCAATTTGACCTCAAGGGATGCATACATCAGAAATCAGGAATTAGGGTTTCTTGACCTAATTCACCCCTAAGTTGACTTTTAGGGCAAATCATGAGCCAAGACCTCAAAAGAGGGTTTGAGGGTCTCTAATGAACTATATTGATCCATTTGGAACAATGGATTAATCCAAGAAGCTTGAGCAACAAGTCTCAATTTCATCTGCACCACAGTTAGGGTTTTAAGGAAAAAGTCAACTGTAACTTTGACTTTTGACCAAGACATGCTCCCAAGCCCTATGACATGCATCAATATACCCTATGACACCCATGGAACATGTCCATCAAGTTTGATTTAGGTCAAGGACATGATTTCATGAAAAATTGCACAGTTTGGAATTCATCTGATAAAAAGTTAACTGTGCACAAAAGTCAACTTTGACTTTTTGAGATTTTTCACCAAAATGGATTTTTAACCCTAAAATGATGTTAATGTGTGATTTGAATCATCATTCATCAAGAAAAATCAAGAAAAGTTGGATAACTTGTAAAAGGAGTAACCATAAAAACTTAGAAAATTTTCTAAGTTAAAAATAAAGTGACAAGGGTACCAACTTTGGAGGATCATAACTCCTAAACCACAAAGCCATTTTTCCTCATCCAAAGATGGATTTGTAGCCCTCATTAGCCTCTACAAAAACTTCAACTAGACCTAAGTCCAATTCATTAAGAATTTTGAGTTATGGAGTGATCAAAATGGCTGAAAAATGAAAATGTCACTTTTTCCAACACTTAGTGAAATTTTCACTAAGTCCAAATCTGTCTTCACTTTTTGCCAAATGTAGGGGTGTTTTTCACTTGGATTCAAAAGTGATCAAAACCAAATATGTTCAAACAGTTGTTGTATCATGTAAGGGCTTTCCAAAATGGCCAAGAACATTACCAAATTCCATTTGAATCATGAGATATGACATTGGGAAGTTGCCTTGCTGAAATCTGCCAAGGCAAGGCAGAATTTGCATTTTTGCTCGATTTGCCAAAATCAGCCAAATTCAAATGCTCCTATCCACTTGGACACATCAGAGGATTGAATCTAAAGGGGACAATCACTGAGCCAAGCCTCCAAAGTCTTTGGAACAAGAAATAGCATGTTGAACCTAAAATTGCCAAAATAGGGACAAGACTCCAAATTTGGATTGGTGCATTCAATGGAAGCATCAAGGTGGCATGGACTGAGCCATTTTCATTTGAATTTAGTCAAGACTTATCCAAGACCAAGGGAACCACAGCTCTGTGCCCTAACCTCTAGTCAATGGCTAGAGGAGACTTGGATTTCCATTGGCCAACATTGAACAAACACCTGCTGCAGTTGCCATTCACTATTCCTTGCAAAACAAACTTGCTCTACTATAAATAGAGCTCAATTGTGATCAGTTTAAGTACACCAAAGCCATCAAACAGATGCTTTCCTTAAAATCTCTTCTTTCACTCTAATTTTTCCTTCTAAGGCAAATCACTATCGGGTTTTGAGTTTGAGAGCTTTTCCAATCAAACCAATCACTCACACACCTCACATACATCATATAGAAGTGATCCAAACACTCACATAACATCTGGAACACAGATTTCACAAAATCACCAGCCAATTGCTCAAGTTCTTGACAGTTTTGCAGTTGAGGTGCCATATTTAACTCCAAACCATTTCAATCCATTCCAAGCACTCAGACACATCACTTGGCACCTAGGGAAGTTATCCACATCATTGGAACCAAGCTGTAACACGTCCAACACCAAACACGATCACCATCTGCAAGTGGTAAGCATGAGCTCTTTTAACTCTATGATCCATGCATTTTTTGCTGCACAATAATTTGGCCATATGTTCATAATCATGCATGGAATGTTTCCCCTCAATTAATTGCATTGTTTGAATCGTGTATCAAAAATCCTAGCCTTCATGCAGAAATTAGGGTTCTTGAGGATTTTTCATGATTTCTTGTTATATGTTTAATTTAAATGAAATTAATTGACACAGACATGATCGTGAGGTTGAGACGAGCATAACGATATGTGGATTGCATGTTATAATCAAGTATTCAGTGAGATTGGAGAGAAAATGCAAATCTGGCCAATACTTAATTGATATTTTTGTATAATTGATATTTTTGCAAAGAATTAATGTTTTAATTGTTTTTAACATTTAAAATATTTTTTCCACCTTGATTTTGCAACTTTTAATGCTTTCTAATTATTTTGTAGGTCAATACTTAATTTTTGAAGCATTAATCCAAGATCACAATTTGTTTTTCATATGTTAAACAATTTTGATCATTTTAATTGAATTTTTATTTAATTAAATACATTTTTGAAAACAAATTAGGGTTTTTGGATTAATTCAACCCTCATAAATCATTCTTTAAAACTTTTGGGCCTCTAATAGAGTGTAAGACCCAATCCTTTTTTGACCAAATCATTTTTGGGCCTCAGTATTGTATAAGTCCCGATACCGTCAAAAACAAACGGCGCGATCGTCGCCTTTTAAAAATAACCTTATGGGCCTCTCCTAGAGCTATAAGACCCATTCAAAACTTTTGGGCCTCTAATAGAGTGTAAGACTCAACCCCCTTTTAACCAAAACCATTTTGGGCCTCACTTATTGTATAAGTCCCTCTGTGTTAAAAGAAAACCTCGGCGCGATCGCCATTTTTAATGAAAAAATCACCTGAGCCTACCCTCGAGTAGTAAGACCCATCTCTTTTTCTTTAAACTTTTTTGGGCCTCTTGAGAGAGTGTAAGACCCAAATCCCATGTAGATAAAACATTTTGGGCCTCAGTCACTTGTATAAGTCCCTCTGTACAAATTCAAACAGTGCGCTCACTGATAAAACCCTGGGCCTCTCCTTGAGCTGTAAGCCCCAAATCTTTCTTTTTCAAAACACTTTCTCCTTTGATTTTGAATATATTATTGTTTTCAATCTTTCTTTGTTGAACAACTAACCAAACAGCATGGAAGCTCTACAACCGAGTAAGTGGTTATTGCTTTCATTTACCGCTTTCATATACATATAACTGTATTGTGGGACTGTTTCACTGTAAGTCTTCTTTCATAAACTCATATCAACTGTGTAATAATAGTATAGATATTTAGAGTTTCCCCGGCAACTACGTCTAGCATTAAGCCCATTGACCACTCTTAGAAACAGTCTAAACTAGATCCCCATAGGATTACCAGACACAGTCTTCCCTCCTCTTGGGGTTAAACAATATGGAGACATGAAAGGCAGCATTCTCTGTGAACCCTTTCATAGAATGTCACTCATAGAAGTTGTCAAAGAAACTCTATTCCCCAGAGATGATCTTTTCTCCGTGAATGGCATCTCTTGAGTTTCTTCCAAATTCTCGAACTTTCCTAGCTTGATCTATTCTCGGTGAATGGCATGTCTTGAATTTCTCGGGGTTTGGGGACCCACAGGCTTCTTAAAAGCATTTGTCAAGAAACTCTATTCCCCATAGATGATCTTTTCTTCATGAATGGCATCTCTTGAGTTTCTTCCAAATTCTCAAACTTTCCTGACTTGATCTATTCCTTGTGGATAACTTGCCTTGAATTTCTTGGAGTTTGGGGACCCATCGGCTTCTTAAAAGCAATCGACCTCCTCTTGGGCATCGTACAAGGACCCACGGGCTTCCTAAAAGGAACCCCGCCTCCTCTTGGGCTTAGTACAAGCACCCATCGGCTTCTTAGAAGTACACACAGCCTCCTCTTAGGCTTCGTATAATGATCTCTTCCTCTCCGGGAATGATAGCCTCCTCTTGGGCGTCGTACAAGGACCTCTCGGCTTCTTAAAAGCTTCCAGCCTCCTCTTGGGCTTCGTACAAATCGTCCCGACGACCTCCTAGAGGTATAGGAACAGAAATTAGTCATCTGTATAGAACAATCCTTTCAAAGAGTCTACTACTGTCTCTCAAAGCATGGTACAAAAGATGAAACTCTAGACTTGGACAGTCTAATCTCCTTGAGTCTCAAAGACATTCTCAAGTGACCCCTTCGTTAAATAGGAAGAAAACCCATAGACTCGGACAGTCTCAATACCCTTCGGATTTCCCACTTCCTTAAAGAACAGGAATAATCTGGATCCTCGAATCAAATCCTTGAGTACAGTGTTGCTCATATAAGAATTGATTTTCTCTTTCAAAATCAGTATACTGGACCTGTCACTTAACTGAAACAGTCACCATAGCCTCTCTCTTGGGCTTTATACAATGATTCTCCCCAGCGGAGTGAAACAACGTTTAGCCTCTCTCTCGGGCTTTGTACGAGACACATAAGAGACTCCCTCGTTGAGTCAATCACCCTTTCGCCTCCATCTCGGGCTTTATACGAGATACAAAAAGGTTCTTATTGAACCAAACAAATTTCAGCCTCCATCTCGGGCTTTATACGAGATACAAAAAGGTTCTTATTGAACCAAAAAAATTTCAGCCTCCATCTCGGGCTTTGTACGAGATACAAAAACTCTCTTGTTGAGTCAATTAGCCTCCATCTCGGGCTTTATACGAGATACCAAAAGACTCCATCGTCGGGTCAAAACCTTTTAGCCTCTCTCTCGGGCTTTGTACGAGACACATATTAGCCTCCTCTTAGGCTTTATATAAGAAAACCACTGGTTAATCCAATTAACCTTTTAGCATCAAAGTTGTGCCTCGTTCACAGTACACAAACTCTTTCCCTTCATCTAATCGCTGTAAGTGGCAAGCCTCTGGATCATCTACATCCATGCCAATGTCCCTCTTTTAGCATGAGAAATTCCTAAGGAAAGATGGCATTGCTCTACACTGAGTTAAAGTCTTCTCCTTCAGGTTAAAATCTCCTATAAAGTGAAATTATGGCATTGCCGGATTCACATATCCTGGTTAAAGTAATTCTCCTTTATAAACAGTCGTAACAGACAAACCCCTCTTTAGAGATGACAAATTCTCTCTAAAGTCAAACCTTTTCAGCTTCACATCTTGGGCTTTGAACAAGATACAAACCACCTTTCGCTTCACGTCTTCGGCTTTGAACAAGACACCAAAAACAACCATTTCCTCCCATAGAATAGGAGGAACTACGAACGCTCTGATTTCCCTGTTTCGGTAAACGGGAATACGTAGGCATAAGATTGAAAGAAAAATCTTAGCGAGCACACTAAACAAAAACCCAAAATCCCATACTCTCATGTATCTACCAAAAAGCATCAGTCCTAACATCCTAATCCTCGTTCCCCGCCAGAAAATCCTAGAAAGAGAGAGAACCGTATTGGCGAAAATACAAATAACCAGTACAAAGGCCCCCCCACATTGATAGTATTCGTAACCTAACAGACCGCTGTTTAAACTCAGTATGCATAGCAGGGTTAATTGGAGACATCTATTTCCCTTCCTTATTCAGCTTTAATAGGATAAAAAATGAATCGACCTGTAGTAAACTCAACCGCAGAGAGCGACCAGCGCTTAAGAACCGCGTCCAAAATCGCTCGCTACAATTACCAATCAATTTCTCATAGTATTAGCCTTGCAAAGTACCCATGAATATGTCAATCAGTTCACGATCAACAAGAGGTGGATGCACCCTTGCAGCTAGCTCTCTCCAGCGTTGCGCGTACTCCTTAAAGGATTCGTTGTCCTTTTGAGCCATATTCTGAAGTTGAGTACGATTCGGAGCAAGGCCAGTGTTGTATTTGTATTGCTTGACAAATGCATCAGCTAGATCATCCCAAGTACGCACATTGCTACGCTCCAACTGCATATACCATTCGAGTGATGCCCCAGACAAACTGTCTTGGAAGCAATGGATCATCAGCTTTTCATCTTTGGCATAGGCAGCCATCTTGCGGCAGTACGTCTTCAGATGAATATGTGGGCAACTGAGGCCTTTGTACTTTGGGAATTCCTGCACTTTAAATTTGGGAGGAATGACAACATCTGGCACCAAGCACATATCCAGAGCATTCAAAGAAGTTGAGTTGCGTCCCTCCATGACTCGGAGTTTCTCAGCTAGATCACGATACATCTTGATAGCTTTAGAAACTTGAGTAGCAGTAGGATTGACAATTGGGATAGCAGCATGATAGTTCTGTACCTCATCATACTGGTCTAGCAGATTTTCTTCAGCATGAGGAATAGGAATCTAAACGACAACAGGTTGGGCTTGCGGAATGGCACCAACAGTAACTCTAGATGTTGGAAGTGGTTGAGATATGGCAGGAGCGAAGTCCATTGGTATCCCATAAGTGATGGGGTTAGGAACAGGAACATAGAGCCTTGAGGTAGATGCTTGAACAGGCACAGTGTTGTGGGCAGCAGCGGCTTCACGCAATTTTTCTTCTTTCCTGGCCATCATGATGTCTTCGAGAATCTGATCAATCTTTCCTTTGATAGAGTCCAACTCTTCTCTGAAGGCGGCTTGCTCTTGTTGAATCTACTCCATCATGCGTCTGGTATTAGCTCGAGTTGCGTATCGGTGTCGAGGAATCAACTTGATTTACTGGAGAAGGAAGGAAGTTGAAGTGAGATTCGGAGGTTAAAAATGCAATGCAAGATGCATAACAGATGCAATGCAATGCAATGATATGAGATGCGATGCAAGATGTAAGATCCAGGATCGCAGGATCAAACAGCTATGCGGTTAGCCGGAGATGATGGGTCAAGAACCACAGCTAGGATCTAAGAAAGCCCACGGGTAAGTTTCTAAAATGGGTAGGTGCCTAGAGTTTCGGATATATTTCCAAAACATTATAGCCATGACAAAGATTTGTCCGACTATAATATTCTCAAAATAATCTCGTCTAGGTGAGGTCTTCATTTCTTCCCCACGAGAAAGATTCCTCGGAGGCGCCCACTACACAACCATCGACACACGGGTTCTAAATAGGGTTCTCAGAATCCTAGATCGAGGTCGAAAATATTACTGTCAGGAAGTAATACGTTCGAGGGATCTCATCTGATTGGGGCGTGCGCATTAACTCAAATAGAATTAACACTACCAACCACCATGGGTAAATTGGGTTAATGGTCCTTGGGATCGACGACCCACCTCGAAGATATTACCGCCATGGCAAAGATTCACCACAACAATAATATCTCCAAGGGAGTCTACTCCAAGCGGGGTTTTCGCTTTAACTCACGTGGAAGAGACCACGCAAGCCTACACTACACAACCACCATCCTAATCCTAGGGTTATACTCTGACTCGGGTGTAGAGCCATCTCACAAAGTTCCCAATATCAGAACAACCCAACGATGTCACAAAAGGTAACACAAATAAGGAATAGGAAAGCAAGTAAGTAAGCAAACGAATAAACGAGAAGAAAATAGACAAACAAAGCTAAAGAGCTCGCGACTCGAATCAAGATAGGCTTGACTCTCTCTTGCACAGAGCAAATCCTCCCCAGCAGAGTCGCCAGCTGTCGCACCTCAAAAAAATCGCTTCATCGAAGACACGACCCTTCGCGCGAAAGGCGCGGAACGGTTCGACAGAGTCGCCACCGAACATTATTTATCCCAAAAGAGGGAAAGGAAAATATCAAGAAAACCTTTAAGGAGGGGTAAGAACATGGTCGTCGCAACCACATTCCGGGTTCGGGAGTCGGTTACGTGAGGGGAAGGTACGCGCACCCCCTCACGTCCGTTGTACTCAACGGGAACCTCTTGATTCGAATCGCGATGCTCGTTAGCTAAGCTTTGTTTGTTTTCTTCTCAAAAAAAAATGCGGAAAGGTAAGATAAAAGGGAAAAGATGCTAAGTGGAAATGGGTGGTTTAAGGATAGGGTGCTCGGCAAGATCATCGGGACCTTGGGCCTACGTATGCTCATTCGGACGAGAATGAGGAATCACAGCAATCGTAGTTTGACTACGGGGTTTGACGGAAAAAGATGGAAGTGTGGAAAAGGTGGAAAAAGAAAAAGTGTGGAAACGGGGAAAAAAGAAAAAGTGTGGAAGCAAACGGGGGAAAAAGAAAAAGTGTGCTCGCCAAGATCATCGCAATCTTGTGCCTACGTATCTTTACTCGGACGAGAATAAAGAATCAGAGCAGTCGTAGTTTGTGGTACGCCCACGAAAAGAGGAGTTAATTTTTAAAAGAGGCGTCAATTGCTTACACATGAGTAAGAGAACTCGCACCCAAACAATCGAAGAGAGATCAAAGACTTGAACCCCCGTTTTTCACCTTGAAAAAGAATTACGATAGTTGTTAGTCGTTTTTGAGTTTTATTATGAAAATCTGCTTGACGTTGGATCAAGGGTTCATTGGTTATGAAAAGAGTTTGGTTTGAAAAAAGATTTGGTTAGAGGTTGATTTGAAAATGGGCTCGACGACGAATCGAGAGTTTGGTTGAAAAGGGTTTGTTTGAAAATGGCTCGACGACGAATCGAGGGTTTGGTTGAAAATGGGTTTGTTTGAAAATGGCTCGACGACGAATTGAGAATTAGTTTGAAAATGGGTTGTCTATGCTAGTCCCTAGGGGTGCTCCTAGTAAACAAACCACAATCAAAAGAAAACTAAATGCGTACATCCGAATAGGGAGCGGGGGTACATGTAAATTACAAGGGATGACATGAAATAAAGGGTCTCATTGTAAGGTAGCCCAAGAGAAAGCCGTGTGTGTGCAAGGTGTCCTAAGCTAAGCCTTGATCGAAAGTCGCCAAGCAACCAACAGTCCATCAAATTATTGTTTTAGGGTTTCGATATTTGTTAATGTTTTTTTATTAAAGTGTGAATAAATAAAATGGTTAGATAAATATGAATATGGATATGAACAATATGATAAGAGTATGAACAAGAATAATAACCAAGATAATATTGACAAGAGATTAAAGTTGATATAAAATAAAATTGGTCTCGTCTTAATCACGATTTAATCGAGAAATCGATAATCTTTGATATTTGACTTTCATTGACCAAAAATGAAAAATAATGAAAAAATATAATAAGAAATGGAATAAAATCGAAAAGAGGTAAGAAAAATAATAAAGGTCTCACCTTTATCAAGATTTAAAATTGATAAATTGATAAATCTTAGATATTTGGTTTTCATTGACCCAAAATGAAAAGTAATGAAAAATACAATAAGAAATGAAATAAAAAGTCGAAAAAGATAAGAAAAAGAATAAAGGTCTCACCTTTATCAAGATTTAAAATCGAAAAATCAAAAAATCTTTGATGTTTGGTTTTCATTGACCCAAAAATGAAAAGACATAAGATAATGAAAAGTAAAATCGAAATAGAAATAAAATCGGTCTCGTCTTAATCAAGATTTAATCGAAAAATCGATAATCTTTAATATTTGACTTTCATTGACCAAATAAAAGAATATACGAAAATTAAATGGAGATAAAAATTAAATCGAAAAAAAAAACTAAGAAAGGTCCCAGCTTTACTAAGATTTTAAATCGAAACATCGATAATCTTTTGTATTTGATTTTCATTGACCCAAAATGAATAAAGCTAATGAAAGGATAATAAAAATGAGATAAAATCGAAAAGAGGAAAAGAATAAAGGTCTCACCTTTATCAAGATTTTAAATCGAAAATCAATAAATCTTCTATATTTTGGTTTTCATTGACCCAAAATTAATGGAAATAAAATAACGAAAAATAAATCAAAATAAAAAATAAATAAATAAATAGTAGGGCTCAAATAAATCAAAATTTAATCGGTTTGACTAAATCATGAATATTGTTGTATCATTGGCCCAAAATCGAAAATAAAATAAACAAGAATAACCAAATTGTGGTCTCAAAAAGAAAACTTAAAGAGAAATTAAAGAGGGGGTATTGGGCTATGTACGGTGGGTGCAGCGGAAAATACACGAAGCTCAAACTAAAAGCCCAGATCCAAAAACCCTTTGCCATGAATTTTAAAAAACAAAAAAAAACACAAATGGTTCTTCTATTAAAACGTGAAACGCTCTGTATCTAATCAGAAAGAAAAAACAAACTCAGTAAATCACCATCAAAACGCAGCGAGTCAAATGCAAAACCTAGAAAAAAAAAACATCAATCTCATTTCAACCTTCTCTTTTGTATTGTTTCGTTCGTAGCTCCTCCGTCTCGTTTAAGGTAATATTTGGGGTTTGTTCTCCGTTTATTTCCTTTGGGTTCTGATTCTGGTTTGGTTTTTTGCTCTGTATGATTCAAACTCTTCTTCTTTCTGTTGGTGATTTCTGAGTTTCGATTTTGGGGATGGGGTGTGGTTTTGATTTGGTTATTGTTACAGTTGAGGGCGGTGGTTTGGTGGTGTTCAACGGCGGCTTGAAGGAATTATTTGGTTCAGATGGAAAATAATGGTGGAGGAAGTTATTTGGTAAAGGTGGATTGTGGTTTCGATTCACGGTGGGATCCGCAGTGGGTTGTTGAAAAGAGGTTGAAAGTTATGAAGGGTTGTTTTAATGGTGAGAGATATGTACAGTGCGGTTTCGTTGAGCAGGAAAGAAGGACGTGGGAATCGCTGGGTTTGTGAGTTGAATATGATGGTTGTTTTCGTTGGATGAAAAGGAGTCTGTTCTTGTTGTGAAGTGAGTAAAAAGAGGTGTTTGTGTGAAGGTGATACTGATTCATTACTGTGGTAGTTTGTGTAAAGGTGATACTGATTCATTACTGTGGTGGTTTGTGAGTTTAATGGAGGATGGTTGTGGGTTTGCCAAACTGTCATCAAATGAAAGGAGAAGGAGGGTTTTTATTCCCCTCTTGAGGTTTGTGTTCCTCCCCCAATTTAAAGTGAAAACATTAAGGTTTCAAATGT
This sequence comes from Lathyrus tuberosus, assembly GCA_022829125.1. Lineage (NCBI taxonomy): Eukaryota > Viridiplantae > Streptophyta > Magnoliopsida > Fabales > Fabaceae > Lathyrus > Lathyrus tuberosus. The sequence continues at coordinate 73,455 of JALAZF010000715.1, read as the reverse complement.
TGCTGAATGATAATTATGGAATGATGCAGTGGAATCAAATTGGTTTGGTGGATGTCTTGCTATTTGATCCAATTGACACTGCTGTACTTTCTATTGTTGCTGAATTTCTGCCTCTAATTTGTTTGTTTGTGCTTGGAATTGGCATGGTGTTGTTATTTATGCGTGGCAGGCTTGGTTGTACGTTGAAAGTGGCTCATCATTTTGGCTTGGTGTATTTCACAAGCTGTTGTATGGAAATTGTATATTCATGAGCCTTGTGTAACTTGATGGGTTATTGTAAATTTGTAATGGACTTGAATAATGGGCTTTTATGACATGAGTCTTTCAACATTTGTGTGACAAGAACTTATTTTTGGCTTTTACTGTATGATAGTTTTTTTTGGTTTTTTTTTGGAATATAATGGATAAGTATTTAGAATAAATAAATAAAAATTGGTTTTTAATAATTGAAATGAAATTGGATTTGGAACATAGATAATGAGAAAATGGACTTGTCATGGATATTATTAAAAAAAATTGAAAGTGGTTATGGACAAGTTGAGATTGAATATGGAGTTAAAAATAGGATTTATGGAATTGGATTTTATATATGGATACTAAATAGATATAGAAATGGTTTAAATGGATATTGGATAAAGTATAAAAAAAAGTTAAAAGATAGATATGACTTAAAATGAAAATGGATAAAAATTAAAAGAGGTATGAAGTTGAAGACAACATATTTTTTTGGATTTTTTCTGAATAATTGTCAGTGGGTGGATGTACAGATGAAAAGTTATACACAGGTAGGACAAATTTGGAGTATGACACTATGGGATAAGACCGACTAGAGTGATAGTGATGCAATATGAATGTGAATGCAAATCAATAATGCATTATGTATGCATGTATATGCTGACAAAACTGACGCGACATACAAACTAACGGATGAACATGACTGGATACTCGGCCACATTGGCGCATGTAGAAATATCGCTGGTTCAAGATAGCAATTCTGCCTTGCTTAGGAGAAACGGTCCATGTGGGGAGCGACGCTGGTCGGGCTTAAAAGATGAGAACTTGGCCGAAGAAGTCAGATGGAGCATTCGCATCTGACATAGCTGATCCTTCATTCAGGCATACTGGTTTAGAAGGAGTACTTTGATTCTGCACTTTGAGGCTCGAACACCTTTGGAGAAGCGATCGATGTTCTTTCGATGTTCAACCGTCAAAAGAAATTGCCATCTTTGTTTTTAAAAGCAGAACAATTTTAACAAGTAAATTCATTTTTGTTTCATTTCAAGAATCGTTGATCATATTAAAATGTCGTTCTATAAAGCTAAAACAAATATGAATTGCAAATAAAAGCACAAGGGCTCAACTTTTATTGATAGGATGAAGATCAGCCAAACATGGGATTCCATAGAGTATTTACAAAGTTTAGAAAATGGTAATTTACGGGAAGAGGGCTACGTTGAAACATAATGAGCGCTATCCTTCTACCAACTTTGAATTTGGGGCATCCTGAGCTTCTGTCGAAGATGACCTTGACTGGAGTTTCTGATGGATGGCATGACTGCTAAGGAGTTGAACTGATCAGACGTAGTTACTTGCCATTATCCCTAACTTTTTCCTGGATTGGACTTTGAGATTTCCAATCCACCGGGATGATTTTTTGACTTTGTCTCTAATTTTTGCCTGGACTGCCCTTTCGGATTTTCAATCCACCGAGACGTTTTTTTTTTTTAGTTTAGGCGAAGTATTTCTTGACTACATCAATATTTGTGGGGTAGGAAAATTCCTCTCCGTCCATGGTTACAAGTCTCAAGGCGCCGCCTGAGAAAGGTTTCTTGACCACATAGGGGCTGTCATAATTCGGAGTCCATTTGCCCCGAGAGTCAGCGAGAAAAGATTGTATCCTTTTGAGCACAAGGTCTCCTTTCCTGAAGATGCGAGGTCGAACCTTTTTGTCAAACGCCATCTTCATTCTTTGTTAATACAATTGACCATGGCATAGTGCCGTGATTCGTTTCTCTTCGATCAGATTCAGTTCATCGTGTCGATTTTGACACCATTCAACTTCCGTAAGCTTAGCTTCCATCAATACCCAGATTGATGGGATTTCTACTTCTGTGGGGAGCACTGCCTCCATGTCATATACTAGAGAGAAAGGGGTTGCCCCTGTTGAAGTGCGGAAAGACGTGCGATAATCGTGAAGAGCAAAGGGTAGCATCTTGTGCCAATCTTTGTAGGTTACAACCATATTCTGAACAATCCTCTTGATGTTCTTGTTAGCCGCTTCCACCGCTCTGTTAATCTTTGGTCGGTAGGGAGATGCGTTATGGTGTTCGATCTTGAACTCTGCGCACAACTCTTTCATCATCTTATTGTTCAAGTTAGATCCATTATCAGTAATGATCTGGCTCAGAACACTATAACGGCAGATGATATTGTTTTTGATAAATCGGACCACCACTTGTCGAGTTACATTAGCGTATGACGCTGATTCGACCCACTTGGTGAAGTAATCAATGGCTACCAGGATGAACCGATGTCCATTTGAAGCCTTAGGCTCAATCAAGCCAATCATGTCAATTTCCCATATGGAAAAAGGCCATGGCGAAGAAAGAACTTTGAGATGCGATGGCGGTACATGAATTTTGTCGGAGTATATCTGACACTTGTGACACTTCCTCATGTACTTGTAGCAGTCGGATTCCATGGTTAACCAATAGTACCCTGCTCTACGAATTTTTCTCGCCATTGTGTGTCCGTTGGCATGAGTACCAAAGGATCCTTCGTGAATTTCTTTCATCAGTATGTCTGCTTCTGGTCTGTCTACGCATCGGAGCAAGACCATGTCGAAATTTATCTTATAGAGAATATCCCCGCTGAGGAAGAAACTTCCTGCCAGCCTTCTGAGGGTTTTTCTGTCCTTCCTTAGTGCCCCAGGTGGGTACTCTTGTTTCTGAAGGAAGCATTTGATATCGTGATACCAAGGTTTGTCGTCTATGACTGCTTCAATCGTGAAGATGTAAGCGGGCCGTTCAAGGCGCATTATGTCGATCTTAGGTAGGTCATTCCATTGACCTACGCTAATCATGGAAGAGAGAGTGGCTAATGCATCAGCCATGTGATTCTCCTCATGAGGGATGTGATTAAACTCAATTCTATTGAAGAAGGGTAGCAACCTTCTCGCGTAGTCTTTATAAGGAATCAATCCTAATTGGTATGTGTTCCAATCTCCTTTAATCTGATTGATAACCAGGGCTGAGTCGCCATATACGTCCAAGTTTGTGATCCTCAAATCAATCGCTTCCTCGAGACCCATAATACAAGCTTCGTATTCGGCCTCGTTGTTCGTACACTTGAACGTAAGTCGGGCAGTGAAAGGAATGTGGGTACCCTGAGGTGTTATGATGATTGCCCCAATTCTGTTTTTGTAATGATTGATAGCTCCGTCAAAGATAAGTCCCCATTGGGAACCTGGTTCTGGCCCTTCATTGGGTAGCGATTCATCGCAGTCTTTCATTTTTAGATACATGACATCTTTGTCTGGGAAGTCAAACCCGATTGATTCCTAATCGTCAATCGGTTGATGAGCCTAGTGATCGGCTAAAATACTCCCCTTAACGGCTTTTTGAGCATGGTACTCTATGTCATATTCTGATAGCAACATCTGCCAACGGGCAATCCTTCCTGTGAGAGCAGGTTTTTAAAATACATACTTGATTGGATCCATTTCGGAAATCAACCAAGTAGTGTGACGAATCATGTACTGGCGAAGACGTTTGGCTGCCTAAGCCAAAGCACGACAAGTTTTCTCAAGCATAGTGTACCGAGTCTCACAGTCGGTGAATTTCTTGCTCAAATAGTAGATGGCATACTCCTTTCTTTTGGTTTCGTCTTGTTGGCCAAGTACACATCCCATTGAGTCCTCTAGGATGGTGAGGTAGATAATCAGTGGTCTTCCTTCCACTGGAGGTGATAGAATCGGAGGGTTCAACAGGTATTCCTTAATACTGTCGAAGGCGGTTTGGCAGTCTTCTATCCAAACGCAGTCCTGATTCTTTTTAAGCAGTTTGAAAATCGGCGCACATGTCGCGGTCATGAGGAATATGAATCTGGAGATGTAGTTCAAACGTCCCAAGAAACCTCTGACTTGTTTTTCAGTTTTTGGAGAAGTCATTTCTTGAATGGCCTTGACCTTGTCAGGATCAACCTCAATTCCTTTCTGGCTGACGATGAACCCTAAGAGTTTTCCCGAACAGACACCGAAGGTGCACTTGTTGGGATTCAAGCGGAGTTTGTACTTTCTCAACCGCTCGAATAGCTTTGACAGATGGGTCACATGCTCCTCTTCTGTCTTAGATTTTGCAATCATATCATCGACATATACCTCGATTTCTTTGTGTATCATGTCATGAAAAAGAGTAGTCATGGCCCTTTGATAGGTCGCCCCGGCGTTCTTCAAATCGAACGACATTACCTTGTAACAAAAGGTACCCCATGGGGTAATGAACGAAGTTTTCTCCATGTCTTCCGGCGCCATTTTGATTTGATTATAGCCCGAGAATCCATTCATGAAGGAGAAAACTTTGAACTTTGTTGTACTGTCAACCAACATGTCAATGTGTGGTAAAGGAAAGTCGTCTTTTGGACTAGCCTTGTTTAGATCTCTGTAATCCACACACATTCTGACTTTTCGGTCCTTTTTGGGAACGGTTACGATGTTGGCTAACCATTGAGGATATTCTGATGTGGCGAGGAAACCCGAGTCAATCTGTTTCTGTACCTCCTCTTTGATTTTGATGGCCATGTCCGGGTGAGTCCGTCTCAACCTCTGTTTTACTGGCTGACATTCCGATCTCAATGGTAAATGATGTTCCACGATGCTAGTATCCAACCCTGGCATATCCTGATAGGACCAAGCGAATACATCGGGGAACTCTTTAAGAAGCTTTACCAAACCCACTCTGGCAGTTGGATTGAGAAGTGCCCCAATCCTGATTTCCTTTCTCTCTTTTTCCAAACCTAGGTTTACCGTTTCCAGCGGCTCTTTATGAGGTTCAATGGACCTTTCCTCCTGCCTGAGTAATCGGGAGATCTCTTTTGGAATTTCGTCGTCACTTTCTTCTTCAGCCCAAAATACCGGGAACTCAAAGTTGGGAGAAGGCATCAGATCGTATGTTTCAACGGGTTTTAAAACAAGCAATCTGGATAACGGTATGATTTGTGTTTAGAAGGGATAGAGGAAATGCAAGAGTGTGTGCAGTGTATTTCTTTTACTGCATTTTTTTATTATTGAGTTTTTTAGGATAACCATTTTCTGAGAAAAGCAAAAGGAGAAAATAGCAATTAATGCGGAAATTACAGAACGACGTTATTTTATTAATGAACAAGTCGATTCTTGAAACTACAACCCTATAAAACAAAGCTCTATCGCTTTAGGCGAAGCGAAGAGGGAAATTTACAGAAAGTGAGCCCTATCAAAACATCTGTTTCACCTGGGCAGGGTGAGAGGTTAAAGACGGAAATTACTTTGACTTATGAACAATATTCGGAACATCGACATCAACCCATTGGTGGCAAACCCCTCGGTGAATCACAAAGTCTGGCACCTTCCTTGATTTGTCTTAAGAAATAACGCTGATTTCTGGTGGAGCTGGATCATTGGAATCTGTCTCCCAGGCAGAGTTGTTGTAGGAGGATTCCTCTGTTGCATTTTGCATATCATTTGTGCTCTCAGGTAGATCTTCCCATCCAGTTGGCTGGATGTCTTCGAGCCTGATACGAGAGCTTTCGGGAGCAGTGTACTTGACCATATAGTCGTATTTCCCACTTGGTTGTCCTAGGGTGTCCCATACTTCTTTGGAACTGGAGGAGTCATCCCTCTCAATGACGTTGACCTTGGGAAAAGCATAGTTGATGAATTCAAGTCCTGCAAACGATGCAAATTCATCGTCGTATTGGACATTTTCTGAATGACCTGATTGTTGATCCCATGACATGGTGGGGACGCAGGTATTCTTTTCAATGATGCTCAACTGATTTTCATTGTTCGGTTGATTTTCTTGCCCCAAGTCTCCTGGATACGGCTGCCACATTGGCAGGCCATCCATCGGGCCATAATAGTTGTGGTCAAAGTTATCCTTCATCAGAGTGTCCTCCTCTAATGAGTTTGGTGGAGCACTGCATCCTTCCGGATCACAATCTCCGTATATCATTTCGACGTCTGACCTGGGTATAAATCTCGGACTCTGTGCGGGATAGTAAAAGGGCGTAAGCACCTCTTCCTGAGACGTATAACCGTCCTTGTTAAGATAGGACTCCTATTCTTCCTCCATATCAGAGGAATCATCTCTATTGTTGGTATGCACTTCTTGAGGCACTGGTGTAACACCCCAAAATTTTCCTTCTTGCTTTTAGCTAACTGGCTTATGTTTCTTTGCATTTCTTGCATTAGCATTTATGCATAGCATTGGTTCTTAGCATGGGATCAAGGTACTTGGTTCATCTCAAAGAAGTCTCAAGCCTTAAGGTGGTTTGAAGAGCTCATCATATCATCATAAGATCAAGATTGGCAAGAGATTTCAAGTGAACCACACTCTCCTAATCAGATGGTCCAAGTTAGGGTTTTGGTTCCAAAAGGCTTCTTGATGGGTCTTGCTTGTTCAAATACATTCTCATGAGGTTCTATATGCTTGCAAGTACTCATGGAGGAAAGACTTGGCTAGTGTTTCATTGTGAAAGATGTTCAGTGGATCAATTGCTTGTAGACCAAGAAAAGTCAACAGTGAGAGGGGAAGTCAACTATGGAATTTTGAGGTTCTCTTCAGGATTTTCAAGGTCTCACATCCTCATATGGTCTTCAAGGCTCAAGTTTCATACCATTTATCAAGAATCAAGGGTTTGTACAAAAGTTACTAAATTTGGAAAATGACCTATAATGAGAACTTTCCATTTTTGGCAGTTTTTCCACCACATTCAACTTAACTTTTCATCATCAAGGAAGCTTCAAATGAATTTTCCTCAAACATGAAAGTTGAAGATATTTCTCTCCCATTTCCAAAAAGTACTAGATTGTCTCCATACCATTTGTGGTTCTCAAGTTATGATCAAGAGAAGGCAAGGTGTTTTTAAGGTTTTCACATGTATTCATTTTTTCCACCTTTGGCATTTTGATTCCAAATGACTTGTAATTGATTCAATTGCTTCAAGTCATATTGTACCATCAAAGTACAAGCCATGAGGACCATTTTTAACCCTTGAAGCAAGTGAATTCGTGCCATATTTCTCACTTATTTCACAAAATGCATTTTTGCAAGATGGATCAAATCTCTCAAATTAATCAACCACAAGGCCCAATCTCAATTCCATTGTGATCAGCAAGTGGAATGTGAATGAATCACACTTACTTCATGACCAAGGCACGTGTGGATTAGTGGGTTGAACACAAATTGCAAAATTGCAAAACCACTCAAAACTCACTAATTAGGGGTTTAATCAATTGCTAATCATGATGAGAGGTCTAATGGAGAGTATATAAGCTTAATCACACGCACAAAGCTAGGTCATGCACCCTCATTTGCTCAGAATCCATTTTCACCTCCAAACTTTTCTCTCTTCGAATCTCTCTTCTCTTGAGAGTTTTTGAAGTTTTCTTTGCACATTATTGATCAGTGTGGTGAGAGGAACAATAATCTACCATTGGTTTGAGCTTAGAGTGAGGATTTCATCAAGTTCGTGTTCAAGTTGTTCAAGTTCAAAACCTTAGATCCAGCCAATTTCAAGCCTCTATTTGCATTTATTTTGCAAATAGAGCTCAAAAGAGGAAGATCTGTAGCTTTTGGAAGGAGTTCTTAGTGTATTTTGAGCTCTACAGTTTTCAGGTTAGCATACTTTTCATGATCATGTAACTTGTTTTTCTTGCTTGCAAAATGATCTATGATGTTCACTGATGATGCTGATCTATTTAGTTTTGAGTTTGGACGTGTGGATTGTTTGAATTTTGAGATTTAACTTTTTAGATCCAAACTTATTCTGTTCGATTTGGCTTGTGTGATGGTTGTTGGTGAAAACTAATTGCATATATGAGATCCTTGTGAAATTCTGATTAATTTGATGTACTCATGAGCCATTTCTGGTAATTTTATGGTTGGTGTTCACCGGAGAAGGTGACCGGAGCTAGGGCTCCGGCACCTGGTTCATTTTCAAGCAGGTGGAGGTTGCAAGGTAAGAGATGAAATCTGGACCGTTGGTGGTCTAGATCTGGTGGTCCACGTTCAGCCACGTCTTTTAAAATATGTATTTATTTTATGGTTTGTGTGTTGCTAGTCTATGTTTATTATTGTGTGCCTCAGATCTTAACCCTTGATCTTGCATGCTTTGTGTTTTGATTGACTTGATCTGATGCGTAGGATGGATCTGATGATGTATGTTGTGCCAGCGCATTAAAATGCCACATGCCTCTCACCTATTTTTTATTTTAATTGTTGATGATTTGGTGTGTGCATGCTTACATTTATTATTGTGTGCCTTGTGATCTGAGCCCTTCATCTTGATTACCTTGGTTTTGGTTGACTGAATGTGGTGCGTGAGATTAATCTTGCGGCTAGAGTGTTGACTGAGGCTTATGTTTTTTTTGTTTGATTGCGCTGATTATTTAAATGGATTGGGCTGGCTACCTGCACCCCCCTGTTCATCCCATTTGGTGATTTCAACGTGTTTGAGTTGCTTTTTGCACCCCTGGCTGTATTATTTTTCATTTTATTTTATTTTAGTTGTTGCATTTTGCTTTTTAACTTTTAAAAATAGTTTTAAGCATCCAAAAATTATGAAAAAAATCATGGATCATCTTTGCCATTTTATAAAATTTTACCAAATTTTGTTTTTCATTTTTATTTTATTTTGTGCCTCTGATTTAATTGTCTGTTTAATTTCTTTTTGGATTGTTTCATATATGCACACCCTGCCTTATTGATTTTTGTTCTCATCATCTATACATGATTTGCATCTCATTCTTTTTGAATTTTTCAGCGGACATCTTGAGGTCCTTAAAAACATTTTTCTCATATTTTAAAAATTATTTCATATTGCATTTTAGTCCCTCTCTTTTGCATATTGATGTCATGTTTCTTATGTGATCTTTGCTCATTTGTTTGAGGTGTTTAACGTGTGAATTTTTGTGAGATCTTTTGACATGTGATTGGCTTCTGACTTAGGTCATTTGATTTTAATCTCACAATTTTTTGAATGTCATTTGATATATGTTTGTTTATTGGTGCTTAAATGACTTATGCATGACTATATCTTGACACCTCTCTACACAAGTTAACTTGCCATGCCCATTTGCTTGAGTTTCTTCTTGATTCTTTGTATGTGCATTTGATATGATGTTTACCCCTGGTTGAGGTCCCTTGTGACCAAGTTTTGCCATATATGGATCATGTTTGAGTATGCTTAAGTGTTGGAACTTTGTCCTCTTTTTGTAGTTTTCATTGGTGCATAATGTTTCATGCTTTGATGTCCTTTTGCACATGAGAATTGTTGATGATAATATGATTTTGGTTCTGGCTTGTTTTCATCTTTATCTTATTTTCCTCATTTCATCTTGGTATGAAGTTCATCGGTGCTTAATTGTGCATTTCATATAAGTATGCTTGCATTCTTTCATGTTTATCTTTGCATGCTTACTTGAGATTGTTTTGCATTGATCTTTGAAACATTTTTGATGATTTGAGTTGGACATTTATGATATGATGTGCTTGCTGCCCTATCTTGTTTCTTATCTCATCCTTCTCTTTCTCATTCTTCTCTTTCACTCTCTTCTTCCCATGAATCTCAAGACTTGTTTAAGTCTTGGATTCTCTCCCTTTAGAGCTACCTAGTCCAACTTAATTTTTGATTAAGCTTGGAGTAGGATTAGCATTAGGTTTAGGTAGTCGTCCCTCCTAAACCTCACTAACCCTAGGTTACCCATGCATGATAACATTAGGACTCTTAGTTTCCCTTTAGAGTTTCCGTTGTGTCTTCTCTCTTCTCATCTCAAAACTTCTTGAAAACACTTAATAAAGATAAAGTGTATTGCGCACAAGCCTTAAGTGTGGGGAATGAGAAATGAGGGGCTTCCTCTCATCTTCCTAGAGTGCTTAGCGGGCGTCCTGTCTTGGGACGATTCGTTAAGTATTCGTCCATGTGCCCTAGACTTTGGTGCAATGCAAGTTATGAACTAACTTAAAAAGAAAACACTTCTATCTAAAAATTACAAAACAAATTCAAATCTTTTTATCCTTCGGGATTGTTGGGTTTCAAACTTCATTTTCAGAAAAGAGCTCGTCGCTCAAGTAAAAAACACTTACCCATTCATGGTCGTACCCACGAACTACATTAGCTCTGATTCCTCTCTCTTGTCCGATTGAGGATATGTAGGCACAAGACAGTGATTGTCTTGGCGAGCAACCTTCTGCCACAGTTCTCATCCGAACTACGTTGACTCTGACTTTCCCATTACACTGAGGGAGTACGTAGGCCTAGGGCATCGAATATGTCCTACCGAGTCCGTCTTAGTCACCCCTATCCCCGTTTTCTTTTGTTCAGCCATAGATAGTAGGACAGCTCACCCTCCGTTTAGACAACAAGCGTGGATCCCATCGAGTACGATGGATGCGTGGGGTGCTAACACCTTCCCCTCGCATAACCGACTCTCGAACCCGGACTATGGTTGCGATGACCATGTCTTTCACCCTTTCTCTTCAGGTTTATGCAGTGTTTCCTTTCCCTCTCCCGGGATAAATACACATTGATGGCGACTCTGTGTCTTCTGCGCCACTCTCGCGTTTGTACCGTTGGATACGAATCTTTCGGGAGCGACAACTGGGTGAAGGAAACCTCCACTGTGGAAGAAGGCCTGAATGGGATGAAGACTTTCATTACTGGTAGTAGCTGTCTGGGTACAGGTTGCAGAAAAACCAAGACCCTTCTTTGTTTTATTGTCAGTAGGAATGACTAGTTGTCCCCATCCTGTTGTATTGGTACTCTCAACCGCTTTGATAGCATCTTTGTATGAGGAAATGGAAGTTCCCTCTTCGGATTGATTGTCCTTGCTCACCGATAGTGCTTGGAACTGAGTTCCAATAACCTCCTCGGGTTCTGCACCAGTAGATGATGATAAGTTACTCACGAGCAAGGCTTGTTCTCAACAGACCGTGACGAGCTGGTTGTTCTGGACGAACTTTAACTCTTGGTGGAGGGTCGAGGTGACCGCCCCAGCCTGATGCATCTAAGGTCTTCCAAATAAACAACTGTACGTTGGCCGGATGTCCATGACCTGGAAAGCAACTTGGAAAGTGTGAGGACCAATAGTTATGGGAAGGTCGACTTCGCAGATAAACATATTTCTGGACCCGTCAAATGCTTTGACGACGACCTCACTAGTTCTCATCGGGGGTCCTTTGAAGGATAATTGCATCAAAGTGTACTTCAGCATAACATTCAGGGTTGACCCTATGTCTACCAGTACGCTGGCTAAAGCATCGCCCTGGCAGCTGACCGTGATATTGAGTGCCATGTTATGACGGTGACCCTCTTCAGGTAATTCCTCATCACTAAATCTCAAGTTATTGCAGGAAGTGATGTTAGAGACAATGCTATCGAACTGTCTGATTGTTACATCCTGTTCCACAAAGGCTTGCTCCAAGACTTTCTGTAGAGCCTCCCTGTGCGCTTCTGAACTGAGTAAAAGTGACAGCACAGAGATATTTGAAGGAGTTTGTAACAGTTGATCAACAATGTTGTATTCACACCTTTGGATGAGCTTCAGTATCTCATCATTGTTTTTCGAAAGGTAGGGATTACTGGATTGACCGACTGGTGGATTGGGAACGTCTGTTTGAGGTTCCTTTTCTTTGTTCAGTTCTCTAACTCCTCGGTTGAAGATTCGACCACTCCGTGTTACTCGACTGATGTCTGCAATATTCACGACGGAGGGTAATGGAATTTACTTTCCATTCTCAACTGTTGTTGCACCATATTTGTAAGGGATAGCCTTAGTTGATTCATACGGTAATGGTCTCGATAGATAGATGACTATGGGAGCCTTCTGTTTTTTCCGACCATCGTAAGCAATTTCGATCCGTTCCTGGTTGGGAACTCTCGATTCGTCAAGTAGAGGGATGATGGCACAAACATCCTTAATCCTCTCATGATCAAAGATTACGACAACGTCCTCAATTTGATCAGTGAGGTAGTCTGGCGCCCAGTTAATTGGTCCGAAACCCGGAACGATACGGGTATAGGATCAAATCCTGGTGGCCGTGTTGTACGGTTGTTATTGTATGGAGGACGAGCCTGCTGAAGAGACTGTTGTGGCCTTTGCTGATTAGTTTGGCTCTGCGCAACCTGAGGTTGATACGTAGAAATAGGCGCAGGATTGATAGCAGGAGTCACAGCCGCTACTGGTTGATAACGTCGCCTTTGCTTTCTAAGAGAGATATTCCCAATATCCTGCTCTTTTTTCTTAGGGAGAGCACTACCGTATCGCTTCGTACTACTTGATGATCCAGTGTCTTTGACTAGACGTCCTTCTCAGACAGCTTCCTCAAGACGAACTCCCATACCGACTATCTCGGTGAAGTCACTGGGCGCACTGGCAACCATTCTGTCGTAATAAAATGAGCTTAAGGTCTTTAAGAAGATCTTTGTCATCTCTTTTTCTTCAAGAGGTTGACAAATTTGAGCAGCAATTTCACGCCATCTCTGAGCGTATTCCTTAAAGGTTTCCTTATCCTTTTGTGACATTGATCTGAGTTGATCTCTGTCGGGTGCCATGTCCAGATTGTATTTATATTGTTGGACGAAGGCAGTGCCAAGATCTTTGAAAGTGAAAATCATAGCACGGTTTAAACCCATGTATCATTTTAGTGCAGCACCGGTTAAACTATCCTGAAAGTAGTGAATCAGTAAATCCTGATTCTCTGTCTGAGCTAATATTCGCCGAGCGTACATCACCAAGTGACTCTGAGGGCAAGAGTTACCCTTGTGCTTTTCAAAGTCAGGCACCTGGAATTTATGCGGGACTTTCACATTGGGGACCAAGCGGAGGTCCGCGACGTCCTTTCCAAATAAATCCCGACCACGAAGGGCCTGCAGTTCTTTTTGTATTCCCAGGGACGATCTTTCGGCATTTTGTACCTAGGATCGGACTTTTCCACTATGGGCGTTGAGGTGATCTCCGAGATCACAGTCCTTTGTAGCTGAGCTTCTGCCATGGCTTGCATGTCGTTATGAAGCTTTCTCAAATCCTCTCTCAGAGCGTCGATCTCTTCTCTCAACTCTCTGTTCTCTTCCTCGAGATCATCCATCTTTTTCTGATGATTGGCCTGAGTATTGTACGAATGAGACAGTTTGACTTTAGAACCGAGACACAAACATGAGATTTGTAGGTAAGAAGAATACGTGACGTGAGAATGATGAATGAAATGATTATATTAATTGTTTTTTTTGTTTAATCAAAATAAACTTCGACAATTAGATTGCAAATATCAAACAGTGGGGAAACCCCGTTTTATTGAATTCAAAGGATTACAAAAATAGAAATACAGTACATTACAAGGTGCGGAAACAGAAACCTAAGCTAAGGGGTCCCGAGTCCTCTCTGGGGAGAAACCGGGTGCTGATTCTGGTACTTTCCTTTTCTTGGACCAGGGCTCTTGGGCCGTTGTCGGGTTGTCATTCCTTTTCCAAGTGAAAGGAACGAGCAAATTCCTTTGGTCATCCTGATTATCCACAGCATGTTGCTCTAAAATCTCGATCAGAGCATCCTTATCTTTCAGCTGTTGCTGTATTTTGGTACACTCTACATTGAGGGTGCGGTATTTGTTCTTCCAAGAGCTCCTCTCCTGTTGAACTTTGTTGAGAGTAACCTGAAGTTTTTCCGTTTCACTCATGAAGTACATGACAGATTCCCTCGGTGGAAGAACTTCGTGACGAGGATAAGGCATCTTTAGCTTGAGAGATCTAGTTTGTACCCAGTGGAGATAAGGCTCCACCGAGACACAGTCCGGTTTTCCTAGAGACTTTCGTCCTTTCTTATGAACATGTTTCCAAGCGTGCACTATTTCCATCTTTAGTGCCATGTCATTTTCTCCTTCTTTGAAGAAAAGACCTTCCAGAGGAGCATTACGCGGGACATACCTCATCGGGTATCCAAATTGACGACGAACAAGAACTGGATGGTAATTGATTCCTCCTTTAGTTCCTATGAGGGTTACGTTGGGGAAGTTTCCACAACGGTCAATGATCCTGATCCCGTCATAAATCCTATTGCACCAATCTATGTCAGAGTTGGTGAGGGACATGATTTTCTGCGACCAACGTAAGGCATTCCTATGGTCCCAAAAAGCAGCAGACTTAGGCAAATGGGAGATAAAACCATTTATATAACAGGGGTACATAGCACGTGATCATCCCTCCGCTGTACAAATTCCCTAAGTGTACAGAATGATACGCGTCCACGAGCAAAGTTGGCACAAGGTTTCCAATGAGAAAAGCCTTAATGGCGTTGATATCGACGAAGCTATTAATGTTGGGAAATAGAAATAACCCGTAGGTGAGTAAGACAAAGATGCTTTCAAAATCAGTCATGTTCCCTATACTAGCAAAGTACAGAGCCTTCTTTGTCAGGAACTGGGCTGGCAAACCTGGGAGCCCACCCTTAGTGGTCATGTGAGTCTTGACTTCTGACTCATCCAAATAAATTGCTCTTGCAATTTTTTGATCCTTTGGAATTTCTTCCAGTCCAGAAAAGGGAGCTCGATCAGTAATGTGTAGATCGGTTAGGTGAGAATACTCCTCCAGCGTTGGTGCAAGCTGGTAATCCGGGAACGTGAAACAGTGATAGACCGGATCGTAAAACTGCATGAGTGCCTCCATAATTCCTTCAATCACATGGACTATTAACAGAGGTAGTAGACCTCCGTACTTGGCTCTGAAAGCTTCAGGGTTAGTGATCATCCTCGCTAATCCTCTCAAATCCTCTAGTTTTGGAACCCTGAAGGTATACTTATGAGTTCTCCTTCTACCGAAGTCCATGAGCGCAATCTTTTTCTCTGACATTTGCAATCATTGTCTTAGTTTAGTTTGAAAAAGAGAGACTAGAAGAGAAGTTTTCTTTGATGCAATGTTTTTTAGATGAATGCATGAATGCAGCACACAAAAACATAGAAAAAACATGGGGTCAAAGGGTCGGTGTCATGAAGTCCAGGCTCTACCCCCCCCCCCCCCAAAGGTTTATACTAGTGATTTTTGTACCTGTCTCTCAAAATCATCAGTTCAAAACACCAGCGGCCCGGGAACCGTGCTAGGTGATGTTTTTCGAAGAACCATCAGAAGAGGGTAGTATCGCGTGACAACCATTTCCAATAGTTTCCGCACTACTAAAAGAGGTTTCTCCTAGGTGTATGCTCAATCTTTCCACATGCGGCATCACACGCATTCCCATTAGCAGAAAAATAAACACAGATATCAATTAGGAAAAGCAGTATATATATTTGTCCTAAAGTCCTAGACTTCAAAGAGCTATGAATCATATGTTCCTGACAAAAATGGCTCCCCGGCGGAGTCGCCATTCTGTGGTACCTTCCCAACTTTAAAGGTTTTTTACCTAAGATCCTAGTGAAGTAAAAAAAAAAGTCCTATCCCAGTGAAATCCCCAAAAAAAAAAGAAAGAAAGAAAGAAAGAAAAGAAGGGCCCCACGGTGGGCGCCACTTTTCTGTAGCGAGCGATTTTGGACATGGTTCTTAAGCACTGTCGCTATGGGGTTACTACAGGTCGATTCATTTTTTATCCTATTGAGATGACTAAGGAAGGGAAATAGATGTCTCCAATTAACCCTGCTTGCATACTGAGTTTAAACAGCGGTCTGTTAGGTTACGGATGCTATATGGTAATGGGGCCTCTTTCTTCTTGCTTTGTTTAGAACGAAATACCGAGAATGTTCATGGGGAATTTTGTTAGGATGCTAGGACTGATGCTTTTCGATTGATATGTGAAGGTGCGGGATTTGGGGCTTTGGATTAGTGTGCTCGCTAAGATTTTTCTTTCAATCTTATGCCTACGTATTCCCGTTTACCGAAACATGGAAATCAGAGCGATCATAGTTCCTCCTATTCTATGGGAGGAAATGGTGTTTTGGTGTCTTATTCAAAGCCCAAGACATGAAGTTGAAAAGGTGGTTTATATCTTGTTCAAATCCCAAGATGTGAAGCTGAAGGGTCTATTTGTATCTTGTTCGAAGCCCAAGATGTGAAGCTAAAAAGTTGTTGTCTTTAGAGAGAATTTGTCATCTCTAAAGGGGGTCTGTTTGTCACAACTGTTGGGTGATTGACTATAAAGGAGGATTACTTTAACCGGGATATGTGAATCCTAGCAATGCCATAATTTCCTTTATAGGGGGTTTTAACCTGAAGGAGAAGACTTTAACTCAGTGTAGAGCAATGCTATCTTTCCTTAGGAATTTCTCATGCTAAAAGAGGGATAGTGGCGTGGATGTAAATAATCCAGAGGCTTGCTGCTTACAGCAATTAGATGAAAGGAGTTATTGATGTTTGTATCCTGTGAACGAGGAACAGTTTTGATGCTAAAAGGTTGATTGACTCAACCGGGGTTTTTCTTATACAAAGCCTAAGAGGAGGCTATTGACCCAACAAGAGGATGCTTTTGTGTCTCGTACGAAGCCCGAGAGGGAGGCTAAAATGGTTGACTCAACAAGAGACTTCTTTTAGATGTGTCTTGTACGAAGCCCAAGACGGAGGCTAAAGGGTGACTCAACAAGAGAGTATTTTATACTCAACAAGAGAGTGTTTTGTATCTCGTACGAAGCCCGAGATGGAGGCTAAAAGAGAGATTGACTCAACCAGAGAGTCTTTTTGTATCTCGTACGAAGCCCGAGATAGAGGCTAAAAGGATTGATGTTTCAATTGAGTGACAGGTCCAGTAGGTTGGTTCAAAGAGAAAATCAGTTCTTATAAAGATACTGATTAGAGGTAAGACTATGCTTTGGGATTGATCAGAGGATCAATGTTATTTCCTGTTCTTTAAGGAAATGGGGAATCCAGGGGGTATTGGAGACTGTCTGAGTCTACTGGTGTTTTTCCCTACTTGAGAATGCCTTCGAGACTCAAGGAGATTAAACTGTCCAAGTCTAGAGTTTTATCTTTTGTACTATGTTTAAAGAAACAGTAGTAGCACGTTCACGGTAGAAAGATCTAGACTCTTTGAAAGACTGTTCTATTAAGATGACTAATTTCTATTCCTATACCTCTAGGAGGTCGTCGGGAAAATTTGTACGAAGCCCAAGAGGAGGCTGGAATCTTTTAAGAAGCCGAGGGACAATTTTTACGAAGCCCAAGAGGAGGCTCTCTTCTCGAAGGAAGAATCCTTATACGAAGCCTAAGAGGAGGTTGTGAATACTTCTAAGAAGCCGTAGGGTCCTTGTACAACGCCCAAGAGGAGGCGGGGATGCTTTTAGGAAGCCTGTGGGTCCCCAAACTAAGAGAAGTTCAAGACAGGCTATTCACAGAGAATAGATCAAGCCAGGAAAGTCCGAGAATTTGGAAGAAACTCAAGAGATGCCATTCACTGAGAAAAAATCATCTTTGGGGAGTAGAGTCTCTTTGACAACTTCTAAAAGTGACAGTCTGAGAAAGGGTTCAAAAAGAATCTGCCTTTCACATCTCCATATTGTTTAACCCCAAGAGGAGGGAAGACTGTATCTGGTAATCCTATGGGGATCTAGTTTTGTCTGTTTAAGAGTGATCAACAGGGCTTAGTGTTAGACGTAGTTGCCGGGGAAACTCTAAATATCTATACTAGTATTACACAGTTGATATGAGTTTATGAAAGAAGACTTACAGTGAAACAGCCCTACAATACAGTTATATGTATATGAAAGCGGATAAAGAAAGCATATAAACACTTACTCGGTTGTAGAGCTTCCATGCTGTTTGGTTAGTTGTTTAACAAAGAAAGATTGAAAACAAAAGTATATTCAAAATTAAAGGAGAAAGCATTTTGAAAAGATGTTGGGGCTTACAGCTCAAGGAGAGGCCCAAGGTTTATCAGTGATCGCACTGTCGTTTTGTACAGATGGACTTATACAAGTGACTGAGGCCCAAGAAAGGTTTTCTGTACAAGGGGATGGGTCTTACACTCTCTCAAGAGGCCTAAGTGTTTAAAGAAAAAGAATGGGGCTTACAACACGAGGGTAGGCCCAGATGATTGGTTTTTTTATTGGCGATCGCGCCGAGGTTTTCTTTTAACGCAGGGGGACTTATACAATGTCTGAGGCCCAAAAAGTTTTGGTTAAAAGTGGATTGGGTCTTACACTCTAATAGAAGCCCAAAAGATTTATTTTTGTACAAGTGGTGGGGCTTACAGCTGAAGGAGAGGCCTAGGGTCATTTGTTTGAAAATGGCGATCGCGCCGATATTTTTTAAAACGTGGTGGGTCTTATACCATGCATTGAGGCCCAAAATGGTTTGGTTTTCAAAAGGGTGTTGGGTCTTACACTCTAATAGAGGCCCAAGAATAATTTTGAATGGGTCTTATAGCTCGAGGAGAGGCCCAGGGTTTGTTTTTCAACAGACGATGATCGCGTCGATTTTTTTGAAATACAACGGGACTTATACAATAAGTGAGGCCCAAAAATAGGTTTTTATCTACAAATGATTGGGTCTTACACTCTATTAGAGGCCCAAAAGTGTTTGAAATTGTTTGATGAGGGTGAAAATCAAAGAAACCCTAATTTGTTATTCTTTAAAAGCAAATATTTAAAGAAAATCAAATAAAATACAAAATAAGTTTGAATAAACCATTTGTGATTTTTGTTTAAGGTTTGATAAATGAGGGATTAATCACAAGATGAATTAAAACTCACTTGGTTTTGATTTTCAAAGTAAATATTCACTTTTAAAATGTTTAAAAATATTAAAAAGGAATTTATTCACAAAAATACTAATTATATTAAATAAATAATATAAACTTAATTTTTTTGTGGAATAAAATATTTCAACATTTTTGTGATTTTTTTCAAAAAGAACCAATAAAAAATAATTAAAATTGAAAGAGTTATTAATTTTCCAATTAATTAATAAAACATGAAAATATTGAAAAAAAATAGCAAAAATGTGAGAAAACACAAAATGGCATGGGTGGGGTTTGAACCCATGACCTCAAGGTTATAGGGCACGCGCCTTACCACTGGGGTGGTGATACATCCATTGCTTGAAGTGAAACCACAAATATACAAGGCTTGCCTTGTTTTTGGCCTGGCCCAAGGCAAGGCAAGGCAAGTTTTGGGTCAGAAACGTGAAGGTCATAACTTTCTCATTTCTCCATGGTTTGAGACAAAATTTATATGCATCTGGCCTAGAATTTCACAAGGAATCCAACGGTGGTGGTATTTTTTTTAGATCATACTCCCTCCTTAAAATCCGATAGTGGTTTTGAAAAAAGCCTATAATTGCATTTTCTATGCTACACTTTGATACAGGCATGAATTACATGATGAATTGGTTCAAACACAACATATATAACATGTTTGAGGTGTGTATGATCAGTGGACTTCAAAGCAATGCATATTTTGGAAAGTTCAAGTCATGATGCTTACCTCTTTTTGAGCTTTTGGAGTTTTCAGTGCAATCTGCCAAACTTCTTGTTCCAGAAATGGTTTGATGCTTTGGACACTCTCAAATGATCCCTTAGAAGCTTTTAGGATGGTTGGAATCAGCTGGAACCTGCAAAAACACAAACTGGCCCTTTCTTGCAAAAGGGGTTAAAATGACCAAACTAGCAACTCTCTCAAATGGTGTTCCAGATGTGGGGAACCATTTAGGACAGTTCAAGGATGTTATTTGGAGTGTGTTTGAGGTTTTATCTGGTTTGGAAAGTGACTGAATCAAGACATGGCTTGAAAAATGCACAAAAAGCCTATTTTGAGGTTTTGAGAGGTGACTTTGTGATTTTAGTGTTACATGTCACTTTTGATAGTTTGGATCACCTACATAGATGTTTATGAGGTGTTAGGATTATGGGTTGTGATGGAAATGCTCTCTAACTCAAAAACTCAGAGTTACCTTGGTAAAGAAGGCATTTTGGCCTAAAGAGAGGGATTTTGAGGAAAGCATCTGTTTGATGGCTTTGGTGTATTCAAACTGAACACAAATGATCTCTATTTATAGTAGAGCAAGTTTATTTTGGGATCAATAGTGAATGGCAACTGCAGCAGAGGTTTGGCCAATGGTTGCACTTTGGAATCCAAGTCTCCTCTAGCCATTGACTAGAGGTTAGGGAACAGGGATGTGGTTCCCTTGGTCTTGGATAAGTCTTGACTGAATTCAGTTGCAAATGTGTAAGTCCATGCCACCTTGGTGTATGTATTGAATGCTCCAATCCAAAATTGGAGTCTTGTCCCTCTTTTAGGCAATTCTAGGTTTGGCATGCTACTTCTTGTTCCAAGGACTTTGGAGGCTTGGCTCAGTGTTTATCCCCTTTATATTTGATCCTCAGGTGTGTCCAAAGTGATGACAAGACTTGGAATTATCTGATTTTGCCAAATCAAGCAAAAATGCAAAATTCTGCCTAGCCTTGGCAGTTTTCAGCAAGGCATATTGCCATTGTCATATCTCATGGCCCAACTGGAATTTGGTGATGTTCTTGGCCATTTTGGAAAGCCCTCATATGATACAACAACTGTTTAATCATATTTGGTTTTAATACCTTTTGGATCCAAGTGAAAAATCCCCCTACATTTGGAAAAAAATGAAGGCAGATTCTGACTTAGTGAAAATTTCACTAAGTGTTGGAAAAAAGTGACATTTTCACTTTTTGTGATTTTGATCATTCCATAACTCAAAATCCATGATGAATTTGGAAGGAGGTCAGTTCTAAGCTTTTGTAGAGGGTAATGAGAGCTAGAAATCTAGATTTGGATGGGGAAAAATGGCCTTGTGGTTTAGGAGTTATGATCCTCCAAAGTTGGTACCCTTGCCACTTTGTTCATAACTTAGAAAATTTTCTAAGTTTTTATGGTTACCCCTTTTACAAGCTATCCCACTCTTCTTGATTTTTCTTGATGAATGATGATTCAAATCACACATTAACATAATTTTAGGGTTAAAAAACCATAAATTGTGAAAAATCTCAAAAAGTCAAAGTTGACTTTTGTGCACAGTTGACTTTTTGTTAGATGAATTCCAAACTGTGCGATCCTCTATGAAATCAAGTCCTTGACCTGAATCAAACTTGATGGATTGATTTCATAGGTGTTATAGGGTGTATTGAATCATGTCCTAGGGTTTGGGAGCATGTCCTGGTCAAAAGTCAAAGCTACAGTTGACTTTTCTCGCGAAACCTTAATGGTGGTACTGATGAAATTGAGACTTGCTGCTCAAGCTTCCTGGATCAATCCATTGTTACAAATGGATCAATTTGGTATGTTGGAGACCCTCAAATCATGTCTTGAGGTCTTGGATCATGTTTTGTCCCAAAAGTCAACTTAGGGGTGAATTAGGTCAAGAAACCCTAATTCCTGATTTTTGAAGTATGCGTCCCCTGAGGTAAAATTGACTTAATGCTTGGGCCCATGAGGTTCCATGGAGTATTTTAGGATATGCTTGGAAGCATTGGCTCATGCCCAGAGGAAAATTTCCATCTGGAGGCCCTGGTCGACCAAACCCTAATTTGGTGACACTGGCGATCTTGAGGCTTGATCCACCTGGAAGGGAGCAGCCTTGTGCTTAATCCTTAAAATGGGAGCCCTCTTGATCCATTGTAGATGTTTGGGAGGTTAGACAAGTTGAAGATCATATCATTTCTTGATTGATCCTTTGTCTAAGAACTCTGAGAGGGCTTGAAACCCTAATTTTGACTGTAGTAAGTGTTCACACATCTTTGGGGAGACTAATGAGGCAAGATGGTTCATCCATATTGTGATGATGATTTGCACAATGATGGGAAGTTTTAGTGGTCAAAATTTGGGGTATGACAGTTATGCCAAAATCTACTCTAATGTGACTATCATTTCAAGGATCTCTGATGAGAGGCAGCGAGGTTATCGTCAAAGCCTTTGACAGATCCAAAAAAATAGTTCTCATACTTTCCAAGTCATTTTCCAGGTCATGAATATCCGGGCAGCATACAGCTGTTTATTAGGAAGATCTTGGATACAAGAAGCTGGGGCAGTCACTTCGACATTCACCAGAAGTTGAAATTCGTCAAGAATGACAAGCTAGTCACAGTCTGTGGAGAGCAGGCCTTAATCATAAGCAACTTATCATCGTTTCCCTGTGTGGAACCTGAGGAGGTCGTTGGAACTCAGTTTCAAGCACTCTCGGTAAGCAATGAGAATCGATCAGAAGGAGGGACATCGATTTCCTCATACAAAGATGTTCTCGAAGTAATCAAAAGTAACGACTTAAAAGGATGGGGACATCTTGTAATTCCTACTGATAACAAGACAAAGAAAGGTCTTGGTTTTTCTTCATCCTGTACCCGAACTACTAAAAATGAAAGTTTTCATCCTATTCAGGACTTCTTCCATAGTGCAGGTTTCCTTCACCCAATGTCTCAAGAAGTACACACCATCAATGAGGGTGACTCCTCTGATACAGATGAAGAGTGGAAGTTATATCTCCACGAGGACAGTTATATGTCTCAAGAAGAAATGCATACACTATTTTGCTATCCCACGCAGAATCTGAGATATATACCAAGATCAAACGTCAAGATGATGTACGGAGATTGTGATCCGGAAGGATGTCGTGCTCCGCCAAACTCATTAGAAGAGGACACTCTGATGAAAGACAACTTCGACTATGACTATTATGACCCAATAGATGACTTGCCTATTTGGCAGTCGTACCCAGAAGACTTGGGACAAAAGAGTCAGTGTAATGACGCTTATCAGCTGAGCATCATTGAAAAGAATACATGCGCCCCCACTAAGTCATGTGATCATTACTCAGGACATTTCAAAGATATCCAGTACAACAATGAATCTGCAAAGATTGCAGGACAAGAGTTCATCAACTATGCTTTTCCCGAGGTCAACTTCATCGAGAGGGATAACTTCTCCAGTCCCACAGAAGTATGGGACACTTTAGGACAACCGAGTGGCAAGTACGACTTCTTGGTCAAGTACACCGCTAGTGGCAAGTACGACTTCCTAGTCAAGTACACCGCTCCTGAAAGCTCTCGTATAGGCTCGAAGACATCCAACCAACTGGATGGGAAGATCCTCCTGAGAGTGAAAACACTGTGCAAGATATAACAGAAGAGTTCATCTACGACAACTCTTCCTGGGAGGAAGACTCCAATGATCTTGCTCCACCAGAAATCAGCGTCATTTCTGAGGACAAACCAAGAAAGAAGGTACCAGACTTTGTGATTCACCGAGGAGTTCGTTGCCAGTGGGTTGTTATCGATATCCCGAAAGTCGTCCATAAGTCTAAGTAATTGTCGTCTTTGTTTTAACCTTTCACCCTGCCCAGGTGAAACAGATGTTTTTATAGGGCTCGCTTTTCTGTAAATGTCCTTCTTCGCTTCACCCAAAGCGACAGAGTTTTGTTTTATAGGGTTGTAGTTTCATGAATCGACAAAATCATAAATAAATAAACGTCATTCTGTAATTTCCGTATTTACTGCTGTTTTCACTTTTCGCTTTTTCAGAAAATGGTAATCCTAAAAACAACTCAAAACAATAACAAGCATTGTTCAGAAAATACACTCCACACACTCTTGTAATTCTCTCTATTTCTTCTAAAAAACAAATCATCACGTCATGCAGATTGCTTATTTTTAACCCCGTTAAAACATACGATCAAATGCCTTCTCCCAACTTGGAATTCCCGGTATTTGAAGCTGAAGAAGAAGAAGACGTAGAAATTCCATAAGAGATCTCCCGATTACTCAGGCAAGAGGAAAGGTCTATTGAGCCTCACAAAGAGCCGTTGGAAACGGTAAACTTGGGTTCAGGAGAAGAAAAGAAAGAAGTCAAGATTGGGGCACTGCTCAGTCTGACTGTCAAAAAAGACTTGATAGAACTTCTCAAAGAGTTTCCCAGTGTATTTGTTTGGTCCTATCAGGATATGCCAGGGTTGGATACCAGCATCGTAGACCATCATCTACCATTAAGATTAGAATGTCCGCCAGTAAAACAAAGGCTGAGACGGACTCACCCGGATATGGCCATCAAAATCAAAGAGGAAGTGCAGAAACAGATTGACGCAGGTTTCCTCGCCACCTCAGAATATCCTCAATGGCTAGCCAACATAGTACCAGTTCCGAAAAAGGATGGAAAAGTCAGAATGTGTGTAGACTACAGGGATCTGAACAAAGCCAGTCCAAAGAATGACATTCCTTTACCACACATAGACATGATGGTAGACAGTACTGCAAAGTTTAAAGTCTTCTCCTTCGTGGATGGATTCTCGGGCTATAATCAAATCAAAATGGCGCCGAAAGACATGGAGAAAAATTCATTCATCACCCCATGGGGCACCTTTTGTTACAAGGAAATGTCGTTTGATTTTAAGAATGTCGGGGCAACCTATCAAAGGGCCATGACTACTCTGTTTCATGACATGATGCAAAAATAAATCAAAGTGTATGTCGATGATATGATTGCCAAATCTAAAAGGAAGAGGAGTGAAATTCTGGTTAAGCAGATCACGAAGATGTCAGACAGGATGTCTTGACACTTGATCTCTGCTTCTCACAAGGATCTAAGGATGAACAAATGTAAATAGCAGAAAGTAAACAAGACACATAAATTGTTAACCCAGTTCGGTGAACAACACACCTACGTCTGAGGGCTACCAAGCCAGGAATGAAATCACTAAGTAGAGTTGGTTCTAAGCTAAACTCCAACGTTTACAACATAGCACCTAGAAACTACCCTTCCTAGATTCCTACCTAAGACTCTCCTAGGTATGAGACCCTTCTCAATTCCCTTCCAATCACAACAGTGACTGAAAATATTATAACTAAAAAAATAGTCCTTCTCAGCATTCACATAATACACGAGAGGCTCACAAAAAGTACAAACCCTAGTACTTCTAAAACAGCTGCAATGATCGACCACAAACTAGGTTAACTCTAACCTATTTATAATGTAAACCGCAGCTGGACTTGGGCTTCAAAAACGCAGCAAATATCTTCCTAAGAATTAGCGACCTAATTCTTTCTTCAATCCCAAGTTACGAAAAATGTCTCCTTCACAAGGAAACCGCAAATCAGAATCTCTGATTCCACAATCTCAGATGCCACCTGGAATCCTAGTCATATTCGAATCACACCTGTTACTAAAAACAGTTATATCAAAACTGTAACGGACAAAGATGTTGAATCCTCCTGATAGGACATCTTGTCTAACATCTTAACCTGCAGTTAGTACAACATGTTAGGACATCTTGTCCAACATCTCTCTGCTAAGTTAGTTTTACCAAAATTAATGCCAACCTCAAAAGTAGGGACTCAACAATCTCCCCCTTTGGCAGATTTTGGATAAAACTAACTTTCATTGACCTGCAGAAACATATCAGGGAGACCACTAACAGAGCAGCAGCGGAATCATAACATGTCTCCCCCTCAATCAGTTCAGATCTACTCCCCCTCAGTGGTTAGTAGTCAATCAGCAGTGGTTAGTGATGTTAGTAATTCTCCCCCTTTTTAGCCACAATATGACAAAGGTAGAAGGACAAACTCAAAAACCAATAAACCAGTTCAGAGTAATAAAAATTACACACCCAACAAAAATGAAAAATATCCTGGGCATTTAGCCCTTACACAACCAAAAGAAAAACAAAGCAAAAAAAATAAGAGAGAATGCTGAAAAATTCTCTCATTGTGGTGGGAATACATATTCAGAGACTAGAATATCATTCCCCCAACCATTGGAAAGTTATGCCTCATCAGAAAGGCAAACTCCAAGCTTGCCCCTCAATGTCTCAAATTGGTTTGCATCCAAAGCTTTAGTGAAGATGTCAGCTAGTTGATGTTCTGTGGCCACATGCTCTAGAGTGATGACTTTATCTTCCACCAGATATCGAATGAAGTGATGCCTGATGTCAATATGTTTAGTCCAGCTGTGCTGAATGGGATTTTTAGAAATATTTATTGCACTCAAGTTGTCACAGAAGAGTGTCATAACATCTTGTGGGACATTGTATTCAGTCAGCATTTGTTTCATCCACATCATTTGAGAGCAGCTACTCCCTGCTGCAATGTACTCAGCTTCAGCAGTGGACAAAGAGACACAATTTTACTTTTTGCTGAACCAGGAAATTAAATTGTTTCCTAAGAAAAAGCATCCCCCATAGGTACTTTTTCTATCATCTGCATTTCCAGCCTAGTCAGCATCACAGTATCCTATTAATACATAGTCAGAGTTGTGTGTGTAGAGTAGTCCATAATTGTATGTTCCATTCATATACTTCAGAATCCTCTTGACTTGATTAATATAGCTTGCTTTGGGGTCAGCCTGATACCTTGCACAGACTCCTACTGAGAACGTTATAGCAAGTCTACTGGATGTAAGGTATAGGAGACTTTCAATCATGCTTCTATAGAGACTTTGATCAATGCTTACACCATTCTCACCTCTTGTCAGTTTTAGGTGTGTAGGGGCAAGAGTCCTCTTGTGCTTTGCATTCTCCAAGCCAAACTTTTTAACAATATTCTTGGCATATTTCCCTTGACAGAGAAAAATGGAATCTTCCATTTGTTTGACTTGGAGACCAAGGAAGTAGGTTAATTCTCCCACTAAACTCATTTCAAACTTTGACTGCATTTGCTTGACAAAATGTTGGACCATTTCTTCAGACATTCCACCAAAAACATTGTCATCAACGTAGATTTGTGCTATCATGAGGTTACCTTCCTTTTCTCTGAAGAAGAGAGTTTTATTAATTCCTCCCTTTCTGTAGCCATTTGTAACAAGGAACTCAGTTAGCCTTTCAAACCAGGCCCTTGGAGCTTGTTTCAACCCATATAAGGCTTTCTTCGGCTTGTAGACATGATCTGGAAATGTTGGATCAACAAAGCCTTTGGGTTGTTCCACATAGACCTCTTCACTGAGATATCCGTTCAAAACGGCACTTTTAACATCCATTTGAAAAAGTTTGAACTTCAGAAGACAGGCTATTCCAAGGAGCAGTCGTACAGATTCCATTCTAGGCACAGGAGCAAAAGTCTCATCAAAATACACTCCCTCTATCTGGGTATATCCCTGTGCGACGATTCTGGCCTTGTTTCTTGTGACAACTCCATGTTCATCAGATTTGTTCTTAAAGACCCACTTAGTGCCAATCACATTTGATCATTCTGGCCTGGGTACCAGATCCCAAACATCTTGTCTCTTGAACTGCCGAAGCTCTTCTTGTATTGTGTTAATCCAAAATTCATCTATCAAGGTCTCCTTGACATTTTTTGGTTCCATCTTTGACACAAAGCAGGCACTCGCCACCATATCCCGTGATCTAGTCATTCTACCTCCATTTGGATCCCATATTATGAGTTCCTTAGGATGATCCTTCTATATTCTGATGGAAGGTCCCTTGTCAACTCTCTCGGACACAGTAGACTCATGATTGTCATCGTTGGGTACTACAATATCTTCAGAGTCATCTTGAGGTGTTTCAACATCTTCTGTGACATCTTCCTCTTCCATTGGAAAGAATGCTCCGATATCATTTGTAGCTTCAACCTCCATAGGAGAGTCATCAACCACGGCATTTATGGACTCCAATACAACTTGAGTTCTTGAATTATAGACACGGTATGCTCTGCAGTTTGTGGAGTAACCTAGGAAGATTCCTTCCTCACTCTTGGGATCCATCTTTCTCCTTTGCTCACGGTCTGCCAGAATGTAGCATTTGCTTCCAAAGACATGGAAGTATTTCACCATTGGTTTTCTACCCTTCTGTCATACCCCAAATTTTGACCACTAAGATTTCCCATCATTGTGCAAATCATCATCACAATATGGATGTACCTTTGTGCCTCATCAATCTCCTCAAGGAATTGTTGAGCGTTCACCACAATCAAAATTAGGGTTTCAAGCCCTCTCTGAGTGCTTAGACAAAGGATCAATCAAGGAATGACATGATCTTTAACTTGTCTAACCTCTCAAACATCCACAATGGATCAAGAGGACTCCCACTTCAAGGATTAAGCACAAGGTTGCTCCCTTCCAGGTGGATCAAGCTTCAAGATCGCCAGTGTCACCAAATTAGGGTTTTGGTCGACCAGGGCCGCCAGATGGAAATTTTCATTTGGGCATGAGCCAATGATTCAAAACATATCCTAATATACTCCATGGAACCTCATGTACCCAATCATCAAGTCAATTTGGCCTCAAGGGATGCATACATCAAAAATCAGGAATTAGGGTTTCTTGACCTAATTCACCCCTAAGTTGACTTTTGGGACAAATCATGAACCAAGACCTCAAGACATGATTTGAGGGTCTCTAATATACCATATTGATCCATTTGGAACAATGGATTGATCCAAGAAGCTTGAGCAACAAGTTTCAATTTCATCTGAACCACAGTTAGGGTTTTGCGAGAAAAGTCAACTGTAGCTTTGACTTTTGACCAGGACATGCTCCCAAACCCTAGGACATGATTCAATAAACCCTATAACACCCATGGAACATGTCCATCAAGTTTGATTTAGGTCAAGGACATGATTTCCTAAAGGATTGCACAGTTTGGAATTCATCTGACAAAAAGTCAACTATGCACAAAAGTCAACTTTGACTTTTTGAGATTTTTCACAAAAATGGATTTTTAACCCTAAAATGATGTTAATGTATGATTTGAATCATCATTCATCAAGAAAAATAAAAGAAAGTGGGATAACTTGTAAAAGGGGTAACCATAAAAACTTAGAAAATTTTCTAAGTTATGAAATAAAGTGACAAAGGTACCAACTTTGGAGGATCATGACTACTAAACCACAAAGCCATTCTTCCCCATCCAAAGCTTGATTTGTAGATCTCATTGCCCTATACAAAAGCTTCATACTGATCTATGTCCAAATTCCTCATGGATTTTGAGTTATGGAGTGATCAAAATCAAGAAAAGTCACTTTGTTCCAACACTTAGTGAAAATTTCACAGAGTCAGAATATGCCTTACTTTTTTCCAAATGTAGGGGGATTTTTCACTTGGATCCAAAAGGTATCAAAAACAAATATGATCAGACAGTTGTTGTATCATATAAGGGCTTTCCAAAATGGCCAAGAACATCACCAAATTCAATTTGAGCTTTGAGATATGGTAGTGGCAAGATGCCTTGCTGAAATCTGCCAAGGCAAGGCAAATTTTTGCACTTTTGGTCGATTTACCAAAATCAGCCAATTCCAAGCCTTGTCATCACTTTGGACACATCTGAGGATTGAATCTAAAGGCGGCAATCACTGAGCCAAGCCTCCAAAGTCCTTGGAACAAGAAATAGCATGCCAAACCTAGAATTGCCTAAAATAGGGACAAGACTCCAATTTTGGATTGGAGCATTCAATGGAAGCACCAAGGTGGTATGGACTGGGCTATTAGCAACTGAATTCAGTCAAGACTTATCCAAGACCAAGGGGACCAGCAGCCTGTGCCCTAACCTCTAGTCAATGGCTAGAGGAGACTTGGATTTTCATTTGCCAACATTGGCTAACCCTACTCAGCAGTTGCCATTCACTATTCCTTGCAAAACAAACTCGCTCTACTATAAATAGAGCTCAATTGTGATCAGTTTAAGTACACCAAAGGCCTACAACACTTGCCTTTCTCAAAATCTACTTCTCACTCTCAAAAATGACTTTCTTAGCAAGTCACTATCGAATTTTTCAGTAGAGAGCAATTCCACTCAAACCAATCACACACACATCTCACATACATCATATGTGAGTTGATCAAACACTTAAACAACATCTGGAACACTGATTTCTCAGAATCACCAGTCAATTGCTCATGGTTTTAACCAAGTTGCAGTTGAGATGACATTAAGTGATCCAGCCAATTTCCATCAAGTCCAAGCATTCAAACATACTCCATAGGGTGTAGGGAAGCTGTTCAGATCATCACAACTCATCTGTAACACCTCCAACTCAGAAATCACTTTGAACTTGCTGTCACGACCTAGAGGTAAGCCTAAACTTGGTTATCTCTCAATCCATGCATATTTCCTCGCACAATACTTTTGCCAAATGTTCATAATCATGCATGGAATGTTTCCCCTCAATTAATTGCTTTGTTTGAATCGTGTATCAAAATTCTCATCCTTTATGCAGAAATTAGGGTTCTTGAGGTTTTGTCTTGATTTTTTATTCCATGTTTAATATAAATGAAATTAAATACCATAGACATGATCGTGAGGTTGAGACGAGCAGATTGGTATGTGGATTGCATGATATAAACAAGTATTCAGTGAGATTGGAGAGAAAATGTAAATCTGGGCAAAACCCAGAACACGCGTGTGTTCTTGGGGTGTTCTTGGCGCCCTTTTTAAAAATTCAGATATTTGAATTTTGTGATTTTATTTAATTGATTCAAAAATTAATTTCCCTCTGAGTTTTAATGATTTTGAGTTGATTCTTTTTTTAATAATTCACAAAAATGTTAAAATATTTTATTTTCCAAAAAAATCCCAAAAATATTATTTATTTCATATAATTGATATTTTTGCAAAGAATTAATGTTTTAATTGTTTTTAACATTTAAAATATTTTTTCCTTATTGATTTTGCAAATTTTAATGATTTCTAATCATTTTGTAGGGCAAAACTTGATTTATGAAGCATTAATCC
The DNA here is from genome assembly GCA_022829125.1 of Lathyrus tuberosus. Classification (NCBI taxonomy): domain Eukaryota; kingdom Viridiplantae; phylum Streptophyta; class Magnoliopsida; order Fabales; family Fabaceae; genus Lathyrus; species Lathyrus tuberosus. The sequence continues at coordinate 42,618 of JALAZF010000715.1, read as the reverse complement.
AAGATCACAATTTGTTTTCCACATGTTAAACAATTTTGATCATTTTAATTGAATATTTTATTCAATTAAAACACATTTTGAAAACAAATTAGGGTTTTTGATTAATTGAACCCTCATAAATCATTTTCAAAACTTTTGGGCCTCTAATAGAGTGTAAGACCCAATCCTTTGTAAATACAAACCTATTTTGGGCCTCACTTATTGTATAAGTCCCGTGGTATTTCAAAAAGTTCAGCGCGATCATCGTCCGTTGAAAAACAAACTTTGGGCCTCTCCTCGAGCTATAAGACCCATTCAAAACTTTTGGGCCTCTAATAGAGTGTAAGACCCAATCCCCTTTTAACCAAAAAACAACTTTGGGCCTCAGATATTGTATAAGCCCATTTGCGTTAAAAGAAAATCTCGGCGCGATCGCCATTTTAAACGAAAAATCATCTGGGCCTACCCACGTGTTATAAGCCCCACTCTTTTCTTTAAACCTTTTGGGCCTCTTGAGAGAGTGTAAGACCCATCCCTTTGTACAGCAAACAATTTTTGGGCCTCAGTCACTCGTATAAGTCCCTCTGTACAAATTCAACAGTGCAATCACTGGTAAAACCCTGGGCCTCTCCTTGAGCTGTAAGCCCTAAATCTTTCTTTTCAAAGCACTTTCTCCTTTGATTTTGAAATATACTGTTGTTTTCAATCTTTCTTTATTGTACAACTAACCAAACAGCATGGAAGATCTACAACCGAGTAAGTGTTTATAAGCTTTCATTTACCGCTTTCATATACATATAACTGTATTGTGGGGCTGTTTCGCTGTAAGTCTTCTTTCATAAACTCATATCGACTGTGTAATAATAGTATAGATATTTAGAGTTTCCCCGGCAACTACGTCTAGCACTAGGTAAAGCCGTTTTGATCACACTTAGAAATAGACGAAACTATATCCCCATAGGATTACCAGACACAGTCTTCCCTCCTCTTGGGGTTAAACAATATGGAGATGTGAAAGGCAGATTCTTTTTGAACCATTTCTCAGATTGTCACTCGTAGAAGTTGTCAAAGAAACTCTATTCCCCAGAGATGATCTCTTCTCCGTGAATTGCATCCATTGAGTTTCTTCCAAATTCTCGAACTTTCCTGGCTTGATCTATTCTTTGTGAATAGCCTGTCTTGAACTTCTCGGGGTTTGGGGACCCACAAGCTTCTTAAAAGCACCCTTAGGAATTGTCAAGAAACTCTACTCCCCAGAGATGATCTCTTCTCCGTGAATTGCATCCCTTGAGTTTCTTCCAAATTCTCGAACTTTCCTGGCCTAATCTATTCTTTCAGAATGGTCTGTCTTGAACTTCTCGGGGTTTGGGGACCCACAGGCTTCCTGAAAGCGTCCCCGCCTCCTCTTGGGCGTTGTACAAGGACCCTTCGGCTTCTTAAAAGTATTCACAGCCTCCTCTTAGGCTTCGTATAAATGATTTCTTCCTCCGGGAATGATAGCCTCCTCTTGGGCTTAGTACAAATTGTCCCTCGGCTTCTTAAAAGTTTCCAGCCTCCTCTTGGGCTTCATAAAAATTGTCCCGACGACCTCCTAGAGGTATAGGAACAGAAATCAGTCATCTTAATAGAACAATCTTTCCAAGAGTCTACTACTGTTTCTCAAAGCATAGTACAAAAGATGAAACTCTAGACTTGGACAGTCTAATTTCCTTGAGTCTCAAAGACATTCTCAAGCACCCTTCAAGAATAGGAAGGAACTCCGTAGACTCGGACAGTCTCAATACTCTTTGGATTTCCCATTTCCTCATAGAAAAAGAAATATCCCTGATCCTCGAATCAAAATCCCTGAGTACAGTGTTACTCATAAAGAACTAATTTTCTCTTTGAACCCATATATTGGTCACTCAACTGAAACAGTACCCTATTTCGCCTCCATCTCGGGCTTCGTACGAGATACAAAAAAAGGTTCTTATTGAATCAACACTTTAGCCTCCATCTCGGGCTTCGTACGAGATACAAAAAGACTCTCTTGTTGAGTCAAAACTTCCTTTTGCCTCTATCTCGGGCTTCGTACGAGATACAAAAACACTCTCTTGTTGAGTATAAAGACTCTCTTGTAGAGTCAACCCTCTTTAGCCTCCATCTTGGGCTTTGTACAAGACACAAATCACTCCCTTGTTGAGTATAAAACTTTTAGCCTCCATCTCGGCCTTCGTACGAGATACCATAAAAGACTCTCTTGTTAAGTCAACTCCCTTTTAGCCTCCTCTTAGGCTTTGTATAAGGAAAACCTTTTAGCCTCCTCTTAGGCTTTGTATAAGAAAACCACTGGTTGATCCAATCAACCTTTTAGCATCAAAGTTGTGCCTCGTTCACAGTACATGAACATCAACAACTCCTTCCCCTTCATCTAGTCGCTGTAAGCGGCAAGCCACTGGATCATCTACATCCATGCCACTGTCCCTCTTTTAGCATGAGAAATTCCTAAGGAAAGATAACATTGCTCTACACTGAGTTAAAGTCTTCTCCTTCAGGTTAGAAATCCCCTATAAAGGAAATTATGGCATTGCCGGATTCACACATCCCAGTTAAAGTCATTCTCCTTTATAAACAGTTGTGACAAACAAACCCCTCTTTAGAGATGGCAAATTCTCTCTAAAGATAACACCTTCAGCTTCACATCTTGAGCTTTGAACAAGATACAAACTACCTTTAGCTTCACATCTTGGGCTTTGAACAAGATATAGATCACCTTTAAGCTTCACGTCTTGGGCTTTGAACAAGACACCAAAACACCATTTCCTCCCGTAGAATAGGAGGAACTACGATCGTTCTGATTTCCCTGTTTTGGAAAAACGGGAATACGTAGGCATAAGATTGAAAGAAAAATCTTAGCGAGCACACTAAACAAAAACCCAAAATCCCGTATATCAGTCAAAACATCCTAGTCCGTATTCCCTGCTAAAAGTCTAAATTCCCTGAAAATAACCTAAGAGAGGCCCCCACACATTGATAGCATTCGTAACCTAACAGACCGCTGTTTAAACTCAGTATGCAAGCAGGGTTAATTAGAGACATATATTTCCCTTCCTTAGTCAGGACACAATAGGATAAAAAATGAATCGACCTACAGTAACCCCCAAGGAGCGACAGTGCTTAGGAAACACGTCCAGTTTCGCTCGCTACAGAAAAATGGCGCCCACCGTGGGGCCCAACTATTTTCATATCTTAGGTAGAAGAAAAGGGATTTCACTGGGATAAGACTTTTTGTTGACTTCACTAGGATCTTAGGTCAAAACCCTTTAAGTGAGGAAGGAACCACAGAATGGCGACTCCGCCGGGGAGCCATTTTCTGTCAGGAACATAAGATTCATAGCTTTTAAAAAGTCTAGGACATTAGGACAAATATATATACTGATTTTCCTAATTGATATCTGTGTTTATTTTTCTGCTAATGGGAATGTGTGTGATGCCGCATGTGGAAAAATTGAGTATAGACTTAAGATAAGTGATGGCGACGAGGTCGACCATCAACCTCAGTGGAGGCTTCCCAATGCAACCCATTCCCTCTCACAGGCAATGGGTCGATTGTGATGTCTGAGAAGCTGAGGAGCCAACCCTTTTGTAGTGCAGAAACTATCAGAAATAGTTGTCACGCGATACTACCCTTATTTGAGGCTGATGATCTATTCTCGATGAATAGCATTTACTCTAAGATTTTATATAGCTCGCTGGCGATCTGTTTGTTGTTTGTTATCCTGGGAGGAGCTGATGATTTTGTGTACAGGTACAAAAAATCACCCTAGTATAAACCTTTGGGATGGGTAGAGCCTTGACTCCATGACAACGATCCTTTGACCCCATGTTTTTTCTATGTTTTTGTGTGCTGCATTCATGCATTCATTTAAAAAACATTAAAACATTCAAAAAAATTCTCTTATAGTCTCTCTGTTTTTTCAAAATAAACTAAGACTGTGATTGCAAATATCAGAGAAAAGGATTGCGCTAATGGATTTCGGTAGAAGGAGAACTCATAAGTACACCTTCAGGATTCCAAAACTAGAGGATTTAAGAGGTTTGGCGAGGATGATCACAAACCAAGAGGCTTTCAGAGCCAAGTACGGAGGTTTGCTATCTCTGCTAAGAGTCCATGTGATTGAGGGAATCATGGATGCGCTCATTCAGTTCTACGATCTGGTCTATCATTGTTTCACATTCCCGGATTACCAGCTAGCACCAACGCTGGAGGAATATTCTCATCTGATTGATCTACACGTTACCGATCAAGCTCCATTTTCTGGACTGAAAGAAATTCCAAAGAATCAGACCATTGCAAGAGCAATTCATTTGGACGAGTCTGAGGTCAGAACTCACATGACCACTAAGGGATGCATACAAGGTTTTCCAGCCCAGTTCTTGACAAAGAAAGCCCTGTACTTCGGCAGTATCGGGAACGTGACTGGTTTTGAAAGCATCTTTGTTTTACTCACCTGCGAGTTATTTCTGTTGCCCAACATTAATAACTTCGTCGATATCAACTCCATTAAGGTTTTTCTCATTGGAAACCCTGTGCCAACTTTGCTCGCAGATGCGTATCATTCTGTACACTTGGGAAATTTGTACAGCGGAGGGGAGATCACATGTTGCGTACCTCTGCTTTATAAATGGTTTATCTCGCATTTGCCTAAATCTGCTGCTTTTTGGGATCACAAGAGTGCCTTACGTTGGTCGTAGAAAATCTTGTCCCTCACCAACTCTGACATAGATTGGTGTAGTAGGATTTATGATGGAATCAGGATCATTGACCGTTGTGGAAACTTCCCCAACGTACCCCTTATAGGAACTAAGGGAGGAATCAATTACCATCCAGTTCTTGTTCGTCGTCAATTTGGATACCCGATGAGGCATGTCCGACGGAGTGCTCATCTGGAAGGTCTTTTCTTCAAGGAAGGAGAAAGTGACAGAGCACTAAAGACGGAAATAGTGCACGCTTGGAAACATGTTCATAAGAAAGGACGGGAGTCTCTAGGAAAACCGGACTGTGTCTCGGTGGAGCCTTATCTCCACTAGGTACAAACTAGAGCTCTCAAGCTAAAAATGCCTTATCCTCGTCATGGAGTTCTTCCAACGAGGGAGTCTATCATGTACTTCATGACTGAGACTGAAAAGCTTCAGGTTACTCTCAACAAAGTTCAACGGGAGAAGAGGTCTTGGAAGAACAAGTACCGCAACCTCAACGTGGAGTGCATCAAAATACAGCAACTACTGAAAGATAACGATGCTCTGATTGAAATTTTGGAGCAACATGTTGTAGAGAATCAAGATGACCAAAGGAATTTGCTCACTCCTTTCACCTGGCAAAGGAATGACAACCCGACAACGGCCCAAGAGCCCCGGTCAAAGAAAAGGAAAGTACCAGAGTCAGCACCCGATTTCTCTTCAGAGAGGACTCGGGACCCATTAGCTTAGGTTTCTGTTTCTGCACCTTGTAATCTACTGTATTTCCATTTCTGTAATCCTTTGAATTCAATAAAAAAGGGTTTCCCCACTGTTTGATATTTACAATCTAATTGTCGAATTTTATTTTGATTAGACCAAAAAATAATTAATATAATCATTGCATTCATCATTCTCACATCGTGTATTCTTCTTACCTACGAATCTCACGTTTGTGTCTCGGTTCTAGAGTCAAACTGTCTCATTCGTACAATACTCGGGCCAATCGTCAAAAAAAGATGGATGATCTTGAGGAAGAGAACAGAGAGTTGAAAGAAGAGATCGACGCTCTGAGAGAGGATATGAGAAAGCTTCGTAACGACATGTAAGCCATGGCAGAAGCTCAGCTACAAAGGACTGTGATCTCGGAGATCACCTCAATGCCTATAGTGGAGAAGTATGATCCTAGGTATCAAATGCCGAAAGATCGTCCTAGGGGCATGCCTGTTAACTATATCCCGGAAGGATATGTTCTGCCGATCACTGAAGATCAGGGAATCATAACAGAAGCCGCTGGGCCTGAAGGTTACAAACTTCGGGAAAACGAAGATGCCAGGGGCATACTGAAGACTCCTGAAGGTTACAAACTTTGGGAAACGCCAAGATTCACTGTCGTAGTCACAGTACCACCCCCTGTGGTGCACACTGTCCTGGAAGGACAGGTTCTACCAATACCTTCTGGTAAGAAGGAAACTATGTTCGATAGAATGGATGAATTCCAAGAACAGTTCCAGGAAATGCAGAAGAAATTGCAAGCCATTCGCCGTCAGGATTTATTTGGAAAGGACGCCGCAGACCTTTGTCTGATCCCTAATGTAAAAGTCCCGCACAAATTTCAAGTGCCCGACTTTGAAAAATTCAAGGGTAACTCTTGCCCTCAAAGCCATCTGGTGATGTACGCTCGGCGAATGTCAGCTCAGATGGAGAATCAGGACCTACTGATTCACTACTTTCAGGATAGTTTAACCGGTGCCGCACTCAAATGGTACATGGGTTTAAACCGTGCTACGATCAGCACTTTCAGAGATCTTGGCACTGCCTTTGTCCAACAATACAAATACAATTTGGACATGGCACCAGACAGAGATCAACTCATATCAATGTCACAAAAGGACAAGGAAACCTTTAAGGAGTACACTCAGAGATGGCGCGAAATTTCCGCTCAAATTTGTCCACCTCTTGAGGAAAAAGAGATGACAAAGATCTTGTTAAAGACCTTAAGCTCATTTTACTATGATAGAATGGTTGCCAGTGCGCCCAGTGATTTCACCGAGATGGTCGGTATGGGAGTTCGTCTTGAGGAAGCTGTAACTCCTGCTATCAATCCCGCGCCTATTATTACGTATCAACCTCAGGTTGCGCAGAGCCAACCTAATCAGCAAAGGACACAACAACCTCTTCAGCAGGCTCGTCCTCAATACAACAACAACTGTACAACACGGCCACCAGGGTTTGATCCTATACCCATGTTGTACGCAGAACTATTTCCGTTACTACTGGCTAAGGGGCACATCCAGACTAAGTCTCCTCTTACAGTATCAGAAAATCCACCTTTTTAGTTTAAGGTGGATCAGACATGCCCTTATCATCAAGGAGGACCAGGGCATAACATAGAAAATTGACTCAATTTCAAATCCGACGTGCAAAAGCTTGTTAGGAGCGGGCTCTTATCTTTCAAATATACGAATCCCAATGTTCTCACGAACCCGCTGCCTCAACATGAGAAAGCTGCAGTCAACCTGATTGAGAAAGAATTTAACAATGTCTATCAAATTCACGATGAACTCTTGTTGAGGGCCAATCTGGTCAAGATGCATTGTAGACAAAGTGGGTACGGCCATGTGCCACCTCATAATTATCATCAATGTAATATCTGCTCTAAAAGTAATCAAGGATGTTCTGTGGTGCAAGCAGCTCTACAGGAACAGTTGGATCTCAGATGGATCCAAGAGCACCGAGTTCGTGGAGTTAACATGGTCTACATGAATTCTAACGTCATTCAGAACCACGACATCCGTGCGATGAATGCCAACTTGGTGGCAATGCACTCAAGGCAAAGCCAGTATCATAATTTGCCGCAGCACGATTATAGTTCTTGTCTGACTTGCTCGGTAAACAAACAGGGATGCTCTTTCATACAGGAGGCCATCCAGCGTCAGATGGATCTTGGATGGATCCATGACTACCATGATAGGAATCCCTATCAGATCAACATGGTTCAAATCTTCGACATTCGCTTGATGAATACCAACTTGGTAGAGCTGCATGCTGAGCAGGTCCGACTCGGATTCCTGATATCACATAATTATCACAGCTGTAAAGCGGGTTGCGAAAATAATCAGGGATGTGCCCTTGTCCAGGAAGCACTTCAGCACTTGTTAAATCATTGGTGGATGCCAATCTACATGGATGAAGATACTCAGCAAATTAGTATCAATAACAGAAACCCCACTCGGCGTCAAAGTCAGGATGTCCGATTTGTGGAAGCTAACCTAGTGAGGTTACATTGTATTCAAAGTGGGCGTGGCCAGGTGCCACCACACAATTATGAACGTTGCGGAGTCTGTTCAGAAAGTAACCAAGGGTGCTACCTTGTGCGAGCAGCTCTCCAGGGGCAGGTGGATCGTGGAGAGATCCGCCCATATCCAGGTTCCGGACCCATCAATTGGTCGCCGAACTACCTTGCCAATCAAATTGAGGACGTTGTCGTCATCTCTGATCATCAGAGGATCAGGAATGTTTTTTCCATCATCCCTCTTCTTGACGAATCAAGAATTCCCAACCGGGAACGGATCGAGATTACGTATGATGGTCAGAAAAACCAAAAGGTTCCCATAGTCATCTATCTGCTGGGACCACTACCGTATGAATCAGCTAAGGCAATCCCTTACAAATACGGTGCAACAATAATTTAAAATGGAAAGGAATTTCCATTACCCTCCATCGTGAATATTGCAGACATCAGTCGTGTAACACGGAGTAATAGAATCTTCAACAGAGGAGTTGGAGAGTCCAACAAAGAAAAGGAACTTCAGACAGAAGCTCCCGATCCATCAGTCGGTAAATCCAGTAATCCCGACCTTTCGAAAAACGATGATGAGATGCTGAAGCTCATCCAAAGGAGTGAATACAACATTGTCGATCAACTGTTACAGACTCCCTCAAAGATCTCGGCATTATCACTGTTACTCAGTTCAGAAGCGCACAGGGAGGCTCTACAGAAAGTCTTGGAGCAAGCCTTTGTAGAACAGGATGTAACAATTAGACAGTTCGATAGTATTGTATCTAACATCACTTCTTGCAATAACTTGGGATTTAGTGATGAGGAATTACCTGAAGAGGGTCGCCGTCATAACATGGCGCTCCATATCACAGTCAACTGCCAGGACGATGCTTTAGCCAGCGTACTGGTAGACACAGGGTCAGCCCTGAATGTTATGCCGAAGTCCACTTTGATGCAATTATCATTCAAAGGCCCTCCGAAGAGAACCAGCGAGGTCGTCATCAAAGCGTTCGACGGATCCAGAAAAACGGTTATCGGCGAAGTTGACCTTCCCATAACTATTGGTCCTCAAACTTTCCAAGTCACCTTCCAGGTCATGGACATCCGGGCAACGTACAGTTGTTTATTAGGAAGACCTTGGATACATCAGGCTGGAGCGGTTACCTCGACCCTCCACCAAAAGCTAAAGTTCGTCCATAACGGCCAACTCATCACAGTCTGTGGGGAACAGTCCTTGCTCGTCAGCAATTTATCGTCATCCACTTATGTGGAACCAGAAGGGATAATCGTAACCCAGTTCCAAGCGTTTTCGCTGCACAAGGACGATTAATCTGAAGGAAGAACTTCGATTTCCTCATACAAAGATGTTATTAAAGCAGTCAAGAGTACCGATACAACAGGATGGGGATAGCTTGTCATTCCTACTAGCAATACAACAAAGAAGGGTCTTGGTTTTTCTGCAACCTGTACCCGGACAGCTGCTAACGATGAAAGTCTTCATCCCATTCAGGACTTCTTCCACAGTGGAGGTTTCCTTCACCCAGTGTCTCAAATAGTCCATGCTATCAATGAGGAGGATCCCTCCGACACAGATGAAGAATGGAAGTCCTATCTTAACGAGGACGGTTATATGTCTCAGGAAGAGGTTCCTACCCCTTTTTCCTATCCCGCACAGAGTCCGAGATTTATACCACGGTCATATGTCGAAATGATATACGGAGGTTGTGATCCGGAAGGATGCCGTGATCTGCCAAATTCATTAGAGGAGGACACTCTGATGAAAGACAACTTTGACCACAATTACTATGGCCCGATGGACGGTCTGCCAATGTGGGAGCCTTACCCAGGAAACTTGGGGCAAGAAAGTCAGCCGAGTAATGAAACTCAGTTGAGCATCATTGAACGGAATACATGTGTCTCCACCATGTCATGGGATCAACACTCAGGTCATTCAGAAACTACTCAGTACGACAATGAATTTGCAACGTTTGCAGGACTTAAATTTATTAATTATGATTTTCCCGAGGTCAACGTCATCGAGAGGGATAACCCCTCCAGTTCCAAAGAAGTGTGGGACACCTTGGGACAATCGAGTGGAAAATACGACTATATGGTCAAGTACACCGCTCCCGAAAGCTCTCGTATCAGGCTCGAATATATCCAGACAACTGGATGGGGAGATACAGCTGAGAGTACAAATGCTATGCAAAATGCAACAGAGGAATTCTCCTACGACAATTCTGTCTGGGAGACAGATTCCAATGATACTGCTCCACCAGAAATCAGCGTTATTTCTGAAGACAAATCAAGGAAGGTGCCAGACTTTGTGATTCACCGAGGAGTTCGCCGCCAATGGGTTGTTGTCGATGTTCCGAAGATTGTTCATAAGTCAAAGTAATTGTCGTCTTTAACCTTTCACCCTGCCCAGGTGAAACGGATGTTTTGATAGGGCTCGCTTTCTGTAAATTTTCCCTCTTCGCTTCGCCCAAAGCGACAGAGTTTTGTTTTATAGGGCTGTAGTTTCAAGAATCGACTTGTTTATTAATAAAATAACGTTGTTCTATAATTTCCGCATTTATTGCTGTTTTCTCTTTTCGCTTTTCTCAGAAAATGGTAATCCTAAAAAACAATTCAAACAGAAACAAGCAGTAATAAAAAAAATACACTGCACACACTTTTGCATTCTCTCTATCTCTTCTAAACACGAATCATCACGTCATGCAGATTGCTTGTTTTAAACCCCGTTGAAAGATACGATCCGATGCCTTCTCCCAACTTTGAGTTCCCAGTATTTGGGGCTGAAGAAGAAGTTGACAACGAAATTCCAGAAGAGATCTCCCGACTACTCAGACAAGAGGAAAGGTCTATTGAACCTCACAAAGAGCCGTTGGAAACGGTAAACTTGGGTTCAGAAAAAGAGAGAAAAGAAATCAGGATTGGGGCACTGCTCAGTCCAACTGCCAAAGAGAGTTTGATAAAGCTTCTCAAAGAATTCCCCGATGTATTCGCTTGGTCCTATCAAGATATGCCAGGGTTGGATACCAGCATCGTGGAACATCACTTACCGTTAAGGTCGGAATGTCCGCCAGTGAAACAGAGGTTGAGACGCACTCACCCGGACATGGCCATCAAAATCAAAGAGGAGGTACAGAAACAGATTGACGCGGGTTTCCTCGCTACGTCAGAATATCCTCAATGGTTAGCCAACATCGTACCAGTTCCGAAAAAGGACGGAAAAGTCAGAATGTGTGTCGACTACAGGGATCTAAATAAGGCTAGTCCAAAGGACGACTTTCCTTTACCACATATTGACATGCTGGTTGACAGTACAGCAAAGTTCAAAGTTTTCTCCTTCATGGATGGATTCTCGGGCTATAACCAAATCAAAATGGCGCCGAAAGACATGGAGAAAACTTCATTCATCACCCCATGGGGTACCTTTTGTTACAAGGTAATGCCGTTCGGTTTGAAGAACGCCGGGGCAACCTATCAAAGGGCCTTGACTACTCTGTTTCATGACATGATACACAAGGAAATCGAAGTGTATGTCGATGATATGATTGCAAAATCTAAAACAGAGGAGGAGCATGTGACCCACCTGTCAAAACTATTTGAGCGCTTAAGAAAGTACAAACTCCGCTTGAATCCCAACAAGTGCACCTTCGGTGTCTGTTCAGGGAAATTCTTAGGGTTCATCGTCAGCCAGAAAGGAATTGAGGTTGATCCTGACAAGGTCAAGGCCATTCAAGAAATTCCTTCTCCGAAAACTGAAAAACAAGTCAGAGGATTCCTGGGACGTTTAAACTACATCTCCAGATTTATATTCCTCATGACTGCCACATGTGCGCCGATTTTCAAATTACTCAAAAAGAACCAGGACTGCATTTGGACAGAAGATTGCCAAACCTCCTTCGACGGTGTTAAGGAATATCTGTTGAATCTTCCGATTATATCACCTCCAGTGGAAGGAAGACCACTAATCATCTACCTCACAGTCTTGGAAGACTCAATGGGGTGTGTACTTGGCCCAACAAGACAAAACCAAATGGAAAGAGTCTGCCATTTACTATCTAAGCAAGAAGTTCACCGACTATGAAACTCGGTACACGATGCTCGAGAAAACTTGTTGTGCTTTGGCTTGGGCAGCCAAATGTCTTCGACAGTACATGATTTGTCACACTACTTGGTTGGTCTCCGAGATGGACCCAATCAAGTATGTATTTGAAAAACCTGCTCTCACGGGAAGGATTGCCCGTTGGCAGATGTTGCTATCAGAATATGACATAGAGTACCATGCTCAAAAAGCCGTTAAGGGGAGTATTTTAGCCGATCATTTCGCTCATCAATCGATTGACGATCAAGAATCAATCGGGTTCGACTTCCCAGACGAAGATGTCATGTATTTGAAAATGAAAGATTACGATGAACCGCTACCCAGTGAAGGGCCAGAACCAGGTTCCCAGTGGGGGCTTATCTTTGACGGGTTAATCATTATGGAAACGGAATTGGGGCAATAATTGTCACCCCTCAGGGTACCCACATTCCTTTCACCGCCAGACTCACGTTCAAATGTACGAACAATGAGGCCGAATACGAAGCTTGTATTATGGGTCTCGAGGAAGTAATTGATTTAAGGATCAAAAACTTGGACGTATATGGCGACTCAGCCCTGGTTATCAATCAGATAAAAGGAGATTGGAACACATACCAATCAGGACTGATTCCTTACAAAGATTATGCAAGAAGGTTGTTACCTTGCTTCAACAGAAACGAATTTCATCACATCCCTCGTGATGAGAATCACATTGCTGACGCCTTAGCCACTCTCTCTTCCATGATTAGTGTAGGTCAATGGAATGACATACCTAAGATCAACATAATTCGCCTTGAATGGCCCGCTTACATCTTCACGATTGAAGCAGTCATATACGACAAACCTTGGTATCACGATATCAAATGCTTCCTTCAGAAACAAGAGTACCCACCTGGGGCACTAAGGAAGGACAGAAAAACCCTCAGAAGGCTAGCAGGTAGCTTCTTCCTGAGCGGTGACACGCTGTATAAGCGAAATTTTGACTTGGTTTTGCTTCGATGCGTCGACAGACCAGAGGCAGACATGTTGATGAAAGAAATTCACGAAGGATCCTTTGGCACTCATGCCAACGGATACACAATGGAGAGAAAAATTCTAAGAGCAGGGTACAATTTTTTGACAATGGAATCCGACTGCTACAAGTACATGAGGAGGTGTCACAAGTGTCAGATATACTCCGACAAAATTCATGTACCGCCAACGCACCTCTAAGTTCTCTCTTCCCCGTGGCCTTTTTCCATATGGGAAATCGACATGATTGGCATGATTGAGCCCAAGGCTTCAAACGGACATCGGTTCATCCTGGTAGCCATTGACTACTTCACCAAGTGGGTCGAAGCAGCGCCATACGCCAATGTAACCCGACAAGTGGTTGTCTGATTTATCAAAAATAATAGCACCTACCGTTATGGTGTTCCGAGCCAGATCATTACTGATAATGGATCTAACTTGAACAATAAGATGATGAAAGAGTTGTGCGCAGAGTACAAGATCGAACACCATAATTCATCTCCCTACATAAAAAATCAGGAATTAGGGTTTCTTGACCTAATTCACCCCTAAGTTGACTTTTGGGACAAATCATGAACCAAGACCTCAAGACATGATTTAAGGGTCTCTAATATACCATATTGATCCTTTTGGAGCAATGGATTGATCCAAGAAACTTGAGCAACAAGTTTCAATTTCATCTGAACCACAGTTAGGGTTTTGCGAGAAAAGTCAACTGTAGCTTTGACTTTTGACCAGGACATGCTCCCAAACCCTAGGACATGATTCAATACACCCTATAACACCCATGGAACATGTCCATCAAGTTTGATTTAGGTCAAGGACATGATTTCATAAAGTATTGCACAGTTTGGAATTCATCTGACAAAAAGTCAACTGTGCACAAAAGTCAACTGCGCACAAAAGTCAACTTTGACTTTTTGAGATTTTTCACAAAAAAGGATTTTTAACCCTAAAATGATGTTAATCTATGATTTGAATCATCATTCATCAAGAAAAATCAAAGAAAGTGGGATAACTTGTAAAAGGGGTAACCATACAAACTTAGAAAATTTTCTAAGTTATGAAATAAAGTGACAAAGGTACCAACTTTGGAGGATCATAACTCCTAAACCACAAAGCCATTCTTCCCCATCCAAAGCTTGATTTGTAGATCTCATTTCCCTCTACAAAAGCTTCATACTGATCTATGTCCAAATTCCTCATAGATTTTGAGTTATGGAGTGATCAAAATCAAGAAACGTCACTTTGTTCCAACACTTAGTGAAAATTTCACTAAGTCAGAATCTGCCTTACTTTTTTCCAAATGTAGGGGGATTTTTCACTTGGATCCAAAAGGTATCAGAACCAAATATGATCAGACAGTTGTTGTATCATATAAGGGCTTTCCAAAATGGCCAAGAACATCACCAAATTCAATTTGAGCTTTGAGATATGGTAGTGGCAAGATGCCTTGCTGAAATCTGCCAAGGCAAGGCAGATTTTTGCACTTTTGGTCGATTTGCCAAAATCAGCCAATTCCAAGCCTTGTCATCACTTTGGATACATCTGAGGATTGAATCTAAAGGGGACAATCACTGAGCCAAGCCTCCAAAGTCCTTGGAACAAGAAATAGCATGCCAAACCTAGAATTGCCTAAAATAGGGACAAGACTCCAATTTTGGATTGGAGCATTCAATGGAAGCACCAAGGTGGTATGGACTGGGCTATTAGCAACTGAATTCAGTCAAGACTTATCCAAGACCAAGGGGACCAGCAGCCTGTGCCCTAACCTCTAGTCAATGGCTAGAGGAGACTTGGATTTTCATTTGCCAACATTGGCTAACCCTACTCAGCAGTTGCCATTCACTATTCCTTGCAAAACAAACTTGCTCTACTATAAATAGAGCTCAATTGTGATCAGTTTAAGTCCACCAAAGGCCTACAACACTTGCCTTTCTCAAAATCCACTTCTCACTCTCAAAAATTCCTTTCTTAGCAAGTCACTATCGAATTTTTCAGTAGAGAGCAATTCCACTCAAAACAATCACACACACACCTCACATACATCATATGTGAGCTGATCAAACACTTAAACAACATCTAGAACGCTGATTTCTCAGAATCACCAGTCAATTGCTCAAGGTTTTAACCAAGTTGCAGTTGAGATGCCATGAAGTGATCCAGCCAATTTCCATCAAGTCCAAGCATTCAAACTCACTCCATAGGGTGTAGGGAAGCTGTTCAGATCATCACAACTCATCTGTAACACCTCCAACTCAGAAATCACTTTGAACTTGCTGTCACGACCTAGAGGTAAGCCTAAACTTGGTCATCTCTCAATCCATGCATATTTCCTCGCACAATACTTTTGCCAAATGTTCATAATCATGCATGGAATGTTTCCCCTCAATTAATTGCTTTGTTTGAATCGTGTATCAAAATTCTCAGCCTTCATGCAGAAATTAGGGTTCTTGAGGTTTTGTCTTGATTTTTTATTCCATGTTTAATATAAATGAAATTAAATACCATAGACATGATCGTGAGGTTGAGACGAGCAGATTGGTATGTGGATTGCATGATATAATCAAGTATTCAGTGAGATTGGAGAAAAAATGCAAATCTGGGCAAAACCCAGAACACGCGCGTGTTCTTGGGGTATTCTTGGCGCCCTTTTTAAATATTCAAATATTTGAATTTTTTGATTTTATTTAATTGATTTAAAAATTAATTTCCCTCTGAGTTTTAATGATTTTGAGTTTATTCTTTTTTTAATAATTCACAAAAATGTTAAAATATTTTATTTTCCCAAAAAATCCCAAAAATATTATTTATTTCATATAATTGATATTTTTGCAAAGAATTAATGTTTTAATTGTTTTTGACATTTAAAATATTTTTCCTTATTGATTTTGCAAATTTTAATGATTTCTAATCATTTTGTTGGGCAAAACTTGATTTATGAAGCATTAATCTAAGATCACAATTTGTTTTCCACATGTTAAACAATTTTGATCATTTTAATTGAATATTTTATTCAATTAAAACACATTTTGAAAACAAATCAGGGTTTTTGATTAATTCAACCCTCATAAATCATTTTCAAAACTTTTAGGCCTCTAATAGAGTGTAAGACCCAATCCTTTGTAAATTCAAACCTATTTTGGGCCTCACTTATTGTATAAGTCCCGTGGTATTTCAAAAAGTTTAGCGCGATCATCGTCCGTTGAAAAACAAACTTTGGGCCTCTCCTCGAGCTATAAGACCCATTCAAAACTTTTGGGCCTCTAATAGAGTGTAAGACCCAATCCCCTTTTAACCAAAAAACAACTTTGGGCCTCAGATATTGTATAAGCCCCTTTGCGTTAAAAGAAAATCTCGGCGCGATCGCCATTTTAAACGAAAAATCATCTGGGCCTACCCTCGTGTTATAAGCCCCACTCTTTTTCTTTAAACCTTTTGGGCCTCTTGAGAGAGTGTAAGACCCATCCCTTTGTACAGCAAATAATTTTTGGGCCTCAGTCACTCGTATAAGTCCCTCTGTACAAATTCAACAGTGCAATCACTGGTAAAACCCTGGGCCTCTCCTTGAGCTGTAAGCCCCAAATCTTTCTTTTCAAAGCACTTTCTCCTTTGATTTTGAAATATAATGTTGTTTTCAATCTTTCTTTGTTGAACAACTAACCAAATAGCATGGAAGCTCTACAACCGAGTAAGTGTTTATAAGCTTTCATTTACCGCTTTCATATACATATAAATGTATTGTGGGGTTGTTTCGCTGTAAGTCTTCTTTCATAAACTCATATCGACTGTGTAATAATAGTATAGATATTTCGAGTTTCCCCGGCAACTACGTCTAGCACTAGGTAAAGCCGTTTTGATCACTCTTAGAAATAGACGAAACTAGATCCCCATAGGATTACCAGACACAGTCTTCCCTTCTCTTGGGGTTAAACAATATGGAGATGTGAAAGGAAGATTCTTTTTGAACCCTTTCTCAGACTGTCACTCGTAGAAGTTGTCAAAGAAACTCTATTCCCCAGAGATGATCTCTTCTCCGTGAATTGCATCCCTTGAGTTTCTTCCAAATTCTCGAACTTTCCTGGCTTGATCTATTCTTTGTGAATAGCCTGTCTTGAACTTCTCGGGGTTTGGGGACCCACAGGCATCTTAAAAGCACCCTTAGGAATTGTCAAGAAACTCTACTCCCCAGAGAAGATCCCTTCTCCGTGAATTGCATCCCTTGAGTTTCTTCCAAATTCTCGAACTTTCCTGGCTTAATCTATTCTTTGTGAATAGCCTGTCTTGAACTTCTCGGGGTTTGGGGACCCACAGGCTTCTTAAAAGCACCCTTAGGAATTGTCAAGAAACTCTACTCCCCAAAGATGATCTCTTCTCCGTGAATTGCATCCCTTGAGTTTCTTCCAAATTCTCGAACTTTCCTGGCTTGATCTATTCTTTGTGAATATCCTGTCTTGAACTTCTCGGGGTTTGGGGAGCCACGGGCTTCCTAAAAGCGTCCCCGCCTCCTCTTGGGTGTTGTACAAGGACCCTTCGGCTTCTTAGAAGTATTCACAGCCTCCTCTTAGGCTTCTATAAATGATTTCTTCCTCCGGGAATGATAGCCTCCTCTTGGGCTTAGTACAAATTGTCCCTCGGCTTCTTAAAAGTTTCCAGCCTCCTCTTGGGCTTCGTACAAATTGTCCCGACGACCTCCTAGAGGTATGGGAACATAAATCAGTCATCTTAATAGAACAGTCTTTCCAAGAGTCTACTACTGTTTCTCAAAGCATAGTACAAAAAATGAAACTCTAGACTTGGACAGTCTAATTTCCTTGAGTCTCAAAGACATTCTCAAGCACCCTTCAAGAATAGGAAGGAACCCCGTAGACTCGGACAGTCTCAATACTCTTTGGATTTCCCATTTCCTCAAAGAAAAGGAAATATCCCTGATCCTCGAATCAAAATCCCTGAGTACAGTGTTACTCATATAAGAACTGATTTTCTCTTTGAACCCGTATACTGGTCACTCAACTGAAACAATACCCTCTTTCGCCTCCATCTCGGTCTTCGTACGAGATACAAAAAAAGGTTCTTATTGAATCAACACTTTAGCCTCCATCTCGGGCTTCGTACGAGATACAAAAAGACTCTCTTGTTGAGTCAAAAATTCATTTTGCCTCTATCTCGAGCTTCGTACGAGATACAAAAACACTCTCTTGTTGAGTATAAAAGACTCTCTTGTAGAGTCAACCCTCTTTAGCCTCCGTCTTAGGCTTTGTACAAGACACAAATCACTCCCTTGTTGAGTATAAAACACTTAGCCTCCATCTCGGGCTTCGTACGAGATACCATAAAAGACTCTCTTGTTGAGTCAACTCCCTTTTAGCCTCCTCTTAGGCTTTGTATAAGGAAAACCTTTTAGCCTCCTCTTAGGCATCTACCTCTTATGCTTTGATCCAATCAACCTTTTAGCATCAACGTTGTGCCTCGTTCACAGTACACAAACATCAACAACTCCTTCCCCTTCATCTAATCGCTGTAAGCGGCAAGCCTCTGGATCATCTACATCCATGCCACTGTCCCTCTTTTAGCATGAGAAATTCCTAAGGAAAGATGGCATTGCTCTACACTGAGTTAAAGTCTTCTCCTTCAGGTTGGAAATCCCCTATAAAGGAAATTATGGCATTGTTGGATTCACACATCCCGGTTAAAGTAATTCTCCTTTATAAACAGTTGTGACAAATAAACCCCTCTTTAGAGATGACAAATTCTCTCTAAAGACAACACCTTCAGCTTCACATCTTGAGCTTTGAACAAGATACAAACTACCTTTAGCTTCACATCTTGGGCTTTGAACAAGATATAGATCACCTTTAAGCTTCACGTCTTGGGCTTTGAACAAGACACCAAAACACCATTTCCTCCCGTAGAATAGGAGGAACTATGATCGCTCTGATTTCCCTGTTTCGGAAAAATGGGAATACGTAGGCATATGATTGAAAGAAAAATCTTAGCGACCACACTAGACAAAAACCCAAAATCCCGTATATCAGTCAAAACATCCTAGTCCGTATTCCCCGTTAAAAGTCTAAATTCCCTGAAAATAACCTAAGAGAGGCCCCCCCACGTTGATAGCATCCGTAACCTAACAGACCGCTGTTTAAACTCAGTATGCAAGCAGGGTTAATTGGAGACATCTATTTCCCTTCCTTAGTCAGCTCACAATAGGATAAAAAATGAATCGACCTGTAGTAACCCCCAAGGAGCGACAGTGGTTAAGAAACACGTCCAGTTTCGCTCGCTACACCTTCCATAGTTCATATAAGGTAGCAGAGGTTCCCAGCCTGATGGTTACCTTGTTTTTGATGTAGCAAGTTATATTCATTGCTTCAGCCCAAAAGTGATACGGAAGTTTCTTTGCATGGAGCATGACCATTGCACACTCTTGAATAGTTCTATTTTTCTTTTCAACTACACCATTTTGGTGAGGAGTGATGGGTGAAGAGAACTCTTGACTAATTCCTTCTGAGAAGCAGAACTCATCAAACTTACTGTTTTCAAAATCCCTCCCATGATCACTTCTGATTCTGATTATACCACAGTCCTTTTCTCTTTGAAGTCTCTGGCACAATCCCTTAAAAAATTCAAACACCTCTGATTTTTCCTTGATAAAGTGCACCCAAGTGTATCTAGAAAAATCATCAACAACCACATAGGCATACCTTTTTCCTCCAAGACTTTCTACTTGCATAGGTCCCATTAAATCCATATGAAGAAGCTCTAAGTTCTTTGAGGTGGTTTGTTGTTGAAGCCTTTTATGTGACATTCTAGTTTGTTTCCCAATCTGACATTCCCCACATATCTTCCCTTCATCTATCTTAAGATTTGGAATTCCTCTGACAGCTTTCTTGGATATGACTTCTTTCATTCCTTTCAAGTGCAAATGCCCTAGTTTCTGATGCCACCGCTTAACTTCATCCTCCCTTAACACCAAGCAGGTGGAGGGACTCTGAGTTTCATGAGGAGCCCACAAGTAGCAGTTATCCTTGGATCTGGCACCTTTCATAATGAGTTCTTCTTTATCATTTGTAACCAGGCACTCAGATACGGAGAAGTTTACCTTAAGACCTTGGTCACACAGTTGGCTGATGCTTATTAAATTTGCAGTCAATCCCTTGACATACAACACTCTATCAAGGCAAGGCTGGCCTTCATACTTCAGCTTGCCAATACCTTTGATTACTCCTTTTGAGCCATCTCCAGAGGTGACATGGCCAGTGGGATGGGGTTTGATGTCAGCCAAGAACTTCTTCACACCAGTCATGTGTCTAGAGCAACCACTATCAAAGTACCAGTCTTCTTTGGCGGAGGCTCTCAGGGAGGTATGGGCAATGAAAGCTACAGTTTGATCCTTAGGTACCCATTTCTTCTTCCCTTTGGGAGTCTTTCTTCTTCTTCTGGATTGTTTTGAAGATTTAGGATATCCATTCAACTTGTAGCAGTGAGCCTGTATATGACCAAACTTCCCGCAGTAGTAACACTGTTTGTCCTATTTTTGTTTTTCTGGAGAGTTGTTTTGAGGTCTTTGATGATGTTGAGACATCTTTCTTGACATCACTTGGGCTGAGTTCCCTCCAGTCCTATGTCCTTTGATCTCATCTTGACCATTATAGCCAAGGCCCTTTCCACTTCCGGCATTTCTTACTGACATAAGGATTTCATCTAGCATGTCTGAGCTATTGTTCATCATCCTTATATACTTAGTCAGGTTGTTGAGTTTGGAGTTTTACCACTCCACTTTATCCTCCAATTCTGAGATCATTTTCAGATGGTTCAGTCTTTCATCACACAGATGTGAGATAAGATTATGTTGATCTTGTCCTAGTTGATACAATTCAGCAAAACCATTAGAGATGAGCGATCCGTTATCTGACTTCTTGTCAGAATCATATACTCCAGTCATTGCAGACACTTTCTTAGTAGTCTCTCCATTGCTTGAGGAGTCATCCTCAGACCATGAGGTGGATAGACCTTTTTTCTCTTTCTTGTGGTATGTGGGACACTCACCTCTTGTGTGTCCAAAACCTCTACACTCAAAGCACTGAATTCCCTTCCCTCAGTTAAGTTTCTTATCATAGCTAGGTTTTCTCCCAAAGTTTCTTGATCTATAGATGTCAGAAGTCTGGGCCTTGACATTTGTCTTAGACTTCTCATCCAATTGCTTTGCCAGTTGATGAAATTGTTTTTCAAGGAACCTTACAGCTTTGGACAAATCCTCTTTGGTGTCACCCTCTTCTTGGTTGGTCACCAGAGCAAGACTTTTCTTCTTTTCATCCTTTTCACTAATTGCCATCTCAAAGGTTTGGAGTGATCCCATAAGCTCATCTACCTTCATGGTATTAATGTCCTGAGCTTCTTCAATAGTCATCACTTTCATATCAAACCTGTTGGGGAGAGACCTTAGAATTTTCCGAACCAACTTGGCTTCAGGAATTTTCTCTCCAAGGTCACTAGATGTGTTGGCAATATCAACAATATTCATATGAAAGTCATGTATAATTTCATCTTCTCTCATCCTCAGGTTCTCAAACTTAGTAGTGAGAAGCTGAAGCCTTGAGGATTTGACACGAGAGGTGCCTTCATGTGCAGTCTTCAGGATTCCCACGCATCCTTTGCAACAGTGCAATTTTTTATGAGTCTGAAGATGTTCTTGTCCACCCCATTGAACAAGGAATTCAAGGCTTTAGAGTTTCCATGAGAAAGCTTATCATCTTCATCGTCCCAATCTTCTTCAGGTTTTAGCTCCTCAGTGATCTTCCCATCTTTGTCTTTGATCTTTGGTGGATCCCACCCCTTGACCACAGACTTCCAAGCCTTTCCGTCCATAGACTTGATAAACGCCACCATGCGAACTTTCCAATAATCATAATTGGAACAATCAAGTATTGATGGTCTATTTAGAATTCCTCCTTCTTTATCCATCGTACCAGAAAGTATCATCCCTGAATCTCACCCTGATACAGAGCAGGATGCCTGCTCTGATACCAATTGAAATTATGGTTAAGCAGATCACGAAGATGTCAGACAGGATGTCTTGACACTTTATCTCTGCTTCTCACAAGGATCTAAGGAAGAACAAACGTAAACGGCAGAAAGTAAACAACACGCAGATATTGTTAACCCAGTTCGGTGAACAACACACCTACGTCTGGGGGCTACCAAGCCAGGAATGAAATCACTAAGTAGAGTTGGTTCTAAGCTAAACTCCAACGTTTACAACTTAGCACCTAGAAACTACCCTTCCTAGATTCCTACCTAAGACTCTCCTATGTATGAGACCCTTCTCAATTCCCTTCCAATCACACCATGTATGCTTATGCCGCTCGGCGTGAATTCAATTGCCTTCGAATCTATCAGATCCTAGACAACATGCTGAAATGCCCTACAATCTTCCACATTATGCCCCGGTGCACCAGAGTGAAAATCACAGTGGGCTCTTGCATCATAACCTGGTGGGGGAGTACCAGAGGGAGGAGCCAAGGTCATTTTCCGTACCAGTTGCAACCGAAGGAGATGCTGGAATAACTGAGAATATGGCACTGGTGGAGCCTCAAAATGCCTATTCCGCTTAGGCGTAGATTGTGGCGGGCGCGGAGCACGATTCTGTCGTTGTTGAGGTACAGCCGGGACAGTCATAGTGGCAATCTGCTCACCCTTCTTGAATACCGGTGGAGAGACAATTCCAGTCGCAGCCTCAGGCATGAGGGTATTACCTTTGCTTATCACACCTCTCACAACTTCCATAATCAGACCCATTTGAGTCTTTAGTTGGTTGACCTCTTCCTTCAGCACTTTTTGCTCTTGAACCAATGTTTGCATCTTCCCCATATACTGGCCCATTTGGCTTCGTACATCCCTCAACTCAGCTTGAATTTGATCCATATTCCGCTTCCAGCTCCTTTGAAGAATTAAGTTTGAAATTCTGAAGAAGACCAGATCAGGATAAGAATAACCAGCTTCAAACACCTGTTATGCAAATGATTATGCAATGCAAATGCAAATGAACATGTTTAAAAATTCGCAGGGCGATCCACCCCTTGATTCCAGTTTAGTTTCAGACTCAGAGTCAAAGTTAGGATGCAACCCTACGAATGAATAAACATGTTGGGATGCAAAATGATGATGCAAATGCACACATGGGATCAAGGCACACTGCTGGATGTGCTGTGCTGTTAGCTGAACGAGAAACCAGAAAACCAGAACTCTGAACCACTGAGATAACCCAAATAATCAGACATTGATGAGAAATCCAGAATAAGGGTAGGTTGAAGGTCTTGGTTACCTGCAAACCTGCAAACACCCATCCCCTCTCACGTGTAGGTACTAGGATGTTCAATATCTCGGGCTCTCAGGTCGAGAAATGATGATACGTTCACCATTTCTGGTTTGGCATCATCATCAATCGAGGAGGCCTCAACTGATTCTCCAAGGTGGAAGGTCCTCATCTTTGGCACTGAGGTCGAGAAACAATAGTACATTCATCCTTTTGGGTACAGTACTAAAGTCAATCGAGGAGTACCTCCACTGATTCTCTTCAAAACGTAGGGGCCATCCTAAGCGAGTTCCAAAGTGGGCCCTCGGGTGCGAATGGGTTTGCCACAGGATGTGGTCTGCCACTGTCACCACTAAAGAGGGATGTTTCCACTAAGGTCCTCAATGATCAGTCACCAGAGTCGACAGCTCTCTAGATCAACACCCCAACATGTGCAAGACACACACATTAGAATGCGTCCCAAGATAGCCTCGTCTGGTTGTGAATTTCGTGAACACACAAATGCACCAAGCGGGCACGTAGGTCCCACTACTTTCCACACTAGTCCTAGGGTATACTCAAGCCTTGGTATTGGGCTTAGCTCTCAGACCCACCCAACCTGCAAAACAAAGACAGCCAGCACAACACAGCAGTATGACAGTAATAAAAAAATGAAATGTGGAAAATGCGGTATAAAAAAAATAAAAAATAAAATACAACACATAAGGCAAAACAGAACAGGACACCCAAAGAAGATAGAGACAAGCAAGCGTTAGGATTGACTCGCTTAGGGATGGACCAGCATAGGTCAACCAGAGTCCCCAGCAGAGTCGCCAGCTGTCGCTCCCGGGATTTTCATCCAGGTACAAACGCGAGAGTGGCGCGGAAAAACAGAGTCGCCAGCCGTGTAAATTTATCCCAAGAGAGGGAAAGGGAACACCGCATAAACCTGAGGAATAGGGAAAGGAATGGTCATCGCAACCATAACCTGGGTTCGGGAGTCGGTTACGCGAGGGGAAGGTGTTAGCACCCCACGCGTCCATCGTACTCGATGGGATCCACGCTTGTTGTCTATTCTAAGGGTGAGTTATACTATCATCTAGGGTTGTACTAAGACGGGGAAGGGAAAGACAAAAACCGACTCGGTAGGACGTCGACGTCCTAGGCCTACGTACCCCCTTTGTGCAATGGGGAATTCAGAGTCAACGTAGTTTGGACCAAGTTCCTTTTGTGTTTTTTATGAGCGACGTTAAGTTCGCGTCCGGCAGTTAGGGTCGATGCCTGTTTGCGACTCAGACGGAAGGTAACGTGCCCTTTTTGAAAATATCCTTTAAGTTGAAGGTCCCGAAGGACAAAAAAGTTTGAAGTTGGTTGGGGTTTTTTAGGACAGAAGTGGCTTAAGTTAGTTCCTAAGCTGCATTGTACCAAAGTCTAGGGCACAGGGGCGAATACTTAACGCATCGTCCCAAGACAGGACGCTCGCTAAGCACTCTAGAAAGATGAGAGGAAGCCCCTCATTTCTCATTCCCCATACTTAAGGCTCGTGCGCAATACACCTTATTATTATTAAGTGTTTTAAAGAAATTTGAGATGAGAAGAGAGAAGACACAAGGGTAACTCTAAAGGGGACTATGAATCCTAAAGTCATCATGCATGGGTGACCTACGGTTAGTGAGTTTCAACCTAAACCCTAAGGAATAAAGATAGGAGAGAAAAAGGTAAGGGTAACCATGAATGCTTATCCTTACCCTTAAGGAACTTACCTTGATCCTGCATAAAAGGTTAGTGAGAAACAGATATGAATAAAAGGAATGAGGTGAATGACACTCAAGCAAGGGCAAACAATAATGAGAATAATCCAAACATGAACCAAAGAAACAAAGAACAGCCCCAAAGCAATTGGCACAAATGCCTTTTCAAGCAGATAACCATATAAGGTCAAAGATGCGCCTGCAAGAAAATCTCAAGTGAAAATAACTCCAATAATTAGAAAAATGATTCCTAAAATTCCCAAATTAATCATTAGGGATCCTCAACCATAGGAAAACAACATATAAAAAATCCCTGCAAAAATTCAAAGTGTTAGCCATTCAAACGGTTATACAAAACTCAAGTGAGGGATAGGATTCAATGTGCCAAAGAGAAGGACCTAAATGCAACATGAAAAAAAATTAAAAATGCAAGAAAAATATTTTTATGCAATTTAAAATATTAATGAATGAATGCAAAAAGAACGAGTGAAAAATGTTTTATAGATGAGGAGAAATAAAATCAAGAAGTTCAAGTATGCATGAGATGTGTAATTAAAAAGAATTTGCATTAAACAATTAATTTAAATGATGAGAATAAAATAAAAATAAAAAAAATAAAAATTGTAAAAAATATTAAGATGACAAATGCGATGCATGATTTTTTTTGGAATTTTTTAAAGGCGAGAAAGTATTTTAAAAATTAAATATGAGAATGTAGTAATTAAAATAATAAAAAAAATGAGGAACTAAACTTGGGGGTGCGTTGAGTAATTTAAACATGTTAGAATGTTGAAGTGGGCTGAAGGACGGGGGTACGAATAGCGAAGGCCCGCCCATATGTATCAGAAAAATAAAAATAAAAAATAAAAACCAGGGGGGTGGGATTAGTAATGAAATCAAGAGGAAGTTGACATTGGGACAGCGAATGGGGGTGCGAACAGCACGGCGCGCCCATAAACTCAGAAAACAAAGCAAAAATAAAAATGGTCCACCATACTCCCTCCCATTTGCGTCGCACATGTTTCACTTAATGTGTTGTCATGCCAACAACCATATGATCAAAATAAAAAGAAAATAAAGGGCTGTGATGTATGGACGCATGGTGGACTCCATGGGACGAGAAACACACAATCATAAAAATAAAAACATAAAATCAGTGACACGTGGCGTGCCCACGGACGCACGATTTGAGATCTGACGGTTGTGCTTCATCTTCTTCACGAATTCCCCTCGCCGGCCGGCCACCACCCTTCGCCGGAGCTCCACCGCCGGCCGCCACCTGCAACCACCCAACCTGCCCAGAAAATGCGTATGGGTACACTATCCGACCCAGAATTTCGCAAGGAATCCAAATATTGCCTTAAAAATAAAAAATTATTAGTGTATAATAAAAAGCGCATGGAATTATGTTAGGGCATCAAACTTTAAATCATCATAGCAAGCCATATATGCATCTATAATTAAAAATAATTATATCAGAATGATCAGTGATGAAAACACAACAATATTCACGTAAAAAATTGGAGTTTTAGGATCCTTCAAAATCCTTCAAACCGGAGATGGCATACCTTCAAACTTTGCTTTTGACTGCGAATGGAGGTTGATTTTCACTCTAGAAATCTCCAGGAAAATATTTGTGGAAGAACTTTTGGCCAAAACCTTGTGGATCGTGAGTTGTGGTGAGAAATCCTTCTTTAGGGTTTTCTTGAGAACTCCTCTAATTTCATGTGCATCTCTACCCTAACCAATGCATGAGTAGGTTTTAAATACTTAGGGTTATCCTTCTGATGATGAGTTGGGCCTGAATAATCCATTGTTCAATTATTTTTTGAATTATTTCATTTAATATTGAATTTTAACTAATTAAATCCAATAAAAATAAAATAAAATGAGGAAACATCCAATATATGCTCTTTGGGTCGTGCATGGCTTTATGTTTGAGTTTGGTTTAAGAAACTTATGGCCCATTTGTCAAAATTTGGGTTTTAGGCATAGTTTGCTTTGTGCACCTCCTCAAAATTGCCCAACTTTGACTAAGCATAACTCCTTCAATTTTTAGCTCCTTAATGCAAACTAATACTTTTTAGAAACCTCAAGATGTCCTATAACTAACCCTTTTGGTCCCTTGTCAATTTGATCTTCCATGTTCAAGTTATGAGCTTTTAAAAAAGGTTGACTTTTGTTGACTTTCAAAATGACCTATAACGTCTTGGCTCATATCTCCCAAATGAAGCATTTCTGGACTTGGCTCTTGAGACACAAAGTTGAAGGGAATTAAATTTCCTTCAAGATGGCCTTTGGTTGAGGAATTTTTGATGAAGTATGTGGAAGTTAGGCCTGGTCAAAGTACAGTTGACTTCTCCTACAAAAACCCTAGTTTAGTAACTCCTGATTCTTGATGATTCTGAGGTTTCCCTGATGAATTGTGATCAACACTTGATCAAATGATGAATTTCACCCCATAACCTTGATGTTGACCAAAAATCTTGAGGTTTGACTTTATGTTGACCACAGTTGACTTTTTGACCAAGTTACCTGATCTTCAATCCATTGACCAATTGAACCTCTCCTGAATCGAACTGATGGACAACCTTCCACTCCTAGGTACTCAGGGACCCAAGGAATACCATGGAATCAAGTCTTGCCCAAAAAATTAGAAATAAACTGACTTTATAGCAAACCCTAGTTTTGGTACCCTCCGTCTAGGAGGAAATAATGCAGTCTCCAAATCCAAATTCCTCTGAATATGATGTGTATCCTCTCCAACAAAGATAAGATATGCCATTTGGTGATGATAAAAACCCAAGGAGGCTGCCTATTAAAGCAATAAACCCAAGAATTTCAAACCCTAATTCATGCACTGGTTAGGAGGGAGTAATCCACTTGAAATCCCTTGCCACCTGTGAACCCCTGATGATGTGATGGACCAGATATGACCTTCCTGGATTGCCTCAGGCACCTTGACCCCATGCTAATGATATGCATACATGATAATGAAATGAAACATAAGCCAGTTAGTAAAAAGTAAGGAGGGCAAATTTTGGGGTGCAACAGCTGCTCCTATTCAATCAACTTGGTCCTGAGTGGTATGATAGCAACGGCTCTCAGACATTCCAGGATACACATGGATTGAATATTGAAAGAACCCCAGAAATTTGCTAGTGATGAGAACAACGAGACGGAGCGTGCTGGAAAAAGGGAATATGACCTCAATCATGTCCACAAGAAAACGAATACGACCTCAATCGCCCGCAAAGGAAGACTGACCTCAATCACTCTCACCGATAAAATACGAACACGACCTCAATCGCACCCACAAAACGAATACAACCTCAATTATACCCGCAAAGGAAGACTGAACTCAATCACTCCCACAAATAAAATACGAATACGACCTCAATCGCACCCACAAAACGAATACAACCTCAATTATACCCGCAAAGGAAGACTGACCTCAATCACTCCCACAAATAAAATACGAATACGACCTCAATCGCACCCACAAAACGAATACAACCTCGATTATACCCGCAAAGGAAGACTGACCTCAATCACTCCCACAAATAAAATAAGAATACGACCTCAATCGCACCCACAAAACGAATACAGCCTCAATTATACCCGCAAAGAAAGACCGACCTCAATCACTCCCACAAATAAAATACGAATACGACCACAATCGCACCCACAAAACGAATACAACCTCAATTATACCCGCAAAGGAAGACTGACCTCAATCACTCCCACAAATAAAATACGAATACGACCTCAATCGCACCCACAAAACAAATACAACCTCAATTATACCCGCAAAGGAAGACTGGCCTCAATCACTCCCACAAATAAAATAAGAATACGACCTCAATCGCACCCACAAAACGAATACAACCTCAATTATACCCGCAAAGGAAGACTGACCTCAATCACTCCCACAAATAAAATACGAATACGACCACAATCGCACCCACAAAACGAATACAACCTCAATTATACCCGCAAAGGAAGACTGACCTCAATCACTCCCACAAATAAAATACGAATACGACCTCAATCGCACCCACAAAACGAATACACTTTGTTAGTGGTGAAGAATACGAATACGTCCGTTTTGAGCTTTCTACACCCGTCCGTGTACCTTTTAGATACCCGTTCGTATTGAAACCTTCACACCCGTCCGTGTACCTTTTTTATACCCGTCCGTATTGAAACCTTTACACCCGTCCGTGTACCTTTTTGATACCCGTCCGTATTGAAACCTTTACACCCGTCCGTGTACCTTTTTGATACCCGTCCGTATTGAAACCTTTACACCCGTCCGTGTACCTTTTTGATACCCGTCCGTGTTGAAACCTTTGCACCCGTCCGTGTACCTTTTGATACCCGTCCGTATTGAGCTTTCTACACCCGTCCGTGTACCTTTTAGATACCCGTCCGTATTGATTTTCTGAATTCCTTGACACCCGTCAGTGTTTATCCCCAACAGAGTCGCCAGCTGTCGCTCCCGGGATTTTCATCCAGGTACAAACGCGAGAGTGGCGCGGAAAAACAGAGTCGTCAGCCGTGTAAATTTATCCCAAGAGAGGGAAAGGGAACACCGCATAAACCTGAGGAAGAGGGAAAGGAATGGTCATCGCAACCATAACCTGGGTTCGGGAGTCGGTTACGCGAGGGGAAGGTGCTAGCACCCCACGCGTCCATCGTACTCGATGGGATCCACGCTTCTTGTCTATTCTAAGGGTGAGTTATCCTATCATCGATGGATGTGCTAAAAAGGGAGGGGAAGATAAAGACCGACTCGGTAGGACGTCGACGTCCTATGCCTACGTACCCCCTTTGTGCAATGGGGAATTCAGAGTCAACGTAGTTCGGACCAAGTTCTTTTTGTGTTTTTTACGAGCGACGTTAAGTTCGCGTCCGGCAATTAGGGTCGATGCCTGTTTGCGACTCAGACGGAAGGTAACGTGCCCTTTTTGAAAATAGCCTTTAAGTTGAAGGTCCCGAAGGACGAAAAAGGTTTGAGGTTGGTTTGTGTTTTTTAGGACAGAAGTGGCTTAAGTTAGTTAATAAGTTGCATTGCACCAAAGTCTAGGGTACAGGGGCGAATACTTAACGCATCGTCCCAAGACAGGACGCTCGCTAAGCACTCTAGAAAGATGAGAGGAAGCCCCTCATTTCTCATTCCCCATACTTAAGGCTCGTGCGCAATACACCTTATTCTTATTAAGTGTTTTAAAGAAGTTTGAGATGAGAAGAGAGAAGACACAAGAGTAACTCTAAAGGGACTATGAATCCTAAAGTTGTCATGCATGGGTGACCTACGGTTAGTGAGGTTCAACCTAAACCCTAAAGAAAGGAAAAGATAGGGAAGGAAAAAGTGAGGGTGACCATGGATACTTATCCATACCCTTAAAGAACTTACCTTAGTCCCTGCGTGAAAGGTTAGTACGAAACGGATACAAATAATATCAAGGTAAGTGAAAATTAAACTATGGCAAACAATAGTAATTATAATCCAAACATGAATTCAGAAATCAAGGACAATTTAGGGTATGCATGAAATGTGTGATGCAAAAAAAGAAGTTGAATTAAACAATTGGTTTAGATGATAAAAAATAAAATAAAAATAAAAAATAAAATTTGTGAAAATTTTATAAAATGGTAACAATGGTGCATGAATTAAATTCAAAAGGAAATTATTCAAATAATATTACAAAAAAAGAAAATAAAAAAAAAACCTCAACAACCCTGCTATCACGAAAACGCGGTCATCGCAACCGGATCCGAATTGTACGGATCTAAATATAACAAAAAAGGGCAACTAAAAAAAAAAAAAATTTAACTTTGAAAAGAAAAACCTCAACAATGTTGTTATCGCGAAAACGCGGTCATCGCAACCGAATCCGAATTATACGGATCTAAAATTTATAAAACACATAGAAAAGGTAAATCAGTGTGCTAAAAAAAAGTAGAATTAACTATATATATATATATATATATATATATATATATATATATATATATATATATATATATATAAATAAGACAAAACGTGATAGAAAAAAAAACATATTATAAAAATTATATATAGATGAACAGTGGCGCTGGATTTACTTCATGTATACATATATATAAGACAAATATATGTTACATATTAGAATTTTTAAAACTTGTTTTTGCATAACAGTAACGGTAACGTACAGATCTTGAACTTGTGACGGTAGATCTTCATGTATACGTATATTAGTAATTATCAGGAACGTACATAATATATAAGACAAATATATGTTTAAAACTTGTTTATGCATAATGTCTTGAACTCAGTAAAGCAACGAAGTATATAATATTGTAGTCGTGTCACCTGAATAGAAAATGTAGCAATTCCTCCCAATGAACAGTTGCGCCTCTCTTTTTAGGTTTTCCGTCCCCCTTCCGGTCCTTTTTTTTCCGGTCCTCCTCAACAAAGTGTAACTTTGGTATATATAGGGACTAAAATTAGGGTTAATTTTTAGTTGCCAATAATGTCCCTAATACCCAATTTGAGGCCCAAGTTTAATAATATTAAAAGTTAAATAAAATTTAAATAATTTAATAAATCTGAAATAAAAACTAAACGTACTTATTTATAAAAATAAAAATTTAAGATAAAATTAAAATAAAATGCTAATCACTACTTAACATTTAGTTAAACATAAGATAAAATAAATATTTTAAAATAAAAACAAAATAAAAATTCCTATTTATTCTAAACGTTATTAGTTAATAAAAAATAAATATTTAAAACGAAATTAAAATAAAGTACAAATTATTCTAATTATTTATTCTAAATAATATTAATTAAAAAAAAGTAAAATAAACGGACTCTAAATAAACAAAAAAAAAAAAATCGGACGCCCGAGTGATCGAAAGAAATAAATCCAGTACACTAAAATGATCAGTACGAAGTACATGACTCGAAAAAAATACAGCATTTGGTCAGATTTTAAAATAAATTTTGATCCCTGATTTTGGGCACCGCTGAAACTCAATTTGACCGCTCTGTCTGTAAATTTTCGAGAAATTATTCCGACCAATATTTTAGGCAGTATGCGAGATGAAAAACACTATTTTATGCTATTTAGATGATGCAGAGTGGAAATACAGTCAGACGAATGAAAGTACGAAAATATTAAAAATGCCTGGAATAAGCTGTGAACTCTTGATAATGTAGTAGACCAGATAAGACTTCTCTGAACTGCCTCAAGCACCTTGACCCCATGCTAATGATATGCATACATGATAATGCAAAAAATGAAATGAACCATAAGCCAGTTAGTAAAAAGGTAAGGAGGGCAAATTTTAGGGTGCAACAGCTGCCCCTATTCAATCAACTTGGTCCTGAGTGTATGATAGCGACAGCTTTCAGATAATCAGGATACACGGAGATTGAATACCAAAGAACCCAGAAATTTGCAATCCTTCACTAGAGAATTAGCTAAAAATGTTGCTATGTTGGGGATAAAACGAAACAAACTTTCCGAAGTTATGTCATCTCTGCTGATAAAGAGAACCGACGAGGTAAATCTTCAAAAGGTTGCTACCTCCGCTGATAAAGAGATTTAGTAAAATAAATGCCATCCCTGCTGATAAAGGGAAACTGACGAAAGAAAATCTTCAAACATTGCCGTCCTCTGCTGATAAAGAGAATCTAGCAACATAATCTTCAAAAGATTGCTGTTCCCTGCTGATAAAGAGAATCTAGCAAAATAAATGCCATCCCTGCTGACAAAGGGAAACTGACGAAAGAAAATCTCCAAAATATTGTTGTTCCCTGCTGATAAAGAGAATCTAGTGAAAGAAAATCTTCAAAACATTGCCGTCCTCTGCTGATAAAGAGAATCTAGCAACATAAATGCCATCCCTGCTGACAAAGGGAAACTGACGAAAGAAAATCTCCAAAATATTGCTGTTCCCTGCTGATAAAGAGAATCTAGCGAAAGAAAATCTTCAAAACCTTGCCGTCCTCTGCTGATAAAGAGAATCTAGCGAAAGAAAATCTTCAAAACCTTGCCGTCCTCTGCTGATAAAGAGAATCTAGCAAAAGAAAATCTTTAAAACATTGCCGTCCTCTGCTGATAAAGAGAATCTAGCAACATAAATGCCATCCCTGCAGACAAAGGGAAACTGACGAAAGAAAATCTCCAAAATATTGTTGTTCCCTGCTGATAAAGAGAATCTAGCAAAAGAAAATCTTCAAAACATTGCCGTCCTCTGCTGATAAAGAGAATCTAGCGAAAGAAAATCTTCAAAACATTGTCGTCCTCTGCTGATAAAGAGAATCTAGCGAAAGAAAATCTTCATAACATTGCCGTCCTCTGCTGATAAAGAGAATCTAGCAACATAAATGCCATCCCTGCTGACAAAGGGAAACTGACGAAAGAAAATCTCCAAAATATTGTTGTTCCCTGCTGATAAAGAGAATCTAGCGAAAGAAAATCTTCAAAACATTGCCGTCCTCTGCTGATAAAGAGAATCTAGCGAAAGAAAATCTTCAAAACATTGCCGTCCTCTGCTGATAAAGAGAATCTAGCAACAAAAATGCCATCCCTGCTGACAAAGAGAAACTGACGAAAGAAGATCTTCAAGAGATTGTTGTTCCCTGCTGATAAAGAGAATCTAGCAAAATAAATGGCAACTTCGCTGGGGATAACGTGAAACGAAACTTCTGGTTTTAAACCACCTCGTTTCAAAATCTACTAGTAAGGTGACTCCGTTGGGGAAGGAGAAGTCTAAATAAAAGACTCTGCCGGTGAACGCAAGTATGAGGAACGCATCTCTCCAAAAATCTCCTGAGCTATGCCATCTCTGCTGAGAAAGAGAATTGGCGAAGAAAGTATCAAACCTGGCTTATGCTTCAAATGCAAATGGAAATGCTATGTGCAAATGCTTATGATATGCAAAAAGGGTCCCTCCAGCAAAATAAATGCTTGAGAGAAAAGACTAATTCCACCGGGGATGACAAAAATAAATTGTCCTCTGAACAGGAACTCCGCTGAGAAGGATCACTCCAACCGACTCTTTGGATCAACAACTTCTGCTGGGGATGAAATCTCGAAAGAACATCTGCTCCACTGGGGGTTATACATAACCTTTTGAAAAGGGAGGCTACGGCCTGAATCAGAAGAGTGCCAGATATGACTTGGATTTACAACCTGCTAGGGATGTCAACCCCTGTTGGACAAACTGTTGCGAGGATCACTACCAAACTCTGCTTGGGGGAACAGTAAGTGCTGACATCCACCCTGCTAGCGGATAACATCAAGCTTACTTATCTGTTGAGGATTAGATTGCACCGTTGCTGCTGAGAAAAACATTTCCTAAAGCGTTCAGACTCTGTGGGGAAATATGTCTTAATCTGGAAAAAAAACTTCTCAAGTCTCCTGCTGGGGGAGGTCTGCTCTGCTGAGGAGAGTGCAATCTCAACGCTGGGAAGAGCAAGCTGCTGGGGAAGTATGATCCTGTTGCCCTTCAACCTGACATGTCTCTATGTTCATAAACGGCCCTTTGAACTTTCCACTTGCCCCAGACCACCAGGTCTAATGGAAGAAATCACCTCAAGAGGATTTTACAGAAGACCGGGCGTTCGCACTGCCCCAGGGTCTTCAAGCTCTTGGAGAGATTTATCATATCTTGACATAACTGCCCCAGTCTTCATAATCCATGAAGTACATTACCTCGAAAGGGATTTGCAATGACCTGAAATATTCTGTCTTGAAGAGGTGCTTTCAATTAACCGTTTTCAGGAGTGGATAATCTCCCACGCTCTAGAGGTGTCCTGTCCTAATATGAGCTTTGAAGTGACTTTGCCCATGATCTTAGAATGAATGCCCCAGAATAACTGAATTTCAGAGGAATTTCTCGACGTGACTGCCCCAGATTGGCTACATCTTAACACGACTTACTGGGAGAGCCCACTCTACACTGAGTCTCTTGGCAGCATGCCCCTTGATATGATTGTCCTTCGGAATTTTCAAGCAACCCAACTTGGCAGGATCAAGCTTCTTGACTGACTTTCACTGTGTAAGCTACATTGATGCTTAGGCACATGTATGCAAACAGAACAAGTGATCTATGAGAATTCTAATGCAACACTCATGTTAACCTTGAAGTTTTTATTGAAAATGCGTCGCCCAACCTTGTGAACGAATCACTAGCTGGGATGTGACCTTGATTTTTGAATGGAAAAACAATGTGCACATGCAATACCAACAAATCTTATTGGCACAACTCATAGGAGTCAGGAACGCTATCCTGTTGAAGTACGCTTTCGGAATAAACCCTGTTTCAATTAGGACTTTTAAGGGTTGTAACGTGGTTTGGTTCACGGTTTCAGAAAAAAGGATTTATGGCTCAAAACTTATCGGTGCCCATCCACTCTTCGTGATGTTCTCCAGTCCTATGTTCAGTTAATCTGACCCGAACACTCATCTCTCCAAAGGTTTATGATCTTTAGGGAACCCATGCCACTAATGGTTTGACACCTAAGGAGGTTTTGGAGTGACAGTCATCCCTTTTATCTTCTGTAATCACACGAATTTGTTCTTATTGGGGATTTTCTTTTCTCCTTTCGCTTTTTCTTTCTTTTTTTTTATCCCTAATTTTTGCTTGGACTGACTCTTTTGAGTTTTTTCGATTTTGAAGTCCAGCGGGACGCCCTAACTTTTGCCTAAGTCGCTTGTTCTCAAGCTTCGACTTAGCGGGCTTTCTCTTTTTATTCCCCTTTTGAACAAAGTGTGTGACACTGGTTGTCTTACTTGCTTATGGCTGCCTCACTCCCTGATTGTTGGAGGATAACCATTGTGGTTTCATATCTCTTGCACACTCTCCTTGGAATTTTGAGTGCTCGGTCAAACTAACTGACGCCTACCCTGCCCCTGGGTTAAATATGAGGGTTTTTTCGTACGAAAGAAAACTCCTACTCCGAGGCTCAAAGGGGTTAATGAGGGTTTATCTCCTTATCTCTCCAGTGTTTATGGTTTTGAAACAATGCCTGTACATCCTCAACAGGGTTTTATCCAAATGCGCACCATTAGAAATCGGCGTTCTTATTTCGTCATCCTCCCTCAAGAAAATTGGTATTGCAGTGCATAAAAACATTTAAGAGTGAATACGAATGAATTACTTCAAGGAAAACATACTTATGCATTAATATCATTACAAAACAAACAAGTCTTGCATACATAAGATGCTTTAACAGAAAGAAGCTGAAGATTGCCATTGCTGAGGAAGCTTAATTCTACCTGGACGTCCTCGCAAGCTGAGTGCACACTTGAGAAGGGAGGCTTCAATTGATGTACATATCATCTTCAGTAAAAATAATGACCCCTGCATCAATCAGATCTTGCACTTCGTGTGAGTGTCTTGCACATGTTGAACCCTGGTGGATATGGAGGAATGATCGGATCCGGTTTTATTGGCACAATCAACCCTCTTTTAACCAACTCTGGCAATATCTGACCATACAGCTTTGGTAGTACAGCAAACTATCTGCTTCTTGGCTTCCCTCGAACTATTCTGCCGTTGATTCTGATTTGTGTATTCATCTGGCTCAGGCGCTTCCCCCATCAGACTTAATCGAGTAGTAGGTAGCAATTGTGGGCGTGGGGACTCTAAGACCAAAGACTGCAAGAAATGCCCCTGACCTGATGTAGCTTTGGGAGAGGCAACAGGGATATCCACCTCTTTTTCAGCAGCTAGAGTGGGACCACCATGTATGCTTACGCCGCTCGGCGTGAATTCAATTGCCTTCGAATCTATCAGATCCTAGATAACATGCTGAAATGCCCTACAATCTTCCACATTATGCCCCGGTGCACTAGAGTGAAAATCACAGTGGGCTCTTGCATCATAACCTGGTGGGGGGAGTACCAGAGGGAGGAGCCAAGGTCCTTTTCCATACCAGTTGCAACCGAAGGAGATGCTGGAATAACTGAGAATATGGCACTGGTGGAGCCTCAAAATGCCTATTCCGCTTAGGCGTAGATTGTGGCGGGCGCGGAGCACGATTCTGTCATTGTTGAGGTACAGCTGGGACAGTCATAGTGGTAATCTGCTCACCCTTCTTGAATACCGGTGGAGAGACAATTCCAGTCGCAGCCTCAGGCATGAGGGTATTACCTTTGCTTATGACACCTCTCATAACTTCCATAATCAAACCCATTTGAGTCTTTAGTTGGTTGACCTCTTCCTTCAGCACTTTTTGCTCTTGAACCAATGTTTGCATCTTCCCCATATACTGGCCCATTTGGCTTCGTACATCCCTCAACTCAGCTTGAATTTGATCCATAATCCGCTTCCAGCTCCTTTGAAGAGTTAAGTCTGAAATTCTGAAGAAGACCAGATCAGGATAAGAATAACCAGCTTCAAACACCTGTTATGCAATGCAAATGCAAATGAACATGTTTAAAAATTCGCAGGGCGATCCACCCCTTGATTCCAGTTTAGTTTCAGACTCAGAGTCAAAGTTAGGATGCAACCCTACGAATGAATAAACATGTTGGGATGCAAAATGATGATGCAAATGCACACATGGGATCAAGGCACACTGCTGGATGTGCTGTGCTGTTAGCTGAACGAGAAACCAGAAAACCAGAACTCTGAACCACTGAGATAACCCAAATAATCAGACATTGATGAGAAATCCAGAATAAGGGTAGGTTGAAGGTCTTGGTTACCTGCAAACCTGCAAACACCCATCCCCTCTCACGTGTAGGTACTAGGATGTTCAGTATCCCGGGCTCTCAGGTCGAGAAATGATGATACGTTCACCATTTCTGGTTTGGCATCATCATCAATCGAGGAGGCATCAACTGATTCTCCAAGGCGGAAGGTCCTCATCTTTGGCACTGAGGTCGAGAAACAATAGTACATTCATCCTTCTGGGTACAGTACTAAAGTCAATCGAGGAGTCCCTCCACTGATTCTCTTCAAAACGTAGGGGCCATCCTATGCGAGTTCCAAAGCGGGCCCTCGGGTGCGAATGGGTTTGCCACAGGATGTGGTCTGCCACTGTCACCACTAAAGAGGGATGTTTCCACTAAGGTCCTCAATGATCAGTCACCAGAGTCGACAGCTCTCTAGATCAACACCCCAACATGTGCAAGACACACACGTTAGAATGCGTCCCAAGATAGCCTCGTCTGGTTGTGAATTTCGTGAACACACAAACGCATCAAGCGGGCACGTAGGTCCCACTACTTTCCACACTAGTCCTAGGGTATACTCAAGCCTTGGTATTGGGCTTAGCTCTCAGACCCACCCAACCTGCAAAACAAAGACAGCCAGCACAACATAGCAGTATGACAGTAATAAAAAAATGAAATGCGGAAAATGCGGTATAAAAAAAATAAAAAATAAAATACAACACATAAAAGCAAAACAGAACAGGACACCCAAAGAAGATAGAGACAAGCAAGCGTTAGGATTGACTCGCTTAGGGATGGACCAACATAGGTCAACCAGAGTCCCCAGCAGAGTCGCCAGCTGTCGTTCCCCGGGGATTTTCATCCAGGTACAAACGCGAGAGTGGCGTGGAAAAACAGAGTCACCAGCCGTGTAAATTTATCCAAGAGAGGGAAAGGGAACACCGCATAAACCTGAGGAAGAGGGAAAGGAATGGTCATCGCAACTATAACCTGGGTTCGGGAGTCGGTTACGCGAGGGGAAGGTGTTAGCACCCCACGCTGTCGCTCCCGGGATTTTCATCCTAGTACAAACGCGAAAGTGGCACCGAACAGAGTCGCCAGCAATGTGTATTTATCCCATGAGAGGGAAAGGAAACACCGCATAAACCTGAAGAGAAGGAAAAGCGTGGTCTCGCGACCAAGAGAAATGGGTTCGGGAGTCGGTTATGCGAGAGGAAGGTATTAGCACCCCCTCGCGTCCATCGTACCCGATGGGATCCACGCTTGCTTGTTTCGATCAAGAGGGTGAAGAAAACTGGAGCTCCGCTGCTACTGGAAAGGAAAAGGAACGAGAACGGAAAGAAACGAAGAAACAAATGTAGGGAAAATAAAAGAAGTGCTCGCATGGGCCCTACCCCACTGCCTACGTATCTCATCGGGAGCATGAGAATCAGAGCGACGTAGTTCCTCTCACTAGGGAAAGTTGTTTGTGTTTTTTAGGGAACGGCTGACGTCCTAGCTCAGGTGTTGCAGGCTCGCTGGTCCGAGTGCGTTACCATCTTGCAAGAGAACGAGTAGAAGTGCGTTCGTACGCTAAGAGTGAATGAGGTGAGAAAAGAATTCCCGAAGGAAAGACGTTATTGTTTGTTTTTGTCTTTTAAGAGTTTTTTCATTTGTTTGCATATGATAGTGTATCTGAATCTTAGTCATTGGAATGGGTACATTCACACTCCAAGATGGAATGAATAAGAAAGCACACTAAGGGTGAAGAAGACCCCCACACTTAGTTCCAATTGTCAAGGTTCAAACATACTAGCATACTTGTGTTTATTAAGTGTTTTTGTTGATTAAGAAATGAAGAAGTGCTTTTTATTATTTGTACCTTCAACAAGTATTGCATTTAGGTCCCTCATACAAGATCAAATGTTTAACACATTGACCCAAGAAGGGCTATATGTTACACATTCTAAGATTATAAGGGAAGACCCATTATAATCTTTCCTTTATATGAAAGGCCTAAATGCAATAAATGCCTACCTTCATTAGATATTTTGAATTTTCTTTAAGAGATGAGAAGAGAGACTCAAGAGAGGAGAAAAGGTAAAACCTATATGGACTAAGACTCAATCCTAATTAAAGATTAAAGGGAGTGATCCTAAAGGTTTGTGAGGTTTCAACCTAAAGTCTAAAGAAAGAAAGAATTAAACAATTCACTTCTAAAGTAGAAGATGAATTGTAATTCAAAAAGGGGAAAGTAATGAGTTATTAAAAGAAAGCACATAAGTGCTTAACAAAACATAAAAGGGAATTGTAAAAGAGAAAGGATAGAAGTTGAATGTGGATTCCTTATCCACACTCAATTGAAACTTACCAAAGCCCCTACATGGTTAGTAAACATGTATAAGAAGTATAAGAAGTAAAAGAACATGTAATGCATCATAAAACTCAAAAGAATTAAATGAGAAACCAAATCCTAGAGCCACAACCAGAATGTACATCATATGGAAACAAATGGTTATTATCAATCAAACTCAAGTGGATAGGCAACAAACATCCTCCATGACATTAGAACATGATATCATAAGAAAAGGGAGAATGAAAGATGAAAGAGAAAAGAAGAAATGTGTATAAATGGAACATTTAATCCATGTATCAGAATTGAAGTGAAATGAAAAATGATTCACAAAACTCTCACAAGTATTCATGAAGCACATCAAGGCATTTAAGAAGTGATAGAAGAAGTAGGATTGAAATGGAAGTTCCAAACAAAGGAAAGTGCAAACACAACATGTTAAAGGTGCACAAGGTTCAAATGATAATCAACAAGCAAAGATGACATATGATATGTATCTATGTCCTATAATGTCAAGAGTGTAGCTCACCAAATAGGCAAATGATCATGCAAGTATACACAAAAGAAAACATGTAAACATGCACAAAAGATTACAATGATATGACATGTTATAATGCTTTAAATGAAATGCATCAAACAAAAATCAAATGGCCTCATGAAAATTATGAAAACATGGTATTGAAGTTCACTAATCATAGATGAATCACATATCAAAGTAGCATGCAAGGAACCAAGGCAAAATGATGTCAAACAATGCACTTAGGTCACATAGACATATCATACAAAGTAGCACCAAAGTGAACACCAAACATGCCATAAAATGACCTAAAAAATCAAATAAAAATCACTTAACATACCTCAAGATGCTAATGACTCAATTCAAAAAGAAGAACATCAAAACAATTTTTAATGATCAAGAACAAAATTAAACAAGATCATGTACCATATTAAGAATGCACATCAAAGAAATTCAAAGAAAAATATGGAGCAGGGGTAAAAAGGTCATAAAATCAGAAAATAAAATCACCAAAAATTTTCTAAATGTTTTAATGATGCTCATGAATTTTTGTGGAATTTTATGATGCAATTTAGTATTTTTAAAAATTAAAAAACAAACGTGTAGAAAAATAGAAAAATAAAATGCAATGCAAAAATGAATGGGGGTGCATGCCTAGTAAAAATGAGTTCAAAAAATA
This sequence comes from Lathyrus tuberosus, assembly GCA_022829125.1. Classification (NCBI taxonomy): domain Eukaryota; kingdom Viridiplantae; phylum Streptophyta; class Magnoliopsida; order Fabales; family Fabaceae; genus Lathyrus; species Lathyrus tuberosus. Next base: position 1,283 of record JALAZF010000715.1, on the reverse strand, counting down.
ATTGGGCCTTAAGCAAGGGGGTGTGAATATCAATTTAATCCAAGGTCCATATCTGCGCTGAACACACTAATTAACATGTACACTCAGTCAACAAAATTGACTCGCTCATGGCCATTGGATCAAGTCAAGGTCAAACAAAAGTCCAAGTAAGCAACATCAACGCACACACGTGAACGACCACACAACATACAATGCACCACACCACATAATGTTTAAATGAAATCAGAAAAATGCACGTGAGGATCACATGACTTTTAATGTGCTGGCATCATACAAACCTCACGATCATAGAAAATGGACGGACACGATTAAAACATGACAAAACCCTAGCAAATACAGTCACCGGCCGGAGATGACTTCCGGTCACCTTCTCCGGCCATATCACCACCGTCTGCAACTTCAATTTTTCCAGAATCTCACAAACAAAACACCAAAATGAAGAGGAAGTAGTGGAGAGCACGAATCCAAAGACAAAATGCACAAGATGTTCATGAGATGAGAGAATCGACCAGAGGAAGATTTGCCCTAACTTTTCAACTATGCCTCAAAAGGCCTATCAACTAGCCAGACAAGTTCTTGAGCTTATAAGAAGCTTCAAGAACCTGAAAACAACTTCACATTAAGTCTATAATAGTGGAGATTCGTACCTGAAGTTTTGAAACCTTGAAGTGTTCTTCAGAAAACCAGAGGTCTTGTCTCTTCTACAATCTTCACTTGGCCAAATAAAGGCTGAGATGTAGAAATTGATGATGATTCAATGGAGAAAAGGTTGAAACCAATCTTCAAAACAAGTTGCAGTGTTGAGAAATTGAGAGAGAATCAGATAGATTCTGAACTGAGAGGAACAAAGTGAAGCTCGAGGATCAGTTCAATGGTGAGATTGAGAGAGAAGAAGAGAGTGTTTTGGAGTGAAATGAGAAGAATCAAAACTGAAAATGAAATTGGAGTGTGTGTTTTCTATTTATGGTGAGCTCTAATCATGGTTTAGTGAGTGGAGTTAAGTGAGTCAAGTTAGTTAAACTGAGTCATCCCTAACTAACTGAGTCAAGTTAGTTAGGGAGAGCAGTGCTATGGTGAAGAGGACTCATGACATGCTATGGTGTGGGAAAACTAAATGGCACGGTTTGTGAAATAGAAGCTTGTTCATCAAAAACTTGCTAAGCAAGTTTTGTCCCTTCTATTCTCATGCAATGCACGTGCCACTGTGCTTAGTGTAAGTAGTGTATGCTTGGTCAAAAGAGGAAACTGAAGTGAAGAAGTGTTTGGTGTGTGAGTGAACCAAA